>CAWUFW010002972.1:0-600000 GCA_963921515.1 Calotriton arnoldi
CCAGGCCAGGATCCTCCACAGGTGGCGGATGTTGGTCATCGTCATCCTGGATGAGAGGCAACTCCTTCCGCACTGCCAGGTTGTGTAGCATGCAGCAGACGATGATAATCTTGCACACTTTCGCAGGGGCATATGGGAGGGACCCTCCGGTCTTGTCCAGGCAGCGGAAGCGGCTCTTCAGGAGACCAAAGGTCCGCTCAATCACTCTCCTGGTCCGACCATGTGCCTCATTGTAGCGCATCTGGGCAGGTGTCACAGGGTTCCTGAGGGGTGTCAGCAACCACGGCATGTTGGGGTATCCCGAGTCACCTACGGACAGACAAGTGCACATCAGCTGACTTGGAAAAGTGGGCGGAATACTACAGATCAGATCACACACAATGGCACAAAGTCAGTACACACCGACAAGCCAGGCACGCTGGTTCTGCATCTGTGCCATCATCCTGGGGATGCGACTACTCCTCATCACAAAGGCATCGTGTGCTGAACCAGGGAAACGGGCACACACGTGTGTGATGGTCATGTCTGCAAGACACACCACCAGTGCATTGACCGAGTGGTAGTGCTTGCGGTTCCTGTAGGCCTGCTCCTGGGCCTGTGGTGGTACCAAAGCCACATGTGTCCCATCAATGGAGCCAATGACATGCGGCATCCTCCCCAGGGCATAAAAGTCACTCTTCACGTCAGTGAGTCGTCGCAGTCTAGGGAAATAGATGTACCGGTTCAGGAAGAGCAACATTGCCGCCAAAACATCGCGGAGCACACGGCTGAACATGGTCTGTGACATCCCACCAGCAGACGCCACAGTATGTTGGAAGGTACCGGTGGCAAAGAAGTGTAGGGCTGCCATCACCTTCACCTTGGGGGTCAGCGCTGTAGGATACGGCCGGCCAGGCTGCAAATGTGGGGACAACTGCACTGCCAAATCCTCAATCAGCTGCCTGGTGAAGCGGTACCGTCGGATGCTGTCCCGTTCCACCATCGTTGCCAGGTCTGGGAATGGCCGATGGACAGCAGGAGCCCTGCAGTGCAGAGGAGAAGTAAGCAAGATCGTCAGTCACCCCACATATGCGGCATTGAACACACTCAAGATCCCAACATACATCATCATGAGGCACAACTACATGAAGTGTGCAGTACCGGAAGGACATGTATGGTACATACATGGCCAACATCTGTCAACACGGTCCTACAGGTGGCATCAATTTGTCCCAGGTTGGCCCATTGGATATCATGATGCCGTGTCACAGTCACCCCCACAGTGACATGTGAGGACAGATGTGCCCCAGGCACCACAGCTCAACGACAGGTACATTCCCAGGGACCCTGTAATGCCACATGGACACTGGCATCACCTGGAGTATCATGTGTACACCACAGCAAAACAAACATGACCCCCACAGGTAGTGGCCACACTTGCCATGGCAGGACAGACATGGACGTCTGTGACACACACGCACAACATCAGAGTCCATGCACACACAACGTGGATGTGGAGACTGTCTCCCATTGTGCACATGAAATCAGAGACATTGTAAACACTACATGCACAAAGACTGTGGAGGGCCATCACTATTGTGCCACTGGGACACCCTGGCTCAAACATACCGTCCCACATGGGACTCACGGGGTATGTGACATGACATACACAAACACCACTGTGAAATGTGACCATGACACATGCACAGATATGAACAGTTGCACATCACAGTGGTCACGTACACGTAACACCCAGGATCCTGTCCCCATGAACACGTGCACAGCCTGGGGGTGGCTGCCCACAGGTGACACCCACAGGACAACATGTACACCAACATACACACAATAGGAAATGCAGCCTTACATGCCTTATGATAAGGTTTGGACAGGCTGTCGTGATGTAGGTGTGCCCCTCACTCCCTGGGAGCTATCTGTGGCTGGCATATGTCCATCTGAGACAGGCATGCTGACCTATGCCAGTCACATGTACAGTGATGCGTTGTACCGCAATGGACCGATCGGTGCCTCCGGCCGGCCCATTGCCTTCAATGTGTGCGGGTACGCGTTGTACCCCTGTGCGCGTTGAACCGCAATGGACCGATCGGTGCCTCCGGCCGGCCCATTGCCTTCAATGTGTGCGGGTACGCGTTGTACCCCTGTGCGCGTTGAACCACAATGGACCGATCGGTGCCTCCGGCCGGCCCATTGCCTTCAATGTGTGCGGGTACGCGTTGTACCCCTGTGCGCGTTGAACCGCAATGGACCGATCGGTGCCTCCGGCCGGCCCATTGCCTTCAATGTGTGCGGGTACGCGTTGTACCCCTGTGCGCGTTGTACCGCAATGGACCGATCGGTGCCTCCGGCCGGCCCATTGCCTTCAATGTGTGCGGGTACGCGTTGTACCCCTGTGCGCGTTGAACCGCAATGGACCGATCGGTGCCTCCGGCCGGCCCATTGCCTTCAATGTGTGCGGGTACGCGTTGTACCCCTGTGCGCGTTGAACCGCAATGGACCGATCGGTGCGCACCCATTGACAATGGGCTTGCCTGGCAACGGACGCGTTTTCGAATTTCGAACGAGTCGGTTGCTGGGAATTCAGTTGGTCACCCACAACAATGTTGCAAAATCATGTATGTCATGAAGTTGAAGATTTGAAGGATGCTGTGGGCGTGTTTTGGTGCTGCTATTCCATGGATTGGCCAGATTCAGAAGATGCAAACGACTTGGACCTATCACTTTGGACACAAGGGACAGGATCTGCCTCTCCAGCACATATATATTGCTGGCTGTTCCCCTGAGAGCCCACTTGCCTGCACTACATGCTCCAGGACGACATCTGCCACTGCACTGCTGCTGTCTCTGCCCCTCTGGACCCTGCAATGGCACGTACTGTGGAGAGAGCCCCAGCCTTCAGCCTTGAGGAGAACCAGGCCCTGCTGGACAGCCTACTTCCACAGTACAGCAAGCTGTATGGGACACCAGGGGAGCAGGTGAGTGTCCTGTGCACTGCCTTTCTGAATGTGCATTTTGTCTGACTAGCAAGGCTGAGAGTCTGCACGCCACTGGCTAGCAGGCTCACTGAGTAGTTGTCACCCCCATAGTGTGTAGTGACTTGCACTGGACAGGTATGGTGCAGTGACAGTGCTTCTGAACAGGGTTTTACTCCCCATGCAATGATACCATGTAGTGACTTATGGAAAACTGTCCATGGGCAGCCGTGCACTGCCTGTGTACACCATGTGCCCCTGTGATTGCGACATGTATATGCAACTGTGTCATGCACGGATATGTTGCATGTGTAGTAATGGCCTTATCACTTTGTCATCCTGACAGGCTTCTGCCCATCGGAAGCAGGAGATATGGAAGGACATCGTCCGGGCTGTCCGGTCCGTGGGGGTCTACAAGCGCCGGATCCGCAACTGCCAAAAGAGGTGGCAGGACCTTCGGGGCTGGACCCGGAGGATTGCACGGGTCCAGCTGAAGCTGTCGCCTCCTCGCAGGAGGGGCGGAACACGGACCCTGACCCCCACATGCTCAGGATCCTGGCGGTGGTCTTTCCAGACCTGGATGGGCAGCTGAAGGCCAGAGAGCAGCAAGGAGGGGTGAGTCAAAGACTGCACTGTGTACTCTGTCTAACATGCTATGTGCCCTCCTCGGGCCTGGTTAAACTGCCACAGTACAGCAGTCATGTTGTCCAGGAGCCATGTCCCTCTATTGTGCACTGCCCACTCCTCATCTGATACCCAGGTGTGGCCCTTACATGCAGGGAATTCTGTCACTTAGGACTGTGTCCTTGCAGTTTGCTTGACTCAAGGTGGGAGACAGCATCTGTTTCCCTGACTCTGTGGTGGGCATCATGGGTGGGTCCATTGCTTACACAATGCCTGTATTCTGACATGTATTCAGCGTGTTACTTTGATCTGTGGTCCAATTGCTGAGCTGATCCACCACATGTTGCTGGGGTATCTGGCACACACCCATGCTGCGGGTGGGAACAATGTTTGGGCCCCAGGAGTATGTATATGACGTGTGTCACACATACTTAGCCAGCTGCCTACAGTCCAGGGCTCATCCCTCATTCATGTGGGACTGGACAGTCATGCCTACTCCAGGCCATACAATACACTCTGTACTCCCACTCCCGTGTATCAGCTGACACATTGTGCGCAGTGATTTGACCCCTCAGGTGTCTGCCTCTGTGTCAGTGTGCTGTGGATTAGTCGCCAGGACTGCTGTGGAGTTTCTTGGTAGGGGCTCAGCATGCCACTGGAGATGTGACCATAGGAGACGATACTTGTGTGACACATAGGTGTCTGATCAGCTGCCCATGCAGACTGGGGCATGTGAATGTGAAGTTCAGGCAGCTGTTCCCCATGCACAGCAGAGTGTGAGGGGCTCAGGTTCAGAGGGTAGTGTCACAGGTCTACCATATGTCCAATAGGTATGACCTGGACAGATGAGGGTTAAGAGGATGTGTTGTGGGGGATGTACATGTGCACTTGTGCAGCTCCAGGACTTGCATTCCCCATGACCTACTATTGTGACACAGTGCAGAGTGTTGTTGTCTGGCTGCAAAGTCATGCATCACTGAGACAGTGATGTATGACTTTGCAGTCATGCCTCCGCCATGGCATGTGTCTACTGATTGGTGAGCCTGCAGGGGAGTGACATGTGCTACATGCACACCATAGTGGCGCTGGCTATCAGGACATGGGTGCATCATGGTGTCTGTCGCTGGTATGCATCACATGCATTTCCTATTTGACTCTGGGCATCCCTTTCATCCGGAAACCTGTACTGACTCAGTGGCAAGAGCTGTGATGTGTGCATGTCCACATGCCACACCGTGTCCTCTGCACTGTCCAACTACTGTGTACTTGGTGCATGTGTCAACACTGGGGTGTTGCAATCCAACAGACACCAGACAGATGGGTGCAAGGCCATGTGGGATGTGAGTGCCATGCTTGGCATCAGACTGACAATTGACTTCTCCTGTTCAATTAGGGCACTTTTAGCAATGTACAACTGATGATGCCAGGGCTTGCTCTGTGATGTGCTGTGCTCACAGTGGTGTGTGCGTTATGTGCAGGTGACTGATGTCTGTCTGTATCCCCATTGTTTGCAGATACATCCACGGCCACGGAAGGGGACAGCTCCACGGACCAGTAGGAGCCAGAGAGCCAGACTGGGTCAGCAGCCGAGGAGTGGTCGGAGGGACCCAGTGGCACGGAGGGCGAGGGGAGCCACACCGAGGAGTCCTCAGCAGCATCCACCTCAGCTGAGGACCAGAGCAACTCGGAGGATGACTCCCTTGTGGAGGCGGGTGTCAGCAGCCACCACACCCCAGCTAGTGTTGCTGTCCCCGCCACCACCAGCACCACCACCGCCCTCCCATCGGCTCCCATTCCCCAGGTCCGTGGAGGCTCCCATGTCCGGGAGCGTGTTTCCTTTGGGCCAGGCACCGCACCCCTGCCCCTGTGTCCCCTGCTGCCCTGAGTGAGGAGTCTGTGTACCTCCTTCGCCAGCTCCATGTAGGGCAGACAGCCATGCTGAGTGTCCTCCATGCGCACACCGCGCTGTTGACTCAGCTGGTGTCGTTCATGGAGGGCATCTCATCGGGCATGTCTGACCTACAGAGGGGCAATAGGTCCATGGACTCCTCCCTGACGGCAGCAGTGTCCCTCCTCAAACGGTCCCTCACCCCTCCTGCCTCTGCTCCATCCACACTCCCCAGCACCTTACCCGTCCCAAGCACACACACACCGGCACAGGCACACACCAGCACACACACATCCAGCACACTGACACACACGCCAATGACAAAACGCACACGCACGCACATTCAGGGGACTGAAGCCAGACTCACAGGGGATGGGGCCCTGGAACACACACACGCATCCACATGCACTGCGCAGTCCTCAGTTCCCTCTCCCTCCAAAGCACCCTCCCTTGCCTCACCTGAAACCCCAAAGTCACAGCAGCTCTTCCTCTGTGACCTCGGCCTCTTCCCCACCGATGAAGCTGCTCCAGCATCCCAGGGGAAGAGGAAGCCCACCCACATGGAGCAGAGTGCCCCTCGCCCCCGGACACCCTCCCCCAGGCGCAGACGGACTGAGGCCCCCACCCGCAAGTCCCCCGGAGTCCTAAGAGCAAGACCCCGCCACCGCCCTGCAGCTCAGGCACAAGGTCTCCGTCCTCCATCCCTCAGGCCCCCACTGCACAGGTGCCCCCACCACACCCTGCCCCAGGTTCCCCCACCCACAGATATACCATCCCCAAGAGGATCAGGCCTTCTCCCCTGCCACTTGCTCTCCCAGCACCACACCCCCGCTGCGCTTGTCTGTGCCACTGATGTGGTGAGGGTGTCCTCCCCTCTGTCCAACCCACCTTGCCTGTTCCCCATTCTCCTCCCCTGGAGGTAGGCACTGCAGTGGAGTCCACTACCGCCCTGTCTGACTTGGGCACTGCAGTGGCGGACCTGTCCACTCCATCTGCAGGGTCCACTGCAGTTGTGCCGGCACCCACGACATCTGAGTCATGCCCCCAGTTGTGCCGGCACACACCATGTCAGACACCTCCACTGCAGTTGTCAGTGGCTCTCCAGCACCCACCACCCCTTCCCTGACTCCCCCTGGTGAGCCCTGATCCTGTCCCTGCGGTGCCTGGCCTGCCCCCGGTTGCCCCTCCTAGTGGATTGTCCCTGGTTTTGTGCAGGCATGCGTAGGGTGACATCTGCCAGTGTCACCCTGTTTGAACTTTGACAATGGACTGGCCATTGGCCTTTGCTCTATTTTTTCTGGACGTCGTTTTCAATCAACACATATGCTGAATAAAGCAACTTTCTTTTCTCTAGTGCTCATGCTTCAGATGTACATGTTGTTGGTGCTGCTAACCATGCCCTTGCTGCAGTGATGGTGATATCTGGTCTCATGATTATGAAGTGTTACTGTGCAGGAACCCATGTGGTCCAGGGGGAATGTGTCCTATCATGTGGTGTATCCATGTCATCAATAGCAGCATCTGAGGGTGTCATGTGTTCAGTATTTGGCAATGGGTTTCCTACTTACATTAGCAATTTCATATCTGTGGCTTCCACCCCTGCACATCTGTTGTGCCTGCCATCGTTGCATTTGTCTACTTCCCTGACCGTGTTGCCATCTCCAGTGGACATGCAGGTTTGGGCATCAATGGGGAAGGACTCATCCGTGTAGTCAGTGCAACATTGCTATACAAGTGTGTTGGATCTGTGCTGATGATTCCGTTGGCACATCCATGACCAGGCTGATGTGATGGGAGCCCTCATTTGGTGCTAATTGTTGATTGTGTGACCAAGTGCTCAGCTGACATGATGGGGCCCTACTGAGGCAACATATGGCACAGCTTTCCTCACACAGGAGTGGAGTCCCCTCATGGCAGTGTGTACACGTGTGACATTGCCTGCGCCCAAGGTGTGTGTTGTATGTGCATGTCTGTGTGTTCACTTCCATTTATCTGCGCATGCTGTGATCCCTAGTGTTGTACCTGTTTGTGATGCTTGCTGACTTGAGCTATGTTCCCCCAAAGTCTTCTCCCTGTGTTCTCTGTGATGTGGGTGCATGGCACATTACTGGTCATCAGGGTGTCACCCATAGGTGTGTTTGCTGTCAGGGCTGAGTTTGTGTGCAGACGCAGATGGGTCACAGTCAGGTTTCCCCTTGGCACTTGTTGTTTGCCCCTGTCATGTGATTTTCAGTTCGTGTTGTCTTTCAGTGATTGTGACACGTTGTGTGTGTGACTGCTGGCACTCCTCAGGGTCCGGGCTGCAATGTTGGTTGTTGTCTATGTGTGTTCTTTGTGGGTGACCTTGGCTTCTTCATTGGTGTGTGACTGTGGCTGGGATCCCATTGGTTGGTGTGGTATCGCCGTCATGTCCATGTACAGCGTAGTGTGCAGTGTGTCAGACATTCAGGAGTCTTGTTGAGTGGCCATGTGTGATGTGTTTCTGCACCTTGGTTCCCACCCACCACCCTGGAATAGTCATGGGTGCATGTGCAATGTCACCAGTGCATGTGTACTTCACTGCTGCACATTGTTAGAGGTCGAGGGTGTGGTCTTGAGTGTGTGCAGATGGGAGTTGTTGCCCAGCTAGTCCCCTGCCTCCATGTTGGCCTTGGCTTACTGGCCATGCTGATTGATTTGTGCTTGTGTAGGTGTGATGGTAGTTTGTTGCTCAGGACACCTGACTGTGGTTCACAGTGTGAACGACATTTAGCTTTGTCATCACAGTGGGATTTTTATTCAGCCCAGGGTCACCACATTGTGGGGGCCCTGGGGGTGGTGCTGTGGTGTGTCTGTGTCTTGCTGTGTCAGTTGTTGTTCCTACGTGCCTGTGTGACATGTGTGTTTTGTGCTCCCTCTCATCTGACAATGCCTGCTTGCCCACATAGGGGATTTGGATCCATGAGTTACCTTAGTGTGGCAGTGTATGCACATCTGTATGATTGGTATTCAGCTCTCCTCATGTGTTGTGTGGTTGCCTGGGGACACTGGCACCCCCACCCCTCACCTGCTGTGTATGATGACAGTGTTGGTCTGCCTGTTTGTGTTTGTGCATCTGCACCACTGCATTGGCATATCTTGGGTGTGCCATTGGCTGTATGTTGTTTGGTGTGTTTCCCCTGCTGTCCCTGGGACTCCTAGGTCATCGGTCAGCACAGTGATCATGGTTTGTGTGTCCCATTGCTGCCATGGTATGGTATCTGTTCACCTCACATCTGCTGTCTCCACAGGATATCTGCATTTGTGTGCCCATTGGTGCAAATATGTGGTTCTGCATTCTGATGGTCACTTCTGTCATTGTGTCATTGATGACTGTTGACGGTCTCAGCCCCCATGGGTGTTGTTTGTCTGCACATGGCCAAAGGAATGTTTCATTTGCACTGCAGTATTTGGCTCCTCCAATTTATGTTGCAATGGGACACATACACTACTTTGCCACAGATGAGTTTTTGGTTCTGTGACCAGGAATGATCCATGCAGTTTGGCAGTTGCAGCTCTTTCTTTGTCAACAATTACCTTTTGGTCACTGTGATGATGAGGGTGTAGACCCCATTGCCACAATGGTCAAAATGTGCTTCAGCTATGGACCCCACACTTGCCTTTTGGTCACTGTGATGATGGGGGTTTAGACCCCATTGCCACAATGGTCAAAATGTGCTTCAGCTATGGACCCCACACTTGCCTTTTGGTCACTGTGATGATGGGGGTTTAGACCCCATTGCCACAATGGTCAGAATGTGCTTCGGCTATGGACCCCACACTTGCCTTTTGGTCACTGTGATGATGGGGGTTTAGACCCCATTGCCACAATGGTCAAAATGTGCTTCAGCTATGGACCCCACACTTGCCTTTTGGTCACTGTGATGATGGGGGTTTAGACCCCATTGCCACAATGGTCAAAATGTGCTTCGGCTATGGACCCCACACTTACCTTTTGGTCACTGTGATGATGGGGGTTTAGGCCCCATTGCCACAATGGTCATGGGCTGCTTGCATTGTGGGTGCCACACACATATATGTGTGGCACATGTGCTAGGGGGTCACATTGTATGTTCAAAGTCATGTTCGGTGTTGTAGGCATTTGACACAGCCTACACACGCTTGTCATGGTGGTGGGGGGATGTCTTTATCTTGCATTCCCTAGGTTGTGGTGTGCTTGTTGTGTCATGCATTGTCCATCCTATGAGTGGGGGTGGTAGTAGTGGTAGGCATCCAGCCCCCCTGGGTGTGGGTGGTAGTAGTGGTAGGCATCCAGCCCCCCTGGGTGTGGGTGGTAGTAGTGGTAGGCATCCTGCCCCCTGGCTAAGGGTGGTAGTAGTGGTAGGCATCCAGCCCCCCTGGCTAAGGGTGGTAGTAGTGGTAGGCATCCAGCCCCCCTGGCTAAGGGTGGTAGTAGTGGTAGGCATCCAGCCCCCCTTGCTAAGGGTGGTAGTAGTGGTAGGCATCCAGCCCCCTGGGTGTGGGTGGTAGTAGTGGTAGGCATCCAGCCCCCTGGGTGTGGGTGGTAGAAGTGGTAGGCATCCAGCCCCCCTGGCTAAGGGTGGTAGTAGTGGTAGGCATCCAGCCCCCTGGCTAAGGGTGGTAGTAGTGGTAGGCATCCAGCCCCCCTGGGTGAGGGTGGTAGTAGTGGTAGGCATCCAGCCCCCCTGGGTGTGGGTGGTAGTAGTGGTAGGCATCCTGCCCCCTGGCTAAGGGTGGTAGTAGTGGTAGGCATCCAGCCCCCCTGGCTAAGGGTGGTAGTAGTGGTAGGCATCCAGCCCCCCTGGCTAAGGGTGGTAGTAGTGGTAGGCATCCAGCCCCCCTGGGTGAGGGTGGTAGTAGTGGTAGGCATCCAGCCCCCCTGGGTGTGGGTGGTAGTAGTGGTAGGCATCCAGCCCCCCTGGCTAAGGGTGGTAGTAGTGGTAGGCATCCAGCCCCCCTGGCTAAGGGTGGTAGTAGTGGTAGGCATCCAGCCCCCCTGGCTAAGGGTGGTAGTAGTGGTAGGCATCCAGCCCCCCTGGGTGTGGGTGGTAGTAGTGGTAGGCATCCAGCCCCCCTGGGTGTGGGTGGTAGTAGTGGTAGGCATCCAGCCCCCTGGCTAAGGGTGGTAGTAGTGGTAGGCATCCAGCCCCCCTGGCTAAGGGTGGTAGTAGTGGTAGGCATCCAGCCCCCCTGGGTGAGGGTGGTAGTAGTGGTAGGCATCCAGCCCCCTGGGTGAGGGTGGTAGTAGTGGTAGGCATCCAGCCCCCCTGGCTAAGGGTGGTAGTAGTGGTAGGCATCCAGCCCCCCTGGGTGTGGGTGGTAGTAGTGGTAGGCATCCAGCCCCCCTGGGTGTGGGTGGTAGTAGTGGTAGGCATCCAGCCCCCTGGCTAAGGGTGGTAGTAGTGGTAGGCATCCAGCCCCCCTGGCTAAGGGTGGTAGTAGTGGTAGGCATCCAGCCCCCCTGGGTGAGGGTGGTAGTAGTGGTAGGCATCCAGCCCCCAGGGTGTGGGTGGTAGTAGTGGTAGGCATCCTGCCCCCTGGCTAAGGGTGGTAGTAGTGGTAGGCATCCAGACCCCCTGGCTAAGGGTGGTAGTAGTGGTAGGCATCCAGCCCCCCTGGCTAAGGGTGGTAGTAGTGGTAGGCATCCAGCCCCCCTGGGTGTGGGTGGTAGTAGTGGTAGGCATCCAGCCCCCTGGGTGTGGGTGGTAGTAGTGGTAGGCATCCAGCCCCCCTGGCTAAGGGTGGTAGTAGTGGTAGGCATCCAGCCCCCTGGCTAAGGGTGGTAGTAGTGGTAGGCATCCAGCCCCCCTGGGTGAGGGTGGTAGTAGTGGTAGGCATCCAGCCCCCCTGGGTGTGGGTGGTAGTAGTGGTAGGCATCCTGCCCCCCTGGCTAAGGGTGGTAGTAGTGGTAGGCATCCAGCCCCCTGGCTAAGGGTGGTAGTAGTGGTAGGCATCCAGCCCCCCTGGCTAAGGGTGGTAGTAGTGGTAGGCATCCAGCCCCCTGGCTAAGGGTGGTAGTAGTGGTAGGCATCCAGCCCCCCTGGGTAGGGGTGGTGGTGCGCATTCAGGCCCCTGTGTGCATATGTGGCATTGGTGATGGGCATCCCGCCCCTATGGTGCTGCTGTTGCTGGTGTAAGTATATTCAGCATCCCCGTGTATGTGTGTGATGTGTCGTGTACGTGTTGTATGTGTTTTGTGGTTGGTGTCTGGCTTACCTTCTGCGCCGTACGCGTCCGTGCCTGTTCCGGTAGTAGATGTAGAATATTGGTATGATCGGGACGAAGGGATTCATGGTTGGTTCGTGTCGTTCGTCCTTCTCGTTGCTTCGCGTCGTCCTCGTCGCTTCGCCTCGTCCTCGTCGCTTCGCGTCGTCCTCGTCGGTGCCGTGTTCGTCTCGTAGCCGTGGATCGTGTTGTGGCGCGAATCGGAGCTTATGTGCGCCTCTCCCGGATGCTTTAACGTGCCGTGCGTAGCGACGGGTTCGGCGTGTACGGGAAGCGCATCGTACTTGTCCGGCCGGACGGGGCTGCATTTTTCCTTCCGTGCGACTCGATTCGGCGTTTCCGGATTCGCCTCGGTCGGAGAACAGGACCTGGTTTGGGTGAGTACGGCTCGGCCGGATTTTTTGCTGTTGTGCGCATCGTACTTGCTCGTTCGGTGTGCTGTACGGATCGGTCGGGAAACAGGCTTTCGCATGGCTTTTTTCCCGACCGAATGGTATTGGGTGCGCCTCCGACCGAGATCGGAATCGGCCCCTTAGTCTATGAGGAGTTAAATAGGCCCGATGCAGAATCATTAGCTGAATAAATTTAAACTTCGGATTTCGGGATACCTTTCTAGGATATTCAAGTATGGTTTTCCATTCTCTGTCCGTGAGTACCCTCCCCACATCAGTACACCATTTGTCCCTAAGTTTATGTAGAGATGTCGCTGTGTGTGCTTTAATTCCATGAGCTAGCCATCTCGTCGGATGTCTGCCATTTCCCATCAGGTATTGCATGCGCGCCAACTCATGTGTCGGGGGTTCAGTCCCAGTTGGCGCCCATGTACCACGAACAAATCGCAGGATATGTGCATGTGTCAGAAATAGTGCACTGGACACTCCCTGTTCTCTCACAAAGTTGTCATGGTCCATTAGCGCGCCATCTACAAATAGCATTCCTACGGTATTCACCCCAGCCTCTAACCAGATCGAAATACGCCTCTGTGTTACAACCTCCAGCTGCAGTGGAATACCCAACAGTGGTATATTGGGGGCGTACAGAATCTGCTTTATAGTATATCGGAGCGCCTTTCTCCAATACTGCAAAGCCACTTTCAGAGGTGGAGGCGTGTTTGCTGGTATCTTACTATTTGGCAGAAGGAGTGTATGTAGCTTGCCCTTGCTCCATTCACCCTGGGTCATGGCAATTTCTTGCAAATTGCGTTTCCGCAAGCCAGTATGCCAACCACTGCAATTGGCAGGCATAGCAATATGTCTTAAAATTTGGCACCCCCATTCCACCACTCCTAGTATCTAGTTGAAGCTTGGTCAATCCTATTCTGCGTCGTCCGGGGCCCCAGATCAACTCTACCAGCAAGGAGTCTAGTGTTTTAAAGATGTGCATGGGGAATAATATAGGTATGTTGGTGAAAACATAAAGTAGTCTGGGGAGCATCACCATTTTGGTGATTGTTACCCTACCCGCCACTGATAGAGGTAGTGATGTCCAGAACTTTATTTGCGATCTTAGCGTATTAATCGCACGGGTTATGTTGCCATCTATCATGTTCTCCACTTCCCTATATATCTGAATACCTAAGTATTTAAAAGTTACCGCTGCTGTTTGAAATATCCATGGGCCGAAATATAGTGGGTCCTGCATCTCACGGTCCTTGAATGAAAATGCGTATGATTTGGTGTCATTGATAGAGAGACCAGACAAGGATTGGAATTTCAGGAATATATCCGAGAGGGGTGTGTGATCTGTCCTGAGATCCTCTAGGTACAATATAATGTCATCTGCGTATGCCGAAACAATATGTGTTACATTTCCAGTGTGTATCCTGTGTTGTGGCGCCAGTCTACGCAGTTTGACTAATAAAGGCTCCAGGGCTAAAATAAATATTAAGGGTGATAGCGGGCAGCCGTGTCTCGTGCCCCGTGCCACCACATATTGCGGTGAAATGTGGGTCCCTGTACGAACCCGCGCAGTTGGATTAGTATATAGGAATTGTACCCATTTTATATAGTGGTCCGGGATGCCATATTTGGGAAAAGTACGAAACATATAGTTCCATTGCAGTGAGTCGAATGCCTGTCGCAAATCTAACGATAAGCAGCCTTGTGTATTTGTGTGTGTCAACGCGTTTGTCATCAGTTGATGTAGTCTACGTATGTTTAATGCTGTGTTTCTGCCTGGTACAAATCCACATTGATCTGAATGGATTAAGAATGGTATAAATTGTTGTATTCTGTTGGCCAAGAGTTTGCTAAGGATCTTGTAATCTGTATTTAGCAATGATAATGGTCTATATCCTGCCATATCTGTACTATTTCTGCCTGGCTTCAGCAGGGAAACCACTACAGCCTGGAGGGTTGTGGTAGGTAGTATACCAGATTCTATTGACGCCTGGTACATGCTGTTAAGATGCGGAGTCAGGAGTGAGACATACATAGCATAAAATTCTACAGGTAGCCCATCAGACCCCGGGGTTTTGTTTCGAGGGAGTGCCTTGATTGCTGATTTGATTTCAGCCTCCGTAATAGGTCTGTCCAGTACTTCCCTATGCTCTTCTAACAGTTGTGGGAGGTGCAACTCCTCAAAAAACGTCTTGTAGTCATTGTCAGATAATGCAGGGGGTGTCGCATATAAAGCCTCATAGTATGACTTGAATGCTTCATTGATCTCCAGCTGAGTATTTACTGTTTCCCCCTCTAGATTGGCTATTGCTAGGATAGGAGTCGTTGTCTGTGAATTTCTTATTATTCTTGCCAATAGAGGCCCTGCTCTATCCGCCTCCGTGTGCTGCTTTTGTGTATATAACCGATAGTCTATTAATCGCAAGTCCTCTAAGAGCTCTGCATATCGTATATGTGCGTCCTGTAGCTCCTCCTTACTTTTAGCGTCTGTGTGTGCTACCTTTTCCAGCGTGCCCAGTTTGTTTTCTAATTCTGTGAGCTTATCTAACAGGGTTGAGCGTTCTCCTATTCTGGTCCTAATGGCTACGCCTCGTATTACTGTCTTAAAGGCATCCCACTCCACCTGTCTTGAGCTAGCAGTGTTGGCATTTTCGGTAAAGTAATTATTAATGGCTGTAGCCAGTGTAGTACGGAATACAGAATCCTCCAATAGCAACGGTTGTAATCTCCACGTGAGTATTGGAGTGGGTATTCTACCCCATGTTAGTGTACCCTTCAATGGATTATGGTCTGACAGGGTTTTTCCCCAATATGTCGTTTCTATCACATTAGGAAGCAGTCTCACTGAACAAAAAATCCTATCAATTCTTGTATGTAAGCCATGCGGGGGTGAACAAAATGAGTACTCCTTGCTATCCGGATGCATCATACGCCAGGCATCCCCAACATTCCATCCCAATGCCCAACTCCTCAGTGCCTCTGCCTGCTTCCTGCTATTTGTACCCTGTAAAGGTGGGTGTGATCTATCAAGGTCTTCGTCTATTATAGCATTAAAATCTCCCCCCAGCACCCAGGGGTAATCGTCCCAATCGGTCAACACCGTAGACAGCGATTCTAGAAATACATTCTGATCTATATTGGGGGCATATATACTACCTATCACTATCTGCCGCCCATCCAACCTACCAAGCAACAACACGTATCTACCGTGTATATCTATTTTTTGTTCCAGCAGTTCAAAGGGGACTCCATTTCTTATCCAAATTGCCGCACCTCTAGCAAAGGCCGAATAAGAAGTGTGGAACAATTGCCCCCTCCATTTCTTTTGCATTTTACCTGCTTCCGTGTGCGTGAGGTGAGTTTCATGGAGGAAAGCGATATGCACCTTCCCACGATTAAGTTGCGCTAGAGCCCGGTGCCTTTTGTGGATAGAGCCTAGCCCACGTATATTCCAGGACACATATACATATTTATCAGACATTGCCATGTTTCTGATATCAGTGCGACCCAATGTATGCCAGCATCCTGCTATCATGTGATAAGAAGATGGGAAATAGGCATGTAGCGGAGTTCAGGTTAAACTTCCCCAATCCAACTCTCAATACTAGGTTCCCCCAATGAACAGTAGAGGACCAAACAATTAACATTTGTATAACCAGTACACTAAGAAATATAAAACATAGTTCAGTCGCCCTTGGGGGGGGGGTGGAGACTGCCACACCCCGGCCATGCATCTCACGCTCCCGTGCAATACATTTCTACGTCTCCGGCCGGAGCCCCATCAATGACCATATAAGAAAAAACATGTGAGGTACAATGCAGTGTCGTCTATTGCTATACTTATCTGTGTTAGGCCACATCCCTGGAGTGTCAAGTCCACCAAGCCCATGTTAAAAGTCATGCGCAGTCTGTGGGGTCACCACAGGAACAAATGTCAGGCTACTCTCAGAATCCGAGTGTTCCTCAGGGTCCTCTGAGGAGCCCACAGTTTCAGCAACAGAAGTCCCATCATTCTCTAGCAATGCCGCCGCCGCCATCAGGGCCTGTGTCTGACTCTGCAATTTGTTCTAGTGTGGGGCTCTTGTCAGAAGGCGCCTCCGCCGTCCTGCGCTCGCCTTTGTTGGATTTAGCTCTGTTGTCCTGTTGGAATGTTGTCCTCTGGCTGTCTTGGGTCGATCTCTGCGAGGAGTGTGGAGTTAGTGTCACTTCGGCCTATTCTATAGCATCTTCCGGAGTATCAAAGAACAAAGATTTATTGTTGTGGATGATCTTCAACCTCGCCGGGAAGAGCATTGCATACTTTAAATTGTGGGTTTGAAGCGTTTTCTTGACCTCTCTGAACGTATTCCGTGCTTTCTGGACCGCCATCGTGAAGTCTGGATAAATAGAAATACGTTTGTTATCAAACAGTAGGGGTGCATTTTCCCTGGCTGCACACAGTATGGAGTCTCTGTCCTTGTAATTTAAAATTCTAGCAATAAGCGGTCTGGGCGGTGCGCCTGGACGCGGAGGTCTTGGTGGCACTCTGGGTGCTCTTTCCACAGCGTACATTAGCGACAATCCCTCCTTTGTCACATGATGCTGGAGCCAGTCTTCAACAAATTGTGTAGGGTTTGTCCCTTCGCTTCGTTCTGGAACACCTAGTATTCGAACATTGTTGCGGCGGGATCTACCTTCCGCATCATCCAACTTCTCTTGCAGATCTTTCAGCTGGCGGTGCACCTGATCCATCTGTGAGGTAGTGGCCGTCTGTTGCGGTACCAGATCATCCAACAATATTTTATGATTCTTAACTTTATCTGCAAGTTTTTCATGGTCTGCATTCAGTAGTGTGAGCGTAGTGGACAGCGTACCAATTTGGGATTCAATGGCGGTCCGTGAATCTCTTATTTCCTTCAGTATTAAATCCAGTTTGTCCCCACCAGGTACTGTGGGCGGTATCACTTCTTGTCCCGAGCTTTGTAGTTGATCCGTGTGCAGTGTGGTATCCCCGTCCCCCGAAGAGGGGGGGTCAGGCTGCTTAGCCCTCGGCCTGCCCATTTTAAATAAGAAAGAAGGAGACAATGAGAGGAGGCGGATAATATATGTTCAGTGCCAGAGGTCTGTAATGCGCGTCTGATGTCGCTCCAAGGATATGATTGGTAGCAAGATGTGACCTCACGGTTGGACCCAAGTGTGCTTACGCGCTTCTCAGCATGCGCAGTATACGTTAGTGTTGGCTATAAACAGACAGTATATCCTCCTTGCTTGGGGTTGTATAGCTCAGAGAGCTCCACCATTCATTAATGCCGGACTCCTTCCACCACAGCACTGGAAGAAGTATTATTGTGAGATTTCCTCAGTAGGTCCTCGTCAAGGCCCTCTGCTTACACAAGCATCACCTCGCCAGTTCAGATTCCACTGTATACTATTTAATGTGACTGGTGGGTGCCGCTCTAATATGTCCACTTGCAGTAGGAGTGACTCAGCACCGGGAGGTCCGTGTCTACCTCGTGCACTGGACAGCCACCTCAGCTGTTATCAGCTTTGCCCCCTGCATGCAGCGTGTCACTCGCTCCAAGCCGCTCACTCCCCCAGAGGTACAAAGTTCACTGCCCGCTTCACGTTACCTGCTCATGGCTGGGGAACTGTATGCCGCACGCGGTGCACTTCCCCGATATCGCGCTCTGTAGCGAGGCAGCAGCACCCACCTCAGCAGGCGACAATTGTATTTCTGGGGCACAATCCTTACATCCGAGCGCGTTAAGAGTTGCTCCCCGCCCCCTCCACTCGCCTGGCGGTCCCTGCAGCAGATGTGGCCTCGTCAGTGCCCGCCGGTACCTCTGTTATTTTACCTCAGTGTGCTATCGGTACTCGCCGCACCACCACCTATCGCGCTTTTCTTCAGACGGGCCACACACCCTTCGGGTTACTCAGTGCTCGGGGCCGCTCCGCGGCCGGCGCAATTTTGAAGTGCGTCATCTCTGCTTTGCGGTAGGAATCGGCGATCCGCTATATTAGGGCCACACAAGGAGCTCCGGCAATGTCCTCCGCCCGCAAATAGGCCCCAGCCGTACCCTCATGCACTGTATCGCCTCCAGGCATCAGCAGCCCCACACCCGCGTCCTCCAGCATCAGCCACGAGCTCCACCTCCAGTCCCGTTCCCATAGGTCTCACTTCGGGCTTTCCAGTATTTCCGCCTGAATTCTCGGGTCAGCTCAAGCTCATGTCTTGCCGTATGTGCTCCACAGCGTTGCGGCTGTTTTGACATCTGTTACTGTACCCGTCACCTCTCCTTTCCAGTGTAGTTTCGGGACCCCGGCTGGAGCTCCGTTGCTACACGTCCGCCATGCTCGGCGGTCGGCCACGCCCCCCCTCTGAAACATTGTTAAATGTCAACATAGTTCCTAGTTCTAAATTCTGTACATGAACCCGCCTGATTCTGCATTTAAATAAATCCTCTATTTTGCACGCGGTTTTCTTCCAATTTTTCATCAGCATTCCCATGATGCAGTTACGGCTTCCCCTTCCCTCACATCCTTCTGCAGTCTGTCCTTCCTCTGCCCAGTTGCAGCCCAGATTGCGATAATGCTGCGTCTCCTTGACCAAACTAAAGCTTCAAAAATCAGATACCTGTCAACTTGAAGAACAATCTCACCATGTGAGGAGGGGGCGGGGCCTTGAAGGTGGCAAGGCCTCTGGCCGAGAAGTACCTACGAGGCACTTTTGAACCCCACTCCCAAGATCCCTTCTCCCAAAAAAATAAAATAAAGCTTGCTGAGGCTGGTGCCGAAGTGCTGGGGTTGTTTTCACACCCCTCAATGGACGTCAGCAGTTCAAAGCCTAGGAAAACAAGCTGGTAATCCACTATTTTAATTGGTTTCCAGCTCGTTTGCCCTGCCTCCGTGTGATATCGGCACCTCACCGGGAGACCATGTAATGGGAGCTGATATCATGTCACACGGTGGCACCATGTGAGTTGGCAGGTATGTATCAATTTGGGGATGTCAAAGGAGCTGAGGTTTTGGCCACGTCTGCTGGCACGAATACGTAATATATGTAATACGTAATATTGGTAGACTTTTTCTGATTCCAATCTGGTAAGTCTTGAGCAGAGAATTTCTTGCATAAAAGAGCTGTTAGTTAATCAACTCATACTCTTTAGATGAAGCTATTATTTAGCTATTCGTAGTTATCTTATACAACGGATGAGGAACAAAAGGAGGCATGGCCTTGATGGAAGGTTGTATCTTCAAAAGTACTATTTCGTCCACTCATTTGAGGCTCTAAATAGCTCTCCATCGATGATCAACATGAATGCTAATTTTACCTGTTTCATGTTCCAGTAACCTACTATAGGAAATAAAAAATGCCTCAATAGGCACGAACATTTGAACTTACTTAAAGTGAATATATTGCTCGCATTAAGGACTCCGTGTCCCAGCATGCACTAAGAGTACTGTACTGAGCACACGCCCACTGGGGGGCGTAGAAATAAAGCTGGAAATTAGAGAAAATGCGAGGCTCAAATGTTTTGTTCATGGCAGCCCAGGAAGAAGAGGTTCTTACCTTGAAACGCGTCGGCAAAGTACATGAGAGAGTGGAGCATGAAAGAGGCTGCATTTAGGAAGCCGGATGGCGAAGCGCTGTCGAGTGCTCTCCCAGAGCTCAAGGGCATCTTTGGTGAAAAATATTAACACACGGCGGCCTGGCCGTGGGGAGAGGCACCATCGTCGGTTGAGAAAAGAATATAGATCTCAGCATGGTGAGGCTGCAGGTTTTGAACTAATCAAGACGTTTCCAGCACAGCGTTCCACATGCTAATTTTACCTGTTTCATGTTCCCGTAACCTACTATAGGAAATAAAAAATGCCTCAATATGCACCAACATTTGATCTTACTTAAAGTGAATATATTGCTCGCATTAAGGACTCCGTGTCCCAGCATGCACTAAGAGTACTGTACTGAGCACACGCCCACTGGGGGGCGTAGAAATAAAGCTGGAAATTAGAGAAAATGCGAGGCTCAAATGTTTTGTTCATGGCAGCCCAGGAAGAAGAGGTTCTTACCTTGAAACGCGTCGGCAAAGTACATGAGAGAGTGGAGCATGAAAGAGGCTGCATTTAGGAAGCCGGATGGCGGAGCGCTGTCGAGTGCTCTCCCAGAGCTCAAGGGCATCTTTGGTGAAAAATAAGTATATATATATATATATTCACTGAAAAAAACATAGGTTTCAGGGATGTTATAGTTAGTTAGACATTTCACTTGTATAAAACCATAGAAATTCCCCCGTTATAGATAGTTCAGCTAAGTATAACTCACGCCCCCGCAATGCACTGCTGATGACGTCACATATTACATCCAGCCCCCCCACACAGGTTTGGGCAATGCCCCTGGCACCTGGCCCACCCGGGGGCCTCATTTAAATGAAGCGCGGAAGCACGCGCTTCGATTGTTTATTATTTTTCGTCTGGATTCGCGCACCCAGCGTGAATTTCGCCGATTTTTAAAAAATTCTTGTGGGACCCCCTGAGCAGGCCTAGGGGGTCAGGGCGTTTCTACCCTGCCCCCTTTTCTTGTTTTTCGCGTATGTTTCACTGTTTTCTTCTGACTCGGTTCTACCGAGTCACAAGATGGCTGCCAACACTTCCTGGTTTGGAGTGTTGACAGCCAATTAGAATAAAGCTCGTGGTCGGGAGGGTCCGCGGATCCACCGCGCCTCTAGATATCAATATTTTTATTTTTTTAATTTCTCACCAACTACTGAACGGATTTACACCATTTTCAAAAAAGGTCGCTTTCTGAGCCAAGCAGTACCTTTTTGCCAAATTTGGTGTAATTCCGTTCAGCAGTTCGGGCTGTAGCCTTGGCTAAAGTTTCCTATGGGAAATTGATTTTTTGACTCTTATTTTTTGAATTTCTCAGCAACTACTGAATGGATTTACACCATTTAAAAAAAAGGTCGCTTTCTGACCCAAGAGCTAAATTTTGCCAAATTTCATGTAATTCCGTTAAGCAGTTCGGGCTGTAGCCCTGGCTAAAATTTCCTATGGAAATTAACATGGAGAAAACACTTTTTGGGACCCCCCTTTTTTCTCAGTCCCCACTTGACAAATCACCCCCAAACTTTCAGGATAGGAGCTGACCTGGATGAAACATTTTTTGGGAGAATTTCGCGAAGATTCGTCAAACGGTGCCAAAGTTATTGGCAAAACAAAAAACAAATTTCCTATGGAAACTAGGTTCTAACTATAACTACCTACTGGCGACCGCCAGTAGGTAATATATATATATATATATATTCACAGAAAAAACCATAGGTTTTAGGGACAGTTATAGTTACTTGGACATTGCACTCGTACAAAACCCGTGAAATTCCCCCGTTATAGTTAGTCCAGCTAACTATAACTCGCGCCTCGCAATGCACTGCTGATGACGTCACATATTACATCACTCATGACATGGTCAGTGACATCACTGATGACATCACTGATGACATCTCAAATGACATCACTGATGACATCATCCAGTGACTGTGTGTTTCTGTAAAGTTTAAATATTTTTAAAATATATAGGAAAAGACGTATTGAAGAATGAGTGGGTGTGTAAGTGTCTGTATGGATGATTTAGTAGGTGCGTGACTGACTCTATAAGTGAGTGATTTAACGTATCTTACTGAATGCATGGGTTAGTGACTAAACTGGGTGAATGTCTGTATCCGTCTGTCTGTTGCTGTGTAAGTGGCTGCATGTGTTTGTGAATAGCTACATGAGTGTCTATATGAGTTATTGAATGCTTGTCTGATTATCTGTATGGGTGCCTGAGTGTTTGTGTGGGAGGGGTGTGTGCAACTCTGTGCATAGATGTGTGAGTGGGTGATTCACTGGGTGGATGGTTTCAAGAGTGCATCTGTGATAGACTGTATGGGTGGGTAAGTGTGTGTAAGAGTGTGTTAGTGAGTGAATGTATGTCCCAGTGGTACATGTGTGAGTAACTACATATGTGAAAGGCAGTATATATGTGTGTTGGAGTATATAAATAGCTATAAGCGAGAGTGAGTGATTGTGATAGTGGCTGTATGGATGAGTGTGTGCTTGTATCAGTGATTGTATAAGAGCGTAAGAATGTGCTAGTATTTGTATGAGTAAGTGAGCTGGTGTGTGTATAACTGTATAGGTGAGTAAATGGGAGTGTGTTAAATTATTTGCATGACTGACTAGGTGTGTGAGTACCTCTATGGATGAGTGGCGGTGTTTGAGTGTCTATATAGGAGTATGAGTGCATATGATAGTCCTGTACTGAGTGACCGTAAGTATGAGTGACTGTACGGGTGAGTGAGTGGATGTGTGCGTAGACCTAAGAATCAGTGAGTGGGTATGTAGTTATTGGTGTTGGAGTGTCTATGGTTTTGCGAATGGCAGTCTGTAATTTAGAGTGGGTGTATCAAAGGTTATATTGGGGTGTGAGGAGGTGCATCAGATTATCACGTGGATGATGTCATCAGTGATGTCATTTGAGATGTCATCAGTGATGTCATCAGTGATGTCACTGACCATGTCATGAGTGATGTAATATGTGACGTCATCAGCAGTGCATTGCGGGGCGCGAGTTATAGTTAGCTGGACTAACTATAACGGGGGAATTTCACGGGTTTTGTACGAGTGCAATGTCCAAGTAACTATAACTGTCCCTAAAACCTATGGTTTTTTCAGTGAATTTCAAAGGTTTTTTAAATGCTAATTTCTAACTATAACGTGTGTGAAACCTATGGTTTTTTCAGTGAATTTCAAAGGTTTTTTAAATGATAATTTCTAACTATAACATGCGTGAAACCTATGGTTTTTTCAGTGAATTTCAAAGGTTTTTTCAATGACAATTGTTTAATGTATTAATTATTGAATTTATTTATTTTTATATTAATTTACTACATTTTTTTAAACTATTTAATTTCAAATTTTTTATTTAAAAAAAAATTAATAATTTTTCTATAAATTGAAAAAAAAATGTTTTAAAAAATGTTGATATTCTTTTTCATTTTTTTATTTTTTATATTTTTTTAAATATTATATTTTCTTTTTTTAAATTAAATTTTTTGAAGACGCGCACCCAAAGCGCACCTTCCTCAACTACCACGCGGAACCTAACCTCCATTTTAGGATTCTTGAGTGGATCCGCGTACGGTGTGCGTTGGGTACGCATTTTACTGCGCGTTTGTAACGCGATCCGTACGCGACTTCAAGCGCATACGCACATAATACGTTTACGCTACGTGACGCTTGCACGTTTCCGCGTGACGTCATATATATCTTCTACGCGGTAGGTGCGCGAATCCCGCGAAATGTTTTATTTTCTTTAAACATATATATATGTATTTAACCTAAATATTAACACAAGAGATTATCTGAGATAATTATATAAATAGTATTTTGGGGGTTTTTAATAAACATTACTTTGAAATCCGTTTTCGCGAAGTCGCGCTGGGTGCGTGCTGCGTGCGTGCACTGTACGCGGATCCCATGTGACCATAAAAAAAGAGATTTGATTGGTTCATAACACTTCCTATTCTAAGTATTGAAGGACCCCACCCATTTTAATCACTTTTGTTAGATCTTCCTTGGGACAACATCTTCAGTTACAAGACTTCCATACTTTTGTGTTGGACACCTGTACTGCTGATTTTACAATGGCTTCTGGACAGCAACCTGCCTCCAACTCTGATCATTCATCAGATGATGATTTTGTTGCAGAGCCACCACGACCAGAAAAATACACCTCTGTGGTGTGGAAATTTTTCACCATACCTGAGGGGCAAAAAAAAGTCAATGCAGTTAAGGTGACCTGCAAAATATGCAGCAGAGTATTATCGAGAGGAGACCCCACAAAAAAGTATTCATGTGGAACAGGAAGTATGCTTAAGCATCTCAAGACACTGCATCCAGTGAACCTAGCAAGAGAGGAGTGCCGAAGACTGCGTGTTATTCCAACTGCAGCAGTGGCCAGTACATCTACGGCAGCCTCTTCACCTGGCCATCCTGATATCCGTCCTGAATTTGGCCAGTTAAAAATTGTTTGCATTAAATGTAACAAACTTTTATGCTATGGGGAGCAGTCTATTGACTTAATCTGCACAGCACAAAGAAACCACCGATGCTGATTTTTTTGGGTTTTCTTTTTCTAAAATGACAGTTTTTTTCATCTTGTTGGCTTTTTTTCATGGTTTTGTTGGTCCCGTTGACTTTTTGTTCCTGTTAAAAAATAAATAAAAAAAATAAAAAATTGTTCAAAAAAAAAAATATATATATAAAACAACAAAACAAAAAAAAAAGTTCTTTTCAGAACTACCTACTCTGGTTAAAAAAAGAGCTAACATTTTTATCCTAGTGTGTGAAAGTTTAGAAGAATGTATCTGTAGTGCATAATTGACTGAAAGAATGCATTTGTGGTGTATGGTGAATGTATAAGTGCAGAACTATAAGGAAATGCTGCAGCATGACACTGTAAGCTCTTTAGCTGCAATGTACTGCAGTACTTCCGAAGCACAGGCATGCAACATATGTACATAAATATGTTGCAAGTTTCTGCTTCCTTCTGCACTGTGGCTTAAACTGCAGCCATGTGATGACACAGGCACCCTTGCACCACGGTGCAAGGATAGCTGTGTCGTGTAGAGTTTTTTTGTGCAGGAAGACACAAATTCCTGCACAAAAATCAATAAATGAAGGCATTTCTCTCCTTCTATGTATGCTGTGCATTGTAGCATATATTGAAAGTGAGTAAATGAAGAGAAATAAAACCAATTCTCCAAGTTGTGCCTTCCTTCATCAATTGAAGAATGGTGCACCATTCACACACATGTCCACATTTGGGTGTTTTGAAGACTTATTAATACTTTTTAGCTTCTTGCAGATCTACTCCCATAATATATAAAAAAAATTAACATACTTATACTAAGGTTAATGGCTAGGCCAATACTTAACTATATGAGTAATAAGTAGAGTAATTTCAGTAGTGTAAAGACAGATCAAGGTAAATTTATAAGTATTTATGTTTTTTTAAAGTGATAGGACATATTTATAGAGTTGTAAAGGGAAGGGATGGGGCCTCATGTAACATGTTGAAACACATTCTGTGACATGTTTTAAGTTAAAGAACCTGGGGGCATATTAGCAAGACCCACGTTAAAATTATCGCCGTTTTAGCGGCAGGAAACTGCCGCTATAACGGTGATAATGGGCTTGCTAATATGCGTATTGGCATTCCAATAGAAGCCCAGGTTAGATGTCCTACACATCTAACCTGGGCTTCGATTGGAATTCTATAACGCATATTAGCAAGCCCATTATCGCCGTTTTAGCGGCAGTTTCCTGCCGCTAAAACGGTGATAATTTTAACGTGGGTCTTGCTAATATGCCCCCTAGTCTCTTTAAATCCTGAAGCTTCCAAAACCCTAGTAGCCACTACGTCTCTCTATTGAACACCATGGGGCAGATTTACAAGCCCCTTGCGCCACTTTTGCATCACTTTTAACATGGGAAAAGTGACGCAAAAGTGGCGCAAGGGGCTTGTAAATCTGCCCCCATATACCTATTTTGCAGATATGTGTTCTAAAACTATATCCCATTTTATATGTCTCTAAAATACAACTCTTTGGCAGTTACTGCACATATCTGGTGGGTTTGTTGGCCCCCAGTGACACTCAGTATTCATGTTAACTTTATCGTGTAACTTAAAACACGCACAGAGCATCTTTCTACACATATCTACTACATCCATCTCTCCTTTCTTCACCTCTGTGCAAACACAGGCTATTGTGCATTTTAATACTTAGTTAAACTTACCTTCACAGTAATACAAATAAAAAATGGTACACATTATTTTTCAATTGTTTTTTATAAAATAAATTTCTAAAAATGTTATTTTAGAATTAGGATCTGTGAAAGAGAAGAAAAAATAGTTATAATATATAATATTATATTTTTTACAATACAGCATAATTTTATCATTTTACAAATTATTTTGTTTGTCTTTTTTACTGTCATCAGAATAAATTGAAATTCACTAGAAACAGTGTTTTCAATCATACTCATCACATAACAGAGGGCAAAAAAAAACAATAAATAATATTGTTTTAAAAAACCCAAGACTACATCCAAAAATAACATAGCATATAATGCAAATCACATATATATAAAAATGCTAACTCCTAAGAAAATTTTCAAACGTAAATTTATATACACTGTAAATGTTGTTGGTTAAAAATATATGCAGAGAGAATGTGCAAGAAAAAGTCCACAATTGAAACATACACCTTTCCTCTTGGCCAAATGGTATTGTTGAAGTCCTTTACATTAAAATTGTCCAATAGTAATCGTATTAATACATATTAATAAATTCCTCAGAGGCCAAATTATCTTCCTAAAACTTTGGTTTTAAAAATATTAGGTAAGAATTTGGTAATTCACTTGGCAAACGTTGTTTAAAAACCAACTGAGCATCATTACAATATGTCCAGCCTTTATTACATTTTAGATACACAGTGTAATGTCCAGATGTAGTGGAAGCACCAAGATGGAAAATAATTGCTACTGCAACAAAAGTCCTTCCTGATATTGATAGTTGAGTTGCTACAAATTTTTTTATGAAAGTGTCCAATTTTCTTCCATCAGCTGTACAACGTTGCATCATTAAAATTATATATTGTCCATATTTTTGTATAAATAATGTTGATAACATTTCAGATTTGCATTGGGTACACTTCATGTTTTGATTTGCTGCTTTAACTAGTTTATTAAAAGATACTGATTTACACTCTGGTAATGTCAAATATATAAATCTTTCTGTGTCTATATCAGTGGTACATGTAAACATACAATTTTCACATACATGTTCCCATTTATAACAAAGGCCGAAAAGATTTTCAATGTCTATCCCTTCATTTTCCAATACAGTAAGCATATACATTAAAAATTCCTGAGCATCTTGTTGCATATTTTGTCTAAATTGTGTTGATCCACAACATATATCCAAAACTTGACGAATATCAGAAACGCTTTGCATTTTACTTTTATCAGTTCTCAATTTTTCATAAACAGAATACAACAAGGAACAAAATATTTTTTCCCGATTCTCCATAATTTGTTGTTGCAAACTTTCAAGAAAAAAAACAACATTAACTACTACGTTAGCATAGCAGTTGATACCTGAACTATTTTCAAACTGATAACCAACAATGTCTTCATTAGCGTCCTTTGTCTTCTTGCTTGCAATTACAACATTATCTTTATTTTTTTTCTTTGCTATAACTTTACTACAAATATTGTCATGTGTTCTTTTTCGACCTACCACACGCTTTTCAAATACAGGAAACTGACCTAAATTGGGAGCATACGCTCTTCTTAATCTATTATACTCTTTTACACAGTTTGTATCTGCAATAATCTTTGAGTCATCAAAATCAATCAAAAACAAACCAGATAAACTTCTGACTCTGGACAAAGCAACATATGCCATACCCTCTTTAAACACGGTACTTCCAATGTTCACCAAAGCACTATCTACACTTAATCCTTGAGATTTATGAATAGTCACTGCATATGCCAAAGAAAGTGGAAATTGTTTTCTACGGACATATAAATCTTTTACAAGCAAAAAACGAACTGAACAACGACCAATTTGTTTTACTTCTTCAATTTCATCAAATTTGATTTTTAAAAATTCAATTCCATCTCTTTTTTGATAATTTACAAAATCCACAAGTTTACCCATTGCTCCATTAACTAAACCTTTTTCTACATCCAAATTACGCCTTAAAATTACCCGACAGTTTATACATACATATAGATTCTTTTCTAAACCAGCAGTTTTAGATATTGAATTTTCTAAAGAATGCAATTTTGTTTGCAATTTTTCCGTCAAAATAATAGTGATTCCTTCATGCTCTATTTTATCAATGGCCTCCATTTTTATTATTTCTTCATTTTCGAGCTTCAAAACTTCTATGTTGAATATAGAACACTCTCGCAGTGTTGGCATTAAGCAGATTACAGATTTGGTTTCTGCAATTTTCTTATATATTTTCTCCTGAACTATATTTTCATTTGGAAACAAATTCAAAAGTAACCGACTCTGTAAAGCCTCTTTCCCATGTTCTGTCAGTACTCCAATTCTTACATCTTGAAGAATAGTTCCATAATCAACATCATTTGCCTGTCGCATATTCGTAATGAGTTCTTTGTATTCAAAATATGACCAAATGTTAACGTTTCCAACACTACCCATAGACTTTCTGGTGTCTTCATGCACAAGCGTTTTAAATACTGGTTGTCCTTTTACGGGAGTAAGTTGCAGTAGATCTCCAAAAACTATAACATGTTTTCCTCCAAATAACACATCGTACTCTGTTTTAAGAATTTGCTGCATTCTTAAATGCACAAAAGCAAGCATTAAGTTTGAGACCATGCTTACCTCATCAATAATCAGAAGTTTCATTTTCTTCAGCACTCTTGAAACTTCATAACAAGCTTCTCCAGATAGCTTATGATATTCCAATTTGTTTTCATGCTCCACAGGTAGCATCAGTAAACGATGTAATGTAATTCCTTTAATGTTGTGTGCTGCCAACCCAGTAGGAGCAGTTACAACACAAGACAAATGTGACTCAGTTATTTTGTGTAGATAACTGGTCATTACTTTTATTAAGAAACTTTTTCCTGTTCCAGCTTGTCCACTCACATACATCCGGATAGGTTCAAAAGATGTGCATGAGCATTCTTTGTTTTCATGAAGTAATCCATGGTCAATCTGTTGCTTCACTTGCTGATATATTTCTTGCTGTTCAACATTTAGTTGTTCTTCCAAGTTTGTTAAGTCCATAATATCTTCTCGACCTTGAAGCATTGCTGTTTCAACTTCCTTCATAGCAATTGCTGCTTCATTTTCAACAATTGGTTGTCCTAGTGGATCTTCACTGATCGCAGCAGAAGTTTGACTGTCTTGAGAACTGTCTCTAGCAATCTCAGCTGCAATAGTAGCTTCTTGGTCAATTTCATCGTTCAACATCTTTACATAATTTGCAAAAACAGTGCATTGTATGGTATCTTTACAAGCATTGAAGGAATCTTCATAACTCTGAAATTCTCCAAGTAATTCCAATTCTGAACGCCACGGTTTGAACAGTTGCAAAAGTGCAAAATAGTAAAATTCTCTTTTATCAGTAGTGTCACAACTCAGTTTTCTGTGATTAATCAAATTTCCTTTCCTTTGTTTCACCAAACATCCTTCGGAACCAATTACTGCATATTTTCCATCAGTGATGTTTTCTGTAGTATTCCGTTTAAAAGTGTAGTTTTGCAGCACTTCATAGAGACATATGTTCTCAAGATGATGACTTCTATTTGGATAATATGTGTCCAACATATTTGTTTTCACAATATCTGTACTTTCCGGCTCTTTTTCTGCTAAATATTCAATTTCTTGAACAGATTTAAGTACTCGATTTCGCGTTGCAGCAAGACCTAGACTCACCCAAATGATTCTTCTAGATTTTGAGTATAAACTTGCAGATGATAACCGATCTGAGCATTCATACGCTCCAATTTCTCGATGGGATAACATCTTCAAACTGAAACTGTATAATTTCTTACTTAGACTCTTCTCGTGAGAAATCTCTTCCCACATTTCTTTCAATTCTGTCTTTTCAGATTTTGTTATATAAGATGTCACATACCGGGCAACAGCAATGGAATTATCCGCAACATACTGAATATCCATATTAGCATTCCACATTGAGAGAATAACAGGATTATAATCATTTATATATTTTGATTCTTCACTTCTTCTCAAATTGTATGTATTTTTTGGAGACTTTCTAGTGATGGTATGTCTCATAGCTGACATAAAACTGTTTACTCTTCCTTTGGATATTACAGGACGTGGAAATCCAAAACGACATTTGGTATAAAACTTTTCCTTACACTTGTACTTTCGTCGACAGTATTTTCCGCATCGATGGCTTTGGAATCGTAAAACTTGTTGTTTTAAGTTGTTTTCTTCTGTTCTTTTGGGTATAGCACATGTGGCATATTCTTCAATAAAAGACAAAACAGTATCATCAGAATCAGTTCCGAATTTAGGAGCATCTTTGATCCATATCAGCATATGTATATGAGGAGCACCTCTAGCTTGATACTCCTTTCTCCCAAAAAAATCCAGAACTTCTCCAAGAGGAGGATTTTTTTATTGCAGATAAAAGACATCATAGCTTCAAATCTATGATTAAAATACCTGCACACATTAACAGGATCCAAAGAGCACAATTCTCCAGGTGTCTTGTATTCAATATTTTTTACATTTGAATTTGCCTCACGAAGAAATTCAAGTAAATCATCCCAAGCGTATTCAGCACAGCTTAGGGTAAGAAACCATGTAGGAGTTCCTAAGTTCCTTAGCATGCATTTAAGTTCTCCATGACGACGGTACCAATACTCATTAGTACCACGCTGACATGCCATCAAATTAATCAACTGAGATTCTAGATGATCGTCTCTCTGATGTACTTTATCCATAAATTGCTTTGCAGAAACATTTTGAAAATGTACTCCTGTTTTCAAAATGTGGTTAACTGCATATGAAAGTCCAGATAAGTCACTCTCAAACAAAAGATGAAATATATATGGGATACATTGTCGAAACCTTGGATCTTCTGCATACAATCTTGTTGTCCGATATTCAGATGCAGGAATCTGCACAGGTCGTTCATCATATCGTCCACCTTTTCCAGTTGGAAAAAGCTGCGGAAAACAACGAGCTTCCAAACTTTTCTCCCATACACTGATGGGAGTACCCTTTGCTTCCTTCATTTGGAATAACTCAATAGTATTTCCCATCACTTCTTTTGAATGAAGTGGATGTACACTATAATGTTCATAGATTTCTTCATTTTTCGACATGTCCACTTTTTCAATTTGACCACTTGACGTTTCAGTGTCATCATCTAAAAGTATTTCTTCTTCTTCCACATACACATTTTTATAGTACTCATTGTTTTTTATTAGATATAATGTTGCCTTTTGCACTTTTCTAACATCCACTAATTCTTGCCAGATTTTCTTACTCTTAGTAGGAACACCATTAACTAGAATAACTAATGGTTCACTTTCTACATTCTCTACACCAATAGTGTCAATATTTTTCTTTAAATCCAGTGGTAAATATACAACTCTTCCTTTTAATCCTCTCTGTAAATCACTCGGAGGCAATTTACCTGTTTTTGGCTCCATACGAACAATAGCCTGAAATGGGTGTACACATTGAATCAAAATAGACTCATACGTGTTTAAATCTATTAGTTCCGAAGGAATAGTTATCAACTCTAGATCATTATGAACAGCTCTAGCAGGCATTTTATTTTCATCCAATTTGTTATAACAATATTTACAAATACGTTGATCAGTACCCAAATCAAAACAATTCTCTACCCACAAATAAGTTGCAAAATTCTTCCACTCATCATTATTTTGTTTTTCACTTTTAAAATACAGATCAACACTCCTAGTCTGATTTCTATAGTGAGTTCGCCGGCAACAAATACAAGAATAATTTGGCCTTTCACCTGAAATCACCTTAAACTTTGTAACTTGTTCTTCAAATTTTTTTGGAGTAGTATGTTGCACATTCTCTTCAACATTTTCTTCTATTAATGTGTCAGTTTCTGCACTTTCTTCTTCCGGACCAAAGTAACAAAACTCAATTTCATCACAAACCTTCTTCACATCAGATACTGACCCACACAAAAGAGCACTGTTCAACTCATTTAATTTAAGTGCTGGACTTTTTGCATAATACAATCTTCTAACTAACTTCCGCATTTGAGAATGATGTACTGCTAACATCCTAAAATGATGAAAAACACTTTCACATACTTTTCTAGAAAGACAAGCCAGAGAATGACCTTGCAAACCAGTATTTTTTCTCACTCTGCAAGGGTCTAGTCCTTGCAACATCTTAATCTTTTGTTTAACACTTTTTTTAGTATACTCTCGTAAGAAATTGCGTAAAATATCAATAGATTCCTGTCGTACACTACAAATACTACTGCAATCCCAAGTATACACTGGGGCTTTAGGACGTCTCCCTAGAGCATCATCAGCTATCACTTCTTCTACATTTCTGGAAACCATCTTCTCTTTCTCAATTGCACAACCATTTCTAACCTCATAAGCACGACCACTGGTATCAACTGCATGCAATAAATTATTGGTCTGAAAATAACTCTCTTCATTAAAGAACGGCTCTGAACTTGAACTATGTTTCCATTCACCCAAAAAAAATTCACAAAAATTAGTTCTGTTAATTACTTTTTTCTTCTTACTTTTGGCCTTCAAAAAATGGATTGGTTTATGTAGTGATCGAATTCTATTTAAAACTAAAATAAATAATTTCCTTTTTAATTCCAAAGCTTTTTGAACAATGGATTCAATATACTTTTTCTTTTTATAAAATAGTGCTCTTCTTCTATATTTTTTAACATCTTTAAGCAAGTTAAAAACAACTCTATAATAAAAAATCTTTTTCCTGATTTCTTTATACTGATTTTGCCTTCTTTTACCATTCATTGTATCGTTTGAATGTAATTTTCCATTTACTCCTTTCTTTTTACTCATATTCTTTTTTCTAGTTGAAGCATTGTTTTTACTTTGTACAATTTGTACACTATTTCTAGGCTTTGAAATTTTTTTAAGGAATTCTTTTGTTGTCTTACCGAAAGACTTTTTCTTTTTAGCCACATGATGTTGGTCATCCAATACTTTTTCTGCAGATTTGTTCAAATAATTTTCATTTTGCTGTCGTTTTCTCTTTCTTGATTTTTGAGGCATGATAAGTTTGTTTTAATGATGATAAACAATATCTGTAAGAAATAATTATAAATAAATTAATTTTAATAAATTTACAAATTATACCCTTCTATTACTATAGAAACACATTGCACGTGTTAAAACCTAGCTCACTGTATAAGTAGTTGGGTTGCAAAACAATGATTAGAGTAGTACACGGAGAGTGCCTTGGTGAATTTAAAAGTGATTCAGTTTTTGCACAGTGAATGGATTAGTACATAGTGTTGAATGGGTCACTACAACACTGCAAGGAGAGTTACAGGATGTTTGCTTTAGTGTATGGATACTGCCTGGGGAAATGAAGGTGTGTAAGATAAGTGTGTAAGTGATTAAAGGAGTGCATGCATATTCGATAAAGATTTGTAGCAGTCCATGTGCTGAAGCCAGAATCACTGCATGAGTACTTGTGTACTGATTAAATGATTAGAGTACTGCAAAGAGAATGCCCGGGTGAATTTATAAGCGGTTGGGTTTTGGCAGAGTGAATGCATTAGTACATGGTGCTGAATGGGTCAATACAGGATTGCAAGGGGAATGACAGGGTGTTTCTTGAAGTGTAAGGAGACTGACTGGGGAATTAAAAGCCTTAAACACAAGTGCGTAGATGGTTAGAGGACGACATGTATAGTGGATAGGAGTTTGAAACACTGTATGTGTTAAGGCTCTAAATCACTGAATGAGTATTTGGATAGTAACTGAATGTAAACAGTACTGTAAGGAGAGTGCCTAGGTGAATTTTTAAGTGATTGGGTTTTGGCGCATTGAATGGATTAGTACATGGAGCTGAATGGGTCACTAGAGGAGACTGCTAGAGTGTATAGATACTGACTGGGGAATTGAAGGTGTGAAAGACAAGTGTGTAGGTAGTTACAGGACTACATGCGTAGTGGATAGGTGTTTGAAGCAGTCTATGTGCTAAGGCCTGGGTCACTGCATGAGTAATTGAACACTGACTGAATGATTAGAGTACTTCAAGGTGAGTGCCTGGCTGAATTCATAAGTGTTTGGTTATGGCACAGTGTTTAGATTAGTATATGTGCTGGATGGCTGAGTGGAAGAGTGCATGCGGAGTAACAAGGTGTTTATTGAAGTGTATGGATAGTGCCTGAGAATTGAAGAAGTGAAAAACAAGTGTGTAGGTAGTTACAGGACTACATGCATACTTGATAGGTGTTTGAAGCAGTCTATGTACTAAAGCCTGGGACACTGCATGAGTAATTGGGTACTGACTGAATGATTAGAGTACTTTAAGGTCAGTGCCTGGCTGAATTTATAAGTGTTTGGTTATGGCACAGTGTTTGGATTAGTATATGTGCTGGATGGCTGAGTGGAAGAGTGCATGCGGAGTAACAATGTGTTTATTGAAGTGTATGGATAGTGCCTGAGAATTGAAGGAGTGAAAAACAAGTGTGTAGGTAGTTACAGGACTACATGCGTACTTGTTCGGTGTTTGAAGCAGTCTATGTGCTAAAGCCTGGGACACTGCATGAGTAATTGGGTACTGACTGAATGATTAGAGTACTTTAAGGTCAGTGCCTGGCTGAATTTATAAGTGTTTGGTTATGGCACAGTGTTTGGATTAGTATATGTGCTGGATAGCTGACTGGAGGAGTGCATGGGGAGTAACAATGTCTTTATTGGAGTGTATGGATACTGCCTGAGAATTGAAGGAGTGAAAGACAAGTGTGTAGGTGGTTAGAGGACTTCATGCGTAGAAGATAGGGATTTGTAGCAGTCTATGTGCTAAGGCCTGGGTACTTGTATGAGTACTTGGGTAGTGACTGAATAATTAGAGTACTGCAAGGAGTGTGCATAGGGGAATTTATAAGTGTTTGAGTTTTGACGCACTGATTGCATTAGCACATGGTGCTGGATTGCTGACTAGAGGAGTGCATGGGAAGTGACAGCGTGATTCCTGGAGCATCTAATACTACGAAAACTTGACAACATGACAGGTTTTAAAACGGTTATCTGTCTGCAAAGATATGAACTACCCAAATGCTTCTCTCACAGTGGTTGCCCAAATGCACACAGATTCACAGTGTGATTCTAGACAAGCAACACAGTTCCTTGGACCTTTCCAAAACACATTCACTAGTATGGAAGGGGTAAGGTGACAGCACACATTTTACAAAATTCACTACTGCAGTCTACTGTGAATGACTGTCTCATTCTGCGAATGCACAAGCAATGACTGGCTTCTAATACTACGAAAACTTGACAACATGACAGGTTTTAAAGCGGTTATCTGTCTGCAAAGACATGAAGTACCCAAATGCTTCTCTTACAATGGTTGCCCAAATGCAGATAGACTCACAGTGTGATTCTAGACAAGCAACACAGTTCCTTGGACCTTTCCAAAACACATTCACTAGTCTGGAAGGGGTAAGGTGACTGCTCACATTTTACAAAATTCACTACTGCATTCTACTGTGAATGACTGTCTCATTCTGCGAATGCACAAGCAATAACTGGCTTCTAATACTACTAAAACTTGACAACATGACAGGTTTTAAAGCGGTTATCTGTCTGCAAAGACATAAAGTACCCAAATGCTTCTCTCACAGTGGTTGCCCAATTGCATACAGACTCACAGTGTGATTCTAGACAAGCAACACAGTTCCTTGGACCTTTCCAAAACACATTCACTAGTCTGGAAAGGGTAAGGTGACTGCGCACATTTTACAAACTTCACTACTGCAGTCTACTGTGAATGACTGTCTCATTCTGCGAATGCACAAGCAATGACTGGCTTCTAATACTACGAAAACTTGACAACATGACAGGTTTTAAAGCGGTTATCTGTCTGCAAAGACATAAAGTACCCAAATGCTTCTCTCACAGTGGTTGCCCAATTGCATACAGACTCACAGTGTGATTCTAGACAAGCAACACAGTTCCTTGGACCTTTCCAAAACACATTCACTAGTCTGGAAAGGGTAAGGTGACTGCGCACATTTTACAAACTTCACTACTGCAGTCTACTGTGAATGACTGTCTCATTCTGCGAATGCACAAGCAATGACTGGCTTCTAATACTACGAAAACTTGACAACATGACAGGTTTTAAAGCGGTTATCTGTCTGCAAAGACATAAAGTACCCAAATGCTTCTCTCACAGTGGTTGCCCAAATGCACACAGACTCACAGTGTGATTCTAGACAAGCAACACAGTTCCTTGGACCTTTCCAAAACACATTCACTAGTCTGGAAAGGGTAAGGTGACTGCACACATTTTACAAACTTCACTACTGCAGTCTACTGTGAATGACTGTCTCATTCTGCGAATGCACAAGCAATGACTGGCTTCTAATACTACGAAAATTTGACAACATCACAGGTTTTAAAGCGGTTATCTGTCTGCAAAGACATAAAGTACCCAAATGCTTCTCTCACAATGGTTGCCCAAATGCAGATAGACTCACAGTGTGATTCTAGACAAGCAACACAGTTCCTTGGACCTTTCCAAAACACATTCAGTAGTCTGGAAGGGGTAAGGTGACTGTACACATTTTACAAAATTCACTACTGCAGTCTACTGTGAATGACTGTCTCATTCTGCGAATGCACAAGCAATAACTGGCTTCTAATACTACGAAAATTTGACAACATCACATGTTTTAAAGCGGTTATCTGTCTGCAAAGACATGAAGTACCCAAATGCTTCTCTCACAGTGGTTGCCCAAATGCACACAGACTCACAGTGTGATTCTAGACAAGCAACACTACTCCCTGGACTTTAGCAGGAGAAAAACATTAGTCTTATTAAAAACAAAGACACAACATACAACACCTCACAAATTAATAACTCACCTTTCAAATTAATTTGTTGATTAAGAAGTATGTCAGTCACACACCAGATGTTCTTAAACCAAATGTCTGTACTGCACTGCTCTTAGCAAAACCAAAAAATGGCAAACTTTCCCTCTCTTTCTGCACACATATACATGTAAATATCAAATCACATTACTTCCCACATTAATTCAAAAGCTAACACACATTTCTATTGGTTACACATTTCAAGCCTATCCAATTGATATAACTTTCAACCCTACCCCCAATCTGCTTACAGCCTGTTACCATAGTAACAGTTCATGGAACACTCAACTGAACTCACAGGTCACAAGTTCAGCACACAATGTTGCTAATCCAAACAACAAGTGCGCTTGACTTTTCAAAATATCAGCTTATCCTGTCTAATGTTCCTTTCAAACGCTTTTCATTAACCAATAAGAAACGTGCTCTTGAAACTCAGAAACATGCACCCTACTTTTTAGTCTATAATCTTCTCAAACAGCCAATCATTTTTTTTCCAGTTTTTTTTAAACTGCATCTTATCCACCATTTTAGAAAAACTTTAGTAGTCAAACTGCCATTTCACATACAGACACCTTCTGAGTGCATCCAGACCTCCTTTCAAGATGCTTAGAGTGTGGATTGTGGGACACAGCTATATTTTCTGGAGCCAAAGGTATGCAGAAAACAGTGGCATTGACAAAGACCTAGCTTTGCCAAATGTAGACATTAAATGGATTGGACAGAGAGGATTAAAGTGGCACCAATTGATGCCATTGGTTAAATCCTTTTTGCATCTCCAACACCCTGACCTCATAATTGTGTACTGTGGTGGCAATGACCTAGGCACTTTGACTGGGGTAGGTCTGGAAATGCTTATGAAGGACACCTTTGGAGAATTGATATCACTTTTCCCCCAAACTGACTTTGTATATTCTAATATATGTCAAAGACAGAAATGGAACTGGTCCAATCAATTTTGTCCACATATTGAGAAAGCTAGGAAACATGTCAATAAAGCTGTTTCTGCTTATCTCAGAGATTATAGAATGGGCTCCATTTACAACAACAATCTGCGTTTTAATATGGACGGCATCTATAGGAGAGATGGTGTACATTTTACAGATGAGGGTAACAGAGTCTTCCTCATCAACTTTAGACTCTGCATCGGTACTTACTTGTAGGTACCAAAATATCCCAAAAAACAGAACGGCTCTTTTTAGAGCCACCCAAGACCTAAACACCTAAACTTCATTTATATCTGAAATTTTTGTACATTTGTTTTTCTTGGATTCGCGCACCCAACGCGTTGGAATCGTGCACCAAACGCGTTAGGGGTCACGCATCCAACGCGTGCACACCAGGGTCTCCTTGGATTCGCGCACCCAACGCGTTTGATTCGTGTACCAAACATGTAACAGGTCGCGCATCCAACACGTGCACACCAGGGGCCGCGCTGGATGCGCGTCTCCTAATTTTACCGTAAAAAAAATTAGCACCTTGCACTAATTTGTATTCTCCCCGGGGACCCCATCCCCCGGGGCCTATATACAACGTTGGGAACCGTGGGGGGTCCCCAATACCCCCACAGTCCCAGCCGGCTCCCCGCGTCCTACGGGAGCAGGCATTGCTTTTCCACATGGGGAGCAGCTAACATGTTGCTCCCCATGTGGAAAGCAATTGGGTTTGCATTTTGAAAGAGAGAGCAGGTTTCCTGCTCTCTCTTTCAAAATGCAAACCAAGTTTAGCTATGACAGGACGGGAGCCGCGAGGCTCCCGTCCTGTCATAGCAAACTACAGTGTCCCGGGGGTAGGCACCCGGGACACTGCAGGAGCCGGCCCTGGGGGGTAGTGATCCCCAGGGCCATCAAGGGCTCCAGGAGGGGGCCGCGCGGCCCCCTCCCAACAATTTCACAGCCCCGGGGAGGTGGTGGTCCCCGGGGCTTCAGGGGTCCAAAACGGACCCCCATTTTTAATTTTTTAGTGCCCCGGGGAGGTGGCGGTCCCGGGGCTGCGGGAGGGCCGAGAGCCCTCCCGCACCATTTATTTTTAAAGCCCCGGGGGTGGCGTGACCCCGGGGCTTGGGGGCCTTAGAGGCCCCCTCATATTATAAATACCCCCCCATGCCCCCGGGACTTGGCCCACCCGGGGCCAATTAACATCGAAGCGCGGAGACCGCGCTTCGATTTTTTTCGGCAGGATCCGCGCACCCTGAGCGCATCCTGCCGATTTAAAAAAAAAAAAAAAAAAATCTTTTTTTTGCCCAGGGGGTCCATGTGGGACCCCCTGAGCAGGCCTAGGGGGTTAGGGGGTTTCTACCCTGCCCCCTTTTTGACCTTTGCGCACTTGTTTCTGTCCCTCGGTTCTACCGAGGGACAAAATGGCTGCCAACACTTCCTGAATCGGAATGTTGACAGCCAGCTGACAGCCAATTAGCATGCAGCTCGTGATCGGGACGGTGCACGCAGGGTGTGCTGAGGGTACGCGGATCCGACGCGCCCATAGATATATATGTGACTTTACTTGTGAATTTCTCAGGAACTACTGAACGGATTTACACCATTTAAGCAAAAGGCACCAGTCTGAACCAAGGGCTACCTCTTTGCCAAATTTGGTGTAATTCCGTTCAGCAGTTCGGGCTGTAGCTGCGACTAAAGGTTCCTATGGAAAAATGAATGGGGAAAACGCGTTTTGGGACCCCCCTTTTTTCTCGGCCCCCGCTTCACGTATCACCCCGAGACTTTCAGGGTAGGAGCGGAGCGGAGCACCCCAACAAGTTGGAAACTTTCACGAAGATTCGTCAACCGGCGCCAACGTTATTTCAAATAGAATGTCACGGATTTCCTATGGATAATAGGTCCTAACTATAACTATCTACTGGCGACCGCCAGTAGATATATATATATATATATATATATATATATATATATATATATATATATATATAAAGTTCCTCGTCTCACACACGCGTCCCTTGACTCAGGAAAAAGACGATGCGGACCCGGTTTGCTGGTGCTATATTTTATTTTGTTATGTGCCCTGCACCAACCGCCATTACGCGTTTCGGCCTTCCAAAGGCCTTGATCACATGACGCGCTTCATCATACTTTGCTCTCATTTAAAGTGACAGTGCAAGTAACCCGTGACTGAACCAGAGATAGACATAGAAAAGTCTGACATAACATCAACAACATTTGATTGCATATAACGGTAAAATAATAAATGTAAAATACATTTATAAACAGCTTGATGAAATATCATTAAACATGCATCCATAAAAAATAAATATTTTAAATTGGTGCAAAAACTGTTAAAACCTGTTAAATGCAAAATACAGCTTGAATGGTAAAATACATGGTAAAATACACATTAAAAAAAAGGTTCTTCAATAAAAACCTCTTCAACAGTAGATATTCCCATCTGTACATAACCATCTCAAGTTGTTGATGTGCTAGATGTTAGATTAATTATGCCCAAGTGGGCTTTCATGACCTTCAAAGTCTAATCTCCATAAAAGTGCAAGTGCCAGATATCATAAAGTGCTATATATATATATACACACACACACACACACACACACGCACATATATTAGCGAATGCATGCGCCAACAGGAATACCGTTATTGGCTGACTGCAACCTGAGCAGAAAGTTGCAGCCGTCATTTTATGTAATGGGACACAGTCCAGAGGGTTCTAAATATTTTTTCAAAGTAATAGAAGCAGTCAGGGTGTATATATAATGTAGGGGTGTTTGAGGGACACCTTATGTGTAAATCAAGTCAAAAACTGCTTTTCCCACATGAGATATCCGCGAATGTGTCGCACCCCTCAGCGAGGCCCCCGTGTAACATTGCGACGAATTCGAAAATATCGCTGAAAATATAACATTCACACTCATTCAGACACTAATGCATTCACTCACAGATGCATTAACACTCTCTTACACCCACTCACAGAACCACCCAGACGCTCATACACCCACTCACAGACCCACTCAGACACTCATGCACCCACTCACAGACCCACTCAGAAACTCATGCACCCACTCACAGGCCCACTTAGGGACTTATGCACCCACTCACACACTTACTAAGAGACTTACACACCCACTCACACACCCACTCAGAAACTCACATGCCCACTCACATACCCACTCAGAGACTCATGCACGCACTCACAGACCCACTTAGAGACTTACGAGCGCACTCACACACTTACTCAGAGACTTACCCACCTACTTACAGACCCAATCAGAGACTTACGCACCCACTTGCACACCTACTCAGAGACTCATGCACCCCCTCACAGACCCACTGAGTGACTCATGCACCCTCTCACACACCCATTCAGAGACTCATGTACCCACTCACAGTATAACCCGGAGACTCACACACCCAGTCACACACCCACTCAGAGACTCACGCACCCAGTCACACACCCACTCAGAGACTCATATGCCTACTCACAGACCCACTCAGAGACTCACCCACCCACTCACAGACCAACTCAGAGACTAATGCACCCAGTCACAGACCCAATCAGATACCCATGTACCCACTCAGAACTCACTGAGACACTCATGCACCCAGTCACAGACCCACTCAGGCACTGATGCATGCACTCACAGACCTACTCAGACTCATGTACCCACTCACAGGCCTACTCAGAGACCCATGTACCCACTGAGAGACATACTGTGACACTCACGCACCAAGTCACAGACCCACTCAGACACAGATGCATGCACTCACAGACCCACTCAGAGACTCATGCACCTATTCACAGCCCCACTTAGAATATCAAGCACCCACTCACACAGCCACTCACAGACTTGGGTACCCACTCACAGACCCACTAAGAGACTCATGCACCCATTCACACACCTACTCAGAGAACGTGACACACACACCCACTCAGAGACTCAGGTATCCACTCACAGACCCACTCAGATTCATGTATCTACTCACAGATACACTCAGACCATCACACACCCACTCACAGATCCACTCAGACACTCACACATTGATTCACAGACCCATTCTGACACTAACACACCCACTCACACACCCACTCAGACACTCATGTTCCCAGTCACAGACCCACTCAGAGACTCATGCACTCACTCACAGGCCCACTCAGGCACTCACACACCCACTCACTCACCCACTCAGAGACTCATGCATCCACTCACAGATCCATTCAGACACTCACACACCCAGTCACATGCATAGAGTCACTTATATAGTTGTGAATTTCAAATGTGCTGGTGTCTATTGAATGTCTGCTTTTGTTTTACGTATTCGCGACATATTCAAGAATATAAAAAATAGGGGGAAAAAGGCTTCTCTGCACATCTGTTTCTTGCAAGATAGAATATTTCTATAAATATTAAATAATCCTAAATTTCTGGGCTTTGCGAAAGCAAAGTAAGTGTGTTCTGTTAGCAATTCCACATCAAAATAAGATCTGAAATGCTTGGTGGACGTGAATGCATTATTGATCTATGGGAGTGCAATTTGTAGTGACTGTGATGAGTGTGTTTTTTGTTGTCGTCTCTTGATGAGAGGAGAATACATGGTTCTCCCTTTACATTATTGTAAGTATACACTTCTTTGTAGTCTCATTATCTTCTTTGTAAGGGTATTCATTTTATCACACATTTCTGAATAAAGATGCACGAGGAACAATCACATTGCTGAAATGCACACAAGGTCTCAGGAGACATTTCATCCTGGTCCATTACACAGCTGAACTTTACAATATGCACTACACATTTACCCAACGAGGTAGCATTTACCAATTAACCAATTGAAAGTACTCCAGTTGGGTAGACATTGTGTCCAAAGCTGTGTACAAATGAAAGGTTACAGGAATGTTATAGTTTGGAAATAGAATTAAAAAACTTAGAAATTCACTGGAAAAACCATAGGTTAGAGGGGTGTTATAGTTAGGAAATAGAATTTAAAAAGCCTTAGAAATTCACAGGAAAAAGCCAAAGGTTACAGGGACTTTATAGTTAGGAAATAGAACTGAAAAAACCTTAGAAATTCAGTGAAAAAAGCACAGGTTACAGGGATGTTATAGTTAGGCTCAGATTTCACTTGTACAGAACCATTGAAATTCAGCAGTTATAGTTACCTAAGCTAACAATAACTTACGCCCCCGTGATGCACTGCTTATGACCTCACATATTACATCACTCATGACATGGTCAGTGTCATCGCTGATGACATCACTGATTACATCTCAAATGACATCACTGATGACAGCACTGATGACATCATCCACAGAAATGCTCACACACCCACTCACACCTCTATACAACCTCTCATACACCCACTCAAACACCCACACAACCACTAACATACCCATTCACAGGCCCATTCAACTACTGCCACAAACCTACTCACACAACCACTCACAAACCCATACAGCCACTCACTCACCCATACAGCTACTAACTGGGCTACTCACTCACCCATAGAGCCACTCAGACATCCTTTCACTCATCCACACAACCGTTTACATTCCCATTCAGACATCGATACAAGCACTCACACACCCATTCACTCACCTATACAGCCATTAACTCAGACACTTACTGTGCAAAACAGCCAGTCACACACCCACTCACTTGCCCATACACCCACTCAAACAGCCACTCACTTACACATACACATACATCCACTTACACACCCATATCGAGATAATAAATGGGTGCCATATTAACACATATCCCCTTTTTAGTTGATCATTTTTTGTCCAACAGCACTCCAACACCTGGGGCTTCAAGACAAGGGTGCACTGTTGCAGATGAGGACCAGACTTTCCAGAGGCATCAGCATGTTTATATTGCCTTATGTCCATGGAAGAGAAGATAATATGTTTTTGTTTCTTGCGCTTGGCGAGGGTTCTTCTTTATTTCACCTAGCAAGCATAATTTCTGTGGCCATAGTCAACAAGGTGGTTAAATCATATGTTGTGTGGCATTTCAGACTAACGAAATGGCTGGCAAAGTCAGATGCATGAAGGAGAGGAAGGATATTAAACACATACTTCTTTGCCCCTTGCCGGACAATTCTAGAAACTGTCATTCTCCTGGAGCAGTGAGCATGAGTAGCCTTAAATCTATGGCTATCCAAGATGGTCACCTTCGCAGTGGTTCTAGCCAGAAGTTCCTAACCCAAGATGGTGTACTCCTCTGTTGATGCTCTAATTAAAACTACTAACAGGGTTGAAATGTAGGATCAGGGCTATATGAGTCTTTATAAGACAAATGTTAATGGCAATGAAGGAAACCTCTACAAGACATGAATTCTTTTTTTTTTTTTTTTAAATAATTTTTATTTTCATCAACAAGAAGGGCACATGATATCACAAATATAGTCGGAAGATTCATAAATTGTACATCAGAAGAAAGCATAAGGAGAAAAAAAAAAAAAAAAAGGAAAAAGGAGAAGAAAAAATAACAGAATCATTTTCCTTCCTTAACCTTAAATAAAGCTAAATTATTCCATCCAAAGTCATAGGTCTCCATATCGCTTCTAGCTTGACTAAAGAACGAGTACCCCTTGCCTTTGCCAAAGCTACTTCAAATCCATAAGTTTCCCTAACGATAGACCACCAATCCACGAGCGAGGGCGGTATCGCAGAGACCCATGCTCTTGCAATAGCCAGTCTGGCAGAGGCCATCAAGATCGAAAAGAGGCGTGCAGCTGCTGAATTTTCCCCATTGTACCCCAGCAGAATTTCAATGTCAGTAAGTGGATGGTCCAGCCCAATTTTAGATTGCAATAGCTGTTCAACATTTAACCAATAACCCCTTAATTTTGGGCATTCAATAAACATGTGTATCAGATTAGCAGCATATAATCCACATTTAGGGCACTTTAGCTTATCCCCCGTTGAGTTACCCTGAGCCCATTTGGCTATCCTAGCCAGGGTATAGTACAACATGCATGTGGTCCGTAATTGCTGAAGTTGTAAACTAACTGAGTGGACCGACTCCTTAACATAGCTGAGAGCTTGTTTAATTGCTCCAGATGAAACCCCTATGCCCAAGGTTTGAGTCCAGCGCTCTGCTAATTTCTCGCTGCCATCTGGTCTGAAGCTACATAAAGATTCATACATAGACCCTATCAGAGATTTAATTTTTCTTCCATATAAACATTCCCAAATGTTTGAGTGCATTATTGCTTTAGCCTCCACATTGGAAGCCAGATAATTTTTGATCTGAAAATATTTTTTTTTTAAAATGAGCTGGAAGTTTGTAAATTAGGCGTAGATTCTCAAATGATTTGATTCCCCTATCATTATACATATCCCCTAAACGGGTAATTCCATACTTCGCCCAAGATTTAGCTACTGGATCCTGAAACACATCAGGTAACAGAGGATTCCCCCATAACGGAAAATTTTCATGGTATATTGGCATTTTACACCTCGCAAACATAGCCTTCCAAATATATACAGTATCTCTAACAGTCTTAAATTTTACTCGCTTGAAGTAGTTAGGGTCCCTTATTCCATATAGAAATTTATCCCTCTGGTTGCCTAATATAAAACCAAATACTGAGTCCGTCTGATCCAGGCCAAGCGACAACGAAAACGAGTCGCAAATGAAGCCCAAAAATAAATTTTAAAATCTGGGAAGCAGAGACCGCCTTGTTCAAATGGGGATTTAAGCAACTCGATTGCTCTCCTAGGTTTTTTAAAACCCCAAATGAAATTACTGAAAATCCCTTCAAGTTTTAAAAAAAATATATATTAGGAACTTTCAAAGGAATAGACCTAAACAAATATAAAAACTTAGGAAGTATTTTCATTTTTATTAAATTGCATCTGCCCAATAATCCTATGGGAAGCCTATGCCAGATTTTAAGCACTTTAATAGTCTCATTTAAAAGTGGTGTATAATTTAGATCAATGATCTTATTTATTTTAGCAGTGATCTTCACCCCCAGATAATTCACAGTAGTACAAGCCCCAATGATAGAATTTTGAATCCCATCCGTGGTAAGCACTTGGGTTTTATTAGCGTTCAATTTGTACCCTGAAACATTACCAAACATTTTAGCTTCTTCCTTAATGCTGGTCACTGCAATGCTTGGATTCATTGCATAAACAGCTATATCATCGGCATATGCCGTGATCTTAAGTTTAGATGTCTCCGATTCTAATGGACTAATAGACGTACAAGATTGAAAAGTACGTAAGAATGGCTCGATGTATAGAGCAAAAAGTAATGGGGACAAGGGGCAAACCTGTCTAGTACCACACAAAATTCGAAATGGCATAGAGCGATCTCCCATATAAGACAATTTAGCCTGAGGATTATGATATAGCGCCTTTACCCAGGACCGAAACCGGGGTCCTAGACCGATCTTACCCAGTACGGCCCATAGGAAATCCCACCTAACCCGGTCAAAGGCCTTCTCGGCGTCTAGGAGAATCATCCCGAAATCAACCTTTTCCTTCTCTGCAAAGACAAATGCTCCAATAGCCATATTGACATGGGCAGTGGTGTCCCTCCCCATGATGAACCCATGTTGTCTTTCAGAAACTAATCCCGACATAAGCGGAGCCAGGCGGGTCGCCAAGATTTTCGAAAAAATCTTGGCGTCCACTTTTATAAGAGAAATTGGTCGATATGACCCACACTCTGTTGGTAGTTTGCCCTTCTTGAGAAAAAACACAATCTGTGTGATATTCCACGACTCAGGTATCTGCCCACTTTCAGCAACAGATTGTATTACCCTACTAAGGGGAAGGAGCAGGGTCTTTTTGAAAGATCTATAAAATTCTAACGGCAACGAGTCGTCTCCTGCGGCTTTCCCCATTGGCAATGCCATTAAAGCTGTCTCCACTTCTTCTACCAAAACAATCTCATCCAGTATAGCAACTTTCCCCGCTTCTACCAGTGGGAGGCAGCTATCGTCAATATAGCATTGTATCTCATCTGGGTTTGGTGCCCACGTAAGTGAATAAAGTTGTTTGTAAAACAGCAAGAACTGATCTAAGATAGCTGATGATTTAGTATGTAGAGTCCCATCTACGCCCTTTATGGTCTTTATCCTAGTTTTGGCCTTTGCCTCTGCCGACTGATAAGCCAATACCTGTCCTATATGCTCCCCATATTCATACTTTTCCATACGATATTTACTGTAGCTAGCTGCTATTTTTTCCCTTATAAGCTTCTTAACTAATATTCTTGCATCTATAAATGACAAAAGCAAAGTATCTTGGGTCTGCTGATCTTCTTTTTTTTACTTCTTCCCCATGCAGTTTCTCAATGTTACGTAGAGTACTAAGCATTGCCTCAGTTTCATTTTTACGCTTTTTGTTCTGCTGAAAGATACATTTTTGTGTAATTCCACGGACATATGCTTTCATTGCATCCCAAACAACTAGTGGAGATGCCGTCCCTGTATTTATTCTAAAAAATTCTTCCAGGTGCTGAACCATATTACCCAAGTATTCACTATCCGTCAGCAAATACTTAGGAAAAGAGAACAGCCGAAGTTCCTTCTTCTCAGTTTCAACCCGAAAGGATAAAATAATGGGTTTGTGATCTGAAGTAACCCGGGGACAAATTTCCATGTCTAGCGTTGGAATTATACCATCTGAGACCCAAGCCAAATCTATCCTGGAATAGGAATTATGAGGGGCAGAGTAGAATGTATAGCCCGGAATTTTTGGATATATGTATCTCCATGCATCCTTAACCAACTGGAGTCGTGCCAATTCCAATATTGCAGCGCGAGTCTTGCGCATTCTAAGGTTGAGGCATTTTCCAGTAGAGTCTATAGCGTAATCTATAACGCAATTGAAATCCCCCATAATCACTCTTTCGCCTTCCCAATTTAGCAATTCTATATTAAGATATTCAAATATAGCAGGGTCGTCCACATTAGGACCATATACAGCACAAGCCACAAATGTTTTACCCTCCAGCTCGAACTGAGCTAGTGCCTAGCGTCCCCATTGATCAGATTGACTTTTTATCACTCTACAATTGAATCTCTTATCTTTTAATATGGCCACTCCTTTAATAGATACTGATTGAGTAGTGCACGTAATAATATCATACCCTAATTGTTTTAACATGTTTCGGTCCTTATAAGCAAGGTGTGTTTCTGTTAAAAAGACTAATTGAGGCTGATACATCCGAAGCTCTTCTCGGACTAGCTGTCGCTTAGTTACACTGTTAAGACCTGCCACGTTCCATGCCATACATTTAAACCACTTCATAATATGATTTTTTTTTTGTTTGTTTTCCAATAAGTCCCCCTTACTCCCTCCAATCTCCCTTATAGTATATTGATCATTAATAGATCGCATTCTGATCCAAACAGAAAAAAAAGGGCTAAGAACCTTCCCCTTACCCTAGAAAAACTGTGCCCTAGTGATGATTTTTTTTGCCCCATTTCCCCATCCTCCCCCTTACCCACCCACCCCAGGCTCCGAAACCCCCCCTCCACCCTGTCCCAACAAGAAGGGCGCCCCCCTTCTACTAGCTGCCGCTGAATTGGCAGCCCTAAAGAGTCACAGCCGAGGAGATCATCCCCACACCCGGTTATGTTGCAACATATATTGCTTAGAATAGCGCTTGTCTTGACCTTGCGCGGAAAAGAAAAAAAAATATCAGAAAAGAGGGAAGAACCTCAATAACCATGGTTCACCAGTATCACCAATATCACAAATAAAAAGAAGAAAGCAAGCAAAAGGCGATAGTCACAGAACAAACCAAAGACATCGCCCCAGACTGAACAAAGCCCCCATTCTACATCTTCTCTGCAGTTTCTGCTTGCCACTTAACCAGCGCCTGTCGAACTTCCTTCTCTTCAACAAAAAAAAATATGTGACCACTTTTAAGAACTTTTAAGCGTGCGGGTTCCTGCAGGAAGGCCTGAGCGCCAAGGGCTTTTATCGGATCTATGAATTGGCGGAGCTGCCAACGCCTATCCATTGTGGCCCTACTTAGATCTGACCTTACAAAAAAAGTAACTGATTCAATCGTTACTGGAGAGTTAGGTCGAGCTTTCAATGCTACTGCCTGTCTCAGCAAAAAGTTACCCAGGTAGATCAAAAATGGACGAGGATACTGGCTCCCCTTATTTCTCTGGACTAAAGGCAGTCTATGCACCCTTTGCAGCTGAGAGTCCCAGTCCCAGTCAGAGAGATCAGGGAAGGCTTTCTGAAGAAGTTGAACCATAGAGGCCCTTGGGTCCGCCCCTTCCGTGCCCTCTGGAATACCAAAAAGCCGTAGATTTTGTCGTCGCTGGCAGTTCTCCATATCCTCCAGCTTAGCCTGCATATCTGAAATCTGAACCTCATGCTTTTTGGCAAGAACATCAGTAAGTACCGACAATTCTTCAGTGTCCGCAACTCTCTGCTGCAGCTCTGAGATATCCTTAGTTAGTCCTCCAAATTTGTCCGCCATCTCCTGTAGTGCCTGTTGTGTACTATTGTTGTCTTCCCGGAGCTGCATATAATGCTGTTGGGCTTCCTGTCTTTGCTCATTTAAGGACTGCAATATTAAGCAAAGAGATGGTGTAGCAGCTTCTTGGTTGCCTGTATCTCTGTCCCTTAATAGAGCCGCCCCCTGGGTAGAATAGATACCTTCTTCACTATGACCAGCATTAGAGACAGAAGATGTAGGTGTAGGTTGTCTCCCATCCATAAGGCCCGATTGCGAACCGTCTACGACTATAGGTGCCGGCTGGGCTGGCTGAGCCTTCGCTGGATTACTCTCGGTAGGGCTACTACCCGAGATCCGAAGTGCCATTGTTTTAACGCCCCCCTTTGCTTGTACCCATTTCCGAAGAGGACTATTGTCTAAAATGACTTTTCCGTGTGGTGGTGTTGCGCTCTGCCCAGTAAGTAATTTTTTTGCTTTGCTTCTGGGCTTCCCTTTCCCTTTTTTGCCCGAAGCTGATTTAGTGGTAATGGCAGTGTCAGTGACAATGTCGGTAGAGATATCGATAGGAATCTGTACAGGGAGCTCCACTAATTCTTCAATTTCATCAAATGAACCTGACTGATCTCCTCCATCCTCTTCCTCTATCATATCATCAATAGCCGCCCAGACTTTAGCCCCTAGTTCCGCAACCTCTTCAGCTCTTAAAATAGTCGCCGATGCTTGATGAACCGGGAGTTGAACAGAAGCCGCCATCGCTCCGCTCCCTGTAACTATGTTGCCATTGTTTGCATTATCAACCACAAAGGGAGCTGCCGCTGGGATCGTATCAGTACCAACAGCAACAGTAACAGTATCAGTGTCAGTATCAGTATCAAAAGCATTAGCAACATTAGCAATAATATCATGGCCTGAGGTCGCTGCAAGGAATATCTCAGCAATTTTAATTCCTGATAAGTCCTGTCCAGTTAAGACCTCTTTTCGCAAATTACCCACGAGGAGCTCAGCTGCCTTCCCTGTTTGTAGTAAACGTGATACCGGTTTAGCAATAGCCGAACTAAGTTTCTCAGCTGCACTCCCACTGTCAGATGCGCCCGGGTCCCCCGCAGCAACATTCTTACCGGCTCGGGTGCTCCTCGGGGCGGTTTTAGAAGGCGCCATCAGTTGCTCGCTCTGAGATGCTGAAAGTCCTGCTGGGAGCACTGCAGGAGTAATTACCGGAGTCACAGTGTAGAGCAGACCCGACCAGTCGAACGCTGACCGGCCGGTCGATCCCCAGGAGAACAGCCAGGAAGCCCAAGGGTATCGCTCACTCCTAATCCAACAAAGCCGCCACATACGCATTCCTTCTTTTTCCGCAAGTTATCCACAAGTTTCCGCAGTTTCTCCTGCCCTTAATCAGCTAATATTCATAGCTCCATCCCTTCCATTGATTCCATTACTTCGCTCGTGAGTGTGGGGAAGACCCGGCTGTGTACTCCGTGGCGTCCTCAGTCCGCCATCTTGCCCCCCCCACAAGACATGAATTCAAGTCAAAACCTTAAAGGTTTAATGAGTTCATTACAGAAGACAACGTGCCAGTAGTTAAATTAAGGGGAATCACCAAGCACAACAAGTCAAAATCAAATAATGCAAGAGGATTAACATAAAGTCAAGTAGTAGCCAGAACCAAAACATAATTAAGCAATAAGACTGACATAAAATCTGCCTCAAAAGAAAGCCTAAGAAAGTATGGCACACATCCTCCTAAAAATATCATCTTTTATAGGGTCTTTGACAGAAAAGCCACACACTCAGTATGGCGAGACATATTATAGGGCTGGATTAAGAAGGATACATTCCCATAGACCAAACACGTTTTAAATACACAAGATAAATAAAATTAGATACATCTAGTAAACACATACTTTGCTGCATATTACTAAAGAGGTGTGCAAAGGAAATGAAGGCAATTACATTTATATAATACAGAAATACAATGGACAATTCATCTAATGAAGGGTCCCTTGAAAAGACATAAGCAAATGACTTTAAATGTTACAAGACAGGAACATCCTGAGCATGGCTTACTCGTGGAGGAGGCACATAAATGTAATTTTATTAATACTTTCAACAGCAACACTAACTAGGCTTCAATTTGTTCTGCTTTTCTGAAATGGAAAAGCACACAAACACATGCACATGGAGAATGCTTGTTCACATAAAATAAAAGCGCACTTTCTTTCTGCAAATGTGAAATTATATCTATGCTGATTAAGGCCTAGTCAGGCTAACTTAAACACATCTAAATTAAGCCTTATTTTCAAATTAATAAACTGCTGCTATACCTTTTTTCCTTTGTCTAGTTCTTGTTTATGGAGGATTTGGTCAGAGAAGGATTCAATGTAACACATTCATTCCTCTATTTTTCGTCACATAAATCACTCTCTTTGATGCATTTTTACTCTGATTTTTGCTTCCTGTTTCCACAAGAGGATTCTAGTTGGAATCTTTCTCCTGAAAAACCTTATGTTGTACTCTTTGTCTTCATGTGTATACTAGATGCTTTGTGGCAACATAGTTAATGGGAGGAGTTGCCCCTTCTTCGTGCAATCAATAAGTAAGCTAGAAAGACCTTCACAGCGTCCAGTTGTTGACATTGCCCTTGTGGAAGTTACACCCTCTGATTGGAGGTTGCTCAAGGTCCTATTGCAAAGAATTCTGTTTGCTGGCCTAGAAGAAACCAAAGGACAAGTGGACATTCTTTTGGCTGGCTCTGTGGAACTTCCTTCCTGTGGCTGGAGGGTGCAGAGGTCCTGTGGACAGAGAAAGCTGTTACTGCTGCAGAGCCATCTTGATGAACATTTGGAACTAGGCTTTTTGCTCTGGACAGTAATGGAGTGGTGAGGAGTCGCTTGCAACTGACAAACATGGACTGGTATTTGAAGAACCAGCGAAACTGAAGACTTTTTTAAGAAGCCCTAATGCAGAAGCGCAGAACTGATTCTATTTTTATAAATGCATATCTTTTCTATAGCCACTTTTCACCCCACATGCTTCTTTTCAGCACACAAAATGAATGCACAGCAGTCCACTGTGACAATTTATGTAAAGAGCTCTCTGATTTTTCTGAAGAAGGGATCTTCACCAATATGTAATACTATTGTCTGGATATTACGTTTGACCTCTACATCTGATTTACTCCATTTTTTTGGTCTTTGACTTAATAATACACATCTTTTCTACCACCTTAGTTTTAATTTTTAAAGTGCAATATTTTTTAACTATATTCTTTTTAACTATATTATTTTATTGATTAGCAATTGCAAAGGTATTTCTGTTGGTACCAGAATGTCCCCTGCATGCTGTAAAAGATGTGTTCCTCTGCTGAGCCTATCTGGTATCCTGGCTTTCCATTTTTGGCCCTGGCATCACGCTAATCTAGTGTGTATCTAAGGTCTAGGACTGTCCCTGACATGAGTTGGTTTGTGATGCAGAGGGGTGTACCAAGAGTGTCCTTGTTTTACTGACACTAAAACTATAGTCCCAGATGTGGGTTTTAGTACATAGAGCTTTGTTGGCAGTATACCACGTTTTAAGAATCCATAGAGATCAGACCTTTTTACCTGTTTCTCTGAAGTGGAGGGCTACTGGTCCACTTGTGTAAAGTTCTGCTTCTATGCAATTCCTCAGATACTATAAGTGTTGATGTTTGTAGCTTGCGTGGTACATGCATGATGTTTGTGAGTGTGACAGAGTAATGGAGGCCAATGCAAACTGCTTTGGGTGGAGGTGACGATTGTGATCCTAGACTGTGGAAAATTATTGCTCACATTTCTGAAGCTGGATGGAGGAGAGCTAGTCAGTGAAATGACAGAAGAGAAGACAGGGAACCTTTAGATATCAAGTTTGAAATTTTGAGTAGGAAATAATTGCTGATTAGTCTTCCTGAACACTTCTGTTTGGTGCATGTGGGATTCGGATTGCAGAATCTTGTGCAAAATGAGGAAACCTGTAGGTGAGGTCTTTTCTTTTGTCTTTCCCTGATTCCTCCTTCTGTTGAGTTGATGACAGCTACATGCAAAAACTTCACACGTTTAGCCTATATTGTGGGTTCTCCAGGTTGAAGACAATCCTGCAGTGAGAAGCAGCACTCTACACAGATTGTGTGCCTGGGAACAGCCTGGAAAGGATATTTGAAAGGAGATCCACCCTAAACTGGTTCTACAGTTCCAAACAGTTGGTAAACATCTCCTCTCTGCCAGGTGTGTATAAATGTGGGACCTCCCTACCCCTCGTGTCGCTCAAGTTCCAAATCTTCTATGGCCAAGGAAGGGAGTGCTCTGCAGAGAACTCAGAGAACTGCTGTGAAACCAAGGCTGGTGTAGGTGTGACAGCCAGTCTCATGGATGTGTGGAGACATCACCTGAAATCTTGAACTCTTGCTGGGAGAGTTGTATACCTTGTCCTGAAGCACCGAGAAACCTGCTTGCCTGCTTAGAGAAAGAGGGAGCCTGACAACCTTGCCGGTAGGAATGTCTGTAGAGGGAGGAGTGAGGTGCAGCATGACCCCCAATGTCGTAGGCTGAAGAAAAGAGAGGACTGTTTGAGAATGATCTGTTGGACCCAAATATCAGCATGCTGCCTGAGGACTCTTCATGGTGGCTCTTGGCAGAAACTGCAGCTCTGTGATCTCAAACTCTGAGTCCCACCCAGCATGTGACTGTGTCTTATTATTGACCTATGAGTGGGTGAAACTGCCAAGCTGAAGATTGGCCTGTGCCTGGCCTTAACTATAAAACTGAAAACTGGCATTTGCATTGTCGCAACTACAAAGAGATGATTGCTAAATGCAAACCCACAAGTGCCAAAGTGTGACCAACCCAGCAGGGACTGCACCTGCCAATCATTGCCTAACCCGATCAGGGCCCATCTAGGACCCACCAGTTCAGGGCCATAGCCACGGGGGGAATTTGATCGCCGGGCCAACCCATAAGAATCTTTGCCCCCCCCACCCCAAACGACAAGGCACTTGGAGCAGTATAGAGGTGCGGGAGTTCAGAAGGTGAATGAGCAATAAAAATGCATTTACATTTTTGTTTTAGCTTGTCACATTTGCTGCATGTCCCAAGACAGAGTAAATAAATGTCAGGCTGTCTTCTGACAAGTTGATGTGTATTCTTTCATTGTTGAGATGTTGTTTACTTTTCTTCCTTGACAGCAAAGTGAGAGGATTTTGTAAAGTGAATTGATGTGACAATCTCTCTGTGGTACTGACAAAGCCACTGGAATTAGGCAGCAGTGGAAGACCAAATTATGCTGCAGTATCTACTAAATTATGTGGGAAAAAAAACACAAATTATTCCGTTTCATGTGACACATTTTTTAATAGTATTAGTTCATTATTTTGTCATTTCTTTGCATGTTACCACTGTCTGGTCAAAGGTTTCGTTTTATTAGTACCAGTTCCACATCTAATACTGTTTGCTGTAAGTAACTGAAAGGTGACTAATCAACCTTTGCGAAGGACCTCCCACTGCACGCCAGCACGCGTTGCAATCTTTTTTGTAATTTTTGATCTGGAATCAAAATGTGCTTTTTGTTAAAATTGGCAGATTATGCAGCAGATGATGGATTATGTGGCAAATGACGTAAATTCATAATTATGGGGTAAACACTGCAGCCACTGAATCACATAATTCTGCGGCCACAGAATCACATAATTCCAGTTGCCTTGTCTAGTACAGGGAGTGCAAAAAGTAATACTGTAGGATGTCAGTTTGTTTCTAATTAACATAAAATGTAAATACCTTTAAAGGAGCTGAACAAATATTTCAACATGTACAAGCAGTTACAAAAGCACAAATGAAGCACATTTTATTTTATAATTCTGAAGTGTAATGGAAACAAATAGGATCAAAACAAATCTTGGTGGTGCACAAGTGATAAATATTGTATTGTAGTGCGCAATTGTATAGCATTTACTAGCCATATGTGTGGCACTGAAGCGCTTACCTACAAGGGCAGCAAGCTAAGCCAGATAGAGTGGTATGTGTGTTATTTTTGTTTTGTATTCAATGTGGGAAGTGTTTCCATGTAGTGCGTGATGACCACCGAGGTGCAGTTATCATGTTATGAGATGTAGCACGTAGCAGTGCGGTGGATGATGAGGTGTGAGAAAGACAGATGCGCAATTTATGGTTTTTCTGTATGCTGGCAGCTTTGAACAGCTCTCCGGGTCCCATTATGGTATTTCTTATGAATATAGTCTGCTTGGATGATTACTGCACTGGATTGTCCAATGAGAAGTTTTGGGGCAAATTTACTTACATTTCATGTACTGCAACGCAGCGAAACAACTTGCTATACTTCGCTACGTGAAAGGTAAATAGCAGAAAAGCGCCATTTTTACAAAGTTATGGCACATTTCTGCTGTCTCCTAGCGGTGGTGCACTGTGTGCTACCTAGGGCCAACACAGGAACCCTTGCGCCATGGTGCAAGGATGCCTGCATTGCAACAGGGACAACTTCCTACACAAAACAATCCATCGAGGCATATTCTTTCTATGTGTGTTGCACAATGTAGCACAGATAGATTGAGGAAGTAACAAGAAGAAATAAAGAAATTTCTCCTTGTTACGCCTCAATGGGAAAGGCATACCATTTTGAGCATTCCCAAATTTACTAGCTTTAGTAAATATGGGTTACGCACCAAATTCTATAGATGGATGTATGAGAATGCCCATGCTCTACCCATGAAACTCCTTCCCAATGCAGGATAACTCAAGGCATCTCTGCCTTGCATTACTGTGTATTTACTAAACTACACAAAGCCATGCATGGTGGCTCTGCATTGCTTAATAAATACCAAAAATGATTTTGCGTCGGGCTGCACCACAAAATTGACACAAATCCAGTGCAAAATCTTAGTAAATCTGCCCCCTATTGTATAGTTCTGTGCCAGAGCTGGCATTGTTGGAGGTAGAAAGAAGTAGAGAGAGATTCTGGGATGTGTAATGTTTTTTTTTTTTAATTAGTCCTCATATTCCCAAACATAAGCACCAACCAGATTTCGGACGTTCCTCGTGCTCAATATTGGGCTCAATTTCAATCAAGGTTACTGGGCTATATCGAGTGATCACAACCTCCCCAGCCTTACTGATTTGAGAGGGTGTACTCATTGGACAGAGATAACTCATCTTATATTTAGCAATTCCCAAAAACCTCCTTCTTCATTCCCATTATTTCTTCTCCTATCCAATTCTTTAAAGAAGACCACAGATCTCTTCCAGCTTGCCAACAAGGGGCCAGAGCTTGGGTCCAAAGCTTACATATTTCCCTTCTTGCTAACAAAATTAAATAAAAGATTAGGTGTCAACACTTTACATGGAAAATAGGAACTCCCACATCCTGCTGCACTATCCCAAACATGATTAGATGGTGTTTACCTTCATATTAGTTCCCAAAGAGTGTGAGATAGTCTTACCCACCACTGTCCAAAATTCTTCCAGTTTCGGGCATGTAGCAAACATATGCATATCATCGGCCTCTCTACTGCCACACTGCTTACATTTTGAGTCTCCACATTCCCTTAGATTTGCTAATTTTTTCAGGGTGCAGTCGATTTTATGCAGGGTAAAGAAGTGATTTTTCTTTAGTGCAGCAGGTTTAACCACCAGGTAAAGTGGAGATAAAGATACTTGCCATTACTCTTCCAGCTCTGCATCTGGCATGTATCCATCCCACGCAGAATACAGCACTTTCATCTTATCCTCCTCGGCCATCAGTAGATGCTGATACCAGCATGCCACTTCCTTCTTCATGACCCTATGTCCAGGTGATCTATTTCCATTTGCCCAGGTTCAACTCCAGACCAACTATGACTCTTGAGCCATGTATTTACTTGATAATTTTTAAACCTGGAGAGGAATCATGGTGGCTGACTAACGTAGCCGGTCAGGAATCTGCTCTAGAGGGGCCTTGCAGAAAACTAACAACGCTTATCTCCTTGCGTGGGCATGAGGGCAGTGTGGAAGTACACTTTTTTTTAGTTTTTCTTTTTTTTTCAAAGGGCAGCTGCTGGGCCAGGTCAAATGGTGGCACCGGGAACGCCGCCATGGTTCGTGGCTGCAGGAGCGCTTCGAGGAGCTCCGTGCCACACAGCATGCGCTGCCGCAGAGCCAGCACATGTTGGAAATAGAGTAGGGAGGGCGGAGAACAGCGGATGGAGCCAGCGGTTGCCTCTAGCAGGGAGAAGGTGGCTGACAGGGGAAGACGTCAGAGCCATGTAAACCACTGTACTCTGATGGATACTGGCAGCCAGTGGGCAGAGGCTGAGGCTGAGAGTAAGTCCATATTGGAGACAAGTTATAGATCCTGTACTCAATTGTCCCAGCGAAATAAACGTGTGGTTCATAGTCAGCCAGGAGGAAAAAATCACAAAAAGGGCTGAGGAGCAGCCGGAGACTGGCAACTGGTATATGCTAAGATCCCACAATTCCCCATGGGTAGTAGATGAGGATGATCAGTGGGTGAGTGGAAGAAGGAGCTCCCAACTACTGGTCAAGTAGGCAGAAAAACCCCGGGGCAATACCTGCCCGGTTAAAGACCCCCAGCCTAGAAAATCACTAACAAAGCTGGTAGCCTCATCCCTTTTAAAGGAGAAACAATGTTCCTTAACCACAAAGCCTCTGAAAATTATGCACTCATTGAGATCGTACTTTAAAGTTAGGATTAGCTTAAGGTGAGATCCAGAGGAAGGTGTGGAAGGAAGTAGTACTACTCCAAAACAAAAGAAGAATGGTGGGTACAATGAGCGAGATAAGTTGTACAGAACTAGGGGCTCTAGGTTTCCCCTTAGTGCATCCAGCTATACCCGTACAAAATAAGTTTTTGTGCCTGACAGTGAAAGAGCCAAACTTAGGGGCTCATTACGATGGCGGACGGTGGCACATCCGCAATGTTGGCAGTGGCGGAAAATGTCCTTTTCCGCACTCCATCGGTGGTCCTCGCGTCCGCCATATTACGATGGGCAAACATAGCCCATTTTCCGTCCGCTGCGGAGTTACGTGAACCGCCAGAAATTCCCGTCCGCAATGGCGGCGGAGGTAGCCAATAGTGAAACACTGCCGTGTGGAATGACGTCCCGTCCGCCATACAAATCACGATGTCCCAAACAGCCCATCACACCGCAGCGGTGAATACAGCCACCCGGAGACGTCGGAAGCACTACTGCGGTGAGCGAAACTCGAATCCCGGTCACCTCCACGCGATCGTGACCGCTATGGATCCAGCTCTTCAAGCCCTTCCGCTGCTGTACCTCATCCACTACCAGCAAATACGACATCGCCGCGGACAATACCGCAGGTACGCAAAAACACAACTCTGCATACAACCACAACACACAACTCCTGTGCTGACATACGGTTCCTGTCCACATCAGACACTCTGGTGGGGACAGGAACATATCCCCCAGTGTACTCACACATGTCCTACCTGATAGAAACCCACACCTCCGCACTCGGATCACCCATCAACCGCGAAATCACTGCAATGTCCCGGGAAATTCACAGCAGCGGTGAAGACGCTGGAAAACCTGCGCACAATGTAGTAGGCAGGGCCGGCGCCAGGCATGGGCAGTCCGCCCATATTCACAGGGCTCCACCCTCAACCTACCCACAGTACGCTTCCCACACCCATTTGGGCACATGCTGTGTGCCCCTCCTGTGCCCCCCCAGCACAATTTATCAGCCAGGTGTAGCCAGACCTCGCACCTCACACATCAAAGGACAAGGTAGATTGACTGGGAAGGTGGGGGTGAAGAGGAACACTCTGCACAGAAGGTCAGGGGCTGGACAACCCTCCTCCTCACACCTACCTTCCACTCATGTGAATCAAACTGAGTATAATTAAAAAATGAAGACTCACACTGCATATGAACATCCACTGAACTGTTCACACTGCCTGTCAAGTCCCTCAGAATGACCCCACACTGACACTCTGCCACATACTCATACCATAGGTCAGCAGCAATGGAGGACAATAAATGGGCTAGCCCAAAGTGAAGTGGACAGCGCTGGAAAGCCATGGAGCAAGCCACATAGCATGTGTACATCACATGCAAGAGGAGGAACATATCACACCACCCTTAGGCCCTCAAATCAGACAAGGGTGGCACAGTGAGTGAAATTAAACCACAGTGACCTCTGTGCAACAACTCAGGGATACATCAATGCAAGCCATGCATAGGCACAGGAATGATAGCAAGTGTCAGAATTCATACAGTGACCAGCCACACATCTGTGTCAACTTACTTGACATGTGTATGTCATCAGCACAACAAACATGGCTCATTGTCACATTCCCTGACTGTCAAACACAAGTAGGCCCTTCACACATACCCCTCCTCTACCCACCTCACACTTGCAACACTCAACACCTTTGAGAAACACACATAATGGTGCAAATGATGTCCTGTGAGGTCACTGACAACCAATCACACACCCTGTGGTGCATCCACAAATATCAGACTCACACTCAGGGATGCCTGAACCAATGCTGACACAAAACCAATAGCCAAACACAAATCTCACAAACAACATCCACAGAAGTCCAACAAGCCCAGACATGTGCAGCCAAACAGTGGAAAGGCAATGTGACCCTAGACAGAACAGGAATACACAACATTGTCACTCTGGACAAATGCACAGACACCATACCCCAACACAAACAAGAATTGCATCATCAAAAAACAATCATGAACAATAAGTGGGATCAAGGGACAAATCAGCTAACACACACATACACACCACACCAGTCATCAAGTGAACATGGTGTCATAGTGTACCACAAACATGCACATGCACAATCCTGACAAGTGACAGGCCAAAAATAGGCGGACAAACCACTATTGTGCACTCAAAACAAGTTCATGAACATGAATCCCCATTGCTGCATGTGACATACACACAAGAAATGCACACTACACATGCAACACACATCTGAATGTATCACAATGCACAATCTACTCACACACAATGTCATGCAAATAGAACATCACACACACATTGCACCTGTCAGCAGAAAGAGCCAACACAGGGCCAAACACTGCAAACATCCACAACAACAACACAACAGAGGCACATACCAATCCATCACATAGCAAACTCAGCTGGACATCAGGGGGATGCACACCAAGCAAGTACAAGGCAACATACACTGACAGCACTGCATGCACACCAAGCAGTGTGTGCACAACTACAAAACCAGTAGCACACATATCTGAGTGCCACACCATGAACTCCCACAACACAAATCATCACAGCACACAGATAACATCACACTCAGGAAGGGTAGCAGTACCTCAGCAAACACACATACAGCTTAGCCTTCACCCACAGATGCACAACTCAGGGAAGCCCAGATGCAAACAACATGACTAGAGGACTGTGATGCTCAAACATATGCACTGCACATGAGCAACCGTGACTGCAAACTAGTAGAAGAAAATAACATGAAACTAATTGTGAAACTGTCCTGAGTGGCACATTGGTCCTGTACACAGAGCATCCTCACACAGCATAGTGTCACACTATGAAGTGGTGGGGAGGCTCACACACTGACAAGGCATGGGGTGGAAGACATGAGATTTAAGTGGTGTGTACATCAGTAGTGGACAGGTGAGGAGTGTACAGTCCACAAACACATAGAGGAGTAACTCACAATGTGTAGGCATCAGAAGCACCTATAGGGATGGTATGACTCCACATACCACATACCATACTGGAGCCAAAAATGGGTCAAGTGACAGCAATGCATGAGAAAACTCACAAATAAGGTCATTGTGGCTGAGCAGGTCTGCACAGTGAGCACAAACAGAAACAAGACACATGGCTGATCAACAAAACACAACACAGACTTGGCAGTCACACACTCTGCATACTCACAACTGGCAGCAACAACAAGTAGATGTCCCCCAGGAGTGCAAGGACATACCGACACACTGCACAGTGCTCAACCTACAACTCCTACATGTGCCCACAATCTGAAGCACATGTCTGACAATTTAAACAAACAGGCACTCATTACCTGGATCATACATGTGTGTAGTTGGCATTGCAGGGGCACACACACATCAACACTACTGACAATGACAGCCCATTCACACTGTATGACTACTCAAGTTCACATATTCAAATGTACCCATGTGACTAGGAAGACAGGCCTACACAAGATGACTACACATCAACACTGCTGTTCACACATCAAGAAAGATCCCACAGATATGACGGACCCTGGCCACCCCGCAAGTAATCCTGTGGATAGAATTCACCTCTGTTGTGGTATTGCATCCTAACATGACATGTGTACAATTTAGCAAACCTGACCATAGAATGATTAGGATAAGAGTAGACCATCACAAACAACCACCATTGCACCCTCAAGCCTCAGAGTCAAGAAGAACAAAAGTGCCTGTCACCTCTGGCAACCTCTAAAAAAGTAAAACAAGCAATTGGCAATGTTAAAGTGGCATACAGAGCATTGTCACATGAAACCATACCCATACATAAAATATTTTATTTAGCAAGGACATTGACAAAGCAGACAACAGGAGTAACTGTCTTTATTACATAATACCCAGATAGGCATCAAAATTACAAAACAGCAAGGCCATTGGCCAGTACAAATTCAAAGTATGTACATGTGTGCATGAGAAACTGCACAGGGAATGGGCATCCAAAGTGACAAACAGCAAGGCCATTGGCCAGTCCATAGTTCCGGTGTGCACATGTGTGCATGAGAGACTGCACAGGGAATGGGCATCCAAAGTGACAAACAGCAAGGCCATTGGCCAGTCCATAGTTCCGGTGTGCACATGTGTGCATGAGAAACTGCACAGGAATGGGTAACACCGTCCACTGCCATGGGAATCACCACAGCTCTGGGGATACAGATGGGCAGTCCAGGCACCGCTGTAGGAGAGATGGTGTTGGGAGGGGGACTTTGCCTCAGATTTGGCTGTCAGTTGAACTGGGAGGTGGCTGATTGTCGGGGCCAGTTGGAGGACTGGACCTGGGAGAGAGAGGACTAGCTGAGGTAGAGGCATCAGTGGCTGTGGGAGCCTGAGGGCTGCTTGGACCGGGTGGTGTGGTGGCACGGGGAGGCGGAGACATGCTGCCGTGAGACACAGTGTGTGAGGGTGAATGTTGAGGGCTGTGTCTCAACTTCTTGGGGATTCGATAGCCCACAATTGTCTTGGCCGGAGTGGGAAGTGAGGCGGGCACAACAGCCTCACTCTCCACCAAAGGTGTATCAGTTGCAGGTGGCTCTCCCAGTGGGGATTTGCTGGATCTGGTGGTACGCTTGGGCTGGCCTTGCCTTTTCCCCTCCATCCCCTGTTGTCCAGGTAAACCCCCCACTTGGCTCTCCTGTCCCAGCTTCACAGGGGTGTGGGTGGGAGTTGAGGTTGTGGGTGAATGTGCCTCAGAGAAGTGTTTGTCTTGAGTCTTTGCAGGCACCAGGTTCACAGCAGACAGGGCAACTGTTTGTTTGTCTGTGGGAGCAGGTGTGGGGATGTCAGTGCCCTTGGATGGGGGTGATTTGGATGAATGTGATGTTGAGGCCTGCTTCTTGGCCTGATGCCCCTGAGTGTCACGTGATGGGCTTTTGCCTTTGGGCTCCTGTGTGCCTGTTTTGTGTTTTGGGGATGGTGTCTGTGCTCTGGGCCGCTTGGAGTGCTGCTGTTGTGTAGTGTAGCTCCTATTTCCCTAATAGGCTCTGCGCATTGGAATAATATATCCTATAGGTTTGACATAGGACTGAGGTCAGTATGTCCCTATCGAGTATATTAAACTTAATTACTTGTGCCAGCTAGCTCAGAGGCCATTAGAAACTCCTTGACAACAAGAAGGGAGTAGTTTCTGGCAGCCGCAAAACATGACCAATATGTTTCCCTTTTAGAATCAGAACGTGTCCCAGAGTCGTGGAAACACTAGATAACTATTTCACTCAGCTCGATCGTGCATGCTTAGTTTTCCTCAGAGTTACACAGAAATAATAGACGGGCGTTTTCAATAAAAGATTTATTGAACAGTCTTGTTTCTGGTGTAAGTATAATGTGCTGTTACGATCACAAGACAGTATGCGAGATAAATAATGTACAGGGTGAGCAGTAGAAATAAATAATACTGCGATAGCATTATCTTTTAGTACAAATGCTGTTACATAAATAACACAGACTAAAAATGCGAGTACTCATACGATGCGGTGCTAAGCTAGTTCTACCCCAATGTACCTAACCTAACCTAGGTGTAGGACGAGGTATGAAGTAGGTGAAGTATTCCTTACTATGGTATACTAAGAGTATGTTTAAGCCTAGTATGCCTAGTATGCCAAGAGTCCCTCTAGGTTCTTATCAGCTCCATACCTGAAGAATGAGAGAGGTTGGAATCTCTTTGCCAGACTCGAACTCCAACACCCCGCAAGGGAAGTCAGATCACTGGAAGCTGGAAGCTGGGCTCTCTGCGTGCAGGGAATGGCAGCGTCTTCTCAGTGCGTCAGGCCGGGATTCGGGCTCCTCTGAAGTCGAGGTCTCCTCCGAATTACAGGGGCTAGGGAAGGTATATTTATACCTGAGAGTACCTTAGGAATGTTAGCATTGACGTGAATTGGACAATGAAAGACGTCATGGATGAACCCCTAAGGAATAATGGTTCATGCATAATATATGAGGCCTTGAAGAAATCAATAGTCCTGGGTTAGGGAAACTCCCGCAGCCTAAGGGTCTGTTCTTCATGAACTCGTTGTGACGTTAGGGTGGACGGATGTCAGAGACCATGCCTGTATTTGGAGTGCACGGTTTAATGCCTAAATAAGGCCTGGGATTCTATGCCTATATAAGGGCAGGGCGAATTGTGCCTATATAAGGACATGATATTGGAAAGCCCGTTATGGACACCCTAAGAGGAATACAACACCCACTCCACTTTCGTGTATACGATAATACATAAATGCTAAACATTTAAAATGCTAAACATAAAAATGGAGTACCGCATATTTCTAAAATATTTCATAAAACCATTTAAAAAGGCATTTAAAAAAAAGCATATTAGAATGCAGAAAGGTACTGTACATTCGAAGCATTGCTTATCATTTCAGGCATAAAGTTCAAAAATAAATGCAATTGGAATGAAATAAGCAGTAATATTTACATGTGACAGAAAATGGTCGATAAGTTTGTTCAAAAATCAAAGTCATTTCATGTCAGGAAAATTAAATGAACTGGTTTTAGACACATAAGATGACTAAATGTCTGTGGAAGGACCGCCAAGTCTGTACTATAAGGCTAGTTCTACTTTAAGCAGATTGAAGTACCATTTTCGTTCGAAAAAATGGGAAAAAGTTCAATTTTTGGTAGAGTTCCAAGTTTTTGAAAAATGAAGGCCAAATTGTTGCTGTATTTCTGGAACACTGTATGCTGAATCAGAGTCAGTTTACGGGTCTGGTGTAAACATTAGATCATCTATTTCTATAGACAAAACATCATCCACTGTAGTTGGTGTGAGTTGGAACACCTCGTGAAGCAGGTTAATCGCACAGAGATGTGAAGCATTGCTTTCAATTGTCGCAATGTTCGCGTCCGTTGTTACCTGTGTGCCTGTAGTTCTTTCTCGTACCTCAGCAGCAGCCGGAAGCGTCTGTGAGATCTCAATGAATGCTGTCATCAGGATAGGAAGCCGCTGGGGACAACACATAGCATGGGCCGTTATCTGGTCCAGCAGAGTATCGACATCCGTTGGCGCATCCGATGGAAATGTTAGACAGGTGTCCAACACGCATTCTACACCGCATAGCAGGCATCGTAGAACAGGTAAGATGCAATCTTGCCAGATTGGTCTGAATGACAGGAACCATGTGGTATTAAGGTCCCGTAGACGATTTATGCCCAAAAGCTGTACTATTTGCTCACGGCACTTTCGTTCAAGGAGAGCTTTCTCCATGTCGCTCGGAGTGATGTCGGCGAATTGGCTGGCCATAGCGCAATAGCAGGAAGAGAAATAGAATTCCGGCAACAAGTGCTAGAATTAATGGTATGCCACCAAACACCGAATGTGCAAAGTTCGGGATGATTCCGAGTATTGCCTGGAAAGGTGCTAACAGACCCGAGCAGATGCCCTTAAATACATGTACAATTCCTGTTGTATCAGACATGTTGAAAATTCGTCCTATCATTTCCACGAAATGTATAGGGCAGTTTGTACGTATTAAAGTCTGTATCTCAGCCGAAGTCCTTGCAATTTGCAGATCATAGGTTTCTTTGGCCGAGGTCAAAGGCACTGTTTGTTGTAAAAGCATGGCTTTCATTCTGCTTAAAGTATCAAATCTTATAAAAGAGACGTTCAGCGAAGGCCATAGAGGCGACTCCCTGACTGTGTCTATTGGGGCAAACAATACTTGCATACAGCAAGTGACCCTGGAGTTGACCGTTACTAGATATGGGATGCCTGGCAGCATGCCACAGCAACTCTGATCATTCAACATGAGGTAACTCCCATTAGAAAGTTGTCCGAACGTTGGATTAATCACAGCAGCTGGTGTACCCTGCTGATGGCAAGACAAATTTGCCACAGAACCATTACAAGCCCCGTGCAAGGAAATGTCCTGACATACAAATGAACCGCTTAGTGCACGTTTACAGTTTTTACCGCTTAAAAACACTTCACGATCCCCGCTCCAACATCTATATGTATACGGTAAAGCCCAAGATGTCTTAATGTATTCCTTACCCAACCTTTCATATTTGCCTGCTTGCATTTGTCTGAGGCAATACTGAAACTGAAAAGTAGTCACAGGTAGTGTGATTTTGCCATGAATAAGCCATTCTGTAGCTGGTTTTTCTGCCACTGTGAATGGTAACTTTTCCAGTTTTTCAATGCTCAGCACTGTATACTTTGCTCCTCTTTGTGCCATTTCGATCTGTTTATCAGTTAGATTGTATTCTGCAAACAGAGCCGTTGTGTTGATGAAACGCCAAGGCACATAGCCCGCTCGCAATGATTGCAGCGTCCAGCTTAATAACATAATAGAACGTAATTGAGATTGGCCTTGTTGTAACATCGCCAAATCTTGTTCTAGTATGTCGATAGCAGAGGATACAATGCCATCCAATGAATATATTCTGGAGGACAAAGTTGTTAACCCATTGTCAACCACAGAGAGTGATTTCTCTAAATTAATACGATCAAGTTCACGTATTCGTTCTGCGGCCTCTATCTGTGACACCTTCCATGCTTCATTGTATGCAGCATAGATGCCGGCATATATGAAACGTTTTTGACACGGTTTTCTTGGTCCAAGCAAGAAATCCCTAAGATCTGCGTCTTTTGCAAGTAAGGATAAGTGTTGTTTCACATCCTGTAGTGTAGATGTATGCAGCCAATCGAGGCATAATTTCCCTACACTGTATGTTGTTACTACCCCCGGATGTTGTCTTTGGACGTATCTTGGGTCTGGCCTATGAATGGTAAAACCCTGAGTTTTATTCAGGAATCTTTCCTGACAGTTATTCGTGTCTGTGGGCCAGATCAACCATTTTTTCCAATCAGGATTAGATCTGTTGAGTTGTAGTATATTGTCAACTGTCACCACTGCCTGTGTTTCGTTAGTTTTTGCAGGAGTTGGTACAGAAGGTGTGTTCATCTCTTTGATCTTGGCTAATCCAAGACAAGATGTTTGTTGGATAGTTTCATTCAAAAACATTATTTGTTCAGGGATGATGCAGGCTCTAAATAAAGCTTCTATCCCCTGCACTTGCCATTCTTTAGTACCCCACAAAGTTTTTGTGTCTATTGTGTCTTTCCAAAAGTCGAAACCCTGTCTAGACAGTTGGGCATTAAATAATGCAGAATAAATCTGTTTTGTATTCGTTAACATAATTTTCATACCTGTCTTGTTTACATTTTTATAGTAAAACATTTCTGGATCAGATGTATTGTAACCTGAAAAATATGGAAACTTACTGGCAAATGTTTTTGAACTACCTTTAGGTGGTGTAGGACAATGTTCCCATTGGTTAAACATAAACACATTTCTTGGATATGCAGTTTTATGCAAATAATGATGACCATAGTGGTTATAACAATACAGTTGTTCATAGTCTGATGAACCCTCTAAATATTCATTTTTAGAAAATGCAGCAGATTTTTCTAGGTCAAACATAATGTCAGTCACAGTCTCAAAGTCCCAATCATCAGAATAGGTACTGGACGTGATTAGATCACTTAGTGAAATTTTAAACAAATGTGGAATGTTCAATTCTTCCGTCGGACCGAATATATCAAAATCTGTTTTGTCCCACACTATACCATCGTGTATAGGAACAGCTGTGATGTTCACTGATGACAAGTCTCTTGCTTCACGATGAGAAGATTTATGAGGTTTCAAAAGTACGTTTACGTCTTTGTTTTCAGTGTTCGCATGGATGTATCTGCCACTAATAAGCACGCTCACAGTTGTAACCAAAGCTAGCCAGAGCAGGAAAACAAAAAGTCCAGATATAATCCAGAGTTCAATCCATGGAGAAACCAAATAAGTCTTTTTCAGAGAGAGAAGAAAGTCTTGTATTTGCTGCTTGAATTTGAATGATGCTGGCGTCGTTTCAGGTTCACTTGGATCTTCTGAGAACGTATCAAAGTTTATGAAATAGCCAGAAGCAGTTCTATCAATTGTTGAAATTGCATCAGGATTTGTAGAAATCACTGGAACCAGTTCATCACGTGCCACATTGGTGTAGACAGGTGTATTTGGACGAACTGTTACTTGTTCTTCAAGAGGGATGATTTCCATAGCATTGTTGCTTAGTCCTTCATCTGTTTCTGCTGAATTCTCGATGGTTATCAGTCTTTCAGTATGAACCTCTTGGATAGTAGCGAGAGGAGTGCGTTTGCTACTAGGTCGGAGTCCACGAGGCCTACTATTTAGTATTGGCCACATACTGTGGTTTGATGAGGTCGATGGACACAAATCTTTTCTCCTTTCTTCCAGCAAGGGGCGGCAGTAGTACTGTTCTTGTTCCTTGAACTGCTAGGACAGGTACTGGTTGTCTGTAAGAAGGTCCAAATTCCTTCTTGTCCGCAATTTTTTCTCTGACTAGATCCCCAACTTTTGGAATCCAGACAGGCCTTGCTGGGACAGCCGGTTGATCCCCAGTGGTGGTTGGCTGTAGGAACACGTTGCTTTGTTTCGTTCTTAATTTGTTTAAGTCCTGTAAAACAGCCAAACGATCTTTGATATCAAAGGGTTTATTTTCCACCACTGTGCCTAAGTTTTCTAAGTCTGGTACCCACATTCTTGTCCCAAATAGGACCTCATATGGAGTGACCCCCCCTAGAGAACTTCTTGGCAGGTTATTCATTGCGCGCTGTACGCCACTAAGGTGTTTGACCCACCCGTCACCCGAGCCTAATACTCTAGCTGTTATAGACTGCTTTATGTCCCGGTTTTTCCTTTCCACAACCGAATTTCCCTCAGGATGGAATGTAGAGGAGTACCGCAATGCAACGCCCAGACTGGCCATGGCTTCTTTGTAAGCCCGAGAGCTAAACGCAGGACCCTGGTCAGAATGTAGCGTGCCTATTGCGTATATGCCGATAAAGACTCGCAAATCTTTTATAACAGTTCGAGCGTCAGCTGAGCACTGAGGCCATAACCACAGGAACCTAGATTCAGTATTTGTGGGAATACCTTTGTCCAGTAGGATGCAGGCGCGTAGATAGTCGAATGCTGTCTAACAGTGGTGTCTGTACTGGGCTGCCTCATTCGCAGCATGGTGTCTGATGGCTCTCTCGCTGTAATTTACAGTCTAAGCAGTTGTTGATGAATTTGTGAATTTCTGTATTCATCCCAGGCCACCAGTACATCTCTTTTAAAGTCAAGATAGTTTTAGAGATCCCTTGATGTGACAGACCTTCCCCCAAATGCGTTTCATAAATCAAGGCTGCTCTTCGTTCCATGTTTGGAATTACCCTATCCCCCACTCCAGGGATTCGAGCAAAAGGAACGTTGTTCGCATCAATTACATAAGAGTACTTGAGTGGAAACTTTTTTGGTAACGCTGCACTGCTGCCTTTGCTTGAAGCTTTGACAGCCAACATTATCTCACCGTCTATTTTTGTTTTTGAACGAGTGATCGCAGCTACGGAAGCCGTTTGCACAGCCCCTTTGCGGCTTCGTCAGCCAATGAATTCCCTGCAACGTGAACGCCATCACGTTGATGACTCAGTGTGTGTATCACGTGAGCCTTTGGTAGTTCGTTTTTCAACTGAACTACTTGTTCCCAAAGCATTTTATGCTTTATTGTGCCACCTTTCGCATCTTTGAAACCGTTTTCAAGCCAGTTTTGTATATATTCATTATACGACTGCACACAGTAAAAAGAATCGCACACGATTAGTGTGGGGAATTCGCGATCTGTAGTTTCAAGTGCCAGTTTGAATGCTTGTAGTTCAGCTCGCTGAGCTGTACAATCTCCTAGAGACTGCGTTTTTGTGACCATAGGTCTGAAGATGCCATCTCGCATGCGACCTTTAACGATAGCACACGCTGCACTGTAAGCTTGCTTACTCCCGATTGCGGGTTGTGCGGATCCGTCAGTGTAAATTATAAATTCGTACTGATCGAGAGGCAGAATTTCAGTAGGCAGGGGACATTCATGTTCATACTGCAGGAATGCTTGTGTTTTTAAATCTGGATCAAAAACATATTCAACATCTGTTGCAGCAAGAGAATTAACCCATTGTATCCATCTTGGATGCAATGCTTTAGCATTTGGAATGCTTGCTTTTGTAACCGCTTCTAAAGCAGGTACTGGGGTTACGACAATAATGCGTTTCCCTTGGGCTAAGGCTCTTTCTTTTGCTACAGCGGTCTGAACTGCTGTTAGAATTTTTTCAGTTGAACTGAAGCGCATTTCCGCTTGTGTGTACAAGTGTGATTTATACGCTATTGGGATTTTCTCACCTTCATTGAAAGTTAAGTAGGTGAATCCGCATTGACCCGAAATTATTCGGATCACCAAATTGCATTCACTTACGCGTGTTTGTAAGTGATTTGTTGCTAACATGTTAGCTTGTAGTGAACGCAAAATTTCTGTGTGTTCTTGTGTCCAGTTTCTGAATGAAAAATCAGGTTTGATTAATGCGTAGAGAGGTTTAACCCTTTCTGCGTAGTTTAGTATGTATGTTCTTCCAAAATTTAAGAAACCCAGGATGGATTGTAAATTTTTTTGCGTTTTTGGAGGTTGGAGCAGCGCACATTTTTCTAAAAAGTTAGCTGCCAAGCTCTTGCCTTCACTTAAAAGCTCATATCCTAGAAATAGGACATTGAGATGGGCAATTCTAGACTTCTTAAAGTTGAATTTGTAACCCTCAGAGGCGAAACCCAATATAATGGTGCTCACCCTGTTCAAGTGTTTATCCAGGTCATCGTCTGTCAGATAGATGTCATCGACATAGGACAATGCCTCATTGTCATAAATTTGTAGTAACTCCATTACCCTCGTTGAGAATAAGCCGGGGCTATTCTTGAACCCTTGTGGGAGTCGACAAAAGTGACGCTGGGTCACCATTATGGAGAATGCCGTTAAGTACCTGCTTTCAGGTGCTATGTTTTGACAAAAGAAACCATTTGAGATGTCTAATGTTGTTTTATATTTTTTACGCACAATGTTATTCATTAATGCTGTGCTATGTGCATTTTGCACTGCAAAAGTTTTAGAACAAGTGTTTAGGTGTCTGTAATCCAAAACTAGACGATATGTATTGTCTGGTTTGGAGACAGGAAACAAAGGATTGTTCATTGAGGAGGTGCATGTTTCAATCACCCCTTGATATTCAAGTTGATCTAAGATCTCCCTGACCTGTTTTTTAGCTTCTTGCTTTATAGGGTACTGCCTTTGTGCAGTTGGTTCATGTTTCAGATGTATTTTATGGTGAGGTGAGTCCTCATCCCATCCTACATGATTTTTATATAATGCTGGGGCCTGGGCTACTGCCCATTTCCTGGCATATGTATATTTTAGATTTATTGGAATGTGGTTGGAGAAGGCAGGCATAATAATGTCCTCGCCATGTGGGCACTCCCTGACAAATTGTGGTGGCCAGTCTTTTTCTGCTAGAAGTATGTCATAGCCCTTTGATAGTCTTTCCCAAAAAGTGCTTTCACCTGTCTAGGTTTGTCTCCCTCCATCCGGAGTGTTATTTCAAATAACCTTTGTGGAGTACTAACCCTGGTGTCTACAGTCTCTACTTTAATGTATTCATTCAAGTCCACTATCTCCAGAAGTTCCCTCAGGTTCTGGCGAACTATTGTGACTTCTGCTGCACTGTCCAGCATGGTCTGAGCCCATTCTCCGTTCTTGAGTTGTGTTCTCAGTATTCTCGGCATGTCTAATCTTTAGACCTGCTACTTTCTTTTTGGAGAATTGAGGTTTAGCCTTAGTTTTTGGAGCGTGTTTGTCGTCTTTCGATGTCACGCGTTCTTCTCTGTGTTCCGTCCGTCCTCTTCTTTCCGAAGTCTGTGGTGAGATCTGAAAGGGACGAGAGGAACGTGTATCAGTATCATGATACCTGTCAGGTTTTCTCAAATTATCCCTATTCCTGAGGTTATACCTCCTTTCAGAGGGCTCCTTTTGAGGAGACCTACCTCGGGATTGAGAACGCTTCTCGTTTGAATTTTGTTTATTAGTTTCCCACTTCTTTTTAGAAGATGTAGGAGTTTGTTTAATTGAGTCCTTCTCAGGACTTTCAGATAGCTTCGGCTTCACTGGTCTTCCACCCAAACTATCTCTGCCTAATTCTGCATAGGATTGTTCTATTATTCTGGGTAGCTCAGTTTGATGTTCTGTAACATCGAATTCCCTCAATTTTTGGCGGATCGCAACTGCTGCTGCCTCTCCTTTAATATTAGATAATATTATTGTTGAGACTTGCTCGAAATTTTTCAGTAATTTCATACCTAAATTTAGAGCAGGCTCTGCCCCGTATTCATTTTGAATTTGTTTGAGGACATCAGGTATTACCGCAATTGACGGAATGCCATGTGTTTTAGTATAGATAGCAGCAAAGACTGAACCCCAAGTGGTGCAGTCTTCCAGTTGTGGTGTGATCCCCATTGGTAAACTGATTGTTAGGATTCTGTGTTTCTCATGCGGGCTAGTATTTGGAAATACTGCTTCGATTTGAGTAATTTTTTGAGCTATCCAAAACGGAATTTGCTCACGTTTTGTGGGCATTTTACCCATGACTGAGTTGAGAGTCTGTGGTGTAATTTTTAGTGCATTCCCCTGTTGGGGAGTTGGATTTGGATATGTCAATGGTGGTCGGACTGTAAAAGTCCGCATGACATATTGGACCAATTGTCTGTAAATTTTTATTAACTCTTTTATTTGAGTATATAATTCCTCATCTGTCATTATATCCAGTTCAGGATGAGGTGTGTAGCCGGCTAAAATCGGCCATGTTGCTCCTGGTCTACCTACTGGACCGAGCCTGGTGATGTTTTTGTGATGTTTTAGCTCGCCTTTAAACCAGAGCTGATGCTCCTGGTATGTTAATGGAATTTCAATATCCTCGAAAGGAATGTATTCCTCTGGTAGATCATCTTCTTTGTAGAAGTGAAATGTTTGTGATGTTGGATTGCATTCAGGAAGTAGTACCCATGAATAGAATACCTCTGTCTGAAAGGATTCATGTGCCTCTATCACGAAAACTGCTCTACCTCCTCTTGGCGATAGGCCATGTTTTATAAGTTTTAGAGTTATGGCTCTTCTTATGTTTTGAGGGATGTTTATAACACCCTCCTCGGTTTCATTTAAACCTGTATTATTAAAAAGTGCTGCTTGGGCTTGATCAGCCGCAGCTACACCGTCTCCGGCGTCTTCAGTCATTTTGTTTTTTGAAAAATGTAGAACAAGTTTCAAGGAAACAAAGATAAGGTGCACAATATTTTGGAACACTGTATCCTTCAACGTTGAGCAAACCAAACAGCTAATATATAGGGTACTTCCCTATGTAGCCTTGGTGGATACTAAACCCTGCCCACTCCAGACGTCTTTTGGACTATATGGGTAGGGGTCTTGAGAGAAAAATAGCACGGCTGAGTTACTCAGTATCTAACGTTGAATTACCGCCTTACCAAACCGTTGGGCGACATGTAGTGTAGCTCCTATTTCCCTAATAGGCTCTGCGCATTGGAATAATATATCCTATAGGTTTGACATAGGACTGAGGTCAGTATGTCCCTATCGAGTATATTAAACTTAATTACTTGTGCCAGCTAGCTCAGAGGCCACTAGAAACTCCTTGACAACAAGAAGGGAGTAGTTTCTGGCAGCCGCAAAACATGACCAATATGTTTCCCTTTTAGAATCAGAACGTGTCCCAGAGTCGTGGAAACACTAGATAACTATTTCACTCAGCTCAATCGTGCATGCTTAGTTTTCCTCAGAGTTACACAGAAATAATAGACGGGCGTTTTCAATAAAAGATTTATTGAACAGTCTTGTTTCTGGTGTAAGTATAATGTGCTGTTACGATCACAAGACAGTATGCGAGATAAATAATGTACAGGGTGAGCAGTAGAAATAAATAATACTGCAATAGCATTATCTTTTAGTACAAATGCTGTTACATAAATAACACAGACTAAAAATGCGAGTACTCATACGATGCGGTGCTAAGCTAGTTCTACCCCAATGTACCTAACCTCACCTAGGTGTAGGACGAGGTATGAAGTAGGTGAAGTATTCCTTTCTATGGTATCCTAAGAGTATGTTTAAGCCTAGTATGCCTAGTATGCCAAGAGTCCCTCTAGGTTCTTATCAGCTCCATACCTGAAGAATGAGAGAGGTTGGAATCTCTTTGCCAGACTCGAACTCCAACACCCCGCAAGGGAAGTCAGATCACTGGAAGCTGGGCTCTCTGCGTGCAGGGAATGGCAGCGTCTTCTCAGTGCGTCAGGCCGGGATTCGGGCTCCTCTGAAGTCGAGGTCTCCTCTGATTTACAGGGGCTAGGAAAGGTATATTTATACCTGAGAGTACCTTAGGAATGTTAGCATTGACGTGAATTGGACAACGAAAGACGTCATGGATGAACCCCTAAGGAATAATGGTTCATGCATAATACATGAGGCCTTGAAGAAATCAATAGTCCTGGGTTAGGGAAACTCCCGCAGCCTAAGGGTCTGTTCTTCATGAACTCGTTGTGACGTTAGGGTGGACGGATGTCAGAGACCATGCCTGTATTTGGAGTGCACGGTTTAATGCCTAAATAAGGCCTGGGATTCTATGCCTACATAAGGGCAGGGCGAATTGTGCCTATATAAGGACATGATATTGGAAAGCCCGTTATGGACACCCTAAGAGGAATACAACAGTTGTGTGCTGAGTGTGGAGGACTTGGTGCCTGAGGGCTGTGGCGTGTGGGCACACTCGTTAGGTGGTGCCACTGGCAGGGTGGTTGCTGAAGGGACTGGAGCTGGACTGGGAACCTGTGGCAGCTGAATGGCAGCCGTCACTGTGGAGGCCAAAGACTGGACAGTTCTGTGTAGCCCACCCACGTCAGAATGAATGCCCTCCATGAAGGCAACTACCTGTGCCAACTTCTTGTCATGATCCTGGAAGGCATTCAGGAGAGCAGCCTGACCCACACACAGCTGGCGCAAAAGGTCCACCGCCTCCACACTGAAGGCAGCAGGGGAGACAGGGGCAGGGGCAGCGGTGCCTGGGGGGAAGGACACTCTACCCTTCCAAGGGCTGCGAGCATGGACAGCACTAGTGGTAGCAGCCGGGAGGGTGGGCACTGGACGATGTGCGGTGGAAGATGAGGCAGATTTTGAACTCCCTGTGCCCGCCAACATCGAGGAGTCACCGCTGGAGTCAGATGATGTTGAGGTTGGTGTTTACGGGCGTGATTCATCCAGGGCACTCCTGATCCCCTCCGAGGCGCTGGTCATATCAGTGTCAGTGAGCTCATGTGTAGCAGTCGTGCCAGAAGCTTCACCACTGGTGTCCGTCCCCTGTCCTTCCATGCCCTCGGTAGATGCTTCAATAGACAGAGACGTAGGTTCAGTATAGTGCTATACTCACAAACATCATATGCAAGCAAAGCACAAAACTAGAAAATGATCCCCCCATGTTGCCCACCACCATGTGCGGTCTGCATGTGCAACCTTTATGCAATCCTCAGAAGATGCATGGAAACATGCATAGTTTACATGAATGACCCATGTGACGTTGACACAGCCAAATAGCTGGCCCGTGCCTCCTTGTAACCTAACATACTAATCTCTGTAAGCATACCTACCTGCCTGTAGGTGAGATAGATATACATCTCAACATGTTGTCTCTGTCACATATTGAGTCACTTTAAGGGAACAGCACAGATACTGACTCCCAAATGTCTTTTTACAATGGCCATAAGCTACTGATATCCACCATGTTGGGCTTTGAAGCACAACTACAGTTGCACATTGGTGTCAGATGTGTAGTTCTCACAAATTTTAAGTTGTGCATATCACACATCTACAAAAGCACACTAAGATTATGCTCACTGCTGTTCACTGCCAGGTGATGTCTATGACACCCATAATGCAGCATATGTCAGAAGGCCACATCTCATCTTGCAATGTCAAGGGTCATTGTATTAAACACATGAGAAACTACATGTAGCGAAAATGCATGACAGCTGCACTCAACACAGAGGCCACTTACAAGCCATTGTATCACACTAAAAACATCACAGAGCTCCGCACTGGTTCAGGGTTGGGATTCATGCAGTCACTCACACCCAAAGTCACCCTTCGTGAGAATACTCACCCCCAACTTGCTGCTGATGGGCCCTCAAACGTCCATCCAACTCTGGCTGTGTCACTGCCAAGATGCGGGCCATTAGTGCTGTCATGCTCCTGCGCGCCAACCTGCCAGTCCGAGGGAGCACCCCCAGCGTCACCTCTGCCACGTTTCTGCTCAGCCGGCAGATGTCATCCCACCTCTTGTAAACAACAGAAGAGTGAAGCAAAAAAGTTTAAAGGAAGCTTAAACAGAAATCACTCATGTTAATTAAAAGAGCCCTCACTCACCAACCTAGTTGGTGACATGCTTCATCATTGGGCTCCCACCAGAGAGGCCGAATGCCTCTCCGGTGTGCTACGACGCCTGATTACAGCGGAGCTGGTTTTTTTGGTGACAAGTGCTGGTGCAAAAGTGAGGTTAAAAATGAACTTACTACTTCCTAAAAAATATTTTATTCAGTGGAGAGTAAGGCCAAGTTAAAAATATGTGATGGATGCTGTGGTTGAGTATATTGCTCAAACATATCCAAAGGTTTAAGAAAATCTGGTCTACATGTTTCAGCCTCTAAATGCTAGTTGCCAGGCTTTCGTCAGGACCGGAGACCATGGCGGTATGCGCACGCTAAGGCGCACCCTAACCTATGGTCTAAACAAGGGGACCGAGTTACTCACGGTTCCTCAATTAATACCATCCAAATTAATGAACGCCTTTTGCAAACCTGTTAGGAGAGAAAAGGGAAAGGAGACATGGAAAAACACAGACATAAGACGTGACAATACACAAATGATTGCGTCTGGTTATCTGCCCTCAAACTGAGCGATCCTGGTTATGCCTTCGCTAGTGCCTGTCAAGGAGTAATGACGGGAAGTCTTTGGACTACAACCAAACAGAAATCAGTAGCTGTAGCCATACTGCAGCACTCGCAGATACTGTGCCTGCTTAAAATGAAAAACGATCACGACAGAATATATCCATGATCGTACTAAACGATGTGAAATACACTCGCTGCGGCGCCAATGAAAATCTCAAAGTGCCTATGTAAAATTCATACGAGTCTTGTGTGAAACGCTGTGTTACTGCCTTATTAGAAAGCACGCTGTGTTACTGCCTTGGTCGAAAAAACCGCCTGTGCGGCCGTCTATTCAAAATTAATAAAGGAGAAAAAAGCTTACATTTGTTGCGGCGAAATTTTACTGCATGGGTCTCGGTGGGAGACGGTGACTAATAGTCACACGCTGGTGGGTACAAGAAAAAGCAAAGAATCACCATCACACAACATGGCCATCACATACCTTATGTTGCCCTGTTAGTTGTAGGTAAACTTACTCACTGTTTGTCTGTTTGTCACTGTTTGTCAGTACAGGAGCATGAAAAAACAGAGCACACCAAGACATAAATGTTGAGCAGAGGCCATACAGCATGACACGTAGTATACTTGCATCAAATACTTTCATAGAAACGTATACATGTATGAGGATGGACACAGTACATGGGCATCTCATACTCATGCAGAGTGCCAGCACAGAAACCAATGTGAAGAAGAGCCTCATCTGTGATGCAGTATGTGAGTGAGGAAGACATACAATACATTTGTAATGATGTGTTGGGGCAGACTCACTGGGGTCCATTACGATGGCGGGCTCGCAACGGAGCCAGGGACTGACCGCCGAAGTAGCGGCAGTCCCGCAATGCATATTATGATGCGCCCGCCACACTGGCGGGCGCATCCTGGGCCTATTACATTGTGGTGGATCTGCTGGATGCAGACCGGCCCACAATGCAATAGGAGTGCGCACATCATTGCCATGCATTACATGGCAGGCACCACGTGGTTCCAGCAACGCCACCATGGAAAGGCGAATCTCCGCATGCATCATAATTAGGGCTCCCGGTTTTATGGTATTTATATTTTTGTCATTTCCGTCTGTATTTATCCATATTTATTTTTTGCAAATTTTACCTGTATTTATCCATATTTATTTTAGGTTTTGTGAAAAAATGAAGCTGAAATGTGTATATTTCTGCGTTTATTTAACTAGTTAATGTGCACTTGTGCCTGAACGCCTGACAGGTTTCAATGATATATACACACTCAGGTGGTAAAATATGCACTTGCAAGAAAATATATAAATTTTAGTCTCAAGATTGTGCAAATCTACTGCTGTTTAAGGCTCTTTACTAAAATCCCTATATTTTTTTAATCCCCTTGCCTGACAATTCGCAAAGCTATTGGCCTGGCAGTCATGATTGACAGTATTTAGAATCACTCAAAAACAACCCAATTTCTGTTTTTATCCACATTTAAAAATAAATACAGATAGGAAAATAAATGTTTTTCTGTCTGTATTTATCTGTAAAAATCAGTAAAATCGGAAAACAGGGAGCCTTAATCATAATATGGATGGCGGTGTCTTGCAGACACCGCCACCATATTGTGCCCCTTTTCCGCCCGGTCGACTAGTCGACCGGCGGAAAAGCGGCGGACGGTCTTTCCCTCCGCCGCAGACCCCCCAGCCATACTAATATGGCAGGGGGTCAATCAGGCATGGATGCGGGCACCCGCAATCCTAATGGGCCCCATAGTGTCCAACACTACACACCCCTCAATGTCCTTGGTCAGTGAATGGCTACCTGTGCCATGGAGGTCACATTTAGGGCCATGATCTTACATTCTCACACTCTTCTCACAAGGTGTAGTCCTGTCTTGTGCAATCCTCAGGCCCAAGATGTTGCCATATGCGTTCCTAAGCGTTCCATTTGAACCCCAAAAGCATATCCCCTCCCAAATGCGAATCTGGGGCATGGCCCCCATGTTGCCATATGCGTTCCTAAGCGTTCCATTTGAACCCCAAAAGCATATCCCCTCCCAAATGCGAATCTGGGGCATGGCCCCCATGTTGCCATATGCGTTCCTAAGCGTTCCATTTGAACCCCAAAAGCATATCCCCTCCCAAATGCGAATCTGGGGCATGGCCCCCATGTTGCCATATGCGTTCCTAAGCGTTCCATTTGAACCCCAAAAGCATATCCCCTCCCAAATGCGAATCTGGGGCATGGCCCCCATGTTGCCATATGCGTTCCTAAGCGTTCCATATGAACTCCAAAAGCAAAGTACAAACCAGACCCAGGATGGGCCAGGAGCCCGCATACACCAGAGTCACAATGAGTAGGGGCACAGCAACACACCCATCGGCATGGCCAATCCGTCCCATGCCACATGTGCACAGCACACAGTCCCATTGCCTAGCACACACAACTACAGATGCCACAGCCACACACTCGCCTCCGGGAAACCCATGTACGAGATTGCACGAACTGCCAATGTCAGACGACTAATACATACTTCGCCAGGTGCAACACAATAACAAATCTCATTCTCTCCACAGGTGACGAACTGCTGGATGCTGGGGATGGAGACAGCAGCCAGCACAGCCAGCCTACAAGCCCCCAACGAGGACACACGGATCTGGAGGATCTGTCCTCCTCTTCGGACACGGACCACCAAGCTGGCCCATCTGGCGTGGCAGGGCCCAGCCGCTCCCCAGGACCCCTCCTACCCACCAACCCATCATCCAGGGATGCTGAACAGTCCCAGTCCCCTGCTGCCACTGTCGTTGCGGCCACACCCACGGTCATTGCGGCCACTACCACTGCCGCAACCGCCACCATCGCCGCACCGACCACCACCGCCTCCACCACCACCACGTCTTCGCTGGCACCAGCCCCAGCGCAGGTGGTGGCCCGGCCGACTGGATCCACCCTGGGAGCCACAGCGAGGACCGTGGTGTGCAATGTGGCCAGTGGGCAGGCCGGTGGCAGCAGGACTGGTAGGAGGAGCAGGGTCAGGGAAACGCCAGCCTCCCTGGGAGCCATGCCCTGCCTCAAATGGCCAGAGTCCTTGGGGCCTATGAAGAGGCATAAGGACAATGGGCCAGGTCTGCTACTGACACGCGGGAGGTGCTGGGGGTGCTGAGGTCCATGGACGCCCATATGGGCCAATTCGTGTCCCGTATGGACCAACTCGTGGACCTCATGGGCCAGCTGGTGGTGGCGGTGGGGTCACAGGCAAGGCCAGCAACACCACCTCCGCCACCACCTGCTAGGGCGCAGGCTCGGGCAGCAGTGTCCACTTCCCCTGCGTCCACAGCCAGTGAGCACACCTCACCCACCACCAGCAGGTCGCCACCACACACCCCCTCCCAAACGTGGAAGGGGCCGTCCGAAGAGGAAACAGATCTCCCGGGAGGACTTCGCACGCTCCAGTCGCAAGTGAGGCAGCCAGCCAGCCTTCCGCCAGCCTTCCTTGACCAGCCACTGCATTGACTTGCTCTACGATCCCACTCCACACAGCCAGCTGGATGGCATGTGTGTGTTGGACTATGGACATAGAACCAGTGGGTACACCCTGATCATCACGCAGCCATGACCGACAGCTCATTGTCACTGCACGCACCACTTTTGTCATCACCTCACACACAATCACATGTCACAGTTTGTAATAAATGCACCTTTTTCACTAACTGCTGTTTGTGCCCTGTGTTTTATTTGTACGGAATACAACGGCCACCTTGGGCGGAAAGGCACCTGATGCGTGGCATGGCAATGGAATCCGGAGGGCCTGTAGGGACCTAGGGGTGTGAGACAGAACAGGAGCACATTCAATGAGTGTGTCACACACCCATCACACAGTACATGTCAACAACTACAAGCAATGTACACACATCGCACAGAGCAATAGGGCACAATGCCACAGTCACCAACAGTGGCATACTACCCTGGCCATGAAGCGTTGACACACTGCACGCAGTGAACATACGGCCACCCTGACACAGCACACACACACCTGCACAGATACAGACACATCATCCGTCGTACATGGACACTCACCGTCAAGTGAAGTAGCGGGCGATGAGCTGCTGGCGCACATTCCCAGCTTCCTCCTCTCCGCTGTCCACCTCACTCGAGCTGTCCTGGTCTGCGGGCTGGGGCCCTGGTTGATCTCCGTCATCCACAATGAGGGGGATCTGCTTCCGAATGGCCAGATTGTGCAGCATGCAGCACGCCACCACTATCTGGCACACCTTCTGTGGGGAGTACGCCAGTGCACTCCCGGTGCGGTCCAGGCACCTGAACCTGGACTTGAGGAGGCCAAAGGTACGCTCGACCACACGTCTGGTCCTCCCATGTGCCTCATTGTATCGATCGTCTGCTGGGGTGCGAGGATTCCTCAATGGACTGAGCAGCCATGCCCCATTCGGATACGCAGAGTCACCTGGGTGTGAGGGACACAGAGAACCGTTGCAATTCCAACTGGACAGGGGACAGCATCGCACAACCAGCACGCTACACCACTCCACATACTCACCGACAATACAGGCACGATCCTGTTGCAGATTGGCCATCAGTCGTGGCAAGATGCTGTTGCGCATTATGTGTGCGTCATGGGCCGAGCCTGGAAACTTGGCACACACGTGGGTGATCACCATGTCCGCAAGGCACACCACTTGCACATTCAGGGAGTGCGTGTGCTTCCTGTTGCGGTACAGGTGCTCAGTGGCCTGTGGTGGAACAAGGCCAACATGAGTGCAGTCAATGGCTCCCACGACGTGTGGGATTCTGCCAAGGGCATAGAATGCACCCTTCACTGCCGCCAATTCACGAGCCCTGGGGAATCTGATGTACCTGTTCCGGTACAGCATCATGGCTGCCAGTACATCCCTCAGCACCTTGCTGAACATGGGCTGGGACATCCCTCCTCCACTGCCCACTGTGTGCTGGAATGACCCAGTGGCGAAGAAATGCATGGCGGCCATCACCTTAGCCGTGGGGGTGACAGCAGTCGGATACACCCTGCGGGGACGGAGATGGGGCTCTAACATGGCACACAGTCGATGCAGAGTTGGCCTGTCCAGCCGAAACTTCCTGATTACCTCTGTATCGTCCATGTCCGCCAGCAATTGGTATGGGCGGTCAATGTTCGGTCTCCGCCTGGGTTAAATGGCAGAGGACACATGTCAAAGCAACACGGCACATAGCAATTTTGCATACACATCACTGACATGACTGAGCAAGCACATGAGCCACAGCCCAGCTGTCAAGCTGGGACGGCACGGCCACAATACACTTACACAGGTCTCCCAACAATGGCAATGGCAAGTGAGACATACCACTGCCATGTGCATGCACATGGGGATCTAGGCCCCAATGACTTGCGGGGCGTGCTGATGGGGACTGACTGCATATTCGTCAAGCGGCAACGCCACGGCAACATGAGTGTCTGCTGAGCATGGAACTGCTTCCGAGGCTGGATGAGTATGGCACACGACGACGACGATGTGGGCACGGGCTGAGCGGCCAATACAAGTGGGACCTGTGGCACGAGGGGATATGAGACAGTAGTAGGTGTCAGCACTGCACCCTATGTACAGCACTGTACGGATCACAGCTCCCGAAACATTGACTGGTGTCCACATTGACAGCCCCATGCCAAGACGGCTGTGTGCTTGCAGTCACACGTCACAGGTGAGAGGTTACATTGCACGTGCCAGGTGGCAGACGTACATAGTGGGAGCTGGCATGTGTGTGCATGTGTCTCCTGTTCAGGATCCACCAGATGGGCGCTGACTCTGTACTGACCATTGGACACAGCATGTTCCGTGGAAGGCTTGTGTGTGTGGGATGGTGGCACTGGATGTGCCTCCGTTGGGTGGGGGGCCATGCACAGGGCGGGTACGTCGATGATTGCGCATTGTTGGTCACGGTGGGTGCACCAACTAAGATGTGTTGCCCTGTGTTCAATTCCTATGTCCGCATGATGATGGACTGTGGATGTGGGCAGACTACACATTGGTCGATGTGCTGTCTATATGCATGTGCCTTCACACCAGGCACAGCTGCCCCTGCACATGTGACCCCTGCTGGACTCGCTGCTGGGTCTGTGGAGCTGATGCACCTTCTGCGCGTGGGGCGGACAGCTCTCCTCACTTCCCTCATTGCGCATGTCATGTCTTTGCCGCAGGTGACATGGATCATGGAGGGCCCACATGTACGCGTGGGTAGGCTACACATGATTGTTCACTGGTCGCCACCCCCAGTCAGTGTTTCGAATGGGAAGGTTGTCGTGCTGGTGGTATGTTCGATGTGGCGGATGGGCGGGCCTAGGTGCGGGCTTACATTCCGGACATGGGGGTAGTTGGATTGGCGACTAGTTGCAGTACACACGGGACACGTCTCTTCCTTTCCACATCTGGGTCATCCCTTGTACTAACTGACAGTGATACAGTCATCTTCGCCCCAGCCCTCATGTCCTCCCCTCGCCCCCAATATGCATGCTCACCTGCGAGGCTAGCGCTTGCACAGGCAGCCCCAAGCTCGCACCAGAGAGGGCAAGGAGTGTATGTGTGGGTCCAGGGTATGATGTGTGGCGGGACGCCGTCCACCTGCGTGGTGCCCCAAATGGAGACCCGGCCTGCATGGACTATGCATCACAGTCTTCGCCTTCCGGATCCGCCACCTGCGACACCCAGTGGCTGTGGCTGCCCTTGCGGCCAGGCCGCGTCCGTCTGTGGCTGATGGCCCACACATTCACTCTTTGGCCTCTCTGGGGAGGGCTCGGGGGTGGTGGCGCATGCGCTTGCACTTAGTCGCAATGGCATGTGTCGTGGTTGGTATGATGGCAATGGATGGGATGGTGCGAGCCACCTCCCGTGACGTCAGTGCTGCTCGTGCTGTGGTGCGTCCCCCCTACACTTCCATCTGACTTGTGCCATGCTAGACGTTGAGGTTCTATTGCCTGCGTGATATGACCAGGAGGAGCGCGAGGAGACCTCTCACACACCATGCTCCACTGCCATCCCGTGCCCTGTATCGCCTTCGCGCATTGACTATGTTGGGGTTACACCTGGTCGACTGGGGCTGTGTGTGCCTTGTCAAGGGGCATGGCGGGCGCACAACAGGATCCAGCTTGTCCACAGAGGGTGGGCTGAGGTGCGCCTGGTACCGCTTTGTACGTGTGCCCGGCTGCTGTGCACACACGTGTTCACTCCCCCCCCGACAGGTGTCCTCTCACAATGCCCAGGGAAGCGGTGGTGTACTGTTCATGACCCCTCCCAACACGGCGTGCTCCAACTTGGCGTGTGCGCATCTACCCGTCGCACCCACCCACCTGGGCACTGCGTCCATACGACTTCACACGACACATGTGTGTCTTCCACAGTAGTGCTACTCATTTGCGTTGACATCCAATACCAGTGGACTACATGGTCATGTCACGACTGCCGTGTACTTCACATACTCTCATCCTCTCTCATTCGTACTTGTGAAATGAGTCAGCGGAGACAGTTCTGGTTTCAAACATTATATTGAGTCTTCTGTCCTCTGTGATGCAGTATAGTGGACACTACTGGCAGCGGAATACATGTTGAGGATATACTGAGCATGATAACAAATGGGATAGGGTGTGGGGTTACATCTGCTTGGCCAAGGCTGTGCTAATGTACATTTACGTATAGCTGCGGAGCTGCGGACTTTGACACAGACGGTATACATGTAGCCTACCAGACCGCTCGGCATCATGGGCACAGTCCATCTCAGTTCCATGTGACAGGTTTGCTGCGGTTGTTCCTCATGCACGCGTGCATGTGAGATGACATCAGGGCATGTGCTTGCGTGCATGCAGCGGCGTGCCACTTGTTGTTGCACTGTGGTGGTTACTGGACATGTCACAGTCACTGGGGTCGTGTTGTTGTTGTATGCACTTGTCGTCCATGCAAAGGTCCTGGTATGGGATTCCCGGGCGGGGGTGGGAGGGGTGCAGCACCCACAGACTCCAGGCGACCTATTCATGTCCACTGAGCGGTGTGTGTGTCCATGTGCGCTGGATCCATGTCGTGTCCTGGTTGTTCGTGCAGTTCCGTCCATGTGGGTGCGATGCACAGAGCCCATGCCACTGCCTCCCACGATGCATGCGGTGTTCCTGGATGTGATGGGGAACAGTGTGCATGTCCCGGTCATATCCGATGTCATGGCGATGTCGTTGATGGTGTGGTTACAGTTGCCGGTCGTTTGGTATGGCTGTTGTGGTGGTGACTGGCCAGTCCGTGCGGAAGCTGAGCATGGGTGCGGGGTTGGACTTCATAGGTCACTCGGGGAACCTGCGTTGTGGTCCGACGTATTTACAGGTTGTCAGGTATGCGATGCCGTCCAGCAGGGCTTCCATGTCATTGGTGGTGTACATGTTTGCCAGCCAATGAAGCGGATGGTGGCTGTCAAGGTGTTGTTCGTAGGTTGTCCCTTGGAGGACCATGATGGGGCATGCTGGGTGACATTCGATGTAGCTGTTCTCGATGATCCGTCGTGTGGAGGCACAGTGGTTCCATTTCAGTGCGCGTGCGATGTTGGCCACATACGCCATGCCCCCATAGGCAGAGCAGGCCCTGTCGTTTGCGTCCAGAGGGAGGAGTAGTGGTAGCAGGTCCGCCTTCAGACATGCCGGGTTGGAGAGGCATATCTCGACGGGATGCTGGTAGGGACACCTCCGACAGTAGAAGACGGGCATGACGCAGCTGAACAATGTGATGCGGTAAGTCAGTCGGTAACTTACGTTCAGCAGGGACAGGAGATCGCATCCCAATGTATGTATCGTGTTGGTTTGGTACAGCTTGAGCTGTTCGGCGTAGTTGGGTAGGTGTGTTGCGGTTGCCATTTCGCAGCGGTTCGTAGAGGTGGCGTGCTCCGGCTGTGTGTGCAGTCTGCAATGTGCACGCTCCGGGGTTGCTGTGAGCTCTGTGTAGTCGTGGGGAGACAGGACTTGTGTTCTGTTGGCTTGTTTGGAGGACACGGGCCCTCTTCCCACATGCTTCTCAGACAGTTCAAGGTCAGTGCTGTGTGACTCCTTCCAATTAACTTGCATGTGGCCGACATGGGGGAGTGTTTTCTTCTTTCTTCCCCGTCCGTTGTGTGCTTCTGTGATATGCGCTATCTGCCCTGTGGTCGGTCTCCTCGGCATGCCTGTGTTGGTCTATTCTTGGACAATGGCTGTATTCACCGGCTTCTGTCGTAGGGCTGTGGTTTCGGAGTTGGAATGGAAGGTCATTCAGTGCTGTCTGCTCTCCCTTGTGTGGGCGGCAGGCTGCCTTTCCGCTCTGCGTTGGGCCTTGTGTGTGGATGTTATTCTTGGGCCACCTGTTGTCGGTCCCCGGGCTCTTTGGTGTTCCGTTTCATATGTCTTGTTCATATGTGCAGGGTGGTATGGGTTTTTCAGTGTGGTACTGGCGTTCCTCTTCCCGAAGGGGCCCTGCTTCTCCTAGTTGGTGTTGCCGCCGCTGTGTGCTACGCCATGTTTGTTACACTGGGGTGTGTCCTGCAGTTGCGTGTCTTCACTGACATGTGTGCGTCGGTTGTGTGGCGTTGGGTGTTGTCCGTGAATTGGGCGTTGGGGACATGTCTGTGGCCGGCCTGTCACGTGTCATGTGCGTTCGGGGTGGGGCTGATGTGTGTGCTGCTTGGTTGTGTCCCTGTGTCTGTGTGCGACGCATGCATGGCGCTGCGGTTGGCCTCTGCGTTGTGCGCATGTGTGGCGGCGTCATCGGCGCTTTGGGGCCGTGACGGGGTGGTTGGTTCCTAGTCCCAGGTGGTGTGTACACATGTGTTCTGCGATGTTACGATTTGGCCTGTGTGTCATATGTGGATGCGATGGTGGATGTGTTGTGTACACGCGCTGGTGGGGGGTTGTCCGCTTTTTCCGCCCTTGCACTGTGTGCGCTGTTTGCGTGCACTTGTTGTGTGTGTGCCTACCTGCGTCTCCGCGGTACGTTGCGTCCTTGGTGGTGCATCAGCAGAAGCATGGGAAGGGCCTGCAGTGCTGGATTCATGCCCGGGGTGCCGCTTCTTCGTTGTCCGTGCTCTGCGTCCGTGTTTCCGCCTCTCTTTCACGTGCGGTGTCTCTTTGCCGTGGGAGCCGTTTGTTTGCGGCATCGTAATTTATGCGCCGGGCGGGACGTGTTTCGTCGGACGGTGTGTGTCAGTTGTGCTGCGCCGCTACGTGTGCGGGCGCACTTTGATGGCGGACGGTGTTGCTGGCTTGCCGGCGGTGTTTGGCCTGCTTTTCGCATCGTAATTGGGCGGGCGTGTGGACTGCTGCGTGCCGGCGGTAAATGGTGGTTTTTGCATCCGCCAGCACGGCGGTTGTGCTTCCGCCCGCCATCGTAATGGGCCCCTTAGTATTTAAAATTAATTTTTTATCAATTAATTATTAATTGGTTATTATTATTTTTATTAATTAATTGATAATTATATTAATTGCGTTATTTTGTTTAGGAGTGGGTTGTGGGTTTATAGGGGAATAGGGTGGGAAGTAATTTCATTATAATAAAGTAATTCATATTTTTTTATTAGTATTTATAATTAATTTATTATTAATTAATTATTAATGGATTATTAATTATTATTAATTAATTAATTGATAATTATATTAAGTGCGTTATTTTTTATGAGTGCATTGTGATTTTATAGGGGAATAGGGTGAGAAGTAATTTAATTATAATAAAGTAAGTATTAATATTTATTTAATATTAATTATAATTAAATTATAATTAATTAATTATTAATTGGTTGTTACATTTTATTAATTGATTAATTGATAATTATATTAATAGTGTTATTTTTTTAAAGTAGTGGGTTGTAGTTTTATATGGGAATAGGGTGGGAAGTAATTTAATTAAAATAAAGTAATAAATATTTTTTATTTATTGGTGTTTATTTTTTGTTTCTATTTTATAGTGTTGTTTGTGCTAATTTATTTATGAATAATTAATTATTAATTCTTTGTAAATTATAATTCATACATTTTTAAATATGTTAATTGTGTCAAATATGTAGGAGTTTTTTGTGTGTTTATAGGAGGATATGTTGTGAATTAATTTATTTAAAAATTATTAATAAATAATTTTTTTATTATAATTAGATTCTTTTAAAACTAGTTATTTGTTAGTAAAATGTTGTTTCTAAACTTTTATAAATTAATGTTTGTAGTTATTTTTTAGTATTTTTTAATATTAAATAATTTTTCTATGTTTTTGAAATTTTTTATCTTTTTATAATTGTTTTTATTTTTGTGTTATCAATAATTTTTATATTGAGTTGCTATTTTTTTTTTAATTTAATTTTAATTTTTGGGAAATATTAATTTTAACCCTATGCTATCTAACACTTTCACCACTGTTGCACTCAGTGGAGTGGGAATAGTAATTTTTACCCCTCCGCTATCCAACACTTTCCCTACTGTTGCACTAACTGGAGTGGGAATAGTAATTTTTAGCCCTCCACTAGCCAAATTTTCCCTACTGTTGCACTCACTGGAGTGGGAATAGTAATTTTTACCCCTACGCTATCCAATACTTTCCCTACTGTTGCACTCTCTGGAGTGGGAATAGTAATTTTTACACCTCCGCTATCCAATACTTTCCCTACTGTTGCACTCACTGGAGTGGGAATAGTAATTTTTACCCCTCCACTATCCAACAGTTTCTCTACTGTTGCAATTTTTGGAGTGGGAATAGTAATTTTTACCCCTACGCTATCCAACACTTTCCCTACTGTTGCACTCTCTGGAGTGGGAATAGTAATTTTTACCCCTCCGCTATCCAATACTTTCTCTACTGTTGCACTCATTGGAGTGGTAATAGTAATTTTTACCCCTACGCTATCCAACACTTTCCCTACTGTTGCACGCACTGGAGTGGGAATAGTCATTTTTACCCCTCCGCTATCCAACAGTTTCTCTACTGTTGCAATTTTTGGAGTGGGAAAAGTAATTTTTACCCCTACGCTATCCTACACTTTCCCTACTGTTGCACTCTCTGGAGTGGGAATAGTAATTTTTACCCCTCCACTATCCAACACTTTCCCTACTGTTGCACTTTCTGGAGTGGGAATAGTAATTTTTACACCTCCACTATCCAATACTTTCCATACTGTTGCACTCACTGGAGTGGGAATAGTAATTTTTACCCCTCCGCTATCCAACAGTTTCTCTACTGTTGCAATTTTTGGAGTGGGAAAAGTAATTTTTACCCCTACGCTATCTAACACTTTCCCTACTGTTGCACTCTCTGGAGTGGGAATAGTAATTTGTACCCCTCCGCTATCCAATACTTTCCCTACTGTTGCACAGACTGGAGTGGGAATAGTAATTTTTACCCCTCCGCTATCCAATACTTTCCCTACTGTTGCACTCTCTGGAGTGGGAATATTAATTTTTACCCCTCCGCTAGCCAATACTTTCCCTACTGTTGCATTTATTGGAGTGGGAATAGTAATGTTACCCCTCCGCTTTTCAATACTTTCCCTACTGTTGCACTCTTTGGAGTTGGAATAATAATTTTTACCTCTCCGCTATCTAATACTTTCCTTATTGTTGCACTCACTGGAGTGGTAATAGTAATTTTTACCCCTATGCTATCCAATACTTTCCCTACTGTTGCACTCTTTGGAGTTGGAATAGTAATTTTATTCTCTCTGCTATCCAATATTTTCTCTACTGTTTTAGTTAATGTAGTGTAAAATGTATTTATAAAATATTAAAAATATTTTAATATTTTAATTTATTATATATATATATATATATATTTTTTTTTATGTTATTGGTGTATGTGTATATATATGTATTTATAATTTTTAATATGTTTGTAATCATTTATAATTTATTTAAATAATTATTTTTTAATATAAATATATATTATAATTTATATGTATGTTTAATTTTTTTTACATTATATGTATTACTTATAATTTTAAACATTTTGTAATAATTGTAACTAAGGGCATCATTAGGATGGCGGGCGGACTTTGTACAAAGGGACCGCGCGCCATACGTGCGGCGGTCCCGTGGGGGTAATTAGGATGCGCCCGCCACACTGGCGGGCACATCCTGCATTTACAACATTGCGGCGGGCGGTGCTTTCAGCACCGCCCGCCGCAATGCCAAAAATGCATGTTGTGCATTTGCATGCACAACGTGGCAGGCACCGCGCGGTGCCTGCCATGTTGTGCATGCAAATGCAGGGGGGTACCATAGGTACCCCCCATGTGCACCCCCAAACCCCCAGAATCCCGGGAGGCCCGCTACTGGCCCCCAATGTAAAATACTGCATGCCTTTCCGTGGCGGCGTTGCCGCCACGAAAGGCAAATCCCGCATGCATCTATCAGACACCGCCACCATATTAAAAGCTTTTCCGCCCGGTCGACTCATCGATCGGGCGGAAAACCGGCGGACGGTCTTTCCGTCCGCCGGGGTCCCCCCCGCCATAGTAATATGGCGGGGGAATTGGCATGCGGGCGGGAGAGAATTTCGGGCGGATCGCCACCGTCATGCGGGCGGTGGCGATCCGCCCGACATTCTAATGGGTCCCATAATTTTCTTTTAATTATATGTATTATTTACTTTATTTTACATTATTTTTTAAACAAAAAAAACGATATTTTTAACTGCGATATTTTTAACAATGATCTTTTTTTTCGATAATTTTGTACTTACCATTATGTAGATAGGACTTCAATATTCTGGACATCGATATTTCGGGTCCGATATTTTTGTCGTCGATATTCTGGTCGTCGATATTCTGTCAGTGATTCGTCCCTGGGTTTGCTCGCATGCCCCAAGGACTCTGGCGATGTTGGCCATGGCTTCGGTCCCAGTGTCCTCTCGAATTTGTCCCCCAGTTGCCCTCCCACCTGCCCTGCTGTCCCGGACCTGTGGCGTTGGCACTCAACGCACCTGCAGACTCTCCCTGCCCTCCTCTGATTGTGTGGTGGTGTTGGTAACCACGGAGGCAGGGAGAGTGTTGCAGGCAGCACTGGTGGTGGTGGTGGTGGTTGCGGCCACACAGGTCATTGCAGCAGGGGTCAGCGCTGTTGTTGTTGCTGAGGTGGTGGTGGTGGGGACAATGGGGGCCTGGAACGTGGTGTGCCCTGGCAGTACGGATGGGCCAGGTTCTTGCTCCTCATCCGAGAAACGTAGGGAGTCTGCATCTGAGAGTTCATGGTCCGGGGGGGAGACTGTCTCTGCAGGTCGGTGTTGTGTTCTGCAGCAGTTGCTTGTGGATCTCCTGTCGAACAGAGGTGAAATGGTAATTGAAGTGCACTCAACAAGCTTGGTGTTAGACGTTTGGATGTTACATGTGATACACCACACAGTTTACGTTGAAATCACTTTGTATGGCTGCAAGGTACTGAACATCATGACATGATGTGGAGGTACATACATTACTTGTCCATGGTGTGACACGTAAATAGATACCATGTTCCACGTACAGATTGTGTGATTACAAGGACATGTCGTCATCTAACGACTTGCGGCACATCAACTTTATGTGATGCGTCTTTTTGGTTTGCTCTGCATGGAAGACGCTTCATCTGAGCAAGAACTAGCCATTGTAAAGTTATGCATACCTTTTTCATTTCATGTACTTTACTTTGTTTTTCCAATTGACCATGCATGTTTTGTGTTCATATGGGCCTTCATGCTCTGACACCATGGCACTTGATAATAATAATAATACAGTCATTTATTGAGCACGAACAGCTACCTCCTAGGAGGTGTCCCGGCGCTAGAAGCGATAAGTGACACACGGGAGGCAGGCATGATCAAGACACTACAAATTAAGCCTGGTTAAAGAGCCAGGTTTTAACTGCCTTCCTAAATTGTGTTTCGGAAGAGATCTGACGCAAGGAGTTAGGAAGGGAATTCCACAGCTTGGACGCTCCAAACATAAAGGATCTACCACCAAGCCGGATTTTCTTCACTCGGGGAGTGCAAAGAAGTTTCTGGGAGCAGGATGCTTACACATAGCATTCAGTGCTGTGCATGATTGGGCCCTGAATTTCTTCAACATGTGACTTGGTGAGTCAAAGTTTGATTTCAGTGACTGTTACGTAACCCTTAGCTGTCTACACACTGGATGTGGCTTTTGGATCTATGCCAAGTTGGGTGACATGTGAGGGGTGGTGTGGTCATATGGCTCCATGCTTTTTGAGAGGAATGGCAGGGTGCATGCACTGTCTACCTACCTGTTCTGTGACACAGTGGAGGGAAATTGCTGCCACATGGTTATGAGTGGGAGGGGTGTACCTTCCTGCTGGGCTGTGGGACAAGGGGGCCTGGTGGGAGTTGTAGTGCTGGCTTGCCACACACAAACACCCCTCCCTGTTAAGATGACTACCTACCTGTAAGTTTGAGTTGATCAATGCAATGGCTGCCACATGGTTGTGGGTGTGGTGAGTGCTCCATCCTGCTGAGCTGTGGGACAAGGGGGCCTGGTGGGAATTATAGTGCTGGCTTCCCACCCACAAACACCCCTCCCTGTTATGATGGCTACCTACCTGTGAAGTGGAGCAGAGGAAGGGAATAGGTTACACATGGCTCTTGGATGGGGGAGTGTTCCATCCTGCTCAGGGGTGGGACAAGAGAGCATAAGATGTCTACCTACCTGTGAGTTTGAAGAGAGCAATGCCATGGCTGCCACATGGTTGTGGGTGGGAGGAGTGTTCCATCCTGCTCTACTGTGGGACAAGAGGGCCTGGTGGGAGTTGTAGAGCTGGTTGCCTGTACACATGCCCCCCTGGGAATGTTGCTAGCTACCTTTGGGGGGATTCAGAGGGAGTAAATGTTAGATCTGTGAGACCTGTGTTGGGAAGAGTGTGGTGCACATGAGTGCATTTGGGCCTAGGAAGTGTAGCTTTGTAGTTGTGCAAGACAGTACATAGCAGTGTAATGAGAGACATTTTTTGTGACTTACCAGCCTCCACTCCCCCGGGTATTCCTGTGAGACTCTCTGGATGCAGTATGGCAAGCACCTTCTCTTCCCATTCGTTGAATGTTAGTGGCGGAATGGAAGGGCCACCGCCAGTCCTCTGAGCCAGCTCATGGTTCTTGTTGGCACACTTTTTCACCCTGGTCTCTCTTGATGTCATGCCACCTCCTCCTGATCTCCTTCTGGGTGCGCGGGGTGGTCCCTACTGCATTGACTTTGTTGACTATCCTTGCCCACATTTGATTTTTGGTGGTTAGTGGTGTATGTTGGACCATGCTTCCAAACAAATGTGGTTCTACTCTGATTACCTGTGTGATGTGCAAATGTGTGAAAAGTGCAGTTGTGAAGGTGGTGGTGGTGATGTGTGTGGTGTGTGTGTGGTTGTGAGGGTGTGATGTGTGCAGATTTGCCTCTCCTTTGTGCTGTGGGGTTGGGTCCTTCAGTTGTGGAGTTGTGCAAAGGATTCTGGTCAGGGAAGGGGCTGGTTTTATACTCAACTATGTGGGTGGGTCAAAATGGAGTATTCATGTCAGGTGTGTTGTGTGGGTTGACCTGGGAGTTGTATTTTTTACTTGCCATGGGGATGTGTCATTGGGGTGTGTCAGGTGTTTTTTAGGCTGAGCCAGAATAATGGCCACACTTGGTTGCTTTGTTGTGTGGTTGCTTTCGACCGCCATTACTCTTCCGGAGCGACCGCGGTGGTCGGAATACAACAGCCCTTCCGCCGGCTCTCCCATTCATCAATTGTTGCGATCGCAGCAGTCGGAAACAACTGATCGTTCCTCTGTCACCGCAATCGTATCCTAATTTCAAGTGCGGTCAATCTGCTGGACGTGTGGCGGTTTTGGGTCTTTACGCTGCAAATCCGACCGCCGCAGACGGATTTTAACCTGCTCCGGACGTTCCCGTCGGGGTTTCGTGGAATCCGTCCGCCACGGTCGGATTTTTCTGGCAGTTCATCCTAATCTGACTGCCGGTTTTCCCGCGGTACATGCGGACGGTTAATTTCCGCTACCGGAAAAAAATGGTTTTCCGTCCGCCATCCTAATGACCCCCTTAGTTGTAGGAGAAGCCACTAGGAAGAGGAGCAGTGGTTTAGATGGAACTCCGATTTTAGAGGGTGCTGGCTTAGGAGGCAGTAGCTCTAAATGGTGGGATGCAGTCCAGGAAATGTTTGGACAATTAACCCAAGGAAATTAAGGAGCACTTTTCAATTTATTAGGTGAATCAAAAGAGATACAGGTAACCTGTTCTAGCCTAGAATGGAAGAGAGAAAGCCTAGCCCAGTGCTCACAGGATCTGTGGGATGCAAGACCTTCAGACAATGGTTCAAGAGAACACCCAAGAGATGGTATGTCTAAAGCAGACAGAGAAGGTACTGACAGAAAAACTTAAAAATAGAAAATAACGCTAGGAGGAATAACATCAGAATTTTGGGGGTGGCTGAAGGGTTGGAGGGGACAGATATTAAATTGTTTGTGATATGTTTATTGGCAAGTACCTTCCCGCAAGAGGCCACCCTGGTTAATCCTGACGTAGAAATCCAGCGAGTACACAGAGATCCTTTCAAGTTGCATCCGGGGCAGAAAAAAACACTAAAGATTCTGGGGATTTTTTTTTAACTTATTCTGTGAAACAAAAAATTCTGGGTTCGACTTTGAAGGAAAAATCATTGCAGTATTGGGTACCACCTTTAGGATTAGGTGAGATATCACTAAAGAGACAGCGGATAGACAGTGGGAACTTGGAAACAGAATGGAGGAGGTGAAGAAGCTAGGAGCTAGTGTACAACTGAGGTTTCTTGCAATTCTGAAGGTCATGTGGCGGAATAAGATGCACAACATTCTAAGTCCAGAAGATGTGGACCACTTCATAGCTCAGGCGAAGAGGGTGGGGTAGGAGTCCAGACAAATGTTTGTTAGAGGTGGAAGATGTTACCAAAACTCCTACGGGACGAGTTCAAATAGGCATCAGGAATGCCTAGTTATATAGTTGGGAGGGTTTTCGTGAGAGGTTGCACTTGTGGTGGGGAGCATGGGGAAAAATCAAAAAACGTTTTTTTTCCTCAAGTCAGGAAAAAGACATTGAAGGAAAGCACTAAGCAGGAATATTAAGTTTGATTCAAAAGATGAGTACGGAAGGGAAAAGAAAATAGAAGAAGGACGGACTCTCTGGCTATCCTCCGTTGGAATGTAAATGGGCTACGGGTAAAAAATGAGGCAGCGAGTAATTCTACAATATTTAAAAGAGCATAAATCCCAAATAATCATTCTTCAGGAAACTCACCTTTTTTGAGTGTGTGTTTGTTATAGTCCTATTATGTAAAGAAAATCAGGGGTGATGATGGAGGGCGTTGGATAATTGCTGAAATAAAAGTGCACCAAATCTTCTACACCTTAGTGAGCTATTATTGCCCAAATGTTGACAATGTTACTCCACTGACTCAACTTTTCTCTAACCTGGTCGACTTATAATGTTCCCATCTGTTAGAAATGGGGGTCTCTAGTTGGCAGAGGTAGGTACCTTTGTCCAAATAGAGACCCTTGCTTCTAGTCAGGGTAAGGGGGATACATTCTTTAGATAACCCCTGCTCACCCCCTCGGTAGCATGGCACGAGCAGACAGGCTTATACCAAAGGCAATGTGTAAAGTATTTGTACCAACACTCACAGTAACACAGTGAAAACACCACAAATGGACACCACACCAGTTTAGAAAAATAAAATATCTTTATCTAAACTAAACAAGACCAAAACGACAAAAATCCAACATACACAGTTAAAAATATGACTTTCAAAAGGTTTCAAAAACTTGTACCATAGAAAACTATGTATGCGTGACTTTTCACCAAAGTACCTGTAGATGCATCAAAGTTCCAAAAGCCAAACAGCCGCAGAGTCGTAAAACAAAGAGATGCGTCTCTCCTGAGACCTTGGGGAGGTGATGCGACAGTTCAGCGACACGCAGAGGACGAGTTACATAGAATCCGGTCTGTATGGGGAATGAGGCGTCGATTCTTCGTGGCGGTTCCGGTTCGCAGGTGATGCGTCAGGAGAGCGTGCCGCACAGGTACGATACGTGGAAATCCGGGATGCATCAGCGATCGATGCGGCGGTGTCGAGCGGCACTGCGTCGGTCCTCTTCAGCCGCAATCCCTCGATGCGTCGATTCTTGTAGCGGTGACAGGCGTTGCGACGGTTTTCGCAGCGGCATGGCTATGCATGGAAATTCTTCTCGCACCATGGAGATGCGCTGGGAAAACAGCCGCAAGAAGAGCGATGCGTCGAGTTTAGCAGTTCTTCACGTTTCTTCTTTCTTACAGCTCCCAAACAGCAGCAGCACCTTCCAGAGGCCCAAAACTGGCATAGGCACCTCTTGGCGGTCTAGAACTCAAAACAGCAGAGTTCAGGGGAGCTGGGGGTGAAGTCTTTGTGTTCCTGAGACTTCAGAACAGGAGGCCAGCTCACTTCAGGCCCTTGGAAATCTCCTTCAAGCAGGGGACACAGCACAAGCAAAGTCCTCCTCCTTTCCTTGGCAGAAACAGCAACTGCAGGCCAACCCCAAACACACAGCAAGGGCAGTACTTCTCCTCAGTCTCTACAGCACTTCTCCTTGGCAAAGGTTCCTCTTGAATTCCAGGAATTATCTAAAGTTCAGGGGTTTTAGGTCTAATACTTATACCCCAAAATGTCTTTGTTTTCTTTGTGAAGGGGCTCTGAGCCCAGTTCAGACCAGTTCTGGGGGGCACTCTGCAAGTGCACAACAACGTCCATTGTCAGTGTGAGCCTTGGCTCAAGACACACCACAGGGGGGCAGAGCCAGCATTGTGGAAGGCAGGCACAGCCCTATTCAGGTACAGGTGCTACTCCTCCCACCACTCCAAATACAGATCAGGCCTATTCAGCCTAGTGCTGACTCATCCAGACTCCTGGAGCCACTGCACCTCCCCAGCAACTGTCACTCCAAAGCCAGACAGTCAATCCACAAACAGGCAGAGGCACACAGGATGGGTGAACAAGAAAATAGCCACTTTCTAAAAGTGGTATTTTCAAACACACAATTTAAAAACCATCTTTACTAAAAGATGTGTTATTACATCCTGAGTTCAGGGATACCAAACTGCATTTTTCTATCGTATCCCTATGGGAAGATTTGCTTGTAAAATGTTACAAAGCATTCCCCATTCTGTCCTATGGGGCAAGATAGCCTTTCAATAGTGAAAAACGAAATTGGCAGTATTTCACTATCAGGACATGTTACACACACCAGTACATGTCCTACCTTTCACTTACACTGCACCCTGCCCAGCGGGGTGCCTTGGGCCTACCATAGGGGTGCCCTATATGTAAGAAAAGGGAAGGTTAGGGCCTAGCAAGTGGGTGAACTTGCCAAGTCGACATGGCAGTTAACAAACTGTGCACAGGCACCGCAGTGGCAGGCCTGAGACATCTTTTCAGGGCTACTCATGTGGGTGGCCCAATCAGTGCTGGAGGACCACTAGTAGCATTTGATTTACCAGCCCTGGCACACTCAGTGCACTTTACTAGGGACCTACTGGTAAAACAAATATGCCAATCATGGATAACCAAACACAATAACAATTTACACAGAGAGCATATGCACTTTAGCACTGATCAGCAGTGGTAAAGTGCCCAGAGTCATAAAGAGAACAAACACAGGTCAGGAAAAAATAGGAGGAAGAAGCAAACCATTTGGGGATAACCCTGAAAAAGGGCCATTTTCAACACCATCATTTTAGGTGGAGATTTTAATGTCTTATTGGATAATAACCTTCGATAGATCCTCAGCACGGATTCAGATTAGCTCCCCAAAGATGAGGGCATATTTGATGGATATGGTTGAAATTTTTAATATCTGTGATATCCTGCGTACAATAAAAGGGAATTGTAAGGATTATACGTTTCACAGCAAAAAGAATGGATATTATTCTAGACTAGACTATTGCTTTAAGGATAGGAAGGAAGTGGAGAAAGTAGTGAAGATAGAACACCTTCCTATCCATCTGTCAGATCACACAGCTATGCTTTTAAAAATCTAGATAAAGGATCTTTACAGCATTAGGAGGTGTACAGTTAATAGAAGGATCTTGCTGCAGGCAGAGATAGTGCCAAAGATATGGCAAGGCTCAGAATAGTTTTTTACCTGAAATATGACATCAGCACCCATGCATGTAGTATGGCATGCATATAAGGCATGGTTTAGGGGAACTTTTAAAAACGTTTCAGTGAACTGGGCAGGGAAGAAAAAGCGCACCTTTTGCAATTAGAAGAGGAGATGGCAAAATCGAAGGAGGTGCTAAAAGCTAACATTGTGAGAGGAGGAAAGGAAGGGGATGCTAGAAGTACTTGAAGATCTGCAATTAAAGTTTAGAGTTAAGGTTGAGGAGAAGGTGTTGCAGCAATGGGAAGTCAGCTGAGCAAGGGATATCATTCACCAGGAGTGTTGCTGGAAACTGCTAGTTTGGAAATCAACGCTGAAAAGAAGTCAGAATTTTATTAGGAAGATCATTGATGGGCATACAGGGGAAAAAGTTGAAGAGAGTAACAAGATTTAAGCTGCATTTAATACATTTTATCAGGAGCTATATACAGAAGATTTTGTTGTAAACAAAGAAGAACTGGAACACTGGCTTAAAAAAAAAACTGTTGTATGTTGGGACAACGAGTTCCACAACAACGACTAACCTAACAACGAGGTCGCTACCACGACCTCGTCTAAACCACGATTTTTTTTACCATGCATTCCTTTACAACAATTTTTCGTGGTAAATGCATGCATGGTAAAAAAAATGCATACCAACTACTACACCGATCCCCCCCAACCCCTTAAAACTAATTCCAACCCCCACCCCCTAATAACAAACACGATCACCCACACCCCCTAAAAACTAATACAACCCCCTGTAAACTAACCCCAACCCCTCCCACCCCTGAAAACGAACCCCAACCCCCCACCACTGAAAACTAACCCCAAAACCCCCTAAAAACTAACCCCAAACCCTGCACCCCCTAAAAACTAATCACAACCCCTCCACCCCTGAAAACTTACCCCAACCCCTCCCACCCCTTGAAAACTAACCCCACACCCCCTAACAACTAACCCCAACCCCCCACCCCCTGAAAACTACTCCCCAACCCCTCACCCCTAAAAACTATCCACGAACCCCTCTTACCTGTTCCTGTGCAACGCTCCTCCGAACTCCGCCCTGCCCGAACACTAGACCGAATCAGCCTTAACCACTCACATGCATGGTTAAGGCTGAGTCGTTTTCGGGCAAGTCGTTGTTCGGCTTGCGTGACTCCAGAACTCGTTGTTCCAGATTCGTGGCAAAGGTTGTTTCCCAAAAAAAACATCTCCCTAAACTATCTGATGATCAACAACAATTACCTGTCTAAAGAAATCACTGGTAGCGAAATCTTGGTGATAGTGAAAAAAGTAAAAAAAAGGGAAGGCTGCAGGGCCAGATGGGAATCCTAGTGAACTTTATTCCACAATTGTGGAGGGGATCATCCCAGTTTGGGTTAAGTTGTTTAGCTCTATATTGATAGATGGTATGCCAATTCTGGAGACATGGGATGAAGCAGTAATTTTGCTAATTCCGAAGCCTTATAAGAACCCCTTACAGGGTCAATCTTATTGTCCAATCTCGTTACTCAATTGTGACTATAAAATTTCCACCTGATATGCATTGCATAGTACCTCCCAGACCATAAATTTAGTTATAATTTACATATAGGAATCTACCCAAGTAATCCTATATAGTTTCATGTAATGAACTTGATGACTTCTAATTATTAGAAGTCATCAAGTTCATTACATGAAACTATATAGGATTACTTAGGTAGATTCCTATATGTAAATTATAACTCAATTTATGGTCTGGGAGAGTACTCTGCAATGTATATCAAGTTTTGATTCCAACCTCCTCAGTCCAGAACCGAATCACTCCCCTTTAGGAGACTCTTATAAACTTTTCACCAGCATCCTAGCAGCTCGTTTGAATAAAGTGGTGAGGCATCTAATACATCAGGATCAAAAGGGCTTTTTACCTGGGAGAAACATGAGAGAACTTAATCATACCCTGATAGGATCAATAGACTTAGCTACAACATTAGGTGCTCCACTGGCGGTTGTGGCCTTGGATGCCGCTAATGCATTCCATCGTGTTAATTAGAGGTATCTCATGATTATTTTAGAACACTTTGGAATCGGTATAATTATGATAGCCTCATTAAGATCCATAGCGCCCCAACTGCTAGGATCCTAGTAAATTATAGTTTATTGTCACCAGTAGAAATAGAAAGGGGGATGAGGCAAAGTTGCTTTCTTTCCCCCATACTGTTTTGCCTTAATATTGAACCTTTTGCTCAAAAATTAAGATTGAATGAAGGTATAAAACCCTTTGAAGTTGGTGCATACTCCAGGAAAATCTCTTTAAATGCTGATGATTTAAAGGTTCATACCTCAGATGCAATTTCTGCTTTGCCACATCTCATGACAGAAGCAAGAAACTTTGATAGATTTGCAGTATATGAGATTAATGAAGAGAAAACAGAAATAATGACTTGGCACCAGAGTAGCTGGGAGATAATAAGTATTCTGAAATTATATACTTGGGGATAAAGATAACCAAAGATATAGGGAAAACTGCAGCAGTAAATCGTGCACTACTCTACTCTCCCCAAAAGGTATGTCAGATCGTAGTTGCATGCTGCATGCTCCACAACCTGGCCTTGTGCAAAGAGATCCCCCTGCTCCTGGACGATGATGAGCAGCAGATGCCCCCCTGCAAACCCACACATGTCCAGTGACGACGATAGTGGAGAGGAGGAAGGTGTCGACCTGCGTCAACAGCTCATCAACAACTACTTCCCTTGAGTGTGAGTGACATTGTACAACAGTGACATTGTCTGCTGTCTGTGATGGTAGTGACAAGGCCTAGTAGAGCTTTTTGACTGCTGCCTGTTGTTGGCTCTGTGCTAATGGCAGATGTTTGTGGCACAGAGTAGTTATGACCAGCTACATGATGTCTATGTTGTTATTGTTGCTCATTGTAATGTGTGCTGGTTTGTGCACCTTGATAACTAGTGTTGTGTACTAGCTGTGATGCCATCACCTGACAAGTAAATGTCATTCTCTTGTGTCTTTCTAGGTCCCTTCACCCTCCCAATGCCTTGTCACAATCAGAGCTTCTGGTACATTGGAATCTGAGTAGACATTGTACATACTGTGATAAACATGGAGCTGACACAAAGACATAGGTGTGTAAAGAGTTTTTATTTACAATGAGTATTTGTGACAGAAAAGTGATGTTTTACTAAATGGTACTAAGTGAATTAATGAGTTGTCAGTGATGGTAAATGAGACAATAGAGTAGTCACCACATTGATGTAGTGACACAGTCCAACAGACACCTGCCATCAACATGGCAGTGTGGGTAAGGATAGTCAACAAAGTCAATGTCAAGGGGAACAGAGGTGCCATCATGGCTGGATCGGCGACTGGCGTTTGGATGGTGCTTTGCCACGTGATCCTCCCATTGTGTTTCCCGGACGGCCCCTTTTGCGTTTTTCAGGGGGGGCCACTGCTGCGGGCTCAGCGGTGTCTGAGGAGTCATCTTGTTGCAGCTCACCCCTCTCTGTGGCCGCAGCTGAGGTGGTGGGAGTATCATCCTGCGGGCCACTGGAGGGGGATTGAGCTGTCCTTTAGGCCGCATGACTGTCCCTCAGAACACCCACAAGCTGGCCCATGAGGTCCACAATTTGGCCCATACGCGTGTCCATGGACCTCAGCAGCAGGCGGAGCTCACGCACTTCTTCCAAAACCTGGCCCATGTGTCCCTGGGGGTAAACAGACATAATATCGAGGTTTTTTTTTCGACCTACAAAAATATCGAGTTGTTGATATCGGAGGTACAGAATATCGACATCAAGAATATCGGTGACCAGAATATCGACATGAAGGTAAGAAATATTGTTTTTTTTTAAATCGAAGTTAATAATATTGTTTACTAAAATATCGTTGTCAATAATATCGATATTTATATTAGTGTTGTGTATTTTAGTGTGTCTGTTAATAATATGTTATTGAATGTTTTTTGTATAAGTATATCTGTTTTTTAATGTATGTGTGAAATTTTTAGAAGTTATTTATTTTATGTAAAATAATTTTGCGTATTTTAGTTCTGTAGCGGGTTGTGGGTTTATAGGGGAATAGGGTGGGAAGTAATTTAATTATAATAAAGTAATTAATCATTTTTATTTATTAGTATTTAAAATTAATTTTTTACCAATTAATTATTAATTGGTTATTTTTTTTTATTAATTAATTGATAATTATATTAATTGCGTTATTTTGTTTAGGAGTGGGTTGTGGGTTTATAGGGGAATAGGGTGGGAAGTAATTTCATTATAATAAAGTAATTCATATTTTTTATTTATTAGTATTTATAATTAATTTATTATTAATTAATTATTAATTGGTTATTAATTATTATTAATTAATTAATTGATAATTATATTGTGCGTTATTTTTTTATGAGTGCATTGTGATTTTATAGGGGAATAGGGTGAGAAGTAATTTAATTATAATAAAGTAAGTATTAATATTTATTTAATATTAATTATAATTAAATTATAATTAATTAATTATTAATTGGTTGTTACATTTTATTAATTGATTAATTGATAATTATATTAATAGTGTTATTTTTTAAAGTAGTGGGTTGTAGTTTTATATGGGAATAGGGTGGGAAGTAATTTAATTAAAATAAAGTAATAAATATTTTTTATTTATTGGTGTTTATTTTTTGTTTCTATTTTATAGTGTTGTTTGTGCTAATTTATTTATGAATAATTAATTATTAATTCTTTGTAAATTATAATTCATTAATTTTTAAATATGTTAATTGTGTCAAATATGTAGGAGTTTTTTGTGTGTTTATAGGAGGATATGTTGTGAATTAATTTATTTAAAAATTATTAATAAATAATTTTTTTATTATAATTAGATTCTTTTAAAACTAGTTATTTGTTAGTAAAATGTTGTTTTTAAACTTTTATAAATTAATGTTTGTAGTTATTTTTTAGTATTTTTTAATATTAAATAATTTTTCTATGTTTTTGAAATTTTTAATCTTTTTATAATTGTTTTTATTTTTGTGTTATCAATAATTTTTATATTGAGTTGCTATATTTTTTTTAATTTAATTTTAATTTTTGGGAAATATTAATTTTAACCCTATGCTATCTAACACTTTCACCACTGTTGCACTCAGTGGAGTGGGAATAGTAATTTTTACCCCTCCGCTATCCAACACTTTCCCAACTGTTGCACTAACTGGAGTGGGAATAGTAATTTTTAGCCCTCCACTAGCCAAAATTTTCCCTACTGTTGCACTCACTGGAGTGGCAATAGTAATTTTTACTCCTGCGCTATCCAATACTTTCCCTACTGTTGCACTCTCTGGAGTGGGAATAGTAATTTTTACACCTCCGCTATCCAATACTTTCCCTACTGTTGCACTCACTGGAGTGGGAATAGTAATTTTTACCCCTCCACTATCCAACAGTTTCTCTACTGTTGCAATTTTTGGAGTGGGAATAGTAATTTTGACCCCTACGCTATCCAACACTTTCCCTACTGTTGCACTCTCTGGAGTGGGAATAGTAATTTTTACCCCTCCGCTATCCAATACTTTCCCTACTGTTGCACTCATTGGAGTGGTAATAGTAATTTTTACCCCTACGCTATCCAACACTTTCCCTACTGTTGCACGCACTGGAGTGGGAATAGTCATTTTTACCCCTCCGCTATCCAACAGTTTCTCTACTGTTGCACTTTCTGGAGTGGGAAAAGTAATTTTTACCCCTACGCTATCCAACACTTTCCCTACTGTTGCACTCTCTGGAGTGGGAATAGTAATTTTACCCCTCCACTATCCAACACTTTCCCTACTGTTGCACTTTCTGGAGTGGGAATAGTAATTTTTACACCTCCACTATCCAATACTTTCCATACTGTTGCACTCACTGGAGTGGGAATAGTAATTTTTACCCCTCCGCTATCCAACAGTTTCTCTACTGTTGCAATTTTTGGAGTGGGAAAAGTAATTTTTACCCCTACGTTATCTAACACTTTCCCTACTGTTGCACTCTCTGGAGTGGGAATAGTAATGTGTACCCCTCCGCTATCCAATACTTTCCCTACTGTTGCACAGACTGGAGTGGGAATAGTAATTTTTACCCCTCCGCTATCCAATACTTTCCCTACTGTTGCACTCTCTGGAGTGGGAATATTAATATTTACCCCTCCGCTATCCAATACTTTCCCTACTGTTGCATTTATTGGAGTGGGAATAGTAATTTTTACCCCTCCGCTATTCAATACTTTCCCTACTGTTGCACTCTTTGGAGTTGGAATAATAATTTTTACCTCTCCGCTATCTAATACTTTCCTTATTGTTGCACTCACTGGAGTGGTAATAGTAATTTTTACCCCTATGCTATCCAATACTTTCCCTACTGTTGCACTCTTTGGAGTTGGAATAGTAATTTTATTCTCTCTGCTATCCAATATTTTCTCTACTGTTTTAGTTAATGTAGTGTAAAATGTATTTATAAAATATTAAAAATATTTTAATATTTTAATTTATTATATATATATATATATTTTTTTTTAATGTTATTGGTGTATGTGTATATATATGTATTTATAATTTTTAATATGTTTGTAATCATTTATAATTTATTTAAATAATTATTTTTTAATATTATTAAGTAAATATATATATTATAATTTATATGTATGTTTAATTTTTTTTACATTATATGTATTACTTATAATTTTAAACATTTTGTAATAATTGTAACTAAGGGCATCATTAGGATGGCGGGCGGACTTTGTCCGCCCGCCATTCCGACGTACAAAGGGACCGCGCGCCATACGTGCAGCGGTCCCGTGGGGGTAATTAGGATGCGCCCGCCACACTGGCGGGCGCATCCTGCATTTACAACATTGCGGCGGGCGGTGCTTTCAGCACCGCCCACCGCAATGCCAAAAATGCATGTTGTGCATTTGCATGCACAACGTGGCAGGCACCGCGCGGTGCCTGCCATGTTGTGCATGCAAATGCAGGGGGGTACCATAGGTACACCCCATGTGCACCCCCAACCCCCCAGAATCCCGGGGGGCCCGCTACTGGCCCCCAATGTAAAATACTGCATGCCTTTCCGTGGCGGCGTTGCCGCCACGGAAAGGCAAATCCCCGCATGCATCTATCAGACACCGCCACCATATTAAAAGCTTTTCCGCCCGGTCGACTCATCGATCGGGCGGAAAACCGGCGGACGGTCTTTCCGTCCGCCGGGGTCCCCCCCGCCATAGTAATATGGCGGGGGGAATTGGCATGCGGGCGGGAGAGAATGTCGGGCGGATCGCCACCGTCATGCGGGCGGTGGCGATCCGCCCGACATTCTAATGGGTCCCATCATTTTCTTTTAATTATATGTATTATTTACTTTATTTTACATTATTTTTTAAACAAAAAAAACGATATTTTTAACAACGATATTTTTAACAACGATCTTTTTTTTCGATAATTTTGTACTTACCATTATGTAGATAGGACTTCAATATTCTGGACATCGATATTTCGGGTCCGATATTTTTGTCGTCGATATTCTGGTCGTCGATATTCTGTCAGTGATTCGTCCCTGGGTTTGCTCGCATGCCCCAAGGACTCTGGCGATGTTGGCCATGGCTTCGGTCCCAGTGTCCTCTCGAATTTGTCCCCCAGTTGCCCTCCCACCTGCCCTGCTGTCCCGGACCTGTGGCGTTGGCACTCAACGCACCTGCAGACTCTCCCTGCCCTCCTCTGATTGTGTGGTGGTGTTGGTAACCACGGAGGCAGGGAGAGTGTTGCAGGCAGCACTGGTGGTGGTGGTGGTGGTTGCGGCCACACAGGTCATTGCAGCAGGGGCAGCGCTGTTGTTGTTGCTGAGGTGGTGGTGGTGGGGACAATGGGGGCCTGGAACGTGGTGTGCCCTGGCAGTACGGATGGGCCAGGTTCTTGCTCCTCATCCGAGAAACGTAGGGAGTCTGCATCCGAGAGTTCATGTTCCGGGGGCGGGGGGAGACTGTCTCTGCAGGTCGGTGTTGTGTTCTGCAGCAGTTGCTTGTGGATCTCCTGTTGAACAGAGGTGAAATGGTCATTGAAGTGCACTCCACAAGCTTGGTGTTAGACGTTTGGATGTTACATGTGATACACCACACAGTTTACATTGAAATCACTTTGTATGGCTGCAAGGTACTGAACATCATGACATGATGTGGAGGTACATACATTACTTGTCCATGGTGTGACACGTAAATAGATACCATGTTCCACGTACAGATTGTGTGATTACAAGGACATGTTGTCATCTAACGACTTGCGGCACATCAACTTTATGTGATGCGTCTTTTTGGTTTGCTCTGCATGGAAGACGCTTCATCTGAGCAAGAACTAGCCATTGTAATGTTATGCATACCTTTTTCATTTCATGTACTTTACTTTGTTTTTCCAATTGACCATGCATGTTTTGTGTTCATATGGGCCTTCATGCTCTGACACCATGGCACTTGATAATAATAATAATACAGTCATTTATTGAGCACGAACAGCTACCTCCTAGGAGGTGTCCCGGCGCTAGAAGCGATAAGTGACACACGGGAGGCAGGCATGATCAAGACACTACAAATTAAGCCTGGTTAAAGAGCCAGGTTTTAACTGTCTTCCTAAATTGTGTTTCGGAAGAGATCTGACGCAAGGAGTTAGGAAGGGAATTCCACAGCTTGGACGCTCCAAACATAAAGGATCTACCACCAAGCCGGATTTTCTTCACTCGGGGAGTGCAAAGAAGTTTCTGGGAGCAGGATGCTTACACATAGCATTCAGTGCTGTGCATGATTGGGCCCTGAATTTCTTCAACATGTGACTTGGTGAGTCAAAGTTTGATTTCAGTGACTGTTACGTAACCCTTAGCTGTCTGCACACTGGATGTGGCTTTGGGATCTATGCCAAGTTGGGTGACATGTGAGGGGTGGTGTGGTCATATGGCTCCATGCTTTTTGAGAGGAATGGCAGGGTGCATGCACTGTCTACCTACCTGTTCTGTGACACAGTGGAGGGAAATTGCTGCCACATGGTTATGAGTGGGAGGGGTGTACCTTCCTGCTGGGCTGTGGGACAAGGGGGCCTGGTGGGAGTTGTAGTGCTGGCTTGCCACACACAAACACCCCTCCCTGTTAAGATGGCTACCTACCTGTAAGTTTGAGTTGATCAATGCAATGGCTGCCACATGGTTGTGGGTGTGGTGAGTGCTCCATCCTGCTGAGCTGTGGGACAAGGGGGCCTGGTGGGAATTATAGTGCTGGCTTCCCACCCACAAACACCCCACCCTGTTATGATGGCTACCTACCTGTGAAGTGGAGCAGAGGAAGGGAATAGGTTACACATGGCTCTTGGATGGGGGAGTGTTCCATCCTGCTCAGGGGTGGGACAAGAGAGCATAAGATGTCTACCTACCTGTGAGTTTGAAGAGAGCAATGCCATGGCTGCCACATGGTTGTGGGTGGGAGGAGTGTTCCATCCTGCTCTACTGTGGGACAAGAGGGCCTGGTGGAAGTTGTAGAGCTTGTTGCCTGTACACATGCCCCCCTGGGAATGTTGCTAGCTACCTTTGGGGTGATTCAGAGGGAGTAAATGTTAGATCTGTGAGACCTGTGTTGGGAAGAGTGTGGTGCACATGAGTGCATTTGGGCCTAGGAAGTGTAGCTTTGTAGTTGTGCAAGACAGTACATAGCAGTGTAATGGGAGACATTTTTTGTGACTTACCAGCCTCCACTCCCCCGGGTATTCCTGTGAGACTCTCTGGATGCAGTATGGCAAGCACCTTCTCTTCCCATTCGTTGAATGTTAGTGGCGGAATGGAAGGGCCACCGCCAGTCCTCTGAGCCAGCTCATGGTTCTTGTTGGCACACTTTTTCACCCTGGTCTCTCTTAATGTCATGCCACCTCCTCCTGATCTCCTTCTGGGTGCGCGGGGTGGTCCCTACTGCATTGACTTTGTTGACTATGATTGCCCACATTTGATTTTTGGTGGTTAGTGGTGTATGTTGGACCATGCTTCCAAACAAATGTGGTTCTACTCTGATTACCTGTGTGATGTGCAAATGTGTGAAAAGTGCAGTTGTGAAGGTGGTGGTGGTGTTGTGTGTGGTGTGTGTGTGGTTGTGAGGGTGTGATGTGTGCAGATTTGCCTCTCCTTTGTGCTGTGGGGTTGGGCCCTTCAGTTGTGGAGTTGTGCAAAGGATTCTGGTCAGGGAAGGGGCTGGCTTTATACTCAACTATGTGGGTGGGTCAAAATGGAGTATTCATGTCAGGTGTGTTGTGTGGGTTGACCTGGGAGTTGTATTTTTTACTTGCCATGGGGATGTGTCATTTGGGTGTGTCAGGTGTTTTTTGAGGCTGAGCCAGAATAATGGCCACACTTGGTTGCTTTGTTGTGTGGTTGCTTTCGACCGCCATTACTCTTCCGGAGCGACCGCGGTGGTCGGAATACAACAGCCCTTCCGCCGGCTCTCCCATTCATCAATTGTTGCGATCGCAGCAGTCGGAAACAACTGATCGTTCCTCTGTCACCGCAATCGTATCCTAATTCTCAAGTGCGGTCAATCTGCTGGACGTGCGGCGGTTTTGGGTCTTTACGCTGCAAATCCGACCGCCGCAGACGGATTTTAACCTGCTCCGGACGTTCCCGGCCGGGGTTTCGTGGAATCCGTCCGCCACGGTCGGATTTTTCTGGCAGTTCATCCTAATCTGACTGCCGGTTTTCCCGTGGTACATGCGGACGGTTAATTTCCGCTACCGGAAAAAAATGGTTTTCCGTCCGCCATCCTAATGACCCCCTTAGTTGTAGGAGAAGCCACTAGGAAGAGGAGCAGTGGTTTAGATGGAACTCCGATTTTAGAGGGTGCTGGCTTAGGAGGCAGTAGCTCTAAATGGTGGGATGCAGTCCAGGAAATGTTTGGACAATTAACCCAAGGAAATTAAGGACGACTTTTCAATTTATTAGGTGAATCAAAAGAGATACAGGTAACCTGTTCTAGCCTAGAATGGAAGAGAGAAAGCCTAGCCCAGTGCTCACAGGATCTGTGGGATGCAAGACCTTCAGACAATGGTTCAAGAGAACACCCAAGAGATGGTATGTCTAAAGCAGACAGAGAAGGTACTGACAGAAAAACTTAAAAAATAGAAAATAACACTAGGAGGAATAACATCAGAATTTTGGGGGTGGCTGAAGGGTTGGAGGGGACAGATATTAAATTGTTTGTGATATGTTTATTGGCAAGTACCTTCCCGCAAGAGGCCACCCTGGTTAATCTTGACGTAGAAATCCAGCGAGTACACAGAGATCCTTTCAAGTTGCATCCGGGGCAGAAAAAAACACTAAAGATTCTGGGGATTTTTTTAAACTTATTCTGTGAAACAAAAAATTCTGGGTTCGACTTTGAAGGAAAAATCATTGCAAGTATTGGGTACCACCTTTAGGATTAGGTGAGATATCTCTAAGGAGACAGCGGATAGACAGTGGGAATTTGGAAACAGAATGGAGGAGGTGAAGAAGCTAGGAGCTAGTGTACAACTGAGGTTTCTTGCAATTCTGAAGGTCATGTGGCGGAATAAGATGCACAACATTCTAAGTCCAGAAGATGTGGACCACTTCATAGCTCAGGCGAAGAGGGTGGGGGAGGAGTCCAGACAAATGTTTGTTAGAGGTGGAAGATGTTACCAACACTCCTACGGGACGAGTTCAAATAGGCATCAGGAATGCCTAGTTATATAGTTGGGAGGGTTTTCGTGAGAGGTTGCACTTGTGGTGGGGAGCATGGGGAAAAAATCAAAAAACGTTTTTTTTCCTCAAGTCAGGAAAAAAGACATTGAAGGAAAGCACTAAGCAGGAATATTAAGTTTGATTCAAAAGATGAGTACGGAAGGGAAAAGAAAATAGAAGAAGGAAGGACTCTCTAGCTATCCTCCGTTGGAATGTAAATGGGCTACGGGTAAAAAATGAGGCAGTGAGTAATTCTACAATATTTAAAAGAGCATAAATCCCAAATAATCATTCTTCAGGAAACTCACCTTTTTTGAGTGTGTGTTTGTTATAGTCCTATTATGTAAAGAAAATCAGGGGTGATGATGGAGGGCGTTGGATAATTGCTGAAATAAAAGTGCACCAAATCTTCTACACCTTAGTGAGCTATTATTGCCCAAATGTTGACAATGTTACTCCACTGACTCAACTTTTCTCTAACCTGGTCGACTTATAATGTTCCCATCTGTTAGAAATGGGGGTCTCTAGTTGGCAGAGGTAGGTACCTTTGTCCAAATAGAGACCCTTGCTTCTAGTCAGGGTAAGGGGATACATTCTTTAGATAACCCCTGCTCACCCCCTCGGTAGCATGGCACGAGCAGACAGGCTTATACCAAAGGCAATGTGTAAAGTATTTGTACCAACACTCACAGTAACACAGTGAAAACACCACAAATGGACACCACACCAGTTTAGAAAAATAAAATATCTTTATCTAAACTAAACAAGACCAAAACGACAAACATCCAACATACACAGTTAAAAATATGACTTTCAAAAGGTTTCAAAAACTTGTACCATAGAAAACTATGGATTCGTGACTTTTCACCAAAGTACCTGTAGATGCATCAAAGTTCCAAAAGCCAAACAGCCGCAGAGTCGTAAAACAAAGAGATGCGTCACTCCTGAGACCTTGGGGAGGTGATGCGACAGTTCAGCGACACGCAGAGGAGGAGTTACATAGAATCCGGTCTGTATGGGGAGTGAGGCGTCGATTCTTCGTGGCGGTTCCGGTTCGCAGGTGATGCGTCAGGAGAGCGTGCCGCACAGGTACGATACGTGGAAATCCGGGATGCATCAGCGATCGATGCGGCGGCGTCGAGCGGCGCTGCGTCGGTCCTCTTCAGCCGCAATCCCTCGATGCGTCGATTCTTGTAGCGGTGACAGGCGTTGCAACGGTTTTCGCAGCGGCATGGCTATGCATGGAAATTCTTCTCGCACCATGGAGATGCGCTGGGAAAACAGCCGCAAGAAGAGCGATGCGTCGAGTTTAGCAGTTCTTCACGTTTCTTCTTTCTTACAGCTCCCAAACAGCAGCAGCACCTTCCAGAGGCCCAAAACTGGCATAGGCACCTCTTGGCGGTCTAGAACTCAAAACAGCAGAGTTCAGGGAGCTGGGGGTGAAGTCTTTGTGTTCCTGAGACTTCAGAACAGGAGGCCAGCTCACTTCAGGCCCTTGGAAATCTCCTTCAAGCAGGGGACACAGCACAAGCAAAGTCCTCCTCCTTTCCTTGGCAGAAACAGCAACTGCAGGCCAACCCCAAACACACAGCAAGGGCAGTATTTCTCCTCAGTCTCTACAGCACTTCTCCTTGGCAAAGGTTCCTCTTGAATTCCAGGAATTATCTAAAGTTCAGGGGTTTTAGGTCTAATACTTATACCCCAAAATGTCTGTTTTCTTTGTGAAGGGGCTCTGAGCCCAGTTCAGACCAGTTCTGGGGGGCACTCTGCAAGTGTACAACAACGTCCATTGTCAGTGTGAGCCTTGGCTCAAGACACACCACAGGGGGGCAGAGCCAGCATTGTGGAAGGCAGGCACAGCCCTATTCAGGTACAGGTGCTACTCCTCCCACCACTCCAAATGCAGATCAGGCCTATTCAGCCTAGTGCTGACTCATCCAGACTCCTGGAGCCACTGCACCTCCCCAGCAACTGTCACTCCAAAGCCAGACAGTCAATCCACAAACAGGCTGAGGCACACAGGATGGTTGAACAAGAAAATAGCCAGTTTCTAAAAGTGGTATTTTCAAACACACAATTTAAAAACCATCTTTACTAAAAGATGTGTTATTACATCCTGAGTTCAGGGATACCAAACTGCATTTTTCTATCGTATCCCTATGGGAAGATATGCTTGTAAAATGTTACAAAGCATTCCCCATTCTGTCCTATGGGGCAAGATAGCCTTTCAATAGTGAAAAACAAAATTGGCAGTATTTCACTATCAGGACATGTTACACACACCAGTACATGTCCTACCTTTCACTTACACTGCACCCTGCCCAGCGGGGTGCCTTGGGCCTACCATAGGGGTGCCCTATATGTAAGAAAAGGGAAGGTTAGGGCCTAGCAAGTGGGTGAACTTGCCAAGTCGACATGGCAGTTAACAAACTGTGCACAGGCACCGCAGTGGCAGGCCTGAGACATCTTTTCAGGGCTGTTCATGTGGGTGGCCCAATCAGTGCTGGAGGACCACTAGTAGCATTTGATTTACCAGCCCTGGCACACTCAGTGCACTTTACTAGGGACCTACTGGTAAAACAAATATGCCAATCATGGATAACCAAACACAATAACAATTTACACAGAGAGCATATGCACTTTAGCACTGATCAGCAGTGGTAAAGTGCCCAGAGTCATAAAGAGAACAAACACAGGTCAGGAAAAAATAGGAGGAAGAAGCAAACCATTTGGGGATAACCCTGAAAAAAGGGCCATTTTCAACACCATCATTTTAGGTGGAGATTTTAATGTCTTATTGGATAATAACCTTCGATAGATCCTCAGCACGGATTCAGATTAGCTCCCCAAAGATGAGGGCATATTTGATGGATATGGTTGAAATTTTTAATATCTGTGATATCCTGCGTACAATAAAAGGGAATTGTAAGGATTATACGTTTCACAGCAAAAAGAATGGATATTATTCTAGACTAGACTATTGCTTTAAGGATAGGAAGGAAGTGGAGAAAGTAGTGAAGATAGAACACCTTCCTATCCATCTGTCAGATCACACAGCTATGCTTTTAAAAATCTAGATAAAGGATCTTTACAGCATTAGGAGGTGTACAGTTAATAGAAGGATCTTGCTGCAGGCAGAGATAGTGCCAAAGATATGGCAAGGCTCAGACTAGTTTTTTACCTGAAATATGACATCAGCACCCATGCATGTAGTATGGCATGCATATAAGGCATGGTTTAGGGGAACTTTTAAAAACGTTTCAGTGAACTGGGCAGGGAAGAAAAAGCGCACCTTTTGCAATTAGAAGAGGAGATGGCGAAATCGAAGGAGGTGCTAAAAGCTAACATTGTGAGAGGAGGAAAGGAAGGGGATGCTAGAAGTACTTGAAGATCTGCAATTAAAGTTTAGAGTTAAGGTTGAGGAGAAGGTGTTGCAGCAATGGGAAGTCAGCTGAGCAAGGGATATCATACACCGGGAGTGTTGCTGGAAACTTCAAGTTTGGAAATCAACGCTGAAAAGAAGTCAGAATTTTATTAGGAAGATCATCGATGGGCATACAGGGGAAAAAGTTGAAGAGAGTAACAAGATTTAAGCTGCATTTAATACATTTTATCAGGAGCTATACACAGAAGATTTTGTTGTAAACAAAGAAGAACTGGAACACTGGCTTCAAAAAAAAAAACTGTTGTATGTTGGAACAACGAGTTCCACAACAACGACTACCCTAACAACGAGGTCGCTACCACGACCTCGTCTAAACCACGATTTTTTTTACCATGCATTCCTTTACAACGATTTTTCGTGGTAAATGCATGCATGGTAAAAAAAAATGCATACCAACTACTACCCCGATCCCCCCCAACCCCTAAAAACTAATTCCAACCCCCACCCCCTAAAAACAAACACGATCACCCACACCCACTAAAAACTAACACAACCCCCTGTAAACTAACCCCAACCCCTCCCACCCCTGAAAACTAACCCCAACCCCCCACCACTGAAAACTAACCCCAAAACCCCCTAAAAACTAACCCCAAACCCTGCACCCCCTAAAAACTAATCACAACCCCTCCACCCCTGAAAACTTACCCCAACCCCTCCCACCCCTTGAAAACTAACCCCACACCCCCTAACAACTTACCCCAACCCCCCACCCCCTGAAAACTACTCCCCAACACCTCACCCCTAAAAACTATCCACGAACCCCTCTTACCTGTTCCTGTGCAACGCTCCTCCGAACTCCGCCCTGCCCGAACACTATACCGAATCAGCCTTAACCACTCACATGCATGGTTAAGGCTGAGTCGTTGTTCGGGCAAGTCGTTGTTCGGCTTGCGTGACTACAGAACTCGTTGTTCCAGATTTGTGGCAAAGGTTGTTTCCCAAAAAAAACATCTCCCTAAACTATCTGATGATCAACAGCAATTACCTGACTAAAGAAATCACTGGTAGCGAAATCTTGGTGATAGTGAAAAAAGTAAAAAAAAGGGAAGGCTGCAGGGCCAGATGGGAATCCTAGTGAACTTTATTCCACAATTGTGGAGGGGATCATCCCAGTTTGGGTTAAGTTGTTTAGCTCTATATTGATAGATGGTATGCCAATTCTGGAGTCATGGGATGAAGCAGTAATTTTGCTAATTCCGAAGCCTTATAAGAACCCCTTACAGGGTCAATCTTATTGTCCAATCTCGTTACTCAATTGTGACTATAAAATTTCCACCTGATATTCATTGCATAGTACCTCCCAGACCATAAATTTAGTTATAATTTACATATACGAATCTACCCAAGTAATCCTATATAGTTTCATGTAATGAACTTGATGACTTCTAATTATTAGAAGTCATCAAGTTCATTACATGAAACAATATAGGATTACTTGCGTAGATTCCTATATGTAAATTATAACTCAATTTATGGTCTGGGAGGTACTCTGCAATGTATATCAAGTTTTGATTCCAACCTCCTCAGTCCAGAACCGAATCACTCCCTTTAGGAGACTCTTATAAACTTTTCACCAGCATCCTAGCAGCTCGTTTGAATAAAGTGGTGAGGCATCTAATACATCAGGATCAAAAGGGCTTTTTACCTGGGAGAAACATGAGAGAACTTAATCATACCCTGATAGGATCAATAGACTTAGCTACAACATTAGGTGCTCCACTTGCGGTTGTGGCCTTGGATGCCGCTAATGCATTCCACCGTGTTAATTAGAGGTATCTCATGATTATTTTAGAACACTTTGGAATCGGTATAATTATGATAGCCTCATTAAGATCCATAGCGCCCCAACTGCTAGGATCCTAGTAAATTATAGTTTATTGTCACCAGTAGAAATAGAAAGGGGGACGAGGCAAGGTTGCTTTCTTTCCCCCATACTGTTTTGCCTTAATATTGAACCTTTTGCTCAAAAATTAAGATTGAATGAAGGTATAAAACCCTTTGAAGTTGGTGCATACTCCAGGAAAATCTCTTTAAATGCTGATGATTTAAAGGTTCATACCTCAGATGCAATTTCTGCTTTGCCACATCTCATGACAGAAGCAAGAAACTTTGATAGATTTGCAGTATATGAGATTAATGAAGAGAAAACAGAAATAATGACTTGGCACCAGAGTAGCTGGGAGATAATAAGTATTCTGAAATTATATACTTGGGGATAAAGATAACCAAAGATATAGGGAAAACTGCAGCAGTAAATCTTGATAAGGTGGGCTGTGAGATAGGAGAGTTACTAAAAGATAGTAGAATCTCCTACTCTCCATATATGGGCGGATTAACTCAGTGTAAATGTCTGTTCTACCCAAGCTTGCCTTTTTGTTTGATAACATTCCGTTACATTTAGATGACACGGCTTTCCTGAAATTGCAAGGGAAAAAAACTTCATTTATTTGGGCTAGCAAGTGAATATGTCTTTCCTGGAAAAAGTTGAGGGGAAAGCAGGGGTAGGTGGTCTAGGACTCCAGATCTACAACTTTACTGCTGGGCTTTTCAGCTAAAAAATAATAGAATGTGTCTTCTAAGTCCAGGTGAGACCTTGTTAGGGGTAATGTTCAGGGCTATGCTCGTGGGCTTGCCCAAGGAAAGCTTCCTTCTCTTACAAATTTGGGGCACCAACATTTTTCAAAAAGGTGAGACTAAAATGACTAAAGGCAACAGCAAGAACTTGGTATGAGATTAGATCACTTTTGGGTATTGCCTACCACAACATGTTGTCCCCCATTTGGTATTCCCCAGGAACTCCAGAGTGTCTGCTCGATAGTCTTGCAAAGCCTCTGAAACAGAGTGGTGTCATCGGATGGGGGAAGTTGGTGGACGATGGGCAGAGATTAACTTGGGGCTTTTGGAATAACAAGACAGATGGGGCTATTTCCAGGTTAAAAATGTATCAAGGGATGTCTATTGTTACTATCATCTCATATCTGAAAACCATTGTGAGATGAAAAGCAGCAGCCACTGTTATAGAGATTTGGGCCCTGCAGTCATGGACTAGATTAAAGTCCTTCCATTGACCCGCAGCGTGTGACAGATCTTTTCAGTTATTTCATGCCTGTTAATTTAGTGATGGCTGGTTTATTGGCTGAAAATAAAACTCACAACATGTACATCTGGTTATCAATTGGAACAGGACAAGCAGATCTCATATATCCAAATTGTGTCCTGTATGCTCATCAGTATATATATGTGATAGAGCTGCCAGGTAAGAGAACCTTTTAGGACAAGAACCCTCACTCACCCGAAGGTGACATGCTTCATCATTGGGTTCCCCCCTCACACCCGGACTGCAAGAACCATAGTGTGGGCTACAACTCCCCAATGGGGAAGAGCTGAGGTGTTTTTCAAAGATGAGTGATGAAATGGGGCCAGTGAGGGACAGAGTGCAAAGAAGAGCAAAAATAATGATGAATAAAACTATCTCCAGGGGGCCGGGTAACTTTATTCTGTGGGCCTCTGGAATAGAGTTGAAAAGAGGACGAGGGATTAAACAAATATACCCCTATCAATGGTCAACATGTTTCTGCCCATTTTATGGTCCCCCAAAAAGGGGTTTATTGGCAGTACAGTACTAATGATGGACCACCCTCGCAGCAGATATATCTTATATGAATGTAAGAGGTGTAAGTTACAGTTGGCTGCCAACCGCTTAGCGTTATGGTATTAGTATTATTGCAGGTCAAAATGTTATGTATGAGCTTACATAACTATATAATACCCCGCCGAAGTATAGGTCATCTGTCTTAACTTACCTGCCTACCTAAAGAAGTTTGCTGGTAGAGTTGTTTCTAGTCTGTGGATTGCAAGCTAAAGATTGAGTTTGAGGGTGCAACTGTCTTTCCAGGTTCTGTTGCAGGGATGTGTGGTGGTGTTGTTGTCTTGGAAATAGACATGTTTTCAACTGTCTTCTGAAGTGTATAGGCTCCTTGATGCTTCGAATGCTGGCTGGTAGGATGTTCCACCCTAGAGCAACAGTGATGCTGTCACTGAGGTTACAGGACCCTTGAGGCCAGTCCACCTCACTCATTGGTACCTCCATTGGCGATGTTTCAGCAGTAGTAGTGTAACTCACCAGGGATCGGCAATGCATGATTTGCACTCACAGCAAACTAAGGGGGATATTCACAAGGACTTATCTCCGAGTTATCGCCAACTTAACGCAACAAAAGTGGTGACAGATTTAACACCCCATTCACAAGCGGTTGCAAACTGCAGACAACGCAAGTATTCCCGTGATAACTGCCTCAACATTTACCTCCACGGGTGACCCCACCAACTAACCCTAATGAGATGCAGAGTAGGCGTTCCCGTGCAAAAACACACCAAAACACCACTACACCACTTTCACAACGAACGGCCAGATCTGCGATGCGAACCAAAAACAGGCGATAAGCCGCGGTAGCAGCAGGGAATTAACCCCTGCCTTTTGCTAGTGTTGAGCAGGACGACTACCTGCAGCATGAAAGGGAGCCCAGGCCAGAGCCACATCTGAAGACCCACAGATGCCGTGGAGACAATGATCATGCAGCTCGGAGACCCATGAGGGCCACAACACCCACCGCCACCACCCCCAGGCCCGCCACCACCCCCAGGACCCGCCCCAGGCCCGCCACCACCCCCAGGACCCGCCCCAGGCCCCCACCCCCCCTGGACAAACACATACCGTGCACGACACAAGAGCCACAAAAAGCGCATGACGTCGCACAATGACAAACAGAAACACACATGTGTGGTCAGAAGAACGAGAAACAGTCACTCATCATTGAAGTAACAACCAAAAACTTTACTGAATACAACACAAAACACCAATGCGGAAGACTCCTGTCAGGTCCGTCCGGGACAATCCTGATGTCACAGCCTGGAAAATAAAGCACAAAATCAGAACATGTGTCATGCGCACATCAAAGGAGCGAGACACAGAGAAACAGAGAATGAAAGAAAGGCAGAGAGAGAAAGAGAGAGAGAAAGAAAGAAAGGGAGAGGGAGAAGGAGAGAGAGAAAGGAAGAGGGGGAGAGAGAGAGAGAGAGAGAAGGAAAGGAAAGGAAGGGAGAGAGAGAGAGAAGGAAAGGAAGGGAGAGGGGGAGAGAGAGAGAGAGAGAGAGAGAGAGAGAGAGAGGGAAAGGAAGGGAGAGGGAGAGAGAGAGAGAGAAGGAAAGGAAGGGCGAGAGAGAGAGAGAAGGAAGGACACTGCCGCCCCGCGCACCCAGGCACCACTGCTCATCTGCTGCCACCGGTGTGTCTCCAACCAAGTGCCGGGATACACCGCAAGCCACCAGGTCTGCAACCTGTAATCGAGGCAAGAGTCAATCATGTCAGAGTCCATCCCACTGCACACGGCAACAACGCCTGTCCGCCCCTGCACACACATGCAGCCGCACCGTACCTCTTCCCGCCAGCCAGCGCTGGCTGTCCGCCCTTGCGCACACAGGCCCGACTGCTCACCTTTCGCCACCAGCGTGTCCCCAAGAGGGCCCACCAAGTGCCGGTGCAAGCTCCAGGCCCCGGTCCCGCCACCATGGCATGCTCCACATCATGCGGAACCGCACCGCGGCCCAGCAGGTCCCACACATGGCGCTGAGTCCTGAGGCATCAATGGCAGAGACCACATCACTGCACACGTCATCATCGCAGGCTGCACACCCGCTCAGCAATTTCGGTGCCACTAACCCTGTGCAACCCCAGTCAGCGCCACGTGGTGGTAGGCCTGTGACGGCCGCAAGGCTTCGGGTGCCACTAGCCCTGTGCAACCCCAGTCAGCGCCACATGGTGGTAGGCCCATGCGGCCGCGAGGCCTCGGTGAGCCACTAACCCTGTGCGCAACAACTCTTGGGCCCTTCATGATTGAGCCCCGTGGTACGTCCGTCACACAGTCACCTCCGGCAGTGGGGAATGTGACGTTGCAGGCCCCTTATATACTCGGGGTCACATGGCATGTGACGCCTGCGCCGGATGGGTGTGGTGTGTGTGCAAACCTGCCCTCAGGGAGTGGCCGCGACATGCTGACAACTAGACCAGCGACCTGCGGACCACTAGCGTGTAAACCTGTGACATGTGGTTATGTGGCCCCCCCTCGGAGCGTAAGCGGAGTGGTATGTCCTGGTGTACGCCGGACCAGCGCAGGGCTTGCAGCAATGACTCGGGGGCTCTGGGCGTGGTGCAGTCCATGTCCAGACAAGGAAGTGACTAATGCGTGTGTCCCTGTTGCAGTAGTGGCTCCTGCAGGGAGTGCCGCAGGGCGGTGATGTGGGGCGGGGGAGGGTGGGGGGTAGTAAAATCCGGAATACGGCCCAACGGAGGTAAGTAAACATTTAAATTAATAAAACGAATTTTGTTGCGCGCGCTGCATCGCATTTGGCGATGCAGCGCGTGCACGGAAATTCGTTTTATTTATTTAAATGTTTACTTACCTCCGTTGGGCCGTATTCTGGATTTTACTACCCCCCCACCCTGCCCCTCCCCCGCCCCACGTCACCGCCCGGTGGCACTCCCTGCAGTAGCCGCTACTGCCCTGTTGTGGTGTCTACGGCACCCGCAACGCAATCGGCAACGTAGCACACTGTGACTGGAATCCCACTAGATGAGCATCATTGACGTTAGGGGGAATCACTGACCCTACATTCATCCACACATTCATTCTTGAATGATGAAAGACATGACAGAGCAGTGCGTTACTGAATGTTTATTGCACATCCAGTGGAGTTTAGCAGCTGGAGCAGTATAGGGCCATGCCAACCCCACTTCACAATATGGGCCCGTGGAGGGCCAGCCAGAGTCCATCGGGGAATGACAAGTACAGCGGAAGAGGAAGAGTACAGTCCGCAGTCTGGTCGCCGTGTCATTGGTCACCAAACAGGATATGGAAGTCCATGTTGCGGTCCAAGGTGAGTGCCGCAGAGTGTATCGGGGGTCAGTGGGAGGTCATGGAGCCATGTGCGGCACAAAGGAGCAACAGGCCAGGTGGCGGAAATGAATGCTAGTGCCTCCTTCTGATCCCAAAGCCAGCCACATCCTCGTCCTCGGATGTGTGCCCTGCCCCACCTGTGGGTGGTGCTGTTCCGGCTGCAGCACTGTGTGCCACTGACACATCAGGGGCCGGAGGTGGATTGTCAGCCGCACTGTGTGGTAGTGACACATCAGGTGCCGGAGTGGAAACATCTGCCGCACTGTGAGGCACGGACACACCAGGGGGCGGAGATGTGGATGGTGTAGGGGCAGCAGCATTCATCCGCGCCACGCCTTGTGGCAGCAATGCCATGATGAGGACATGCAGGGCATGGTAGATCCCAGCTACATTTCGCTGATGTGCAGCGGTGGCTGCCGTCCTTTCCGCCTCCATCCGCACCATGTCCTCCATGAGCCTCCGCATGTGTGCCATCTCACGGCTGAGATCGCTGGAGCCACTCTGAGCGGACAGCTGTTCTTTTCTCCGAGTCATGACTCCAGCGATGTCAGCCAGGGCTCATTGGAGACCATGGAGCGGCATGTGGGTGTCCATTAGGGACTGGAGGTGGTCCCTGATGGGACTCAGACACCCATGGATAGCGTTGAGTTTGGTAGCCATGAGGTCGAACCCCACCCGCACCTGCTCAGCCATCTCCCTCTGGCCCTCCAACACACGGCGTTGGAAGGCCATGTGTTGTTCGGGGGGGTCTTGGGAGACAGCCGGGGATGTGGGTGCCTCCTGCTGGGTGGTTTGTGGAGTGGGTGGGGTCTCCTCGATGCAGCTGGGCTGCCCTGGTCCTGGAGGTGATTGGCGGATGAGTTCAATGATGTCTTGGAGGGCTTGGGTGTCGATGCTGGTGGTGTCCTCCTCGTCATCAGTGAAGAGTGGCTGGGACTGCTCTGCAGGTGGCGTTGACGGTGCCCCTGCAATGTGAAGGGGAGATGCTGTGTTACAATGTGTCCTCATGTATGTGGCCGCATGGTACATGTTGACATTCAGACAGCATGGCAATGTACATTGTGACAGTGTGTAGATCAGGGCCATGATCCAGAGTCATTGTGGGTGTGCACTGTGCTCTGCTTGATTGTGCATGTGTGCCATTGTGGCCATCTCCCCCGTCCCCCAGTACCTGGTGGTTACTCACCCTGTTGATGTGGTGTTGTGTCATGTCGAGCAGTGTCAGGTCCCCCGACTCCTGCCACGGTCTCCACACTGATGACTGTCGACACCAGCTCCTCCATGTCATCCAGCTCCAGCTGTGGCGCTGGGCTCCCACCTCCAGACTGCATTGCTGCCTTCTGGTTGCCTGCGAGTTTCTCCTTGGTCTTGCGCTTGATGTCAATCCATCGCCTTTTGACCTCGTCCATTGACCTCTTGTGCTCTCCGACGGCATTCACCTTGTCCATGATGGCCCGCCATAATCCAATTTTTGGTGCCCAATGACACATTGGAGGCGACGAACAGTTGTTGATGGTGTTCTATCACCTCCGTGACCAGGATCCGATTCTCCTGCGGACTAAACTTCGTCTTCCTCTTCTTCTTGTCCTTGCCCTTCCCTGTCACTGAGGTCCCGGGCTGGTCATCCGGGGTACTTGTGGGGTTGCGCTCGTCCTCTGCGCCTGCTCCGGCTGCCTCCATGGTGCTTCGGTGTTGGTCATTTTGTGTTTGTGTGTTTTTTCTCCTTTTGGAGTGATTTTCCCCCCTGACGTGTGTGTATGGCAGGCCTGGCGCTCCTCACCGCGAATGGGCTCATCGCACGTTTTTTGGTGTTGGGATTTGTGTTTTTATCTCCGTCGCAGTGGTTGTATCGCAGACATTGGCCGCGTTTTCGGGAGACTATCGCATGGTACCGCCGTGTTGTGAATTCCAGGTTGACACGGGGTTATTTTCCCGCTATAGACTGCGATGTGTAAAGTTGCGTTAACATTTTTTGGAGTTGTTTAGCGCACGTTCTTGTGAATATCCCCCTAAGTTTGCAAACTTCACGGTCTCTCTGCTTCATGCACAAGCACTTTTAACATGTGCTGCCTGCTTTCGAGCCTCTGGAATTATGCAGCAATGAAGGACAAAATTATGTTGCAGTGTTGACTGAAAAAAAGGCTGCAGTATAACGCGGTACATTTTCTGATACTTTATTATTTGTATTACTATACTGTGCTATTATTAATACTGTATTATTTTACACATACTAACAGTCTCTCCAAATATTTTGACCCATTAGTGCCAGTGTAACATACAAATGCAGCAGTGAGAAAGGTGAACAGTCAAACTTTGCGAAGGGCCCTCCACCTCGCAGCAACACAAGTCCCATTTTTTTAGTAACTTTTGATCAGTTTGAGCTACAATTTTTTTGTTAAAATCGTCAGATTATGCAGCAGATTATGTATTATGACCCATAATTACGTGGAAAACATTTGCAAACAGGATATTTTGCCATTCATGTTTGAACTGCTCTTGTGGAACAAGGGCGGAGAAGTGCTGATGACAGAAATTGCATGACTCGGAGACAAATGGCTTGTGACTCCACTTTTAAGTGTATTTGGGACATTCTGAGATTGGAAACGTATCCCACTGTGTGTATTCATTTTAATGTCAATAACTCATATTAAACCTTAAATAAACATGTGTATCCATTGGTTGAATTAAATAAGGTAATAAGTTGTAACTGGTCAGTGAAATGCCAAACAAATACTAAAAATTGAGATATTTTGCTCTTTCTGGCCACACCTCTGATTCCGCACACCAACCCAATCCTCAGGTTATTCCCGCCCTCTGATTCTCCGCCCACAGATCCCCTACTTTTCTTCCCCACTTTGACCACTGGCACTGGATAAGGGAAATTAAAACTGTGGGAAAATAAAATGATGCTGGGGCCCATAACGAACTGCAAAAAGGACCAAAGACAAAAATTGAGTTTATTTTCCATCTAACAAATGCTGCAGACTTTGCAGAGTTTATAGTGCGGCATCCATTGACCTGGCAGGCTCGGAGTGGACACGCAGAGGTGGAATTTTATTCGCTTAATAAGTCATTTCAGCGAATCAGTCCACTAATGAAACAGACATTGCCACAATTCAATTTCCTGCCCATTAGTAAATATAGCCAGATGATATCAGGTCATCTCGCTTTCTCTGCAATAGCTGCAATTTTCTAATCCCGTAGAGAGCTGAGAGGAGGGAAGGGGGTGACCTTGGCCGCGTCGAGCGCGCGGGATACGGATGGTAATAACTTCAATCACGGCGGCCATCTGGGGACACCGGGCCGCAGGGAGCTCTGCGGTGAGGGGGCACAGGCTAGAAATGTGCCGGACCTCGGAAACATGAGCCTCCACGCGCACGCTTGCAGGTGCGCGAGGTAGTGGGGGGGGGGGGTCAGAAGAAAACATTGAACCACGGAGAGTGCTGAGATGGTGGTCCAGGTTTGAAATTCGGTCACTGCCACAGCCCGTGCAGGTAAGAGCGGTGGGGCCCGCTGCGGGGGATTCGACGGACGGTGACGAGGGAAGATTAATTATTTTTTTAATTTTCCCTCGTTATCGTCCGTCGAAATCCCCGCACAGCCGGCCCCACCGCCCACCGCTCTTACCTGCACGGGCCGCGGCTGCTGTCATCAGACGTATGAGCTGTTCTTAATTTTTTCCACTCCTCTAGTATGACACAGACCCCGACTAGTCCCCATCCCTGCCTTTGCTCTCTCATGAGCTTTACTCTCTTGCGCCAGTCTAAAAGCATCCTGAACTCCGTTTCTTACATTCCCTTCAGTGAATCACTGGATTGTGGCGCTGGTTCTGTGCGTTTACCACCATTTCTGTCAATAAGTGCTCTAGAAGGAGAAATAAACCGTAAAAACGACTATTCCTTTTACCGAACAAACAAACATATACATATATATCTATAATGGTTCGAGAAATAGCCGGTTTCTTAAACAACCAAGAAAGACCCACAACAAAGATGGCCAAGGGCCTCAAACACGCACCGGTGACAGAGATGACAGATGAGATTTCAATCCACCCTGGCCTATTTGTGAGGTAGCCGCACACCGTGGAATCCCATGTAGGAAGCGTCCTCATTACAGACACAAACAAAAGACGTCCCCCACAAACCTTAGCAGCTGTGTTGCCCCGCGGCCTTCCATGTGGATCCAATTTACCACAGTTTCCTTTTGAAAGTGAGACAGGGATGATCATATGATATGTTTGATGCTCCCTGAGCAACAATGGCGCCTTCTCGCTGGCGCGTGTGAGTGACAGTTGTGGTGGCGGCCTGTCACAACGTTGTGTCGTGTGTTCCTCTGCACCGCCGCAGTGTCTCTTGTTGCTTCGGCAGCTCTCGCTCATTGCTCATTGAAGCACTCTGGGGTCGATTCCGATTCGGGCCGGAAAAAGCACCGACCGACTCGGAGCCGGAAAAATTACCGACCGACACGTACCAGTGGCGCCCGACACGCCAAGTACGATGCAAGCCGCGATAAATCCGACCGACACGTTAGGAAACCAAGCCGACCGACCGAGCCGCTCGGAAAATAGCAATCCGGCCGGAAAAACACGCGAATCCAACCGACCGACACGCACCCGGAACAAATCCGACCGAATCGTACCCGCCAACTCCAAACCGCAAAGTACGATGCAAGGCGCGAAAACACGACCGAGTCGGACGGAGGACAAGCCGTACGACCGACACGCATACAAAACCGAGCCGAAGCAACACAATACACCGCGACCGACGCGTACGCAGCATACAAAACTGCACAAACACAGCGTGAACGAAACGGAAAACACCGTACGAGACCAATGCAGGGTCCGACTCGGTCACAAGAACGTTTCCAACATACACAAACAGCACAAAGGAAAAACCAACCAAAAAAGGCCAAACAAGCAATTACCAAGCCAATAAATACTGGGGGGGTGGGGACAGAGAACAAAGACACACCCACAACTCCACCTATATAAAGGACACAAATCACTACCATGAGCCTTTGCAAATGCCATTCCACTGCCAGCACCCAAGAGAAAGCAACCACACACCCACAGCTCATCCCTCACACAAGCCACACACCATCAGCACACCAACAAATACCTACCTCACATACACCCAGCACAACACACACCCACACACCCTCACCTGCACACCAACACACACATCACCCACCATCACCACCCATCACCATGCCCCCCAAGAAGAATCCCAAGTTCCTAGATAGTGAATTGGAAGTCATGGTAGACGAGATCCTCAGGGTGGAGCCACAGCTGTTTGGCACTCTGGTCCAACAGACCCCCATGTCGCAGAAAACCAAGATGTGGGAGAGGATCATCAACAGGGTGAACGCCCAATCACCATGTCGGCGCACAAAGACGGACATCCAGAACAGGTGGTATGACGTGCGCAGGAGGGTACGGGACCTGCTGAAGATAGACTACATCAACAGCCAACACACCGGCAGTGGCCCTCCTGCCAAGCCAATATACCTCAGGCCCTGGGAGGAGAAGGTGCGGGCCATCCTTCCGCCAGTGAGCGTATATGGACTAGAGAACATCCCAGAGCCTGGTGAGTACACAACAAATGTACACAATAAACTGCCACAAAACACACACATCACTGTCAAGGGGAGAGTCAAACCATGCACTCATAGCAATTACACAGCAACTAGAACAGAATCATCCCAAAATGTGTATGTCAGTCAGATAAACACAACACATGCCATCAAAAAAGTCACATCCAACTGTGCCAACACATGTACAAACACAACCACAACTACAGCTAGGCAGTGGCACAAATAGAACTAACACACACATCCACACATGTAGCCACCACAACAACACCAACACACAGTGAAGACCACTCAAAGGAAGGAATTCTGTGTATGCTGGCCAAGTCAGTGTAGCCAATAGCATCATGGGAGTTGCAGTCACACATATTGCCCCCCCCACAACTGTCCCATCAACACCACCCTGAACCATGCTCACATCACAGGGAGTGGAGAAGGACTCACAAGATGGCTGACACTGGCTACTGCTGTGGGGAGCACAAGGCCCTGCTGCCAACTGTGCACCAACAAACAGCAGGACACCACTGACTGACATCCTGAGAGACAACTTCCACTCCCTGCAATGCAAGCACGTTCCATGGTGGGATATCTGGCTGGCTGGGTGGGAAGGGGGACTTGCAGCACTGACTATAGTCACCAGCACCTCCCCTCACCCCCCCCCAACACAAACTCCACAGTACCCACCTGGTAGAATGCAATGCCCTCCATCCTAACACAAGATCCCACAAAGCACCACCACCCTGGGTTATGTTGTGTGAAGCACAGGGACACTCTTGGGACTCTTAGCCAAACAACTGCCAGGACAACACTCCCAGCCATCCTGTCAGCACAGCCAGCCCACCCCACAGGGAAGCAGAGTCAAAAGGAAGGAAGCATGGGCATGCTGGGAAGGGGGTGGAGGCAATAGCATGATGGGAGTCGTAGTCACAGACATTGCTCACCCCCACAACTGTCCCATCAACACCACCCTGAACCAGGCTCACATCACAGGGAGTGGAGAAGGACTCACAAGATGGCTGACACTGGCTACTGCTGTGGGGAGCACAAGACCCTGCTGCCAACTGTGCACCAACAAACAGCAGGACACCACTGACTGACATCCTGAGAGACAACTTCCACTCCCTGCAATGCAAGCACGTTCCATGGTGGGATATCTGGCTGGCTGGCTGGGTGGGAAGGGGGACTTGCAGCACTGACTATAGTCACCAGCACCTCCCCTCACCCCCCCCAACACAAACTCCACAGTACCCACCTGGTAGAATGCAATGCCCTCCATCCTAACACAAGATCCCACAAAGCACCACCACCCTGGGTTATGTTGTGTGAAGCACAGGGACACTCTTGGGACTCTTAGCCAAACAACTGCCAGGACAACACTCCCAGCCATCCTGTCAGCACAGCCAGCCCACCCCACAGGGAAGCAGAGTCAAAAGGAAGGAAGCATGGGCATGCTGGGAAGGGGGTGGAGGCAATAGCATGATGGGAGTCGTAGTCACAGACATTGCTCACCCCCACAACTGTCCCATCAACACCACCCTGAACCATGCTCACATCACAGGGAGTGGAGAAGGACTCACAAGATGGCTGACACTGGCTACTGCTGTGGGGAGCACAAGGCCCTGCTGCCAACTGTGCACCAACAAACAGCAGGACACCACTGACTGACATCCTGAGAGACAACTTCCACTCCCTGCAATGCAAGCACGTTCCATGGTGGGATATCTGGCTGGCTGGGTGGGAAGGGGGACTTGCAGCACTGACTATAGTCACCAGCACCTCCCCTCACCCCCCCCAACACAAACTCCACAGTACCCACCTGGTAGAATGCAATGCCCTCCATCCTAACACAAGATCCCACAAAGCACCACCACCCTGGGTTATGTTGTGTGAAGCACAGGGACACTCTTGGGACTCTTAGCCAAACAACTGCCAGGACAACACTCCCAGCCATCCTGTCAGCACAGCCAGCCCACCCCACAGGGAAGCAGAGTCAAAAGGAAGGAAGCATGGGCATGCTGGGAAGGGGGTGGAGGCAATAGCATGATGGGAGTCGTAGTCACAGACATAGCTCACCCCCACAACTGTCCCATCAACACCACCCTGAACCATGCTCACATCACAGGGAGTGGAGAAGGACTCACAAGATGGCTGACACTGGCTACTGCTGTGGGGAGCACAAGGCCCTGCTGGCAACTGTGCACCAACAAACAGCAGGACACCACTGACTGACATCCTGAGAGACAACTTCCACTCCCTGCAATGCAAGCACGTTCCATGGTGGGATATCTGGCTGGCTGGCTGGGTGGGAAGGGGGACTTGCAGCACTGACTATAGTCACCAGCACCTCCCCTCACCCCCCCCAACACAAACTCCACAGTACCCACCTGGTAGAATGCAATGCCCTCCATCCTAACACAAGATCCCACAAAGCACCACCACCCTGGGTTATGTTGTGTGAAGCACAGGGACACTCTTGGGACTCTTAGCCAAACAACTGCCAGGACAACACTCCCAGCCATCCTGTCAGCACAGCCAGCCCACCCCACAGGGAAGCAGAGTCAAAAGGAAGGAAGCATGGGCATGCTGGGAAGGGGGTGGAGGCAATAGCATGATGGGAGTCGTAGTCACAGACATTGCTCACCCCCACAACTGTCCCATCAACACCACCCTGAACCATGCTCACATCACAGGGAGTGGAGAAGGACTCACAAGATGGCTGACACTGGCTACTGCTGTGGGGAGCACAAGGCCCTGCTGCCAACTGTGCACCAACAAACAGCAGGACACCACTGACTGACATCCTGAGAGACAACTTACACTCCCTGCAATGCAAGCACGTTCCATGGTGGGATATCTGGCTGGCTGGGTGGGAAGGGGGACTTGCAGCACTGACTATAGTCACCAGCACCTCCCCTCACCCCCCCCAACACAAACTCCACAGTACCCACCTGGTAGAATGCAATGCCCTCCATCCTAACACAAGATCCCACAAAGCACCACCACCCTGGGTTATGTTGTGTGAAGCACAGGGACACTCTTGGGACTCTTAGCCAAACAACTGCCAGGACAACACTCCCAGCCATCCTGTCAGCACAGCCAGCCCACCCCACAGGGAAGCAGAGTCAAAAGGAAGGAAGCATGGGCATGCTGGGAAGGGGGTGGAGGCAATAGCATGATGGGAGTCGTAGTCACAGACATTGCTCACCCCCACAACTGTCCCATCAACACCACCCTGAACCATGCTCACATCACAGGGAGTGGAGAAGGACTCACAAGATGGCTGACACTGGCTACTGCTGTGGGGAGCACAAGGCCCTGCTGCCAACTGTGCACCAACAAACAGCAGGACACCACTGACTGACATCCTGAGAGACAACTTCCACTCCCTGCAATGCAAGCACGTTCCATGGTGGGATAACTGACTGGGTGGGTGGGTGGGTGGGAAGGAGGTCTGGCTGTCAACCAAACACAATCAATGCAGACCATGTTCACACCCCAGAGAATACATAGAAATGCCCAAATAATGCAGGACAATGTGCCACACCAATATCAACCCCTGACTGTGACGACTTAGGACAATACAATGTACAGGCCCGCACCCCGAGGCACAGTCACAACTGTCAGGTGTGTCAACCACTGATGCCTGCAGAAACATGAAATACATTGTTTGTGTCTCCCAAAAACAGGTGATGATAGGGACACAGCAGCAGACGCTGAGGAGTCCCAGTCCCAGGCTCAAGAGGATGCCGAGCTCACTGGCGTCGTACAGCCTCTGTCCTCCTCGGACGATGAACAACCTGGCACATCCGGTGCAAGTCAACTTGCTGCACCAGCAGGACCACCAGCTGCAGCACCAGCAGGTCCACCAGCTGCACCCCCTGCACCCACCCCTCCAACGACTGTCACCACGAATACCATCCCTGCCGACATGGACAGAATAAGGAACAACACCAGCGCAGTGACCCTGGACCAACCTGGGGCCATGGACACCACCACCACCACCACCCCCAAGGTGGACCAGGGTTATCTGTGCGTGCAACTGCACACACTGCACATGTCAGCAGGGGTGGTGGGAGGGGTGGGAGACAGAGGTCGCTGCTTGCAGACGTTGCTGGTGTGCATGAAGACCCACAACTGGTACGCATAGCTGATGCGTACCAGTCCAGCACCGGAGAGCTCAGCCAGGTAGTGGGGCTCCTCAGAGACATCAAACAGCAGCAGGCTGCCCATCATGCCCGCTTGGACTCCCACATGTCCCACGTGGAGTCACACATGTCACGTGTGGACTCCCACATGTCCCGCGTGGAGTCCAAGTGGGATGTACTACATGAGATGACGGCGGTGCACAGGGACATTTTACAATGCCTCCGCCAGATGAACAGCAACCAGTCCACACCTCCCTGTGTGCCAACAACATCTGGTACCGAACAAACTGCAACTGCCACAGGGAGGGAGGAGGACTCTGGCGGAGAGTCCCCTGCACCGCAGCAGCCTGCACTTGAGGGCCCCCCCCCAAGAAGAGGGGTCGTCCGAGGAGGGGAAAGTGAGAGGCTGATGGCCAAGCGCAACTCCCAGGAAGCCTGAACCTGTTCTGGATTTTCGCCTTTGTGCACAGACTGTTCACCCTGTTGATGGCAACACTACTCCCACACATTGCATGGGGAGTACAAGTTGGAACAATGTGTCAGACAACTGTGGCCCCGATACTGGGGATCCTGTCTACCTGGACTTTCAATTCACCTAGGAACTTGGGATTGCAAGATTCATGTACAGCACAATCCATCCTATGCACTATTAACACAGATGTATCACAATAAACACACTAATACACCATACTTGCCTCTGTCGTGATTCCAACGTGGGTGCTGTTATGGGGATGATGAACTGCAAAATTACACTGTGTATGCGAACTGCAACAGCAAGGACAACACAGGCATGTGAGTACAGGCAACGTGACACATATGAGGGAGACACACCACCAGGGCTACACAACACATACACACCTAGGCCATCTGACTCATTGCCTACACTGATGTTGCCAGGGAAGACGGTGCAATGCACAGACACCACACCCATTCCCAGTTGTAGTCAAGTAGCCCACAGGTGCAGTAAGCAAATGGCAGTCAAATGTGTGACCACAGACAACGCACATCACTAAGTGAAGCACAGGTTTATTACACAGTAGCAACATGCCGTAACCACTACAGATGCAAGGTAACCCCACCTGGTAGCGGGCACACAGTCAACAACTGTAGACGGAAGGAAGTCCATGGGTGTGGCGCACATCACCTGTAGGGACACAACAGCTACCAGCCTGGATGTGCAATCACGTCGTCGGTGGACACAGTTGACCAAACGAATCTGAAAGTACCCTGTGAAGGACAGAAATGACACACAGTCAAAAGCAATGCAGTACAGGACAGATCAGCAAAACTCATGCACAATACATGTTACAAGATACCCACCCAGAACCAAGTTAGCATGTCAACACTGTTGGGGAGTACAGCCCACCTGTCACCACACATCGCAACACACATCCTGTCAAGTAGCCCATGGACACACTCCAACAGCACCAGAGCACCACCCACACATCATGCCAACTCACATCATTCACATGACACCTCAGGATACTCACATTCAGCTAAAGAAGTTGGTGATGAGCTGTGTGCGGACATCACCATCACCATCATCATCATCATCATCGTCACTGGCATCGTGGTCCAGGCCAGGATCCTCCACAGGTGGCGGATGTTGGTCATCGTCATCCTGGATGAGAGGCAACTCCTTCCGCACTGCCAGGTTGTGGAGCATGCAGCAGACGATGATAATCTTGCACACTTTCGCAGGGGCATATGGGAGGGACCCTCCGGTCTTGTCCAGGCAGCGGAAGCGGCTCTTCAGGAGACCAAAGGTCCGCTCAATCACTCTCCTGGTCCGACCATGTGCCTCATTGTAGCGCATCTGGGCAGGTGTCACAGGGTTCCTGAGGGGTGTCAGCAACCACGGCATGTTGGGGTATCCCGAGTCACCTACGGACAGACAAGTGCACATCAGCTGACTTGGAAAAGTGGGCGGAATACTACAGATCAGATCACACACAATGGCACAAAGTCAGTACACACCGACAAGCCAGGCACGCTGGTTCTGCATCTGTGCCATCAACCTGGGGATGCGACTACTCCTCATCACAAAGGCATCGTGTGCTGAACCAGGGAAACGGGCACACACGTGTGTGATGGTCATGTCTGCAAGACACACCACCAGTGCATTGACCGAGTGGTAGTGCTTGCGGTTCCTGTAGGCCTGCTCCTGGGCCTGTGGTGGTACCAAAGCCACATGTGTCCCATCAATGGAGCCAATGACATGCGGCATCCTCCCCAGGGCATAAAAGTCACTCTTCACGTCAGTGAGTCGTCGCAGTCTAGGGAAATATATGTACCGGTTCAGGAAGAGCAACATTGCCGCCAAGAAATCGCGGAGCACACGGCTGAACATGGTCTGTGACATCCCACCAGCAGACGCCACAGTATGTTGGAAGGTACCGGTGGCAAAGAAGTGTAGGGCTGCCATCACCTTCACCTTGGGGGTCAGCGCTGTAGGATACGGCCGGCCAGGCTGCAAATGTGGGGACAACTGCACTGCCAAATCCTCAATCAGCTGCCTGGTGAAGCGGTACCGTCGGATGCTGTCCCGTTCCACCATCGTTGCCAGGTCTGGGAATGGCCGATGGACAGCAGGAGCCCTGCAGTGCAGAGGAGAAGTAAGCAAGATCGTCAGTCACCCCACATATGCGGCATTGAACACACTCAAGTTCCCAACATACATCATCATGAGGCACAACTACATGAAGTGTGCAGTACCGGAACGACATGTATGGTACATACATGGCCAACATCTGTCAACACGGTCCTACAGGTGGCATCAATTTGTCCCAGGTTGGCCCATTGGATATCATGATGCTGTGTCAAAGTCACCCCCCAGTGACATGTGAGGACAGATGTGCCCCAGGCACCACAGCTCAACGACAGGCACATTCCCAGGGACCCTGTAATGCCACATGGACACTGGCATCACCTGGAGTATCATGTGTACACCACAGCAAAACAAACATGACCCCCACAGGTAGTGGCCACACTTGCCATGGCAGGAGAGCCATGGACGTCTGTGACACACACGCACAACATCAGAGTCCATGCACACACAACGTGGATGTGGAGACTGTCTCCCATTGTGCACATGAAATCAGAGACATTGTAAACACTACATGCACAAAGACTGTGGAGGGCCATCACTATTGTGCCACTGGGACACCCTGGCTCAAACATACCGTCCCACATGGGACTCACGGGGTATGTGACATGACATACACAAACACCACTGTGAAATGTGACCATGACACATGCACAGATATGAACAGTTGCACATCACAGTGGTCACGTACACGTAACACCCAGGATCCTGTCCCCATGAACACGTGCACAGCCTGGGGGTGGCTGCCCACAGGTGACACCCACAGGACAACATGTACACCAACATACACACAATAGGAAATGCAGCCTTACATGCCTTATGATAAGGTTTGGACAGGCTGTCGTGATGTAGGTGTGCCCCTCACTCCCTGGGAGCTATCTGTGGCTGGCATATGTCCATCTGAGACAGGCATGCTGACCTATGCCAGTCACATATACAGTGATGCGTTGAACAGCAATGGACCGATCGGTGCCTCCGGCCGGCCCATTGCTTTCAATGTGTGCGGGTACGCGTTGTACCCCTGTGCGCGTTGAACTGCAATGGACCGATCGGTGCCTCCGGCCGGCCCATTGCTTTCAATGTGTGCGGGTACGCGTTGTACCCCTGTGCGCGTTGAACAGCAATGGACCGATCGGTGCCTCCGGCCGGCCCATTGCTTTCAATGTGTGCGGGTACGCGTTGTACCCCTGTGCGCGTTGAACTGCAATGGACCGATCGGTGCCTCCGGCCGGCCCATTGCTTTCAATGTGTGCGGGTACGCGTTGTACCCCTGTGCGCGTTGAACTGCAATGGACCGATCGGTGCCTCCGGCCGGCCCATTGCTTTCAATGTGTGCGGGTACGCGTTGTACCCCTGTGCGCGTTGAACTGCAATGGACCGATCGGTGCCTCCGGCCGGCCCATTGCTTTCAATGTGTGCGGGTACGCGTTGTACCCCTGTGCGCGTTGAACCTCAATGGACCGAACGGTGCCTCCGGCCGGCCCATTGCTTTCAATGTGTGCGGGTACGCGTTGTACCCCTGTGCGCGTTGAACAGCAATGGACCGATCGGTGCCTCCGGCCGGCCCATTGCTTTCAATGTGTGCGGGTACGCGTTGTACCCCTGTGCACGTTGAACTGCAATGGACCGATCGGTGCCTCCGGCCGGCCCATTGCTTTCAATGTGTGCGGGTACGCGTTGTACCCCTGTGCGCGTTGAACAGCAATGGACCGATCGGTGCCTCCGGCCGGCCCATTGCTTTCAATGTGTGCGGGTACGCGTTGTACCCCTGTGCGCGTTGAACAGCAATGGACCGATCGGTGCCTCCGGCCGGCCCATTGCTTTCAATGTGTGCGGGTACGCGTTGTACCCCTGTGCGCGTTGAACTGCAATGGACCGATCGGTGCCTCCGGCCGGCCCATTGCTTTCAATGTGTGCGGGTACGCGTTGTACCCCTGTGCGCGTTGTACCTCAATGGACCGATCGGTGCGCACCCATTGACAATGGGCTTGCCTGGCAACGGACGCGTTTTCGAATTTCGAACGAGTCGGTTGCTGGAAAATCAGTTGGTCACCCACAACAATGTTGCAAAATCATGTATGTCATGAAGTTGAAGTTTTGAAGGATGCTGTGGGCGTGTTTTGGTGCTGCTATTCCATGGATTGGCCAGATTCAGAAGATGCAAACGACTTGGACCTATCACTTTGGACACAAGGGACAGTATCTGCCTCTCCAGCACATATATATTGCTGCCTGTTCCCCTGAGAGCCCACTTGCCTGCACTACATGCTCCAGGACGACATCTGCCACTGCACTGCTGCTGTCTCTGCCCCTCTGGACCCTGCAATGGCACGTACTGTGGAGAGAGCCCCAGCCTTCAGCCTTGAGGAGAACCAGGCCCTGCTGGACAGCCTACTTCCACAGTACAGCAAGCTGTATGGGACACCAGGGGAGCAGGTGAGTGTTCTGTGCACTGCCTTTCTGAATGTGCATTTTGTCTGACTAGCAAGGCTGAGAGTCAGCACACCACTGGCTAGCAGGCTCACTGAGTAGTTGTCACCCCCCATAGTGTGTAGTGACTTGCACTGGACAGGTATGGTGCAGTGACAGTGCTTCTGAACAGGGTTTTACTCCCCATGCAATGATACCATGTAGTGACTTCTGGAAAACTGTCCATGGGCAGCCGTGCACTGCCTGGGTACACCATGTGCCCCTGTGATTGCGACATGTATATGCAACTGTGTCATGCACGGATATGTTGCATGTGTAGTAATGGCCTTATCACTTTGTCATCCTGACAGGCTTCTGCCCATCGGAAGCATGAGATATGGAAGGACATCGTCCGGGCTGTCCGGTCCGTGGGGGTCTACAAGCGCCGGATCCGCAACTGCCAAAAGAGGTGGCAGGACCTTCGGGGCTGGACCCGGAGGATTGCACGGGTCCAGCTGAAGCTGTCGCCTCCTCGCAGGAGGGGCGGAACACGGACCCTGACCCCCCACATGCTCAGGATCCTGGCGGTGGTCTTTCCAGACCTGGATGGGCAGCTGAAGGCCAGAGAGCAGCAAGGAGGGGGTGAGTCAAAGACTGCACTGTGTACTCTGTCTAACATGCTATGTGCCCTCCTCGGGCCTGGTTAAACTGCCACAGTACAGCAGTCATGTTGTCCAGGAGCCATGTCCCTCTATTGTGCACTGCCCACTCCTCATCTGATACCCAGGTGTGGCCCTTACATGCAGGGAATTCTGTCACTTAGGACTGTGTCCTTGCAGTTTGCTTGACTCAAGGTGGGAGACAGCATCTGTTTCCCTGACTCTGTGGTGGGCATCATGGGTGGGTCCATTGCTTACACAATGCCTGTATTCTGACATGTATTCAGCGTGTTACTTTGATCTGTGGTCCAATTGCTGAGCTGATCCACCACATGTGGCTGGGGTACCTGGCACACACCCATGCTGCGGGTGGGAACAATGTTTGGGCCCCAGGAGTATGTATATGACGTGTGTCACACATACTTAGCCAGCTGCCTACAGTCCAGGGCTCATCCCTCATTCATGTGGGGCTGGACAGTCATGCCTACTCCAGGCCATACAATACACTCTGTACTCCCACTCCCGTGTATCAGCGGACACATTGTGCACAGTGATTTGACCCCTCAGGTGTCTGCCTCTGTGTCAGTGTGCTGTGGATTAGTCGCCAGGACTGCTGTGGAGTTTCTTGGTAGGGGCTCAGCATGCCACTGGAGATGTGACCATAGGAGACGATACTTGTGTGACACATAGGTGTCTGATCAGCTGCCCATGCAGACTGGGGCATGTAAATGTGAAGTTCAGGCAGCTGTTCCCCATGCACAGCAGAGTGTGAGGGGCTCAGGTTCAGAGGGTAGTGTCACAGGTCTCCCATATGTCCAATAGGTATGACCTGGACAGATGAGGGTTAAGAGGATGTGTTGTGTGGGGGATGTACATGTGCACTTGTGCAGCTCCAGGACTTGCATTCCCCATGACCTACTATTGTGACACAGTGCAGAGTGTTGTTGTCTGGCTGCAAAGTCATACATCACTGAGCCAGTGATGTATGACTTTGCAGTCATGCCTCCGCCATGGCATGTGTCTACTGATTGGTGAGCCTGCAGGGGAGTGACATGTGCTACATGCACACCATAGTGGCGCTGGCTATCAGGACATGGGTGCATCATGGTGTCTGTCGCTGGTATGCATCACATGCATTTCCTATTTGACTCTGGGCATCCCTTACATCCGGAAACCTGTACTGACTCAGTGGCAAGAGCTGTGATGTGTCCACACCGTGTCCTCTGCACTGTCCAACTACTGTGTACTTGGTGCATGTGTCAACACTGGGGTGTTGCAATCCAACAGACACCAGACAGATGGGTGCAAGGCCATGTGGGATGTGAGTGCCATGCTTGGCATCAGACTGACAATTGACTTCTCCTGTTCAATTAGTGCACTTTTAGCAATGTACAACTAATGATGCCAGGGCTTGCTCTGTGATGTGCTGTGCTCACAGTGGTGTGTGCGTTATGTGCAGGTGACTGATGTCTGTCTGTTTCCCCATTGTTTGCAGATACATCCACGGCCACGGAAGGGGACAGCTCCACGGACCAGGAGGAGCCGGAGAGCCAGACTGGGTCAGCAGCCGAGGAGTGGTCGGAGGGACCCAGTGGCACGGAGGGCGAGGGGAGCCACACCGAGGAGTCCTCAGCAGCATCCACCTCAGCTGAGGACCAGAGCAACTCGGAGGATGACTCCCTTGTGGAGGCGGGTGTCAGCAGCCACCACACCCCAGCTAGTGTTGCTGTCCCCGCCACCACCAGCACCACCACCGCCCTCCCATCGGCTCCCATTCCCCAGGTCCGTGGAGGCTCCCATGTCCGGGAGCGTGTCTCCTTTGGGCCAGGCACCGCACCCCCTGCCCCTGTGTCCCCTGCTGCCCTGAGTGAGGAGTCTGTGTACCTCCTTCGCCAGCTCCATGTAGGGCAGACAGCCATGCTGAGTGTCCTCCATGCGCACACCGCGCTGTTGACTCAGCTGGTGTCGTTCATGGAGGGCATCTCATCGGGCATGTCTGACCTACAGAGGGGCAATAGGTCCATGGACTCCTCCCTGACGGCAGCAGTGTCCCTCCTCAAACGGTCCCTCACCCCTCCTGCCTCTGCTCCATCCACACTCCCCAGCACCTTACCCATCCCAGGCACACACACACCGGCACAGGCACACACCAGCACACACACATCCAGCACACTGACACACACGCCAATGACAAAACGCACACGCACGCACATTCAGGGGACTGAAGCCAGACTCACAGGGGATGGGGCCCTGGAACACACACACGCATCCACATGCACTGCGCAGTCCTCAGTTCCCTCTCCCTCCAAAGCACCCTCCCTTGCCTCACCTGCAACCCCAAAGTCACAGCAGCTCTTCCTCTGTGACCTCGGCCTCTTCCCCACCGATGAAGCTGCTCCAGCATACCGGGGGAAGAGGAAGCCCACCCACACGGAGCAGAGTGCCCCTCGCCCCCGGACACCCTCCCCCAGGCGCAGACGGACTGAGGCCCCCACCCGCAAGTCCCCCCGGAGTGGTAAGAGCAAGACCCCGCCACCGCCCTGCAGCTCAGGCACAAGGTCTCCGTCCTCCATCCCTCAGGCCCCCACTGCACAGGTGCCCCCACCACACCCTGCCCCAGGTTCCCCCACCCACAGATATACCATCCCCAAGAGGATCCGGCCTTCTCCCCTGCCACTTGCTCTCCCAGCACCACACCCCCGCTGCGCTTGTCTGTGCCACTGATGTGGTGAGGGTGTCCTCCCCCTCTGTCCAACCCACCTTGCCTGTTCCCCATTCTCCTCCCCTGGAGGTAGGCACTGCAGTGGAGTCCACTACCGCCCTGTCTGACTTGGGCACTGCAGTGGCGGACCTGTCCACCCCATCTGCAGGGTCCACTGCAGTTGTGCCGGCACCCACGACATCTGAGTCATGCCCCCCAGTTGTGCCGGCACACACCATGTCAGACACCTCCACTGCAGTTGTCAGTGGCTCTCCAGCACCCACCACCCCTTCCCTGACTCCCCCTGGTGAGCCCTGATCCTGTCCCTGTGGTGCCTGGCCTGCCCCCCGGTTGCCCCTCCTAGTGGATTGTCCCTGGTATTGTGCAGGCATGCGTAGGGTGACATCTGCCAGTGTCACCCTGTTTGAACTTTGACAATGGACTGGCCAATGGCCTTTGCTCTAATTTCTTCTGGACGTCGTTATCAAACAACACATATGCTGAATAAAGCAACTTTCTTTTCTCTAGTGCTCATGCTTCAGATGTACATGTTGTATGTGCAGCTAACCATGCCCTTGCTGCAGTGATGGTGATATCTGGTCTCATGATTATGAAGTGTTACTGTGCAGGAACCCATGTGGTCCAGGGGGAATGTGTCCTATCATGTGGTGTATCCATGTCATCAATAGCAGCATCTGAGGGTGTCATGTGTTCAGTATTTGGCAATGGGTTTCCTACTTACATTGGCAATTTCATATCTGTGGCTTCCACCCCTGCACATCTGTTGTGCCTGCCATCGTTGCATTTGTCTACTTCCCTGACCGTGTTGCCATCTCCAGTGGACATGCAGGTTTGGGCATCAATGGGGAGGGACTCATCCGTGTAGTCAGTGCAACATTGCTATACAAGTGTGTTGGATCTGTGCTGATGATTCCGTTGGCACATCCATGACCAGGCTGATGTGACGGGAGCCCTCATTTGGTGCTAATTGTTGATTGTGTGACCAAGTGCTCAGCTGACATGATGGGGCCCTACTGAGGCAACATATGGCACAGCTTTCCTCACACAGGAGTGGAGTCCCCTCATGGCAGTGTGTACACGTGTGACATTGCCTGCGCCCAAGGTGTGTGTTGTATGTGCATGTCTGTGTGTTCACTTCCATTCATCTGCGCATGCTGTGATCCCTAGTGTTGTACCTGTTTGTGATGCTTGCTGACTTGAGCTATGTTCCCCCAAAGTCTTCTCCCTGTGTTCTCTGTGATGTGGGTGCATGGCACATTACTGGTCATCAGGGTGTCACCCATAGGTGTGTTTGCTGTCAGGGCAGAGTTTGTGTGCAGACGCAGATGGGTCACAGTCAGGTTTCCCTTTGGCACTTGTTGTTTGCCCCTGTCATGTGATTTCCAGTTTGTGTTATCTTTCAGTGATTGTGACACGTTGTGTGTGTGACTGCTGGCACTCCTTAGGGTCCGGGCTGCAATGTTGGTTGTTGTCTATGTGTGTTCTTTGTGGGTGACCTTGGCTTCTTCATTGGTGTGTGACTGTGGCTGGGATCCCATTGGTCGGTGTGGTATTGCCGTCATGTCCATGTACAGCGTAGTGTGCAGTGTGTCAGACATTCAGGAGTCTTGTTGAGTGTCCATGTGTGATGTGTTTCTACACCTTGGTTCCCACCCACCACCCTGGAATAGTCATGGGTGCATGTGCAATGTCACCAGTGCATGTGTACTTCACTGCTGCACATTGTTGGAGGTCGAGGGGTGTGGTCTTGAGTGTGTGCAGATGAGAGTTGTTGCCCGGCTAGTCCCCTGCCTCCATGTTGGCCTTGGCTTACTGGCCATGCTGATTGATTTGTGCTTGTGTAGGTGTGATGGTAGTTTGTTGCTCAGGACACCTGACTGTGGTTCACAGTGTGAACGACATTTAGCTTTGTCATCACAGTGGTATTTTTATTCAGCCCAGGGTCACCACATTGTGGGGGCCCTGGGGGTGGTGCTGTGGTGTGTCTGTGACTTGCTGTGTCAGTTGTTGTTCCTACGTGCCTGTGTGACATGTGTGTTTTGTGCTCCCTCTCACCTGTCAATGCCTGCTTGCCCACATAGGGGATTTGGATCCATGAGTTACCTTAGTGTGGCTGTGTATGCACATCTGTATGATTGGTATTCAGCTCTCCTCATGTGTTGTGTTGTTGCCTGGGGACACTGGCACCCCCACCCCTCACCTGCTGTGTATGATGACAGTGTTGGTCTGCCTGTTTGTGTTTGTGCATCTGCACCACTGCATTGGCATATCTTGGGTGTGCCATTGGCTGTATGTTGTTTGGTGTGTTTCCCCTGCTGTCCCTGGGACTCCTAGGTCATCGGTCAGCACAGTGATCATGGTTTGTGTGTCCCATTGCTGCCATGGTATGGTATCTGTTCACCTCACATCTGCTGTCTCCACAGGGTATCTGCATTTGTGTGCCCATTGGTGCAAATATGTGGTTCTGCATTCTGATGGTCACTTCTGTCATTGTGTCATTGATGACTGTTGACGGTCTCAGCCCCCATGGGTGTTGTTTGTCTGCACATGGCCAAAGGAATGTTTCATTTGCACTGCAGTATTTGGCTCCCCCAATTTATGTTGCAATGGGACACATACACTACTTTGCCACAGATGAGTTTTTGGTTCTGTGACCAGGAATGATCCATGCAGTTTGGCAGTTGCAGCTCTTTCTTTGTCAACAATTACCTTTTGGTCACTGTGATGATGAGGGTGTAGACCCCATTGCCACAATGGTCAAAATGTGCTTCAGCTATGGACCCCACACTTGCCTTTTGGTCACTGTGATGATGGGGGTTTAGACCCCATTGCCACAATGGTCAAAATGTGCTTCAGCTATGGACCCCACACTTGCCTTTTGGTCACTGTGATGATGGGGGTTTAGACCCCATTGCCACAATGGTCAAAATGTGCTTCAGCTATGGACCCCACACTTGCCTTTTGGTCACTGTGATGATGGGGGTTTAGACCCCATTGCCACAATGGTCAAAATGTGCTTCAGCTATGGACCCCACACTTGCCTTTTGGTCACTGTGATGATGGGGGTTTAGACCCCATTGCCACAATGGTCAAAATGTGCTTCAGCTATGGACCCCACACTTGCCTTTTGGTCACTGTGATGATGGGGGTTTAGACCCCATTGCCACAATGGTCAGAATGTGCTTCAGCTATGGACCCCACACTTACCTTTTGGTCACTGTGATGATGGGGGTTTAGGCCCCATTGCCACAATGGTCATGGGCTGCTTAGCATTGTGGGTGCCACACACATATATGTGTGGCACATGTGCTAGGGGGTCACATTGTATGTTCAAAGTCATGTTCGGTGTGGTAGGCATTTGACACAGCCTACACACGCTTGTCATGGTGGTGGGGGGATGTCTTTATCTTGCATTCCCTAGGTTGTGGTGTGCTGGTTGTGTCATGCATTGTCCATCCTATGAGTGGGGGTGGTAGTAGTGGTAGGCATCCTGCCCCCCTGGCTAAGGGTGGTAGTAGTGGTAGGCATCCTGCCCCCCTGGCTAAGGGTGGTAGTAGTGGTAGGCATCCTGCCCCCCTGGGTGAGGGTGGTAGTAGTGGTGGGCATCCTGCCCCCTGGCTAAGGGTGGTAGTAGTGGTGGGCATCCTGCCCCCCTGGGTGAGGGTGGTAGTAGTGGTGGGCATCCTGCCCCCCTGGCTAAGGGTGGTAGTAGTGGTAGGCATCCTGCCCCCTGGCTAAGGGTGGTAGTAGTGGTAGGCATCCTGCCCCCCTGGGTGAGGGTGGTAGTAGTGGTAGGCATCCTGCCCCCGTGGGTGAGGGTGGTAGTAGTGGTGGGCATCCTGCCCCCTGGCTAAGGGTGGTAGTAGTGGTGGGCATCCTGCCCCCCTGGGTGAGGGTGGTAGTAGTGGTAGGCATCCTGCCCCCCGTGGGTGAGGGTGGTAGTAGTGGTGGGCATCCTGCCCCCTGGCTAAGGGTGGTAGTAGTGGTAGGCATCCTGCCCCCTGGCTAAGGGTGGTAGTAGTGGTAGGCATCCAGCCCCCCTGGGTGAGGGTGGTAGTAGTGGTGGGCATCCTGCCCCCTGGCTAAGGGTGGTAGTAGTGGTGGGCATCCTGCCCCCTGGCTAAGGGTGGTAGTAGTGGTAGGCATCTTGCCCCCGTGGGTGAGGGTGGTAGTAGTGGTGGGCATCCTGCCCCCTGGCTAAGGGTGGTAGTAGTGGTGGGCATCCTGCCCCCTGGCTAAGGGTGGTAGTAGTGGTAGGCATCCTGCCCCCTGGCTTTGGGTGGTAGTAGTGGTAGGCATCCTGCCCCCTGGCTAAGGGTGGTAGTAGTGGTAGGCATCCTGCCCCCTGGCTAAGGGTGGTAGTAGTGGTAGGCATCCTGCCCCCTGGGTGAGGGTGGTAGTAGTGGTGGGCATCCTGCCCCCCTGGCTAAGGGTGGTAGTAGTGGTGGGCATCCTGCCCCCTGGCTAAGGGTGGTAGTAGTGGTAGGCATCCTGCCCCCCTGGGTGAGGGTGGTAGTAGTGGTGGGCATCCTGCCCCCTGGCTAAGGGTGGTAGTAGTGGTGGTCATCCTGCCCCCTGGCTAAGGGTGGTAGTAGTGGTAGGCATCCTGCCCCCTGGCTAAGGGTGGTAGTAGTGGTAGGCATCCTGCCCCCCTGGGTGAGGGTGGTAGTAGTGGTAGGCATCCTGCCCCCCGTGGGTGAGGGTGGTAGTAGTGGTGGGCATCCTGCCCCCTGGCTAAGGGTGGTAGTAGTGGTAGGCATCCTGCCCCCTGGCTAAGGGTGGTAGTAGTGGTAGGCATCCAGCCCCCCTGGGTGAGGGTGGTAGTAGTGGTGGGCATCCTGCCCCCTGGCTAAGGGTGGTAGTAGTGGTGGGCATCCTGCCCCCTGGCTAAGGGTGGTAGTAGTGGTAGGCATCCTGCCCCCTGGCTAAGGGTGGTAGTAGTGGTAGGCATCCTGCCCCCTGGCTAAGGGTGGTAGTAGTGGTAGGCATCCTGCCCCCCTGGGTGAGGGTGGCAGTAGTGGTGGGCATCCTGCCCCCTGGCTAAGGGTGGTAGTAGTGGTAGGCATCCTGCCCCCTGGCTAAGGGTGGTAGTAGTGGTAGGCATCCTGCCCCCTGGGTGAGGGTGGTAGTAGTGGTAGGCATCCTGCCCCCCGTGGGTGAGGGTGGTAGTAGTGGTGGGCATCCTGCCCCCTGGCTAAGGGTGGTAGTAGTGGTGGGCAGCCTGCCCCCTGGCTAAGGGTGGTAGTAGTGGTAGGCATCCTGCCCCCCTGGGTGAGGGTGGTAGTAGTGGTGGGCATCCTGCCCCCTGGCTAAGGGTGGTAGTAGTGGTGGTCATCCTGCCCCCTGGCTAAGGGTGGTAGTAGTGGTAGGCATCCTGCCCCCTGGCTAAGGGTGGTAGTAGTGGTAGGCATCCTGCCCCCTGGCTAAGGGTGGTAGTAGTGGTAGGCATCCTGCCCCCCTGGGTGAGGGTGGTAGTAGTGGTAGGCATCCTGCCCCCCGTGGGTGAGGGTGGTAGTAGTGGTGGGCATCCTGCCCCCTGGCTAAGGGTGGTAGTAGTGGTAGGCATCCTGCCCCCTGGCTAAGGGTGGTAGTAGTGGTAGGCATCCAGCCCCCCTGGGTGAGGGTGGTAGTAGTGGTGGGCATCCTGCCCCCCTGGCTAAGGGTGGTAGTAGTGGTGGGCATCCTGCCCCCCTGGCTAAGGGTGGTAGTAGTGGTAGGCATCCTGCCCCCTGGCTAAGGGTGGTAGTAGTGGTAGGCATCCTGCCCCCTGGCTAAGGGTGGTAGTAGTGGTAGGCATCCTGCCCCCTGGGTGAGGGTGGTAGTAGTGGTGGGCATCCTGCCCCCTGGCTAAGGGTGGTAGTAGTGGTAGGCATCCTGCCCCCTGGCTAAGGGTGGTAGTAGTGGTAGGCATCCTGCCCCCCTGGGTGAGGGTGGTAGTAGTGGTAGGCATCCTGCCCCACGTGGGTGAGGGTGGTAGTAGTGGTGGGCATCCTGCCCCCTGGCTAAGGGTGGTAGTAGTGGTGGGCATCCTGCCCCCTGGGTGAGGGTGGTAGTAGTGGTAGGCATCCTGCCCCCGTGGGTGAGGGTGGTAGTAGTGGTGGGCATCCTGCCCCCTGGCTAAGGGTGGTAGTAGTGGTAGGCATCCTGCCCCCTGGCTAAGGGTGGTAGTAGTGGTAGGCATCCAGCCCCCCTGGGTGAGGGTGGTAGTAGTGGTGGGCATCCTGCCCCCTGGCTAAGGGTGGTAGTAGTGGTGGGCATCCTGCCCCCTGGCTAAGGGTGGTAGTAGTGGTAGGCATCCTGCCCCCTGGCTAAGGGTGGTAGTAGTGGTAGGCATCCTGCCCCCCTGGGTGAGGGTGGTAGTAGTGGTAGGCATCCTGCCCCCGTGGGTGAGGGTGGTAGTAGTGGTGGGCATCCTGCCCCCTGGCTAAGGGTGGTAGTAGTGGTAGGCATCCTGCCCCCTGGCTAAGGGTGGTAGTAGTGGTAGGCATCCAGCCCCTCTGGGTTGGGGTGGTGGCGCGCATTCAGGCCCCTGTGTGCATATGTGGCATTGGTGATGGGCATCCCGCCCCTATGGTGCTGCTATTGCTGGTGTAAGTATATTCAGATTCCCGTGTATATGTGTGATGTGTCGTGTACGTGTTGTATGTGTTTTGTGGTTGGTGTCTGACTTACCTTCTGCGCCGTACGCGTCCGTGCCTGTTCCGGTAGTAGATGTAGAATATTGGTATGATCGGGACGAAGGGATTCATGGTTGGTTCGTGTCGTTCGTCCTTCTCGTTGCTTCGCGTCGTCCTCGCCGCTTCGCTTCGTCCTCGTCGCTTCGCGCCGTCCTCGCCGGTGCCGTGTTTGTCTCGTAGCCGTGGATCGTGTTGTGGCGCGATTCGGAGCTTATGTGCGCCTCTCCGGATGCTTTGACGTGCCGTGCGTAGCGACGGGTTCGGCGCGTACGGGAAGCGCATCGTACTTGTCCGGCCGGACGGGGCTGCATTTTCCCTTCCGTGCGACTCGATTCGGCGTTTCCGGATTCGCCTCGGTCGGAGAACAGGACCTGGTTTGGGTGAGTACGGCTCGGCCGGAATTTTGCTGTTGTGCGCATCGTACTTGCTCGTTCGGTGTGCTGTACGGATCGGTCGGGAAACTGGCTTTCGCATGGCTTTTTTCCCGACCGAATGGTATTGGGTGCGCCTCCGACCGAGATCGGAATCGACCCCTCAGTGTTGGCTTGGATGAGGTGGAGCGATAGGGTGGCCAGATTTTGAAAACCAAAATCGTGTACCTTTTCACAAAAATAGAGGAAGGGCTATAATTTTACTTCAGCTAAAGGCACAGAATTTCAGCTCTCATTAAAATAGAAGCACAGACAAGGAAGTACTAAGGAAATAAAATGCAATTTTTAAGCCCAGTATCTTTCTGTTAATTGAATGGCTTTCTGACAAGAGCTGCTAACTAGTCCTGTTTTGGAATACAAAAAAAAGCGCTTCCAATGTTTTCAACCGACAATATCTGAAAAACGGGACACGAGCCAAATTTGCAGAAATCTGACTGGACAGCAGATGAAAAACGGTGACTGTCCCGGCAAATGTTGTATTGTTTTAGAGTGCACATACCTCTATCCAATACCCATGCTCTAAGTTCAGAGCCCAGTAACCTCCCTAATAAACGTGAGGGTGTCTCAGCTGTAGAGCGGTAATTGAGGCAACTTCTAGTGGGGACAAGAGGGAGACCCCCGAAGAACACCACCCTCGACAACACCAACAGGCACCAATTCCACACACGGATGGCGCACTTACATCATCTCTTGCATAAATAAAAAAGCACTTCAATGGAAATCCCTCACATTAAGCACTAGAGCATGAAGCGTCTTAACTGTAACTCCTGCTTCACCAACCGGCAACCTTTATCCAACTTGCAGTGAGGGCACACCCAGGGCCGGCGCTAGGCATGCGCAGTGTGGGCTGCTGCCCAGGGCCCCACCTTTACCGTACCCACATGGGGCCCCGCATCAGTTGGTCACAGCAGGGCCGGCGCTAGGCATGGGCAGTGTGGGCTGCTGCCCAGGGCCCCACCTCTACTGTACCCACATGGGGCCCCGCATCAGTTGGTCACAGCCCACAGCATGCTTCTCAGATGCATTTCTGCCCACACCGTGTGCTCCTCTTGTGCTCCCGCCCCCCCAATCCATGCATTATTTAGCAGCCAGGTGTGGCTCGGCCTCGCACACCACTTCAAAGGGCAAGGTAGATTGTCTGGGGAGGTGGGGGTGAAGATTAACACCCTGCACAGAAGGTCAGTGGTGGGGTGGAGGAAACAGCAGCCACACTGTCTCTGCTGCTCGCGAGGGTGCCTCATTTGTTGTCTTGGTCACCATCACTGCGAGGCTTTAGGGGGGGCCCCCTCCCCTTGGCCTCGCAGCACTACACAATTGCTGCGAGGCACAAGAGAGGGCCCCCTACCCTGGGCATTGCAGGGGTATGTGTTTGGTTTACACTATATCAATACCACATACCTATACATATAATAACGTACTAGCCTGGAAGAAATGTTATCACTGGAGTAAAGATATATATTTTGTAAAAACCTGGGCCAAGCATTTTCATCCAGAGTGAATAATATAATGTATTTACACTTAACATAGTTTTAAAATATTTCAACTTATTTTATCAGTGCAATTATTTATGTTTCTGTTGATATTGCATCATTAAAGTTGCTTCATGCAGAATCGCTTCAACAACGCCATAGGATTAAGTCAATGTATAGTATTAATGTGATCTAATAATACAAACAGAGGGTCCCTGGGTATCCAAATAAAGGGAGAGGGAGGCAGGGAACATAAGCACAAAATCAGAACAGAACCTCTCCCTATTACGAATTACAATAGGTATATATCCTACAATACAAGCACAATCATTGTCCCAAATTTTGATAAAAAAATTTTTTCTTCCATTTGTATCAAAACATTTTCTTTATTATTTTATATAATTTTATAAACGTTATATTCAGTTAAATCGGACAGGGATGGTCTCTGACTTCGGCAGAGACCATCCCTGTCCGGTTTAACCGGATATGACGTCAGCATAGATCGAACATCGCTCGGCTCGTTTGTTACACGAAGTTCGTATGAAGTCCGACGTCATCCTTTTATCTTTTCTGAAATCGTATGTGCAATTCCAGGGATCTTTGTTGTAAAGTTACACCTGAATTTCCTCTTTTGTACTTCTGAATCAGAAGATGGACGTTTGAATTATATGTCATTTGGGATTGTTGTTTTTCTGATTTTTCATGTCCAATTTTTGATTTAAACTACATCACATTGTGATAAGGAGCCCCACATTGTGCATTGTACTCAGATGCCAAGAATCATCGGATGGCTATAATACCACCAAGTTATTCACAATTTTGCGCCCTGACGAAGGAATTGTTGGTCTAATTCCACTCTGAAACGCGCGTCGGCGCTTTGTTAGTTAGTTGTCTTGATATGCTCTAGGAATTCATGTTTCTGTGTTGTGTTTGCTTTCATTATCTGTTATGTTATGTATTTTTATGGATCGTTGATGTTGTAGCTGTGTCCTTGACATGAGTGTATGTGTGTGACTGATGTTGGTATGTAAGATAGGGTTCATGTGTGTTTTCTACTTTTGTGGGGCTATGTTTCATTTAAATTTTGTTTAGATAAAGAATTTTATACAAATGAATTATATGAAAATTATATAAAATAATAAAGAAAATGTTGTGATACAAATGGAAGAAGAAAATTTCTTTTATCAAAATTTGGGACAATGATTGTGCTTGTATTGTAGGATATATACCTATTGTAATTCGTAATAGGGAGAGGTTCTGTTCTGATTTTGTAGTATTAATGTGATGTCACGCCATATGCAAATTAGGGGGCCTCTCCCATTCCCTTTCTGCCCAGGGCCCCAAAAATCCTAGGAACGGCCAGGGGTCACAGCCCACAGCACGCATCTCACATGCATTTCTGCCCATGCTGTGTGCTCCTCTTGTGTCCCCCCTCCCAACCCATGCACTATTTAGCAGCCAGGTGTGGCTCGGCCTTGCACACCACTTCAAAGGGCAAAGTAGATTGTCTGTGGAGGTGGGGGTGAAGATTAACACCCTGCTCAGAAGGTCAGGGGCGGGTGGAGGAAACAGCAGCCACACTGCTCTGCTGCTCACGAGGGTGCCTCATTTGTTGTCTTGGTCACCATCACTGCGAGGCCTAAGGGGGGACCCCCTGTCCTTGGCCTCACAGTACTACACAATTGCCGCAAAGCACAAGAGAGGGCCTCCTACTTTGGGCATTGCAGGGGTATGTGTTTGGTTTACACTATATCAATACCACATACCTATACATATAATAACGTACTAGCCTGGAAGAAATGTTAACACTGGAGTAAAGATATATATTTTGTAGAAACCTGGGCCAAGCTTTTTCACCCAGAGTGAATACTATAATGTATTTACACTTAACATAGTTTTAAAATATTTCAACCTATTTTATCAGTGCAATTATTTATGTTTCTGTTGATATTGCATCAGTAAAGTTGCTTCATGCAAAATCGCTTCAACAACGCCATAGGATTAAGCCAATGTATAGTATTAATGTGATGTCACGCCACATGCAAATTAGGAGGGCCTCTCCCATTCCCTTTCTGCCCAGAGCCCCAAAAATCCTGGGACAGGCCCTGGGCACACCCAACCAAAAGCTGGTCCATTGTAAACATGATCATCTCCCCCACGCCACCACCCCCACAATCATTTCCTCCAAAAGGCACTGATTTGATGATTAGCACGTATATTGACTGTGCTTCTCCTCACAGCTGATTTTTCAGAGAATACAACTGCACATGAAAAAGAAAGCATGCCCCTGGGAGGATGCCACGTACATCTGTGGCAGAGAAGCTAGACACTTTAAGAGTCCACAGTACCCTACACCTTCTGGTACATAGACAGAGTCATGAGTTCCTCTTACTTTTAGGTGTCTGACCTAGCTGAGGACATCCTCTTGGAGAAGATGACAGGTGCAGGACTCAACAAGAGTGGCACAAAACAGCCACGACGAACATACTTAAGGTTTAGAAAAAAAAAATGTTAAAATACCCAAAATATATTAATTAAATACAATTAAAAGTTTGCCAATGTAAATAGGAGTGTTTAGCAAAAAATAGTCTCAAAAATAGGGCTGTGCCAAAAGCATCAAAAATAGTTCCATAGGGATTAATAATTGTTTATAAGTTCTTACCATTCTATAAATAAGTCAATATATAAAAAGGTAAAACGATGAAAAAACTTGAAAATGTGCCATCAAATTTAAACGTCTCTGTCCACCGGATGTTCTTAGTGAGTCAGGGCTCTTTTGTGGGACAGAAGAATGGTCAAAGTACTACAGACATTGGGACTGCTATGGGAGTGACATTTCGGGGCAGATTTATCAGTCTTTCACCCAATGCAGCAAGGCAACTTGCTGCGCTGTATTGTGTGAAAGGGAGAGGGCAGAAATGCTCCATATTTACAAAGTTATGGAGATTTCTGCTCTTTTTTCCTTGCGATGGCTCTCTGTGTGCTGCCTAGCGCCAACTCAGGATCCTTTGTCCCAAAGTGCAAAGGTGATTGAGTTACGGGCAGGATTGTTTTTGTGAAGGAAGGGACACCTTCCTGCACAAAAACAATCCTTAGAAGCATATTTTTCTTTCTATGTGTGCTGCAGAATGCATCACACATGAAAAGATGAATTAACAAGGAGGAATGAAGATATTTCTCCTTGTTACGCCTCGATCGGGTAGGTGCACCGTTTTGGGGCAAACCCAGGTTTACAAGTCTTTGTAAATCTGGGTTTGCCTCCAAATCCATGGGTGGATGCATGGGAATGACTATGCTGCACCCATGTAACGCCTACCCAACACTAAGTAACACAAGGCAACGCTTTGCACTGCGTTGTGTTGATTTGTATTTACTAAACCACGTAAAGTGGCTTTGTGTGGCTTAGTAAATCCCAGATAAGGACTCCTGTTGCCTCGCGACAACTTGCATCACGCAAGGACAATGCAAGTCCTTCAGTAAATCTGCCCCTGAATGTGCACTCCACTCAAGGAGCTGTGGAGCTCCAGGTCTCCAGACAAGTTTTTTCCACATCACTTAAACAGCAAATACTAGAATTGCCTTCCAGTTTTGCAATGATTAAAACAATTCACCTCAGGTGTTTCTTAAATTCATATCAACATACTTTAAACAATAGGTAGCACTACTGCAGTATTAGATTAGTGCAAATTAGAGAGAAAATAGAATCATATTACAAACTACTATTATAATCAAAATCAAAGGCAATAGAAGATCCTAGTTTGGTTCACTTATGTTCAGGAAACTGTTTCCTAAAAGAGAGGACGATAGGTCAACTTCTTAAATCAATCATCAGAGTTCTAGAGGGATGTTACTGCACTTGCAAAGTGTGAAGATTTGATATTGTATTTAAAAACTATTGATTCCTGGTGCTTCTATTCTATCCAGAGTGAATTTTTGCTCTTGAGCCATTTGTGCCTGCACCAGAGGGTGAAAAAGTGGAAATTACTTTAAGAAAATAAGGTGAATGGATTTGTGCAGCCAAGCACCTCAATACTCCAGACTTCAATGGGGAATTAATATACATGTACAAGCAGAGATTTATATCTCTGGCTAAATATACTTTAATGTTTTTTTAGTTCACAAAGATTCTCAGTAATGTGCCTGGAAAGTTGTGTCAGGCTCTGGTTTCCAGGAGTACTACTGGGAATGTCATGTGACATCTTATGTTGTCTTCTAATGAACTAGTGTAGAAATCTACATAGTGTAAATTTAAACACAGGGGCAAAGGAGCCCGTTGTAGAAGTGCACAGATTTTTCTTTTTTTTTTCCTCCATGGCGAAAAGCATTTTTCCTCATGGAGAGAGTCCTCCTCTTTCACCCCTACCAAATCTAGGAGTAACCTGTTCCCCTTCCCATCCTAGATAGGAGGTTATTCCTGGAGAAGATTTAAGATCATTTCTAGAGAAATTGGGGTTTGTGAATACTCACAAGCGCACATTTTGGAAGTACACAAACTTATAATGCAAACCACACCTTCTAACACCCACTTACCTTCCCTTGCATGGGATTTGCTACTGCTGATTTCTCCACACTTTCCGGTGGCTCGCTCTGGCATATGAGGTCACCAAAATTACTCCGTACACATGCGATGGCTTGATCGGCGTGGCAGTAACTTTCTCTTCATGTCAGCTGTAGGAAGCTGGCTCTGTATATACTATACCAAAGTGAGGTATAGTGTGCACAGAGTCCAGTGGAACCCAAAAGGTAGGCAGAGGTAAAGTAGATAGCACCTCACTCTCTATTTGTGGTAGTGTGGTCGAGCAGTAAGGCTTTATCAGAGGACAGTGTTAAGCATTTTTTGTACGCACTCAGTCAGCAAATGAATTCACACACTCAAAGACTGAACTTCAGACCAATTGTTTTTGTATAAAAATATTGTTTTAGTTATTTTATTTTCTAGAACTGAGCAAGCCTGGCACAGGTAAGCAATAAATACTTTTCAAAAGTAATGCAGTTGTAACACAGTTTGAATTGCAATTGTAAATGTACTTTGATCTGATTACAGTAGTGTTACTGATAATGCAATGCTTTTCAGAATACAGTACATATACTTTGTATAGGCTTTTAGAAAAATGACCAGTAGATTACTTTGCAGATTACTTTTCTTACAGAGTACAGTATACTTGGATACTGCACTGGAACATTTCCTGTAAACAGGTGAGTAAAAGCGTTTTTGTTATTTAGTACAATTTTAAAAGGATTTCTTAGGTTTTCCAACTCCACACTTAGAAACTTTTCATAGAAAAACAGTCAGTGTTATCCTATGGAGGAAAATAGTGTTATCGGTTAACAGGTAAGTACTTTGTTGTGGGAGTTGGTATTCTGGGGTTAGACTCAAGGGTCCCCCAGGGTCAAGGATGCACTCTTGTTACACCTTCAGCGGCACTAGGGCGGCCGGGTGCAGAGTGCTGAGGCCCAATGTTATCCAACGAGGGATAGGGGGCCTCCGGTTGGTGGCTGCTGACGAGCAGGCCACTGGGTTGTGGGAGCAAAGCTCCTGGACTTAAGCTCAGGACAAATGGGGGTTTAGGCCAGCACAAAATATGCACCCTCAGCGGCACTTGGGCGGCCGGGTGCTGAGTGTTGTTTTGGCGTCAGAAGCCCTGTAGCTGTCAATGGGGAGTCTCCGGTTTGCAAAAGCACTGCAGGCTCGGGGACGAAGGTCTTCTGGGTGCAACCACCACTTGGAGAGGTAGGATGGGATGCTGGGGCTTGGTTAGGCACCATTGGTTTGGCCACCCAAGGCCGTGGGGCGTCGGGTGCAGGGGTGCCTTTTAGGGTTCGGATCTTCTTACCAGCTCCTGGTCGCAGTTGTGGGGACCTTCCGGTTTCAGGCTGCAGATGTCAGCTAGAGGCTTGAGGCAGGTCAGGGGTCACCGTATCTCGGGTCAGGATCACTGGGGAGACCTCCCCTTGGTGTTGGGCCACTCGAACTCGGGCCGTGGGCGCCGGGTGCAGAGTGGTGCAGACCCGCGGATCCTTGCGGAGCTGGTGTCTGTTGTTTGAACAAATCCGGTGTTCATGGGAGACAGAGTCTTTGGGATGGAAGGCAGGCAGGTCCTCCGGGTTTCTCGAGGTTGCTGGCTGCAGGACACACCAGGATTTTGCTGGAGCAGGTTGGAGGAGGGGAGAGGCCGGAAGGGCTATGGTCAAGTCAGTGGGCGTCCTCCTCTTGTTAGCTTCGGCATGGCTGTTCGGTCCTTCTTCTTTTCTTCTTCTGGTTTCTTGTCTGCGAAAGCAAGGTTCAGGGGTGCCCCTAATTACTAGATTTAGGGGCGTTGCAGGTAGGTAAAAAGGTTGGGACCAATGGGCCCCTTCCCTGGGGTGGGTACACCCCCTATTATGCCACCCTCCAGTGGGAGGGGGACATAAGCCTTTCCCTGGTTGGCTGGGCCCCCTCATCTGCAAGATGGTGGGGACTGAGAGTTGTGCTTCACCCCGCCTACCCCACCTGAGGGGTGGAGTTGGCAGAGGTGGGCACACCTCTTTTCTCACTTGTTTTTCCCGCCGGTTCTCCCACCCAAAGTGGGGGTCAGAACCAGTGGGGACCAGTTGCTGAAATCAGCAAGTGGCCTGGGGAAGCTCACAAATGCGGCAAGCCTTTGGAGCTTCCCCTTCAAGGACCTTGCCCATCCTGGCACCTCGTCCCAGGATGTGCATTGTTTCAGGCCCCCGAGAGCAGCAGGCTCTCAACCCAGGGGTCCAGAAACATGTCTGGTGGTGGCAGCTGAAACCAGCCATTCAGCCTGGACACTAGTGGTAGGTCGTTTTTCAGGGGGCATCTCGAAGATGCCCTCTGTATGCATTGTTCATTAAATCACACACTGGTATCAGTGTGGGTTTAATGTGCTGAGAAGTTTGATACCAAACTTCTCAGTTTTCAGTGTAGCCATTATGGTGCTGTGGAGTTTGTAATGACAGACTCCCAGCACCAAATACTCTTAATGGCAGCACTGCACTTACAATGTCTAAGAATGGACTTAGACACTGTAGGGGTACAGGGCTCATGCACCTGTACCCTCACCACTGGTATAGTGCAACCAAACTAGAGAAGTGACTGATCTATGCCAGGGCAGTGGGTTGTAGGCATGGCACACAGGGATTTGTGCCATGTCGACTCTTCACCTTTGTTCTGCACCAAAACACGCAGCCTGCAAAGGCAGTGTGTGAGTGTAATGGTACAGGGCCTTTAAGGGTGGCACAATCAGTGCTGCAGCCCTTAGAGGTCTTCCCTGGTCACAGTGCCCTGGGTACGTGTGGTACCATTTACCAGGGGCTGACCTGTGGCCAGAGATGCCAATTGGATTTTGTTTTCAATGCAGTTTTAGGGAAAGAACATAGGCCCTGGGTACCTGATTAGCAGGTGCCCATGGCACACTCAGTCAAAGCACATCAGCAATTCAGCAAAAAGTGGGGGCAACCATGCAGAAAGAGGGCACTTTCCCACAGCAGCCCCTATGGCATACAGGATTGCTGACTTCACTCTTCACATGGACTACGTCCTGATCGGCATAGCAGTGATGGAAACAATGGCTAACTTCATGGCGGCCACATATGGCATACAGGGTTGCCAACTTGAACCTGCATACGGGTGATGACCCGATCAGTGCAGCAGTCATCTCCACATTCCACACTACAGAGATCCTCTTGCCAGGGAACCCTGCTGGACCGTGCTCCCTCGAAGTGCTAACCTCTTCCCCAGAAGGCACACTAGTCTTGGTAAGCAGGGTGGCTCTGGTGCTCCAGGCTCCAAGGTCACATGGTCCTGGATTTCCCTGAGTGATGTCCCCTCATATAGCTGGGAGACTGACAGGCCTTAGCCCCCAGGCTGGTCACACAGAGATTTCTTGCAGAGCTTCTCCTCCTCGCTCATCTAAACTGGCCGATTGACAGTTGACAATTTTTGGGTTCTTAAGCTCCCCTTCTTATGGTCTATTCCCAGACACCAAATGTGATTTAGGGTCTGAGTCTTTGAAGTTTATGTTGGGGGTCTGCTTCCTTTTGAAGTTCTCAGCCTTCTGCCTTGCTCTCCCTCCAGAAAGAAGTCTATCAAAGCAGGAGTGACTCCAAATTTGACAGCCCCACAACACAGGCCTTAGGAGTGATTATAAGCTCATACCTTGATGTCAGCCACAGTGATATGTGCATCATAACATTATCCCAGAGCCCCAACCCCACTCTTTGTGACTCTCTTATTAGCCCCATCTCCTTCCTGAGGCATACCCAGGCTCCTTTACAGTGGCCTCTCCCTGATTAAAAGAGCACCCTTTTGAAGTGTACTAAAGAACCTGACTCTCCTTCCTCCGGCGTGTCCCACCCAGATCACAGGAATGCAGCAATCCACAAATCTGTCTGGGGTATTCCTTTACCTCCTCATGCTCCTCCTGTCAGCCCAGGGCCTCCCAAAATGGAAATCAGAGTCATCTATGTTTTGTACCATTCACAAGCACGCATACACCCAGCACATACATACAACACACACCCACTGGACAGTGCTACATACTCACGTGATGTAGGCCAAGGATGAGTTACGCACACAGCAGCAGAATGTTACATGAGTGAGCCTGTAGGCCTCACTCCAGTGACACAAGTAAACGGCCTCATCGCTTCTACTGATCACTACACTGTATGCTGCCACCACTGCGCTTGTGCTATTTAACTCCTGGCAAAGGCAGTAGCTTTTAGCACTATGAGAGTAGTACTTTGGGTGCCCCTCCCGGTCCAACAAGACTGCACTGCGTGAGACAGGCCTATGTCATGGCTCACACATATGATCTGTGTTCGCCCATGACAACAAAAATCAGCACCAGGGATCCAGGCATCTTTGCAGCTGGGGCATTCAGGGTAGGGGTGTATATCCGTCACCAAGCGAGGGACATTTTCTTCCCAACCATTCCAAAGTAACTTTGCCTGCACTGCCAATCTCTGTGAACAGTATTAGTCTCAAATTGCCAAGTGGTGGGTCTTGGTAAAGTGTTGCTCTCTGATGAACTTTTTACATGGCAAAAAAAATTCATGCTGTGACTATGTTAAGTTTTACCCCCAAATCCCCTTTTTCATTTTGGTAAAAAATGTTGCATGTATTATAGCCAGCCCAGATAATTGATACTTACTCTTCAACTATGGCCTGCATATTTTTACTTTTTGGTGTCATGTTTTTACTTATTACGTTTTATCCTTCAATCTAGCTTTGTCGTTGATTAATTATTTTACAAACACATTATGCACGAACTGTTATGACCTAGCAAACAAAGCCTACCAACGATTTCCTCTCAGAAACCCGACAGCCTCTGTGCAGCTAACACCGAGACTAAAGTCAGTCTCTCCCCATTTTCATTCAGAACCTGAAAATTGAAAAACCACAGGCACGTAGACTACACATTCTATAGGCTTGGATGAATGAAGTTCCTTAGAGATTTACCTCATTGTGAAGGGTCTTCTCGAAATGCATTGGTTCCTTGTAAAAATGCAGAGGATGAAATGCACAAAGTAAAAAAGAAATCGCATGTATCAAACGGTTGTTTTTAATATAGAACATTGGATGGCATGAAAGGCATGAATTGATTTGATAAAAGAAAGTCAAAATCAGAGAAATTTGCGAGCTAAAATAGTAGCACAGTTTCACCAATTTCATTTTGAAGGCATGAATGGTAAAGGCATATGTGTTTTACATGTAAGTATAAGGTAAGTATATATATATATATATATATATATATATATATATATATATATATATATATATATATATATATATATAATATATATATATATATTATATATATATATATATCTTTATATATTTATATATATATATATAATTATTTATATATATAATTATATAATATATATATATATATATATATATATATATATATATATATATATATATATATATATATATATATATATATATACACAAACAAAGTCCCTCCGAAGAAAAGACCAGAGGACACAGCGGGGAATACCAGGCAACCATTTATTCACCGCAACAGGCATGATGCATTTCGGCGTTTATGCCTTCCTCAGATGCCTAATTACCCTGGGTTACACTCTTCCCCTCCTTTGAATGTTCTAAGGTGCTCCAATTGGCTGGAGTATAGCAGGCTCCGTCGTTGTTGCTTACAGCTGTGATCCGGTGTTTCAAAGACTCCAAATCCCAGCGTGCAATTCCCCAGTCAGTGTTGGTTACGGAGCTGAATAATGCTTCAGTGAGCGCTGATGTACCCAGCAAAGGAGGGAGAGGGCTAATGTGAGCCGAGTGAATCCCGTAATAAAGGTGTTCATGGCTGCCTCGGGTATATATATATATATTCACTGAAATAAACCACAGGCTTCATGAATGTTATAGTTAGAAATTAACATTTCAAAAATCTTAGAAATTCACTGAAAAAAACCACAGGTTTCAGGGACGTTATAATTGAAATTAGCATTTAAAATTTCGGAAAAATTCACGGAAAAAACCAAAGGTTACAGGGATGTTATAGTTAGGCTGACATTTCCCTGGTACAAAACCAGAGAAATTCAGCCGTTATAGTTATCTGAGCTAACTATAACTTGCGTCCCCGCAATGCACTGCTTATGACCTCACATTTTACATCACTCATGACATGGTCAGTGACATCACTGATGACGTCTCAAATGACATCACTGATGAAATCAGTGATGACATCATCCAGTGACTGTGAGTGTTTTTTAAAAGTTTATGAGTGTTAAATATATATACCAAGGTGTATTGGTGAATCAGTGGTTGTATGAGTGACTGTATGGATGACTCAGTGGGTGCATGACTGACCGTATAAGTGAGTGATTAGGTGTCTCAGTAAATGTATGGGTGAGTGACTGGTTGTGTGAATGTGTGTATCTGTCTGTCAGTTGATGTCTAAGTGCGTGTAGGAGTGTGTTATTGGGTAGGTGAATGGCTATATGGGTGATTGATTGGTTGTCTGGCTCTGTCTATGGTTGCCTGGGTGTTTGTGTTTGTGGGTGAGGAGGTGTGTGACTGCCTGTATGGATCAGTGAGTGGGTGAGTCAATGGCTGTATGGGGTACTGTTGCCTGTGTGAAAAATTGCATGGGTGAGTGAGTGTCTGTATGGCTGTGTCGGTGATTGAGTGCATGTGTCAGTATGTGTGAGTAACTGAGTATTTGAAAGGAAGAATACGTGAGTGATGGGGTATCTGAGTGACTGTATGTGTGATTGAGTGAATGTGAGAGTGACTATATAGATGAGTGCATGTTTCTGTCAGTGACTGTATAGCTGAGTGAGTATGTGTTACTATTTGTATAAGTAAGTAATTTGGTGGGTGTGTAACTGTTTGTGTGAGTAAGTGGCTGTATGATTGACTGTATGGGTGAGTGTCTAGGTGTGTGAGTAGTTCTATGGGTGACTCACTCAGTGTGTGAGCACCTGTATGGCTGTATGAGTGAATATGTCAATGGATGTATTAGTGAGTGAGCGGGTCTATGAGTGGCAGTATGGGTGAGCGAGTGGATGTGTGTATAGATCAATGATCAGTGAGTGGGTGTGTAAGTACTGGTATGGCTCTGGGAATGGGTTTGTGAATGGTTGTGTGGGAGTGGCAGTGGGTGTACAAAAGATTCTATAGCGGTGTGAGTGGGTGCGTCAGAGATGCTGTGGATGATGTCATCACTGATGTCATTTAAGATGTCATGAGCGATGTCATCATTGATGTCACTGACCATGTCATGAGTGATGTAATATGTGAGGTCATAAGCAGTGCATTGCGGGCGCGAGCTATAGTTAGCTCAGCTAACTATACTGGCTGAATTTCTCTGATTTTGTATGAGGGAAATGTCAGCCTAACTATAACGTCCCTGTAACCTTTGGTTTTTTCAGCAAATTTCTAAGGATTTTTAAATGCTAAGTTCTAACTATAACGTACCTGAAACCTGTGTTTTTTCAGTGAATTTCTTTTTTTTTTCTTTCTTTTCTTTTATATATGCACGCCCCCAGATCCACATCCCTCCCCCCTCCCCTTCTCAGACATACCCCATGAAACAAGAAAATATATATATATTTATTTTTTTCCCCTTAGTTACACATTTCATTGATATCATGAAAACATATCTTACTTCTTCTGGTGCAAAAAAATTAATCGCAATCAAAATCTACAAACCATAGTTAACTCCTGTCTACCTTCCACCATCCTACATAGTACAATTACAGTCAACTTATCCCGTCCCTGCCTGTCTTTGCATCCACTGCATTAGCGGGTTCCATATTGCCAGCCCTTTTTTGCGTTTATTACGCCCCTTTCTTTTATATATGGCTACCTCTAGACTGCATGTCGCCAACAATCGGGATCTCCATTGTTGGAACCCCGGCGGATTCGGATCCAGCCAGGCTGAAGCTATACACATCCTTAGGACCGCCATTGCCACAAAGCTCAACCCTTGCATATATTTTGGTCGATTTGCATTGGCTATACCTAGAATTATTTCATCAACTGAAATTTCTATTCTTGCTTCTAATATCTCTGATAAAAAAACTGATATATCGTTAACCAAGTTCATTAATACATCACATGAAGCAAATATATGTACACTGTCAGCTTCAAATAACGTGCATCGAGGACATGTCATTCCTTTTCCGGTCCCCCACTTAGCTATTTTGTTAGGAGTGTAGTATAATGAAAAAAAAGTTTTATAATATTGGGCTTGTAGTTTTGTAGACATTAGACACGACTGAAATAGTTCGTAGGAATGGTGGAGAGTTTCGGCCGAAACCCCTAATTTAGTCTGCCATTTTAACACACATTTATCCATATCGTCCGGATAACAAACATTCATAGATTCATATACTTTTCCTATAGTAATGGTTGTTTTTCTAGACAGGTTCTCCATAGTTTGAATAACATGGAATTTTACTCCGCCTCCCCCTTTCTTCCATAAAAAGTCTCTAACCTGTAGAAATTTAAAGAAGTCCCTATGACCTAGTTTATAATCAATCTGTAATTCCTCGAAAGACTTCAGTCCAATAGTGGAGTAAAAACAACCTAAATGCGTGATCCCTCCCTGTACCCATCTATCCATACAGGCATCCCTGAAGATCTCTGGGAGGTTGTTGTTTTTAAATATTGGAGCATATTGGGAAAGCCGTCCGATCCCCAACAATTTACGTATGTTATTCCAAACCTTATAAATGCCAGAGATGGTCTTGAATCTAACTTTCTTGAAATAGCTATCGTTTAAATGACGCCATAGGCACCCTCTAGTTTCGTCACCCAGTAAAAGCTCTTGTGGTGTTGGGATACTACCATTTATTCTATTATCTATCCCAATTAATAGTAATTCAACGCAATATTTCAATGTGGTGGCCCAGTAATACAGTTTAAAATTAGGCAACGCCAGTCCCCCTCTATCCTTAGGTAGGGTAATAAATCTTAATGCTCTGCGCGGCCTCATGTATCCCCATATAAACCTAGAAAACATGTTATCTATAGACTTAAACAGTTGTGGTGGAAATTCCAGAAAAATTGTTCTAAAAAAGTATAAAAATCTAGGGAAAAAACGCATTTTAATCAAATTACACCTACCCCCGATGGATAGATGTAGATTATTTAGCCTGATCAGATCTTTTTTGTGTGTTGTATTAGTGGTTCAAGATTATTGTCAACCAAACTCTCCAATTTTGCTGTTATACTAACACCCAAATAGATAGCTTTCTCCATTACCCGATCATCTCTCATCTTGATCTTACTATTGAGGATAATCTGTGTTTTTTCTTGATTCAATTTATATCCAGACACCCCTCCAAAGATCTTAGCCTCCTCTTCTATTATGCTTATTGCGTTAATAGGGTCACTAGTAACTAGGGCAATATCATCCGCATACGCCAGCATTTTCGTGGGCTGGTCTCGTGCCCATATAGGTGATATTAATATATTATTTTCAAGTCTGCGGATAAAAGGGCCAATATACACCGCAAATAAAAGAGGAGAACACGGGCATCCCTGTCTTGCCCCTCTAGTAATAGCTACCTTTTCAGACACTGATCAGTTAACCATTACAACAGCCGATGGGTCAGTATATAGCATTTGTACTGCTTTAATGAATGGTTCCCTGATACCACTTCTTGACATTGCCATCCAAAGATATTTCCAGGAGACCCTATCGAAGGCCTTTTCGGCGTCTAATAATATAAGTGCCATAGGGTCCCCTGTAGCATCCGTCCAGTCAAACAATGAGATCACTCTTTGAACATGATCGGTTATAGACCTCCCTGGGATGAACCCATGCTGACGTTCAGATACAATTTTATGTATGATCGGAGCCAGGGGGGCAGCTAATAGTTTAGAATAAATCTTCGAGTCCCCATTTATCAAAGTAATAGGGCGATAGGACCCAAGTTCTGTAGGGTCTTTGTGTTTTTTTAAGAAGACCACAATTTTAGCTAAAGACCATGATCCCGGAGGTCGTCCCCCCTGAAAAATATGTGCAAATAAATCAAACAGTATTTTTTTTAACTGTGAAGAAAATTTAACGTAAAACTCTGTGGGAATTCTATCCATACCCGCCGCTTTACCTATAGCTAGGCTATTTATTGAGAGAAGGATTTCCTCCAACTGCGGTATACCATCCAAACTTTCTTGATCCTCTACCTCTAGTCTTGAAAGGTAAATTTTGATCCACATATTCTTCGATTATTTCCAGTTGTATATCTGTATCCCTATATAGTTTTTGGTAAAATCGTTGAAACGCAGCTCTTATTGCATTGGGATCGGTCCTTAGCCCATGTTCTGGATCTCTAATTACCCTTATTAGATTGGCTGTACTTTGTTCTCGGGTACGCACCGCTAACTGATGCCCCACCTGTTTACTTAGTTCATAAAAATTTTCTTTATGCATTGTTGCTTTAGCCGTTAGGATATCAATGATACAATTTTTAGCTGTCGCTACACGTCTTAGTTCTTTTTCGACTACCCGCCCCTCCTGAACCGCCTTTATTAGTCCTTCCTCGGATATACCCAGATTTTTCTGTAGTACCACCATTTTTTGTTTGGCCTTTTTATTAGAATTTAATGAAAATCGTAGCGTCTCCCCTCTGATTCCGGCCTTCAGGGCATCCCACACCATATCGATTGGCGCGCTACCTATATTATCCTCCAAAAACCAGGGTATCCAATTCCTCATATAAAGACAATATTCCTCATTTGCCAATAGTGCCCTTTCGAACGTCCAGGTTTTCGCATTAGAGTTCGTTACTCCATATGCTATAGTAAAAACAAGAGGGTTGTGGTCAGACAGCACTCTTGGCAATTTTTCTACTGTGCAATTAGATATTAACATACTGGAGACCAGAATATAATCCAGTCTCGCATGCCTAGCGTGTGGATGGGTGTAATGGGTAAATCCAGGATCACTTGTATGCTCTGTTTGCCAGCAATCTATCAAACCATGAGTTTGACATAGATTTTTAAAGGCCTGAAACACTTTTGGCTTCCTGCCCCGATATCGAAAACCTGAATCTACCGACCAATCACATGGGAGGTTTAAATTAAAATCGCCACAAACTATCAGTGGTAGGGGCCAGTGAGCGAGCTCATTAGAAATATAGTCCAGTACTTCCGGGTCATCACTAATATTGCCATATATCGTACATAAAGTCATTTTCCTACCATTGTCATGCTGGCATTCTGTAATCGACCACCGCCCATACTTATCAGATGACGATCGGGTAAATTGCATCCCGCCCCCTTTCGCAAGTATTGCCACACCCCTGGTCCTTACTCCTTGTGTTGAAGCAGTAATCACTCTATACCCTAGTGTGTTAAGTAAATACATTTGTGACCCCTCGATATGTGTCTCTTGTATACAAATAATATTGGCCCCTGTCAATTGTAGTCCAACAGACACTCTTTGTCTTTTTCTTACATCATTGAGGCCGCAGATGTTAACTGTAAGAATTTTCCAACTAGCCATATTGACCCTTGTCCATCCCTACCTGTAGTTTTTTTTAACCCTATCTGGTCCGTTTCCAATGTTCTCCCTATATCCAAATTGGTTCCAATTTGCACCTTTTAACCTCACCAAAAGTCTGAGATTCCCACCTTCCCCCCCACCCCACCCTTCCACCCCTCCCCCCACCATTATATAGGCGATCAGGCTCAGTCCTGAGCCTGTGTGATAACGTCTGATCCATCCCTACCCACACTCCGCGGCCCTCCCCTCCCCTCATATTAAACATATTGCTAGCCTTTATAATCACATTTAATTATATCATCAGGTGCTCCCCTCTTCTGTCAGGAGAAAAAAGAAAAATCAGAGGTATTATCAACCATGACATAATCATAATCATAGCCACATAACATAGCCAGAAGACGGGGGATAAACAACAACTGTCCACGTGTAGAAATTGAGGTACCCATCAGATCATCGTCCCGAAGTCCGTTATATTAACACCTAATGATTATTCTCAGCAGTCCCGGATTTCCCCGCTATAATTTCCTCCAATGCCTTCTGAGCTTGTATTTCAGAGGTAAAATAATAGTTTCGACCTTGCGAGATAACTTTTAGCTTAGCAGGGTTTTGTAAAAAAACTGTTGCTCCTGTTTTTTGGAATGGCGCAATCAGTTGCCTGAGCCTCCATCTTCTCTCCACGATGGCATGTGCGAAATCTGGTTTAGCGAAAAATGAGAAATTCTCCCAGTTCCTTTTCTTATTGGGTCTCGCCAGGTCATACACAGCCTGTCCAAGCAGAAAATTTCCGAAATAGATTAGGACTACTCTTGGATATGGCTGATCGTTCGGAGTACGCCTAGATATAGTTAAAGGGAATCTATGTACAGGTTGGATTTCTTTATCCCAATCCCATTGTGCTAGTTCTGGGAAAGAGTTCTTCAGCAAATTTATTGTGAATTTCCTGATATCACTAGAGCCCCCCACACATCTTTTCAATTTAGCCCCAGGGAGGTGGCAGTCACCGGGGCTGTGTGGGGGGGCAGGAGACCCCCCATGAATTTATATAAAAAATAAAGCCCCGGGGAGGTGGCAATCTCCAGGGCTGTGGGGGCCCGCGTGGCCCCCCGCATTTAATAAACATAGCCCCGGGAAGGTGGCGGTCCCCAAGGCTGCGGGGGCCCACGCAGGCCCCCACATGGATTTTGATCATTGCCCCCGGGACCTGGCCCACTCGGGGGCCTAATTAAACAAAGTGCAGGAGCCCACACTTCGGTTTAAAAAAAAGTTTTGGCCCTATTCGCAGATCCAACTCGAATCCTGCCGAAATAAAAAAAAATATATATGTCATTTGAGATGTCATCAGTGATGTCATCAGTGATGTAACTGACCATGTCATGAATGATGTAATATGGGACGTCATCAGCAGTGCATTGCGGGGTGCGAGTTATAGTTAGCTCAACTAACTATAACGGCCGAATTTCTCTGGTTTTGTATGAGTGAAATGTCCAACTAACTATAATGTCCCTGAAACCTGTGGTTTTTTCAGTGAATTTCAAAGGTTTTTTAAATGCTAATTTCTAACTATAACGTCCCTGAAACCTGTGTTTTTTCAGTGAATTTCAAACGTTTTTTAAATGCTAATTTCTAACTATAACGTCCCTGAAACCTATGGTTTTTTCAGTGAATTTCAAAGGTTTTTTAAATGCTACTTTTTAACTATAAGATCCTTGAAACCTATAGTTTTTTCAGTAAATTTCAAATATTTTTAAATGTTAATTTCCATTTGTAATGTCCAAAAATGCTTTTTCGAAATTTTTAAACTTTTATAAAAATACTGTGTTGTTTTCTCTTTTTTAAAATATGAATTTACATTTTTTTTTTTTAAAGTGGCTTCGCGTATCGATCGTGTACCAGTCATGGTGGGTGCGCGAATCCAAGAATTTTTGCCGCCATATTGGTTAAGTTGTGTACGATGCACGTTGGGTATGCGGAGGGTGCGCGGTTCTCGACCCCGCGCAACATTACAAACGTATTTCCGGAGGTCGCGCCAGGTGCGCGAATCCATCGCAAATTTTTAAGTTTTAAAAGTATATGTATATAACTTTCATATGTATATTATACCAAGAGATTATTTAACATAATTGTAAATATCGTATATTTGTAACTGGAATAAAGATATATTATTGTTAAATATATTTTTCGGGAATCGTGTCGGGTGCGCGCTGGTTGCGCGCCTGGTGCGCGAATCCCATGTGACTTCAAAAGAAAGTATTTCATTGGTTAAGAAGCTTTCTATTGAAGGACTTGCAGGACACCACCCAATTTTTTCATTCTTCCAGGAGCATCTTTTCAAGAAACACCTCTTGTGTTTTCTGTGCCTCTTTATTTGATTTTTTTGGTGTTTTTTTCCAAGAAAGGAAATGGCATCGCAAAATTAACCGCAGGATGTTCCTGCAGATGAAGAGGAGCTGGAAGAACCCATTAAGAAAAGGAAAGAGAGTATTGTGTGAGCTTTCTTCTCCATACCAGCAGGAGAAAAGAAGGTGAACGCGCGCAAAGTCACCTGCATTGTGTGTCAGAAAGTTTTATCTCGTGGATCAGAAAAGAAGTATTCATGCGGGACTTCATCTATGATGAAACACCTTCAGACGATGCACCCAAACCGTCTTGCGCGAGAGCAACATCGGCGCCAAATGAAAGAGTCACAACAAGATGATGAGGTCGCAGGACCTAGTACTTCTGCGGGATCCACTGCATCCACACAAAGTGCACTAATTGTTCTAGAGTTTGCAGGACCGGAACAGCTCTGCATAAAGTGCAAGAAACTTCTTTGTGCAGGCGAGCAATATGTTGCAGCTGTTGCTGCAAAGAATCATCATTGTTAATTTTTTTGTTTTGTTTTTGCAATGAGTTTCTAATTGCAAAATCTTTTGAAAACTTTTTTTTGTTCATTTCCTTGTTTTTTGAATATTTTCTTTAAAAAAAACACCCAAAAAATTAATAAAAAAGTTTAAAAAACACAAACAAAATTAAAAACAAAAAGAAGAAGAAAACAAATGGTTCTTTTTAGAGCCGCCTAATTGGTTAAAAATAGACAAACTTGTATGTGTTCTATGAATGACTGCAAGGGTAATGTCTGAGTCATTGTATGAGTGAATAAGTACTGTCTGAGTGAATGAAAGAGTGCAGCAGTATTGCCTGAGTCATTGGATGAGTGCATGGATAGTGTTTGAGGGAATGGATGAGTGCAGCAGTAGTGCCTGAGTGATTGCATGAGTGCATTGGTAGTGCCTGGCTTATTGCATGAGTGCAGGGGTAGTGCCTGGGTGATTGGAAGAGTGCATCGGTAGTGCCTAAGTGCATGGATAGGTACATGGCTAGTGTTTGAGGGAATGGATGAGTGCAAAGTTAGCGTCTGAGTGATTCGATGAGGTCATGGGTATAGTCTGAGTGCATGGATAAGTGCATGGGTAGTGCCAGGGTGAATGGAGGAGTGCATGGGTAGTGCGTGAGTGCATGGATGAGTGCATGGGTAGTGTTTGAGGGAATGGATAAGTGCAATAGTAGTGTCTGAGTGATTAGATGAGTGCATGGGTAGAGTCTGAGTGCATGGATGAGTGCATCGGTGGTGCCAGGGTGAATGGAGGAGTGCATGTGTAGTGCCTGAGTGCATGGATGTGTGCATGGGTAGTGTTTGAGGGAATGGATGAGTGCAATAGTGTGTCTGAGTGATTGGATGAGTGCATGGGTAGAGCTAAAGTGCATAGATGAATGCATGGGCAGTGTTTCGGTGATTGGAGGAGTGCATGGATAGTGTCTGAGTGCATGGATGAGTGCATGGGTAGTGTTTGAGGGAATGGATGAGTGCAGTAGTACTACCTGAGTGATTGCATGAGTGCATGGGTAGAGCCTGAGTGCATGAATGAGTGCATGAGTAGTGTCTGGGTGATTGGAGCAGTGCATGCGTAGTGCCTGAGTATATGAAGCAATGCATAGGTGGAGCCTGGGTGCATGGATGAGTGCATGGGTAGTGCCTGGGTGATTGAAGGAGTGCATGGGTAGTGCCTGAGTGCATGGATGAGTGCATGTGTAGTGTTTCAGGGAATTGATGAGTGCAAGAGTAGTGTCTGAGTGATTAAATGAGTGCATTGGTAGAGTCTAAGTGCTTAGAAGAGTGCATGGGTTTTGCTTGAGGGGATGGATGAGTGCAAAAAAGACTGCCTGAGTGATTGGATGACTGCAGGTGTAGTGCCTGGATAAATGGAGGAGTGCATAGCTTGTGACTGGCTGATTGCCTGACTGCAGGGGTAGTGTCTGGGTGATTGGAGGAGTGCATGGGAAGTACCTGAGTGATTGGATGAGTGTATGGGTAGTGTTTGAGAGAATAGATGAGTGCATGGCTAGTGTCTGAGGGAATGGATGAGTGCAATAGTAATGCCTGGGTGATTAGAGGAGTGCATGGGTAGTGCCTGAGTGATGCGAGGAGTGCATGGGTAGTGCCTGAGTGCATGGATGAGTGCATGGCTAGTGTTTGAGGGAATGGATGAGTGCAATAGTAGTGCCTGAGTGATTGGAGGACTGCATGGGTACTGCCAGAGTGATTGGATGAGTGCATGGGTAGAGCCAGATTGCATGGATGAGTGCATGAGTAGTGCCTGCATGATTGGAGGAGTGCAGAGGTATTGCCTAAGTGATTGCATGAGTGCAGGGGTAATGTGTAGGTAATTGGAGGAGTGCATGAGTAATGTCTGGCTGATTGTATGAGTGCAGGAGTAATGTCTGGGTGGTTGCATGACTGCAGTGGTAGTGCCTTGGTGATTGAAAAGCGCATAAGTAGTGCCAGGGTGATTTTTTAAGTGCATGGGTACTGGCTGGATGATTGCAGCAGTTCAAGAGTAGTGCCTGGCTTATTCTATGAGTGCATAGCTAGTGCCTGGGTGATTGCATGAGTGCAAGAGTAATGTCTGACTGGTTGCATGAGTGTAGTGGTAGTTCCTGGGTGATTGCAGGAGTGCATAAGTAGTGCCAGGGTGATTGGAGGAGTGCAACGGTAGTGCCTAGGTGATTGGAGCAGTGTATAGCTAAAGCATTGGTGATTCCATGAGTGCAGGGGTAATATCTGAGGGATTGGAAGAGTACATATGTAATGCCTGGGCAATTGCAAGAGTGTAGGGGTAATGTCTAGCTGATTGCATGAGTGTAGACGTAGTGCCTGGGTGATTTTATAAGTGTATGGGTATTGCCTGGGTAACTGTATGAGTACAGGGGTAGTGCCTGGGTTATTGGAGGAGTGCAAGGGTAGTGCCTCGGTGATTGAAGGAGTACATGGATAGTGCAAGGCTGATTGGAGGAGTGCATGGGTAATGCCTAGGTGCATCGAGGAGTGCATCAGTAGTGCCTGTGTAGTGCCTGAGTGCATGGATAGGAGTTGGCCTAACGGCTAGGGCAGTCAACCTTGAATCTAGGGAACCGGGTTCGAGTCTCGGTAATGACGCTGAACATCCTGTGATTCTGGGCAAATCACTTAATCTCCCCGTGCCTAAGAAAAAATGAATGTGTCCTCATGTAACGCAACTGGTGCTATGTGAAGCGCTCTGATACCTGATACCTTCGGGTCAAGATTGCGCTATATAAAACTTCGTAAAAAATAAATAAATGGATGAATGCATGGGTAGTGTTTGATGGAATGGATGAGTGCAACAGTAGTGTCTGAGTGATTAAATGAGTGCATGGGTAGAGCCTGAGTGCATGGATGAGTGCATGGATACTGCCAGGGTGAATGAAAGAATGCATGGGTAGTGTCTGAGTGCATGGATGAGTGAATGGTTAGTGTTTGAGGGAATTAATGAGTGCAATAGTAGTGTCTGAGTGATTGGAGGACTGCATGGGTACTGCCTGAGTGATTGCATGAGTGCATGGGTAGAACCAGACTGCATGGATGAGTGTACGAGTAGTGCCTGCGTGATTGGAGGAGTGCATAGGTAGTCCGTAGGTGATTGCATGAGTGCAGGGGTAATGTCTGGGTCATTGGAGGAGTGCATGGGTAATACCTAAGTGATTGCATGAGTGCAGGGGCAATGTGTAGGTAATTGGATGAGTGCATGAGTAATGTCTGGCTGATTGCATGAGTGCAGGAGTAATGTCTGGGTGGTTGCATGACTGTAGTGGTAGCGCCTGGGTGATTGTAGCAGTGCATGGATAGTGCCTGGACAATTTCAAGAGTGCAAGGGTAGTGCCTGGGTTATTGCACAAATGCACACGTAATGACTATGCATGAGTGCATAAGTAGTGTCTGGGTGATTGGAGGACTGTAAGGGAAGTGCCTGGTTATTCCATGAGTGCATAGGTAGTGCCTGGATGAATGGAGGAGTGCATGAGTAGTATGTGGGTGATTGCATGCGTGCTGGGGTAATGTCTGGGTGATTGGAAGAATGCAAGGGTACTGCCTAAATGATTCAAGGAGTGTATAAGTAATGTCTGGGTGATTGCATGTGTGCAGTGGAAATGTCTTTCGAGAAATGTGTTTGGAGAAGTGCATGGATACTGCCTGGGTGATTGGAGGAGTGCAAGGGTAGTGCCTATCTGATTGGAGGAGTGCATAGCTAATGTATGGGTGATTGCATTAGTGCAGGGGCAATGTCTGGGTGATTGGAAGAGTGTATAGCTAATGCATAGATGATTGCGTGACTGCAGAGGTAATGTCTGGGTGATTGGAGTAGTGCATTGATAGTGCTTAGGTGATTGGAGGAGTGCAAGAGTACTGCCTGGGTTATTGTATGACTGCATACGTAGTGGCTGAGTGATTACATGAGTACAAGAGTAGTGCCTGGGTGATTGGAGGAGTGCAAGGGTACTGCCTTGTTAGTTTTGAAATCCCGTCCCTACCATATATATTCTCTGTATTAAATTATGTTAGCATTATGTGGCTAAACGCATGCCAGTCGCATTCGAGTTATGTAACACACTGAGTTATCCTCGTAATGTGCAGGGTTTAGTTAGCGAATGTGACTCCATTTTCTTTTTCGTTACCCTCATTAGACTGCTCAGACTGTGCCCGAGTTAGGCCTCATCATTATTATTATTTTCGCTTGCCTCAGCAGAATACTGTACTCCGTTATTATTTCTTCTCTTTGCTCAAGGCTGTTTCTCAATGCTAATGAATAGGCCATTCGGCCCTCATATGTTCGCCCGATTGTGTACTTTCTGCTCCCACGTTAGGAGATGCTGAGACCCAGCACTGTGGCCTTGGATCCCTGATAATATGTATCCATCTGGCAGGTGTGAGCTCATCCTACTGTGCCTCCTTTGTTCGTGATCAGCCCAGGCTGGTAGTTTTCCATGGTGGGCGGTGTTGCAGACTGCTGGGGAAGAATGATTACTCACTGTAGGCTGTTGGGGGGCCAGTCCCTCGACAGACTCCTTAGGGAGCAGGTCATGACAGACTCCTCTGCAGAGCATAACGAATAAACATGTAAGTGTATATTCTCTACTGTCTGACCGACTCTTCATTCTTGGGAAGGCCTAGCAGGTGGTTGTGAGAAAACCCGGGTGGCCCTAGAGGGCCACTTCCTTCAGTCTGATTGATTATTTAAGTGCAGGAATAGTGCCTCTGTGATTGAAGGAGTGGATGGATAATGCCTAGATGATTGCATGAGTTGAAAGGTAATGTCTGGGTGATTGGAGGAGTGCTTGAGTAATGTTTGGGTGATTGCATGAGTGCAGAGGTAATGTCTGGGTGATTGGAGTATTGCATTGATAGTGCTTAGGTGATTGGAGGAGTGCAAGAGTACTGCCTGGGTTATTATATGACGCCCAAAACACTCAGAGGTTGAGGCCGGGTAGAGCGGAGGGGACATTAGCAGCATACTGCCAACGCCGCCGTGAGGAAAACGGCAAACGCAGCATCTTGGTTTTCATCGGCCGTGAGGGAAACGGCCCTTCTGGACTACATCCCCCAGCATTCCCTGCCTTGACGCCTGGTTCTGAGGCCCTCAGCGCACCTGGAGGCGCGATTTAATCGCCGCAGAGCTCTCGCTGCGCGGGACGCGCCCGGGCAAAGCCCGGGCCAAGGGCGGGCCCGTCCTTGCCCGTCATTGCCAGGAAGAGGCAGGGCAGGGCCAGCCCCCTTTCATTCATTATTGGGGCATTACCTTCTCAAAGACTCATTGAAGACATACTTAAGGTACTGTGTTGAATTAAGGCTGTGTAACCCATTTGTGGTGCTTCCATCTTACTTTTTCTAGCTGTCCCAAAGGCCTACTACATTTAGTTGGGGGGAGGGGGTAGATGTTTTAAATTCGCCGTACCCCTTTGGATGGTACAAATATTCCATTTGTGAATTTTTTTTGTTGACCTAGGAGGTTGTTTGTTGGGTAGGAATGGGCAAAAGGAAAATTATGGGGAGCACAGGGGGGGCAAATGGTATTACCAATGGGGCGGTCAAGGGGAAAAAGGCTAGAAAATTAGCAAAGAGTGCAACTGCCAGAGATAACTGCGTTATGAATAGAATTGATGATCTCATTACGGATTGTGAAGGGCTTCTAGGAGCTGGATTACCAGCCGCTTCTGATTATGTTAACTCTTCACATGATAAGGTTCCTACCCCCCTGCGCCCAACTATTGTCCCCCCAATGTTTCAAAAATCTGCATGTAAGGGTACAGTGAGAAGCTCTGAGATTACACAACTGGACCCTGAGCCACATTCGCTGATCATTTCCCCCTCTCATTTGCCCACCCTCCCCGGTCATGATGCCATCTGCCATATTGAGCCTGTAGTAATCTGCTCAAATCGATTTGCTGTTCTGGCAGGGGAGCCCGATTCCTGTGAGGAAGTGCAACGCCCTCAGCCCTCCCCAACACTAGAGAAAAACCCATTCGACACAGTTCCTTCTTGTCCTGTTGCACCTCAGACTCTTTACCAGACTGTTATCTCACTGAAAGAGGAGGTTGGGTCATTGAAGCTGTTGATCCAGGAGCTCGTAGGCACGGTCAAAATATTAGTCCGTAACAGCACTTCACATGTACCAGCAGCCAGCCCATGAGCTAAATTGCAACAGGCATCAATAGTAGGAGGCGCTATAAGCAATGGCCAGCCACAAGCTCCTGTAACTCCACCTCAACGAGTCTTTAGGGATCCGACCCTCATGCAGATAGGCCCCCTTAAAGTTCATCCTCGTAATAGTCAGCAAAAGCAATCTTATTCTCAAATTACTGCAAATTGTAATAGGCGTAGTAACGTCTCAATAAATCCATCTATGGGTCCCACTGCTCAAGCCGAACTAGACCAGCAACCCACCTGCTCTTCAAGGCAGGCGCAGACAGTTTTCTTGGTTAACGTCCCTAAAATTGTTTCTAGCAGTGGCTATGAGAATGAGGATTCCCTGAAAAATAAATCTATACATTGGTTATGACACGTTAGGGGTTGTCGTTCGCTGATTAGGGAAGATATAATCAGGGCATGGAGATGCATGTCCAACAATAAACCTATGGACTGCATCGAACTTACCCTGATCAGCCCTGCCATGGCGGAAAATCTTGAGTATAGGTCCTGTCCTCCGGACTCTTCATCTATCCAAATTAGGCGCTTTCAAACAATTGCTGCAGCAAGGGCTCACGACAATGTGATACCATTGCCCACAACAAGAGGGTCCTCTTTAGAGGGGTTGATTGACTATGTCAAGGTCTTTATTCCCGGCAGGGTCTGGAACCTACTATAACTACTACCATTCAAAGGAACCCTGATATTGTTCAATCTTCTATTACACCTGAGCAAACATTAAACTGGGTAATACACAATATTCACAACAACCAATCTGGCTGTAGTTTGAGAGAACAGGGGGCTGTAGCATCTATTAATACCCCTGCTCACCCTTCCGCCTTATCCCCCTTGGCCCAACAAATTCCTTCGTGTAATAGATTTCCAACTCCCCAGCTTAAAATCCTTTCTTGGAACGTGGCAGGTCTCCAAAGTAAAATGTTGTTACCTGATTGGAATGATCTGATTGAGTACCATCATATCTGTATATTCCAAGAAACTTGGAGCCTAGTCCCACTATATAAGTCTGGCTACATTTGTTTTTTCACTTCTGCCGTTCCCACAGGGAGGGGGCGGCCCTCTGGAGGTCTTATTGTTTGGGCCAAGATTGATATGGGCTGTAAAATCACTGAACATCAATGTGCGAGTCCAGATATCATGTGGTTGTTGTTCAAGGGTAGTAGAAATGGGAAAACTCTTGAACTGTTTAATGTTTATATAAGGGGGACACCAGGGGGTAAAGCTTCAAATATTGTTATGTCTCTCGAACAGGAGCTATCTAATTGTCCACCAGATTCACATGTTATGAGTGCCAGTAATTTTAACTGTACCTTCGAGCCATTAAGCTCTGAAGATCTTCTGGGGGTAGAGGAAGATGACGCCAAGTGGGGTGTCCCATTGTTAAATATTCCCCCTATTAAGAAATGGTCTCAGGTAGCTATTCAGATTACAGCACTTACTCTGGAAACTGGATTAAGGGCTGTAAATGGTAGAACTCGCTCCGATGCTGCAGGGGCTAATACATATAACAGATCTACCTGTCCCTCTCGAATTGACTATATATTAGTTGACATTAGATTGTGGCGAACTATATTAGATATGGAAGTGGTCCCATCCACCGGCAGCGATCATAACACGTTAAGTCTGACTATGGAAACCCCTTGGGACCTTTTTCTTTCCCGAAATCAGGGTATGGGTCCCCTAATGAGGACAAAAGAATTGGTTCCCTCAAACTGCAGAAGATATCTTAAATGGCCTAGAGTTGCTGCACAAGAGTCTCAAATGGCTGAGATTAGGCTCACTCTCAGTGAAAAAACATTCAAACTACAGGAGGCCCTTAGCGAAATGGATGGATTGTCAAAGGTTCCAGTTTTATATGAAAGCATGATAGCCCAGATGGGGTCTTTTTTTATTATAGTGAACCACGCTGGTAAATCAGGCGTACCCCGCAAAAATCGCCAGACTTGGTTTAATGGAGATTGTAGACAGAAGAAAAAGGCCCTGAACCTAGCAATAAAAAGCAGAAATTGCCCCTCAATAAGAGAAGCTAGAAAAGACTATAAAATTGCTGTTATTCATGCAAAGCGCGAGTGGGACGAGACCCACTGGCAGCACCTAAAAGACGCGAGTGCAGCTAGGGATCCCAATCTCTTTTGGAATATGGTCAGGCGGTCAGGTAACAAAGACCCTGAGTTAATTCCTAACCATATTACAAATCAGGACTGGTACAACCACTTTGGGAAACTTTATTCTGGGACTAATTCATTCTCCCAGGATAGTTTAGCTGACCACCTAAGTTTCTCTTCTCCTTTGAATACTTCAGATTGTTTTACCTTAGAAGAAGTAGAGACGGCCATAAGAAAAATAGTCCCAGCAAAAGTTCCCGGACCAGATGGCCTTCCGGGAGACCTTTTTCTTGCTGATCCCCCCAAATGGGCAAACTATATTATGCTTTTAATTGACTCTATTGCAAAGGGTAGTGCAGTACCAGACTCTTGGAAAGGTGCAGAGGTGGTGCCTGTTTTTAAAAAAGGGGAAAGGGACGACCCTGCCAACTATCGTCCAATCAGTTTGATTGATTCTATGCAGAAAGTTGTTGGCAGAGTGTTGCTGCAGAGGATTCATCACTGGGTGGACGATGAGAACATTCTTTCTCAGTATCAAGCAGGTTTCAGGGCTTGTACAGGGACAGTGGACCAAGCATTTAGACTGCTTTTGATCTACTGGAAGGTTGTTGTAATTGGAAAGGGCAGACTTTATTTGGCCTTTATTGACCTAAAGACTGCCTTCGACTTAGTCCCCCGTGTCCAGTTGTGGCATTTATTAGATGAAATGGGGATCCCACCGATGATTCTGAATCTGTTGATTCGTCTTCATGAGGGCAATTATGCCCAAGTGAGGTGGGGAGCCCAAGATCAGAAGACAGATAGGATCCCGGTAAACATAGGAGTCCGCCAGGGTTGTGTTATGGCGCCCACCCTGTTCTCTTTATATATGAACGGGTGGTTAGTTTTCTCCAAGAATTTCCATCTGATGCCCCCACGCTGGCGGGCGATAGGGTCCCTACTCTGCTCTTCGCAGACGATACGCTTCTTATATCTAAGACTCCGGCTGGGCTCCAAAAGCTCTTAGATAGATTCCATCTTTTCTGTGAGTCTAGGGGGCTGATTGTAAACACCTCTAAAACTAAGCTTATGGCGTTTAATCCTTATAGGCCATATAAAAGTAAATTCACGTTAGACGGCACTGGCCTAGAGCGAGTCATGACGTTTGATTACTTAGGTATCCGGCTCGCTGAGAAAATGCACTGGCAGCACCACATCAACAAAATGCTTTTGAGTCATAAACGTGCGGCAGGAGCATTGGTTAGAGAGCATCGCTCCTCCCAGAGCAGACCAGTGGCTCCTGCCCTAACGATTTATGCAGACAAAGTAGTTAGTTCAGCCCTCTACGGTGCCGAGCTTTGGGGCTTTGAAAATGTAGATGTAATTAGCAGATCAGAACACACATTTTTAAGAGATTTAGTGACGCTTCCCTGCAATGTACCCCTTAAACCTCTGATGAGCGATATGGGCAGGCGTTCTTTTAAAGATATAGCCAGGCTGCGGCCCTTGTTATTTTGGGCCCGCCTGCGATGGACTCCTGAGCTTGCCAGCTACGCCTCTGCGCTCACAGAATTGATGGTTTTAGACGGCAATCAAATAATTAGTTGGTTGCTTAACCTTCAAAAAACTCTTTTAGCGCTTGGCCTCAAGGATTCGTGGGATACTCAAACCCCACCTAGTAAGGCTGAGCTCAAAAAGCGATATTGGGCATGGGTTGATGCCCAAGAGCACAGCAACTTGAGAACAGGTATGCTCACTGAGGAATTTTATTCCCACAAGCAGCGCATATTCTTAGAACCATACTTAGACTTTATCCAGGCGCCACGTGACAGGGCATTGTACATACAGTTTAGGGTAGGCTCACTCCCGGTACGTGAGCTAACTGCAAAGTGGACCGCCCCACATGAGACAACAGCGGATTGTCCCTGCTGTAATGCTCCTACCGAAAGTGTGGCACATCTTATGTTCGCTTGCCCTGCTTACAAGAGGGCCAGAATAAGATGGCTTAAACCCATCTGTAGCAAATTGGGCACTTATGATCATAGTGTTGCTGTACGCATTCTGAAATCGGATGCAAGGACCCTCTTTGCTTGCGGCGTGGCCAAGTATCTTGGCTGTGCCTGGATAGTAAGGTTTAAAATCCTGCGTGAGCCATTTCAATAAACTATTATGTTTGCATATATATTTTTTTTCCTGAGACCAAACGGACAGTTCACTTTCACTGCATTGTCACTTTATATAATAATGTGCATATTAACTGGAATTGAATTAATTGTATTGCTCTTTTAAATTCTTGCTTTTAAATAGTTTGTCCTTTTTATCTCTGGGGAAAATGATCTTATTGTTTTTATGGATTTGTATATTCGATAACTTGTATTTTTATTAATGTTTGTATGTTGATAATGCTTTTAAGATACCTGATATCGAATAAAGCTTGATTGATTGAAGACTGCATAGGTAGTGCCTGAGTGATTGCATGAGTACAAGAGTAGTGCCTTGGATGATTGGAGGAGTGGAAGGGTACTGCCTGATTGATTATATAAGTGCAGGAATAGTGCCTGGGTGATTGAAGGAGTGCATAGGTAATGCCTAGGTGATTGCATGAGTTGAAAGGTAATGTGTGGGTGATTGGGGAAGTGTTTGAGTAATGCTTGGGTGATTGCATGAGTGCAGGGGTAATGTTTGGGTGATTGCATTAGTGTAGTGGTAGTGCCTAGGTGATTGGAGGAGTGCATAAGTAATGTCTGGGTAATTTTATAAGTGCATGAGTACTGGCTGGGTGATTGGAAGAGTACAGTGGTAGTGCCTGTGTGATTGGAGTAGTGCAAAGGTAGTGCCTGGGTGATTTTATAAGTGCATGGGTAGTGACCGGGTGATTGGAGGAGTAAAGGGGTAGTACCTGTGTGATTGGAGGAGTGCAAGGGTAGTGTTTGGGTGAATATATGAGTGTATGGGTAGTGGCTGGGTGACTCAAGGAGTGCATGGATAATGCCTGGGTGATTGCATGAGTGCAGAGATGATGTGTGGGTGATTGCACGAATGCATAGGTACTGCCTGAGTGTTTGAAGAAGTGCATGAGTAATCCTTGGTGATTGCATCTGTGGAGGGGTAATGTCTGGGTGATTGGAGGAGTGCAAGAGTAGTGCCTTGGTGTTTGGAAGAGTACATAGTTACTGCATGGGTGATTGTATTAGTGCTGGGGTAATGTCTGGGTGATATTATAAGTGTATAGGTACTGGCTAGGTGATTGGAGAAATACATGAATATTGCCTGGGTGATTGGAGGAGTGTGGTAATAGTGCCTAGCTGTATACATGAGTGCATAGCTAGTGTTTAAAGGATTGGATGAGTGCAGTAAAAGCAACTGTAAACATTATTTCACATTATCATGCTTATTACATTATTTCATCTTACTTTTTTTTACTAATGTAGATACAAAACTCTGTGGAACTATTTTACAGTAGTTTTGTTGTAATCTGTATTTAAAATTTAAAATCTTTTCAAACTTCACCATTACCTTCTGTAAAAAAGAAGAAAAACTGTTATTAAATATAATATTATAGTTTTAAGATCACAGCATAATTTTAGAATTACATAACATTTTCACTTTCCCTTTTTTGCTGTTCTCAGATTCTACTGAATTTCACCATACACAGTGATTTCAATGTAGATCATCATACAACAGCGGGGGGAAAAAAACAATCAATGAGATTGAAAAAAAAAACAAATCAGCGTTGAGCGTTATTTGGAACAAGTATAACTATCTGTTTACCTATCTATAAGTTCTAAATTACATTCTTCAACCACATTAAGTCTTTTATTTCTGTCAACTACATTTTGTAAAATATACACTCTCATTTACATTGCGAATAATATAAAGATCAAATATATAAACTACTTCTTTCAAACACAATTTTCCAAATGCAATATCAATTAGCACAAACAATAATCCAAACACTAATTGTTCACATCTTCCCAATAGGCCAAATAATGTTTCCAAATCCATTTGCATTGAAAATATCCAAAATAAAGTCGTTAATTTGTGTTCACATCTTCCCAGTAGGCTGAATGATGTTTTCAATACTTTGGCATCAAAAATATGAGATATGAATTCGGTAATTCATAAGGCAGCCTACATTTGAATTCCAAATGAGCATCATTGCAGTGTGTCCATCCTTTATTGCACTTTAAATACACAGTATAGTGTCCAGATGTTCTAGTAGGTCCATCATGGAAAATAATAGCAACTGCTTTAAAAGTTCTTCCTGAAATTGATACTTGACTTGCCACAAAAAAATGTATTTTGGTTTCCAATTTTGTTCCATTTGCTCTACAACGTTGTAGCATTAAAATGACATATTTTCCATATCTGTCTATATATAATGTTGAAAACATGTCTGATTTACAACGAGAACATTTCATATCTTGATTAGCTGTTTTTACTAATTTGTTAAATGACACTGATTTGCAATCTGGTATTGTCAAATATATGAATCGTTCAGTGTCTATTTCAGTGGTAGAAGAAAATGAACACTCTTCACATTTATGATCCCATCTGTAACTTAGTCCAAACAAATTTCAATTTCTATTCCTTCATCTTCCAATACTGCAAGCATAAACATAAGAAATTCTTGTGCATCTTGTTGTATATTGAGTGTAAATTGCGAAGAACCAGTACATATATCCAAAAGATGCCGAATGCCAAAAGCAGTATGGATTTTAGTTATATCAGTTACCAAGTTTTGAAAAATATAACGTAATAAAGAGCAGAATCTTTTTCTTGATTTTCCATAATTTCATGATGAAGATCTTCTAGATAAAAGACAGCATTCACAATTACATTAGCATAGCAGTTGATACCGGAACTATTTTCTAACTGGTATCCTACAATAACATCAACAGTGTCCATTTTCATCTTCTTTGCAGTTTCATCATTCTCTTGAATTGTTTTCTTTATTTGAATCACACTAGAATGTTTCTCATATTTCCGTTTTGGACATACTACACATTTCCCATATATGGAATAGTCACCTAAGTTAGGACCATAACGTCTTCTTAACCGATTGTACTCTCTTACACAATTTGAATCAGCACTAATCTTTTTCTCATCAAAATCAATCAAATACAAACCAGATAATGTTCTTACTCAAGACAATGCAACGTATGCCATGCCTTCTTTAAACACTGTACTTCCAATATTTACCAAAGCACTGTCTACACTTAAACCTTGAGATTTATGAATGGGTACTGCATATGCTAAAGAAAGAGGAAACTGTTTTCTACGAACATACAAGTCTTTTACAAGCATAAAACTGACAGCACAACGTCCAATCTGTTTTACCTCTTCAATCTGATCAAATTTAATCTTCAAAAATTCAATTCCATCTCTGTTCTGAAAATTAATAAAATCAACAACTTTTCCCATTGCTCCATTTACTAAACCTTTCTCTACATCCAAATTAACGCCGTAAAAATACCCAACAGTTTACACATACATATAAAGTCTTTTCTAAACCAGCAGTCTTAGATACAGACTTCTCCAAAGAACCCAATTTTGACTGTAATTTCTCTGAGAGAAGAATAGTAACTCCTTCGTGTTCCATTTTATCAATGGCTTCCATTTTCACTATTGGTTGTTTTTCTAGTTTCAAAAGTTCTTGATTGAATGTCGAACACTCTTGCAGTTTTGGCATTAGGCAAACTATAGACTTCTTTCCTCCAATTTGTTTGTATATTATTTCAGGTGCAATGTTTTCATTTGGAAACAAGTTTGTTAGTAGACGACTTTGTAAAGCTTCTTTACCACGTTTTGTCAAAACACCAATTCTTATATCTTGAAGAATGTTTCCATAATGTTCATCACTTGCTTGTCGCATATTCTTAATAAGTTCTTTATATTCAAAATGAGACCAAATGTTCACATTTCCAATACTTCCCAAAGATTTCCTAGTGTCTTCATGGACAAGTGTTTTAAAAACCGGTTGCCCTTTTACAGGAGTAAGTTGTAGTAAATCGCCGAATACAATTACATGTTTTCCTCCAAATAAAACATCATAATCTGTTTTTAAAATCTGTTGCATTCTTAAATGTACAAAGGCAAGCATTAAGTTTGAGACCATGCTCACCTCATCAATAATTAGAAGTTTCATTTTCTTCAGTACTCTTGAGAATTCATAACAAGCTTCTCCAGATAGCTTCTGATATTCCAATTTATTTTCATGTTCAACTGGTAGCATGAGTAATTGATGTAATGTAATCCCTTTAATGTTGTGTGCTGCTAACCCAGTTGGAGCGATTACAACACAAGATAAATGTGATTCAGTGGTTTTGTGTAGATAACTGGTCAAAAATGTAATTAAGAAACTTTTTCCTGTTCCAGCTTGCCCACTGATATACATTCGAATAGGTTTAAATGATGTGCATTGGCATTCTTTTTTCATGCAGTAAACCATGCTGTATCTGTTGTGTCACTTGCTGATATATTACTTTTTGTTCAATATTTAGTTGTTCTTCCAAGTTTCCCAACTCAATAATATCCTGTTGTGCTTGTTACATTGCCGTTTCTACTTCATTCATGGCTATTGCTGCTTCATTTTCAAGAATTGGTTGTCCTAATGGATTTTGACTTAGTGGAGCAGAACTTTGACTATCTTAAGAACTGTCTCTAGCTATTTCAGCTGCAATTGTAGTTTATTGTTCAATCTCTTCATTTAACATTTGTAGATAATTTGGAAAAATTGTGCATTGAATGCTATCTTTACATGCATTAAAAGAATCTTCATAGCAGTCAAAATCGCCAAGTAATTCCATTTCACTACGCCAAGTCTTGAAAAGTTGCAGAAGTGCTAAATAGAAAAATTCCCTTTTATCTGGAGTTTCGCACCTGAGTTTCCTGTGGTTAATAAGATTTCCTTTGGCATGTTTTACCAAACATCCATCACATCCAATTACTGCATCTTTTTCTTCATTTATATTTTCTGTAACATTTCTCTTAAAACTGTAATGTTGCAGTACTTCATAGAGACATGTTTTCCAGATGTGGACTTATTTTAGGATAGTACGTATCCAACATATTAGTTTTAACAATATCTGTACTTTCTGGTTCATTCAATGCTAAGTATTCAATTTCTTGTACAGATTTCAATACTCGATTTCATGTTGCAGCAAGACCTAGACTTACCCAAATGATTCCTCTTGACTTTGAATATAAACTTGCAGAGGTCAACCGATCCGAACATTCGTAGGATCCAGTCTCTCGATGGGAAAGCATCTTCAAACTAAAGCTGTACAATTTGTTACTAAGAGTCTTCTCTTGTGAAATTTCTTCCCACATTTCTTTCAACTCCGTCTTTTCAGATTTGGTTATATATGATGTAACATAGCGAGCAACAGCAATCGAATTATCTGCAACATACTGGATATCCATATTTGCATTCCACATTGTCAAAATCACTGGATTGTAGTCATTAATATACTTTGAATCTTCGGTTCTTTTTATGTTGTAAGTAATCTTCAAAGATTTTTGAGTTATAGTATGCCTTACTGCTGACATGAAACTGTTGACTCTTCCTTTTGAAATTACTGGACGTGGGAATCCAAAATGACATTTTGTATAAAATTTTCCCTTTGACTTGTATTTCCGTCGACAATATTTTCCACATCGATGACTTTGAAACCGTAAAACTTGTTGTCTCAAGTTGTTTTCTCCTCCTTCTTTTGGAATGGCACAGGTAACATACTCTTCAATGAAAGACAAAACACTTTCATCAGTATCAGTTCCAAATTTTGGTGCATTCTTGATCCTTAACAGCATGTGTATATGAGGTGCACCTCTGGCTTGGTACTCCTTTCTCCAAAAGATATCAATAACTTCTCCAAGACGTGGATTATTTTTATTGCAGATAAAAGACATCATAGCTTGAAACCTATGATTAAAATATCTGCACACATTTACAGGATCCAAGGAACACAGTTCTCCAGCTGTCTTAAATTCGATGTTTTTTACATTTGAATTTGCTTGTCGTAGAAATTCAAGTAAATCGTCCCATGCGTACTCAGCACAGCTAAACGTAACAAACCACATATGGGTTCCTAAGTTCCTTAACATACATTTAAGTTCTCCGTGACAATGATACCAATACTCATTAGTACCACGTTGACACGCCATCAAATTAATTAACTGAGATTCTAAATGATCATCTCTTTGTTGAACTTTGTCCAAAAATTCCTTTGCAGAAAGATGTGTAAGATGAACTCCTATTTTTAATATGTGGTTCACTGCAAATGAAGGTCCAGACAAGTCACTTTCAAACAGAAGATGAAATAAATATGGAATACACTGTCGAAATCTTGGATCTTCTGAGTACAATCTTGTTGTACGATATTCTGAAGCTGGAATCTGTACTGGTCGTTCATCATATCGTCCACCCTTTCCAGTGGGGAAGAGCTGTGGAAAACAACGAGCTTCCAAACTTTTTTCCCATACACTCATGGGAGTTCCCTTCGCTTTCTTCATTTGGAATAATTCAATAGTGTTTCCTATCAATCAATCAATCAATCAAAAAGACTTTATTCAGTTTTCGGATGTAAAACCATAAAAGTTACTAATGTGTAAAAAAACAGTGATTGATAAAATTTCATAAAACCATTACACAATTCATTACATAAAGAAACCGATTCATAGCTAAAATGCAATGCAAAATACTTGGTCCCCTAAAATCAAAGATTCAGATAAACCAGTGAATAAATAACGCCCGGGATCCTATCTAAATATGTCTCATTCGGGGGACCAAATTGTTAAATGACCCTCAAAGATGTTAGCATCTATTCCAGATGGGCCCTACATTTGACTGCAGATTTAAGGAAATTAAGCACAAACAAAACAGAGTCTTCATGCAACAACTATACATAGAAAAGAGCTGGACGAGCCTGCCTGAAATTCCCCCTTCTTAAAATCGGGACAATAACATTTTTCCAGGGATCACATAAAACCTACAAGATAATAAAAAATGAAGCAGATCCTGTGAAGACACAGCGTCGCAGCCTCAGGGTGCTAAAATCTGTCCTCTGCTACTCCCCCTAGGCGAAGCCAACAGTAGGTGAAAAAAACCCAGGCGAAACCTAGTCAGCAAAAATCGTTCATATGTGCTAAAAGATCCCAAAAGATAAGGCTCAGTGGATAATGTTGTTTTCAAAATTAAAAATTTTCGGACACAAAGGGGTCGATTCCGATTTAGGCCGGAAAACGTACCGACCGACTCGGTACGGGAATGTAGTCCGACCGACACGTACCGGCGCTCCCCGATCCGCGTAGTACGATGCAATGCATGTGAATTACGACCGACTCGTACAGAACACAAGCCGAACGACCGAACCGCACGGAAACCAGCTATCCGGCCGGAAAATCTACGTGAATCGAACCGACCGACACGCACCAGGAATGAACCCGACAGAAACGTACCCGCGAACTCCGACCCGCGCAGTACGATGCAATGCGTGTAAAACCAGACCGAGTCGCACGGAGCTCAAGCCGTATGACCGACATGCATACAAAACAGGGAGCCGAAGCAACCTAATACTCCGCGACCGACGCGTACGCCGCACACGAAACCCAGCAGAAAGACAGCGTGAAAGACTCGGAGAAGCTCGCACGAGCCAACTGCAGCGTCCTACTCGGTCAGAAGAACGTCTCCTACATGCCTAAAAACTACAAAGGAATAAATACACAAAAAAGGGCCAAACAAGCAATGACAAAGTCAATAAATACAGGGAAAAAAAACATGGAACAAAGACACACCCACAACTCCACCCATATAAAGGCCACAAATCCCTACCATGATCCTTTGCAAATTCAACAGACCTGCCAGCACAGAACACCATCAGACAGCAACCACAGACAAACTCACAACTCATCCATCACACAAGCCACACACCATTAGCACCTCCCAAATAGCACCCTCACATACACCCAGCAAAACTGACATTCACCCACCCTCACTTGCACACTCACACACACATCAATCCCCACCACCACCCATCACCATGCCCCCAAAGAAGAATCCAAAGTACCTAGACAGTGAATTGGAAGTCCTGGTAGATGAAATCCTCAGGGTAGAGCCACAGTTGTTTGGTACATTGGTCCAACAGACCCCCATGTCGCAGAAAACCAAGATGTGGGAGAGGATCGTCGACAGGGTGAACGCACAATCACCATGTTTGCACACAAAGGAAGACATCCAGAACAGGTGGTATGATGTGCGCAGGAGGATCAAGGACCTACTCAAGAAGGATTACGCCTTGAGTCATCGCACCGGCAGTGGCCCTCCTGCCAAACCAGTATACCTCAGGTCCTGGGAGGAGAAGGTGCGGGCCATCCTACCACCAGAGAGCGTACATGGACTATCAAACATCCCAGAGCCTGGTGAGTACACAACCAATATACCCAATATTGTGTGACAATACACACACATCACTGTCAAGGGGATAATGAAACCATGCACCGTTAGCAAAGCCACAGTAACCAAAAGATAATCATCCCAAGATGTGTATGTTAGTCAGACAAACACAATACCTGCCATTTCATAGTGATATGTAACTGTGTCATGACATGTACAAACCTAACAACAAATAGAGCAAGGCAGTGGCACAAATCTAACCAACAAACACTGTCAGACATTTTGCCACCACTAGAACACCACCTCACAGGGAAGCTCACTGAAAGGAAGGAATTGTGTGTATGCTGGTGAAGTGAGTGTAGCCAATAGCATGATGGGAGTTGTAGTCACAGATATTGGTCACCCTCACAATTGGCCCATCAACACCACTCTGAACCATGCTCACATCACAGGGAGTGGAAAAGAACTGACAAGATGGCTGACACTGGGTACTGCTGTGGGGAGCACAAGGCCCTGCTGGGAACTGTGCACCAACCAACAGCAGGACACCACTGCCTGACATCCTGAAAGCCAACTTGCACTCCCTGCAATGGAAGCACGTTCCATGGTGGGATATCTGGCTGGGTGGGAAGGAGGACTGACAGCTCTGACCATAGTTACCAGCAGCTTTTCTCACAAACCCCCTTAACACAAACTCCACACAACTCACCTGGGAGAATGCATTGCCTCACACTCTAATTAAATATCCCACAAAGAACTACCACACTGGGTAATGCTGTGTGAAGCACAGGGACACTTTTGGGACTTGTAGCCAAACAAACGCCAGGACAACACTGTCAGCCATCCTGTCAGCACAGGCACACTACCCCACAGGGAAGCAGAGTCAAAAGGAAGGAAGTATGGGCATGCTGGGAAGGGGGCTGTAGGCAATAGCATGATGGGAGTGGTAGTCACAGCTCAACATCCCCCACCCACATGGCCCAGCAAGCTCACACTGAAGCAAGCACACCTCCCAGGGAGTGAAAAGCCACTTCTAAGATGTCTGACAATGGTGCTCTGTTGTGGGGAGCACCAGGCCCTGCTGGGAACTGGGCACCAACCAACAGCAGGACACCACTGCCTGACATCCTGAAAGCCAACTTGCACTCCCTGCAATGGAAGCACGTTCCATGGTGGGATATCTGGCTGGGTGGGAAGGAGGACTGACAGCTCTGACCATAGTTACCAGCAGCTTTTCTCACACACCCCTTAACACAGACTCCACACAACTCACCTGGGAGAATGCATTGCCTCACACTCTAATTAAATATCCCACAAAGAACTACCACACTGGGTAATGCTGTGTGAAGCACAGGGACACTTTTGGGACTTGTAGCCAAACAAACGCCAGGACAACACTGTCAGCAATTCTGTCAGCACAGGCACACTACCCCACAGGGAAGCAGAGTCAAAAGGAAGGAAGTATGGGCATGCTGGGAAGGGGGCTGTAGGCAATAGCATGATGGGAGTGGTAGTCACAGCTCAACATCCCCCACCCACATGGCCCAGCAAGCTCACACTGAAGCATGCACACCTCACAGGGAGTGAAAAGCCACTTCAAAGATGTCTGACAATGGTGCTCTGTTGTGGGGAGCACAAGGCCCTGCTGGGAACTGTGCACCAACCAACAGCAGGACACCACTGACTGACATCCTAAAAGCCAACTTGCACTCCCTGCAATGCAAGCACGTTCCATGGTGGGATATCTGGCTGGGTGGGAAGTAGGACTGACAGCTCTGACCATAGTTACCAGCAGCTTTTCTCACACACCCCCATAACACAAACTCCACACAACTCACCTGGGAGAATGCATTGCCTCACACTCTAATTAAATTTCCCACAAAGAACTACCACACTGGGTTATGCTGTGTGAAGCACAGGGACACATTTGGGACTTGTAGCCAAACAAACGCCAGGACAACACTGTCAGCCATCCTGTCAGCACAGGCACACTACCCCACAGGGAAGCAGAGTCAAAAGGAAGGAAGTATGGGCATGCTGCGAAGGGGGCTGTAGGCAATAGCATGATGGGAGTGGTAGTCACAGCTCAACATCCCCCACCCACATGGCCCAGCAAGCTCACACTGAAGCATGCACACCTCACAGGGAGTGAAAAGCCACTTCTAAGGTGTCTGACAATGGTGCTCTTGTGGGGAGCACCAGGCCCTGCTGGGAACTGGGCACTAACCAACAGCAGGACACCACTGCCTGACATCCTGAAAGCCAACTTGCACTCCCTGCAATGGAAGCACGTTCCATGGTGGGATATCTGGCTGGGTGGGAAGGAGGACTGACAGCTCTGACCATAGTTATCAGCAGCTTTTCTCACACACCCCCTTAACTCAAACTCCACACAACTCACCTGGGAGAATGCATTGCCTCACACTCTAATTAAATATCCCACAAAGAACTACCACACTGGGTAATGCTGTGTGCAGCACAGGGACACTTTTGGGACTTGTAGCCAAACAAACGCCAGGACAACACTGTCAGCCATCCTTTCAGCACAGGCACACTACCCCACAGGGAAGCAGAGTCAAAAGGAAGGAAGTATGGGCATACTGGGAAGGGGGCTGTAGGCAATAGCATGATGGGAGTGGTAGTCACAGCTCAACATCCCCCACCCACATGGCCCAGCAAGCTCACACTGAAGCATGCACACCTCACAGGGAGTGAAAAGCCACTTCTAAGATGTCTGACAATGGTGCTCTGTTGTGGGGAGCACCAGTCCCTGCTGGGAACTGGGCACCAACCAACAGCAGGACACCACTGCCTGACATCCTGAAAGCCAACTTGCACTACCTGCAATGGAAGCACGTTCCATGGTGGGATATCTGGCTGGGTGGGAAGGAGGACTGACAGCTCTGACCATAGTTACCAGCAGCTTTTCTCACACACTCCCTTAACACAAACTCCACACAACTCACCTGGGAGAATGCATTGCCTCACACTCTAATTAAATATCCCACAAAGAACTACCACACTGGGTTATGCTGTGTGAAGCACAGAGACACTTTTGGGACTTGTAGCCAAACAAACGCCAGGACAACACTGTCAGCCATCCTGTCAGCACAGGCACACTACCCCACAGGGAAGCAGAGTCAAAAGGAAGGAAGTATGGGCATGCTGGGAAGGGGGCTGTAGGCAACAGCATGATGGGAGTGGTAGTCACAGCTCAACATCCCCCACCCACATGGCCCAGCAAGCTCACACTGAAGCATGCACACCTCACAGGGAGTGAAAAGCCACTTCTAAGATGTCTGACAATGGTGCTCTGTAGTGGGGAGCACCAGGCCCTGCTTGGAACTGGGCACCAACCAACAGCAGGACACCACTGCCTGACATCCTCAAAGCCAACTTGCACTCCCTGCAATGGAAGCACGTTCCATGGTGGGATATCTGGCTGGGTGGGAAGGAGGACTGACAGCTCTGACCATAGTTACCAGAAGCTTTTCTCACACACCCCCTTAACACAAACTCCACACAACTCACCTGGGAGAATGCATTGCCTCACACTCTAATTAAATATCCCACAAAGAACTACCACACTGGGTAATGCTGTGTGAAGCACAGGGACACTTTTGGGACTTGTAGCCAAACAAACGCCAGGACAACACTGTCAGCCATCCTGTCAGCACAGGCACACTACCCCACAGGGAAGCAGAGTCAAAAGGAAGGAAGTATGGGCATGCTGGTAAGGGGGCTGTAGGCAATAGCATGATGGGAGTGGTAGTCACAGCTCAACATGCCCCACCCACATGGCCCAGCAAGCTCACACTGAAGCATGCACACCTCACCAGGAGTGAAAAGCCACTTCAAAGATGTCTGACAATGGTGCTCTGTTGTGGGGAGCACAAGGCCCTGCTGAGAACTGTGCACCAACCAACAGCAGGACACCACTGCCTGACATCCTGAAAGCCAACTTGCACTCCCTGCAATGGAAGCACGTTCCATGGTGGGATATCTGGCTGGGTGTGAAGGAGGACTGACAGCTCTGACCATAGTTACCAGCAGCTTTTCTCACACACCCCCTTAACACAAACTCCACACAACTCACCTGGGAGAATGCATTGCCTCACACTCTAATTAAATATCCCACAAAGAACTACCACACTGGGTTATGCTGTGTGAAGCACAGGGACACTTTTGGGACTTGTAGCCAAATAAACGCCAGGACAACACTGTCAGCCATCCTGTCAGCACAGGCACACTACCCCACAGGGAAGCAGAGTCAAAAGGAAGGAAGTATGGGCATGCTGGGAAGGGGGCTGTAGGCAATAGCATGATGGGAGTGGTAGTCACAGCTCAACATCCCCCACCCACATGGCCCAGCAAGCTCACACTGAAGCATGCACACCTCACCGGGAGTGAAAAGCCACTTCAAAGATGTCTGACAATGGTGCTCTGTTTTGGGGAGCACAAGGCCCTGCAGGGAACTGTGCACCAACCAACAGCAGGACACCACTGACTGACATCCTGAAAGCCAACTTGCACTCCCTGCAATGGAAGCACGTTCCATGGTGGGATATCTGCCTGGGTGGGAAGGAGGACTGACAGCTCTGACCATAGTTACCAGCAGCTTTTCTCACACACCCCCTTAACACAAACTCCACACAACTCACCTGGGAGAATGCATTGCCTCACACTCTAATTAAATATCCCACAAAGAACTACCACACTGGGTAATGCTGTGTGAAGCACAGGGACACTTTTGGGACTTGTAGCCAAACAAACGCCAGGACAACACTGTCAGCCATCCTGTCAGCACAGGCACACTACCCCACAGGGAAGCAGAGTCAAAAGGAAGGAAGTATGGGCATGCTGGGAAGGAGGCTGTAGGCAATAGCATGATGGGAGTGGTAGTCACAGCTCAACATCCCCCACCCACATGGCCCAGCAAGCTTACACTGAAGCATGCACACCTCACAGGGAGTGAAAAGCCACTTCAAAGATGTCTGACAATGGAGCTCTGTTGTGGGGAGCACAAGGCCTTGCTGGGAACTGTGCACTTACCAACAGCAGGACACCACTGCCTGACATCCTGAAAGCCAACTTGCACTCCCTGCAATGGAAGCACGTTCCATGGTGGGATATCTGGCTGGGTGGGAAGGAGGACTGACAGCTCTGACCATAGTTACCAGCAGCTTTTCTCACACACCCCCTTAACACAAACTCCACACAACTCACCTGGGAGAATGCATTTCCTCACACTCTAATTAAATATCCCACAAAGAACTACCACACTGGGTTATGCTGTGTGAAGCACAGGGACACTTTTGGGACTTGTAGCCAAACAAACGCCAGGACAACACTGTCAGCCATCCTGTCAGCACAGGCACACTACCCCACAGGGAAGCAGAGTCAAAAGGAAGGAAGTATGGGCATGCTGGGAAGGGGGCTGTAGGCAATAGCATGATAGGAGTGGTAGTCACAGCTCAACATCCCCCACCCACATGGCCAGCAAGCTCACACTGAAGCATGCACACCTCACAGGGAGTGAAAAGCCACTTCAAAGATGTCTGACAATGGTGCTCTGTTGTGGGGAGCACAAGGCCCTGCTGGGAACTGTGCACCAACCAACAGCAGGACACCACTGACTGACATCCTGACAACTAACTTGCACTCCCTGCAATGGAAGCACGTTTCATGGTGGGATGTCTGGCCTGTGGGGAGGAGGAGTGCCAGCTCCGACTACAGCTACCAGCAGGCCCTTACACACAAACTACTTCCACTAACTCCAAACAACACACCTGGGAGCGTGCTCTACAAGACAGTGAGTGAAAAGCCACTTCCAAGATGTCTGACACTGGCCTCAGCTGTGGGGAGCACAAGGCCCTGCTGGGAACTGTGCACCAACAAACAACAGGACCACACTGTCAGCCATCTTACCATTGCTGTCACACTCACACACAGTGAAGTCGACTCAAAAGGAATGAAGTATGGGCATGCTGGGAAGGGGGGTGTAGGCAATAGCATGATGGGAGTGGTAGTCACAGCTCAACATCCCCCACCCACATGGCCTGGCAAGCTCACACTGAAGCATGCACACCTCAAAGGGAGTGAAAAGCCACTTCTAAGATGTCTGACAATGGTGCTCTGTTGTGGGAAGCACAAGCCCCTGCTGGGAACTGTGCACCAACCAACAGCAGGACACCACTGACTGACATCCTGAGAGTTAACCTGCACCCACTGCAAGGGTGGCATGCTTCATGGTGGGATAACTGGGCTGGGGGGAGAAGGAAGTCCGGATGTCAACCAAATACCACCAATGCTGGCCATACACACACCTACTCTGCAAAAACACATTGCACACGTGGGACCAGTCACTCCCAAAGTAAAAGCCCTGGCAAGATGGCTGACACATGGGCATGAGAAATGATGTGCCTGCAATTCACACCCATGCACTGGCCAACCCAAACACGTACACACTCACGGCCATTGCAACTCTATGTTTACACACACTGTCAGGGGATGCAGTGTCCATGGGTGCCCCCTGGCCTGGCTGTGAAGGTGTGTCTTGCAGATGACAACTGTGGAGAATCAGACATACTACATAGCACAAAACACACGGGAAGTCACAGAGACATCATTGACAGTTGACACCTGACAGTGAATGCAATGGACACACCAATATACCTGACACTGTACCATGGTGTCAGTCACACAAGTTGCGGTTGTGAGCTGCATTCCACTCCCACATCGTTCGGCAACATATGCATCCTTCACACAACACACCACTCACTGTCATAGACACTGTAGACACAAGCACCAACCTGGACTGCATTTGAGGAGACATGCTACTCACAGGAGCAGAACTGCAACACACACCACTGGCCATCACTGTCATGAGAATGGAAAAGCCAGAGAGCTGCCGTGCCCAATCCTTATCACCATGGAGGACATTGACAAGATTAATCACGTTTGCACGTACAAAACTCAGCAACAACATCATTAGCTACGTTAACAACATCACTTGTATGAAATGAGACGTGAACTAGGAACCCAGACAACAACACAGATACTCCCAAGAGATCGCAGGCATACCGGACTGTGACCATGTTGTCCAGACACACCAATGTGACGCACAAAGACTGGCAAAAAAGGCAACCACACATGGCCCAATCTTGAAAGATATCCTAAGTGGAATTGCATGTATGTCCCTGTTAAAGGACAAATGTGGACAAGGATGACACACCTGTGTCAGGCACGTGATGGCCCTTGAGTAGCAATGGCCATGTACAGCCAATCAATACATGAACTGGTAATGCACACACCTCAACATTCACATTGAAATGCTTCAGGTTGGCAGGACAATGTGCTACACCAATATCAACCTCTGACTGTGACAACTTAGGACAATGCAATGTACAGGCCCGCATCTAGATGTACAGTCACAACTGTCAGGTGTTTGAACCATTGATGCCTGTAGAAACATAACATACATTGTGTGTCTCTTCCAAACACAGGTGATGATGGGGACAAAGCAGCAGATGATGAGGAGTCCCTGTCCCAGGCTCCGGTGGCCCCTGAGCTCTCTGGTGTGGAACAGCCTCTGCCCTCCTCAGATGGCGAAGACCTACCTGGCCCCTCCGGTGTGAGTCATCATGCAGCACCAGCAGGACCACCATCTGCACCCCTTGCACCCACTCCTCCAACATCTGCCAACACACAGACCACCCCCGCCGACACGGACAGACCAAGGACACTGAATGACAACAGCACAGGGACCCCGGCCCACTGTGAAGCAACGGACAACAACCCCAGTACCAACCCCCAAGGGGGCCTCAGGTCACCTGTGCGTGCCACCGCAGGTCCCGCACGTGTGGCCAGGGGTGGTGGGAGGGGTGGTAGGCAGAGGTCGCTGTTTGCAGAGGGGTCTGGACTGCATGATGACCCACAACTGGTACGCATTGCTGATGCGTACCAGAATAGCACCGGAGAGGTCAGCCAGGTAGTGGGGATCCTCAAGGACATTCAACAGCAGCAGGCTGCCCATCATGCCCGCTTGGACTCCCACATGTCCAGTGTGGAGACACACATGTCTGGCATGGAGTCCAAGTGGGACACATTGGAAGAACTGACAGCGGTGCAGAGGGACATATTGACATGTCTCCGCCAGATTAGCACCAACATGTCCACACCTCCCTGTGTGCCCACAACATCTGGTGCCGCAACAACTGCAACTGCCACAGGGAGGGAGGATGACTCTGGTGGAGAGTCCTCTGCACCGCAGCGGCCTGCACGTGAGGGTCCCCCCAGAAAGAAGAGGGGTCGTCCGAGGAAGGACAACTGAGAGGCAGATGGCCATGTACATCTCCCAGGAACCCAACACCTGTTCTGGAAATTCTCCTTTGTGTGCAAACTGTTCACCCTGTCAAATGCAACCCAACTCTCCCACATGACATGGGGATTTTAAGTTGGGCTAATGTATCAGATGACTGTGGACTTTACTCAGGACATTTCTGCTACAAACACTTCCAACTCATCTGTGAACTTTGGATTCCAATCCCAATGTACAGCACCCACCATCCTGTGCACTATCCTCACACATGTATGTAAATAAACTCACTAATACACCATACTTGCCTCTGTTGTGATTCCAACGTGGTTTTTGTCATGGAGATGATGATCTGCTAAATGACACTGTGCATGCTAACTGCTACAGCAAGTTCAACACCGTCATGTGAGTCATGGCAACGTGACACATATGAGGGAGACACACCACTAGGGCAACACAACACATACACACCAGGGCCATCTGACTCATCGCCTACACTGATGTTGCCAGGAAATACAGTGGAATGCACAGACACCACACCTATTCAGAGTCTGTGTTAACTAGCCCACAGGTGCAGTAAGCAAATGTCAGTCAGATGTGTGACCACAGACAACGCACACAAAGAGAACAATTTAACTCAGGGGGGCACTCAAACATAGCTTCAAAATGGAGGACCCACTCCTCCTCGGTAATGTGGGCTCTTACCGCACTCCCTTCCTCAGGGTTTAAAAAGGGACTATCACTTCTTTTGAATGTAGCGGATGTATACTATAATGTTCATAAATTTCTTCAGTCCTCGAGTTGTCCACTTTTTCTATTTGGAGAGTTGAAATTTCTCTTTCATCTTCTGAAGATATTTTTTCTTCTTCCACATATACATTTTTATAAAAAAATATTGTTTTGTTAAAGATATAATGTAGCCGTTTGAAGTTTGGTGACATCTACTAACTCTTGCCATATTTTCCGACTCTTTGTTGGTACACCATTAACTAGAATAACTAAAGGTTCACTTTCCTCTCTCTCTACACCAACAGTTTCAATATTTTTCTTCAAATCTAAAGGTAAATACACAACTCTTCCTTTTAAACCTCTTTGTAAATCTGTTGGAGGCAGCTTTCCTGTTTTAGGCTCCATACGAACTATAGCCTGAAACGGGTGCACAGACTGAATAAGAATGGACTCATACGTATTTATCTACGGTTCCGGAGGAATAGCTACCAACTCTAGGTTATTATGTACAGGTCTAGCTGGCATTTTGTTCTCTTCTAATTTGTTGTAACAATATTTACAAATACGTTGATCACTATCCAATTCAAAATGACCTTCCACCAACAAATAAGCACCAAATTGCTTCCACTTATCATTGTTTTCCTTTTCACTTTTTAAATACAGATCTACGGGGCATATTAGCAAGACCGGCGATAAAATTATCGCCGTTTTAGCGGCAGGAAACTGCAGCTAAAGCGGCGATAATGGGCTTGCTAATATGCGTTATAGAATTCCAATAGAAGCCCAGGTTAGATGTCCTGCACATCTAACCTGGGCTTCTATTGGAATTCTATAACGCATATTAGCAAGCCCATTATCGCCGTTTTAGCGGCAGTTTCCTGCCGCTAAAACGGCGATAATTTTATCGCCGGTCTTGCTAATATGCCCCTACATTCCTAGTTTGACTTCTATAGTGAGTACGTCGACAACAAATACAAACATAGTTTGGTTTTTCACAAGAAACTACCTTAAACTTTGTAATTTATTCTGCAAACATCTCAGTAGTACTATTTTTCACCTCTTCTTCAACACCTACACTTATCAAAGTCTCACTTTCTCTACACTCCTCTTGAGGACCAAAGAAACGAAACTGTATATCATCAGAAACTTGTTTACATCCGACACTGAACCATATATAAGAGCTGTGTTTATTCCACTTAAAGATAATGCAGGACTTTTTACGTAGTACAATCTTCTTACTAACTTCCGCATTTCTGAGTGATGTACTGCTAACATTCTTAAATGAAAAAAAGTACTTCGACACACTTTTCTAGAAAGACAAACCAGAGAATGACCTTGCAAGTTAGTATATTTTCTCTCTTTACAAGGTTCTAGTCCTTGCAACATCCTAATCTTCTGTTTAACACTTTTTTTTACCATAATCTCGTAAGAAATTTCGTGATATATCAAAAGATTCCTGTCGTATACTACAAATACTACTACAACCCCACTTATACACTGGAGCTTGTGTACGTCTCCCTTGAACTTCTTCAGCTATTACTTCTTCCATATTTCTAGGAACCATCTTTTCTTTTTCAATTGGACAACCGTTTTTAACCTCATAACAACGACCACTGGTATCAACTGCATGAACTAATGTATTTTGTTGAAAATAGCTTTCTTCATTAAAAAAAGGTTCAGTACTAGAAGTGTGCTTCCATTCACCCGAATTCTTTTTGCAAAAGTTAGTTCTATTAACCAGTCTTTTTCTTTTATTTTTCTCCTTCATAAAGTGCATTGTTTTATTCAATGTTTTCATTCTCTTCAATACTAATATAAACAATTTTCTTTTCAATTCAAAAGCCTTTTCAATTACACTTTCAATCTGTTGTTTTTTCTTGTAAAATGCTGATTTTCTTTTATATTTTTTGCAATCTTTCAATAAATGTTGTAGTACTCTACTTTTATACATTCTCTTTCTAATGTCTTTATATTCTTTCATCCTTCTTTCAACATAGATTGTTTTTCCATAACCTGATTTTCCATTAATTTGTCCTTTTTTCGTTTCCTTCTTATTGGTTGTACTACTTTTCTTTCTCTTTTCACCATTTTAAAAATTCATTACGTTCTTTAAAAGTCTTTTAACAAATTCTTTAGTTCTCTTACCAGAAGTCTTTTTCTTCAATGTCACATATTGTACTTTATCTAATTTCAGCTTTTCTCTTTCCTTTAAATAGTACTTTTTTTCTTTTCTTTTCTTTTGATCTTTTCTTGCCATACTCAATCTTTATAAGTAATAATGGTGAATATCTGAAAACAAACACAAGTTTAAATAGTTTCGTTAAATAATTTATTATTATTAAAATAATTATATTAAAATATTCTCATGTATAAATAAAGAAATATTTTTAATTGCATTGCAAAGCTATGTCAGACACTGCACAATTCCTACAATATGAAGACATCACAACCTATACAACAGAATCACAGAGCACAACTAAAGGATTTCTCTACTGCTACCCAAATCATATCTAAAGTGCAGTCTATCAACTTTGAAGGCCTGCATTATATTGTGATTGAGGTATATGTCTACTTGCACATATATTTTCATATGTGTCATACATTTGAAGATGCTTTATATATAAAACAGAAGTATACATATATTTGTATGCTTCTTTTATATATAGTACACTTGCAAAAAGTACAGACTCATCCATGCATGGTTTCAGAAAGATGGTGAAACTTACACCAAAAATATGTGACAGGTTGCTGCTTTGTTTTTGCCTATACTCAATACCTAACTATTGCCCCTATCTATATCCTTCTTCCCTCTTTCTACACCTCTCTTCCATCTTTTTCCACCCCTGTTCTGTCTTTCTACACTTTTCTTTACTCTTTCTACACCCGTCTTGAATGTTTCTCCACTTCTTTTGTCTATTTCTACAACTCTCTTGCCTCTTTCTGTACTTCTCTTGTCTCTTTCTGCTGCTCTGTTGCTTCTTTCTGAACCTCTCTTGCCTCTTTCTGCACCCCTCTTGCCTCTTTGTGCACCTCTGTTGCTTCTTTCTGCACTTCTCTTGCTTCTTTCTGCACCTCTCTTGCTTCTTTCTGTACCTCTTTTGCCTCTTTCTGTACCCTTCTTCCGTCTTTGTGCATCTCTGTTGCCTCTTTCTGCTCCCCTCTTGTCTTTTTCTGCACTTCTGTTACTTCCTTCTCAACGTCTCTTGCTTCTTTCTGTACCTGTCTTACTTCTTTCTCTACCCCTGTTGCCTCTTTTTGCATCCTTCTTCCCTCTTTCTGCACCTCTGTTACCTCTTTCTGTACCCCTCTAGCTTCTTTGTACACTCCTGTTCCCTCTTTCTGCACCTCTGTTCCCTCTTTCTGCACCCCTTATGACTCTTTCTGCACTTCTATCGCTTCTTTCTGCAGTGCTCTTGCCTGTTTCTCCACCTCTCTTCTCTCTTTCTGTACCCCTGTTCCCTTTCACTGCACCCCTCTTGTCTGTTTCTGCACCTCTGTTGATTCTTTCTGCACTAGTCTAGCTTCTTTTTCCACCTTTCTTACAATTTTTGACACTCCTCTTGCTTCTTTCACCATACCTGTTTCTCCTTCTTCACCTCTGTTAGTTCTTTCTACACTACTCTTGCTTCTTTATACACCCCTCTTGCTTCTTTCTGTACCTCTCTTCCCTCTTTCTATACCTCTTTTCTCTCTTTCTGTACCTCTGTTAATTTTTTCTGCACTTCTCTTGCCTCTTACTCTACCCCACTTGACTGTTTCTTCGCCTCTCTTCCTTCTTTGTGCAGTTCTCTTGCTTCTTTGTACACTTCTAATACTCCTTCTGCACCACTGTTGTCTCTTTTTACATCCTTCTTCCCTTTTTCTGAACCTCGCTTGCCTCTTTCTACAACCGTCTTGCCTCTTTCTGCACCCCTGTTGCCTCTTTCTACATCCTTCTTCCCTCTTTGTGCACCTCTGTTGCCTCTTTCTGCACTCCTCTTCTCTCTTTCTGTACCTCTCTTGTTTCTTTCTGCACCTCTCTTGCTTCTTTCTCCATTTCTCTTGCCTCTTTCTCTACCCCACTTCCCTCTTTGTGCACCTCTCCTACTTTTTTCTCCACTACTCTTGCTTCTTTCTGCACTTCTGTTACTCTTTCTGCACCCCTCTTACCTCTTTTTACATCCTTCTTCCCTGTTTCTGCACTTCTCTTGAATTTTCTACACCCCTGTTTCCTTTTTCTGCACCTCTCTTGCATATTTCAGCAACTGTCTTGCTTCTTTCTGCAGTTGTCTTGTCTCCTTCTGCACCTCTGTTCATTCTTTCCAAACCTCTCTTGCAAATTTCTATACCTCTCTTCGCTCCTTGTGCACCCCTCTTGCCTCCTTCTGCACCTCTGTTGGTTCTTTCTGCACTGCTCTTGGATCTTTCTGCACTTCTTTTGCTTGTTTGTGCACTTCTCTTGCCTCCTTCTGCACCTCTGTTACTTCTGTCTGCACTTCTCTTGCTTCTTAGTTATTTATTTTGACTATATTCAATACCTAATTACTAGAAAATGGTAAAGCAGCAGCACCAGAAAAGTAATATTTAACATATAATAAGTGACAAATTAGTGATTATGATACTTTGTAAGACTCTCTAGAAAAGTTCACTTGAAGTGCACTAAATAAATCTAACTGTCTCTTTGAAATATGAAGTGCACTCTCTCAACTTTTAACGTCTTAATGGTCTTCTGTTTAAGATATGTATGAACTTGCACATGTATTGTGATATCTCTTATACATCTGAACATACTACACATATAAAACACAAGTATACATCTATTTGTATCTTTCTTTGATATATGATACTGCTAACAAAAGGTACAGACATATGCATACATGTTTTTAAGAAGATTGTGAGACTTACACCAGAGACATATCAAAGATTGCTGCTATATCTTGCACTAGGCCCAACATCCTATGTAGTCATAGAACGATAAAGCAGCAGCACAAAAGTGGGGTTTAAGGCATATTAAGAGAAGAATCAATTATAACGCTACTTTGTATCAGTCTCTGGAAAGCCACACTTCAAGTATACCACATAATTTTCATTATCTACTACAAGTCTGAAAAGTAATCTGTCAAGTTTTAAGGTCTGCATAGTATTGTAACTAAGGTATATCTCTACTTTTACATGTATTTTGATACATATTATGCATCTGAAGATGCTACACATATAAAACACAAGTATACATTTATTTATATATTACTTTAATATATGATATTGCTACCAAAATGTACAGAAATATGTATGAATGGTTTTCGCAATATGTTAAGAGTTACAGCTAAGATATATGATAGGTGTATCTCAGTGATTACATGACTCCATGGGTAGTGCCTAGATGATTGTATGAGGGCAAGGGTAATGTCTGTATAATTGCAAGAGATTGGATACTAATTAACTGAATGCATAAGTGCAGACATAGAGATTGTGTGCATGGATAACGGCATGAATAGACCCTGAATGCATAGATGAGTGTATAAGTAGTGCCTACAAAAATGAATTAGAGGACTACATGAGTACTACCTGAGTGATTGAAGAAGTGCAAAGGTAATGGTTGGTTGGCTGATTACATAAGTGCATGGCTACTGCCTGGGTGATTGAAGAGCTGCATAAGTAATACCTGGGTGACTACATGAGTGCAAAGATAATACCAGTGTGATTAGAGCACTGCACAGATACTGCCTTGGTACATCAAAGAATGCATGGATACTGCCTGACTGATTGCAACAATGCATAGATAGTACCTGGGTGATTACATGAGTGCAAGGGTTGTGCCTGGGTCATTACATAACTGCATGTGTAGTGGCTGGATGATTGAAGGAGTGCTTTGGTAATGCCTGTCTGATTGCATGAGTGCAGGGATAATGTCTAGATGATTGCATGAGTGCAGGGATACTGCCTGGGTAATTCCATGAGTGCAGGGGTCCTGTCTGAGTGAATGCATGACTGCAGAGGTAGTGCCTGTGTGATTCTATGAGAACAAGAGTAGTGACTTGGTGATTGGAGAAGTACTAGGGTAGTCCCATGGTGACTGCATAAGTGCATACGTAGTGCCTGAGTGATTTTATAACTGCATGGGCACTGGCTGTGTGATTGGAGGAGTGCATAGATACTGACAGAGTGATTGGAGGAGTGCAAGGGTAGTGCCTGGGTGATTGAACCAGTGTATAGGTAATGCATTGGTGATTGCATGAGTGCAGGGGAAATCTCTGGGGGATTGCAGGAGTACATAGGTAAGGCCTGGGTGATTGCATGAGTTCAGTGGTAATGTCTGGGAGACTACAGGAGTAGATAGGAAGTGGCTGGGTGATTTTAGAACTGCAAGAGTACTGCCTGGGTGATTGCAGGACTACTGTTGTAGTGCCTGAGTGATTGAAGGAGGGGAAGGGTAGTGCCTGAGTGATTATATAAGTGCATAGGTAGTGGCTGGGTGATTAAAGGAGTGCAAGGGTACTGCCTGGGTAATTGCATAAGTGCAAGGGTAGTGCCTGAGTGATTGTATGACAACAAGGATAATGCCTGGATTATTGGAGGAGTACTAAAGTAGTAACTGGGTGATTGCATAAGTGCATAGGTAGTGCCTGAGGGAGTTAATAAGTGCATGGCTGCTGCCTAAGTGATTGCAGGAGTGCATAGATACTGACAGGGTGATTGGAGGAGTGAAAGTGTAGTGCCTGGGTGATTGAATCACTCTATAGCTAATTCATTGGTGATTACATGAGTGCAAAGGTAATGTCTGGGGGATTAGAGGAGTACATAGGTAATGCCTGGGTGATTGCATGAGTGCAGAGGTAATGTCTGGGGGATTACAAAAGTACATAGGAAGTGCACCAGTGATTTTATAAGTGCATGGGTACTGCCTAGGTGATTGGAGGACTACTCTTGTAGTGCTTGAGTAATTGAAATAGAGCAAAGGTACTGCCTAGGTGATTTTATAAGTGCATGGCTACCGGCTGAGTGATAACATAATTATAGGGATAGTGCTTCTGTGATTGGAGGAGTGCAAGGGTAGTGCCTCAGTGATTATATAAGTGCATGGGTAGTGGCTGGGTGTTTGAAGGAGTGCAGAAGTAGTGACTAAGTGATTGCATGAGAACAAAGGTACTGCCTGGGTGATTGGAGGAGTACTAGCGTAGTGTCTGGGTGATTGCATAACTGCTAGATAGGGCCTGAGTGATTTTATAAGTGCATGAGTACTGGCTAAGTGATTGGAGGAGTGCATAGATCCTGAGAGGGTGATTGGAGAAATGCAAAGGTAGTGCCTGGGTGATTGAATCAGTGTATAGCTAATGCATTAGTGATTGCATGACTGCAAGGATAATGTCTGGGGGATTAGAGGAGTACATAGGTAATGCCTGGGTGATTGCATGAGTGCAGAGGTAATGTCTGGGGGATTACAAAAGTACATAGGAAGTGCCTAGGTGATTTTATAAGTGCATCAGTACTGCCTAGGTGATTGCAGTAGTATTGCAGTAGTGCCTGGGTGATTGGAGGAGTGTAAAGGTAGTGCCTGGGTGATTTTATAAGTGCATGGGCACTGGCTGGGGGATTAGAGGAGTACATAGGTAATGTCTGGGTGATTGCATGAGTGCAGGGGTAATATCTAGGGGATTACAGGAGTACATAGGAAGTGCCTGGATGATTTTATAAGTGCATGTGTACTGCCTGGGTGATTGGAATAGTACTGTGGTAGTGCCTGAGTGATTGGAGGGAGGAGTGTAAAGGTAGTGCCTGGCTGATTTTGTAAATGCATAGGCACTGGCTAAGTGATTAGAGGAGTGCATAGATCCTGACAGGGTGATTGGAGGAGTGCAAGGGTAGTGCCTGGGGGGATTACAAAGGTACATAGGAAGTGCTGTGGTGATTTTATAAGTACATGGTTACTGCCTAGGTGATTGGAGGACTACTCTTGTAGTGCTTGAGTAAAAATAGTGCAAAGGTACTGCCTAGATGATTTTATAAGTGCATGGCTACTGGCTGAGTGATAACATAATTATAGGGATAGTGCTTCTGTGATTGGAGGAGTGCAAGGGTAGTGCCTCAGTGATTATATAAGTGCATGGGTAGTGGCTGGGTGATTGAAGGACTGCAGGGGTAGTGGCTGGGTGATTGAAGGAGTGCAGGAGTAGTGGCTAAGTGATTGCATGAGAACAAAGGTACTGCCTGGGTGATTGGAGGAGAACTAGGGTAGTGCCTGGGTGAATGCATAAGTGCATAGATAGTGCCTGAGTGATTTTATATGTGCATGAGCACTGGCTAAGTGATTGGAGGAGTGCATAGATCCTGACAGGGTGATTGGAGAGATGCAAAGATAGTGCCTGGGTGATTGAATCAGTGTATAGCTAATGCATTAGTGATTGCATGACTGCAAGGATAATGTCTGGGGGATTAGAGGAGTACATAGGTAATGCCTGGGTGAGTGCATGAGTGCAGAGGTAATGTGTGGGGGATTACAAAAGTACATAGGAAGTGCCTAGATGATTTTATAAGTGCATCAGCACTGCCTAGGTGATTGCAGTAGTATTGTAGTAGTGCCTGAGTGATTGGAGGAGTGTAAAGGTAGTGCCTGGGTGATTTTATAAGTGCATGGGCACTGGCTGAGTGGTTACATAATTATAGGGATAGTGCCCACGTGATTGGAAGAGTGCAAGGTTAGTGCCTGACTGGTTATATAAGTGCATGGGTAGTGGCTGGGTAATTGAAGACTGCACGGATAGTGACTGGGTGATTGAAGGGATGCAGGGGTAGTACCTGGGTGATTGCATGACAACAAGTGTAGTGCCTGGGTGATTGGAGGAATACTAGGTTAGTGCCTGGATGATTGCATAAGTGCATAGGTAGTGCCTGAGTGATATTATAAGTACATGGGTACTGGCTAAGTGATTGGAGGAGTACATAGATCTTGACAGGGTGATTGGAAGAGGGCAAGGGTAGTATCTGGGTGATTGAATCAGTGTATAGCTAATGCATTAGTGATTGTATGAGTGCAAGGGTAATGTCTGGGGGATTAGAGGAGTACATAGGTAATTCCTGGTGATTCCATGAGTGCAGGGGTAATATCTAGGGGATTACAGGAGTACATAGGAAGTGCCTGGGTGATTTTATAAGTGCATGTGTACTGCCTGGGTGATTGGAGTAGTACTGTGGTAGTGCCTGAGTGATTGGAGGAGTGCAACATCCTGAGTAGTAGCAGAATACTGAAATTTCAGAACAAAACTGAGGTCTATGACATGGTGTACACTTTTGTACTGCAGCTTCACAATTCTATAACTACTCAGGGTGTTGGGCCCAAAATAAAGCATCAAACCTACACATGAGTCTGTTATAGATCTCACCATATTCCTGAAACCATACATGCATATATGTCTACCTTTTGAAATCATCATATATAAAAGAAATAAACAAATAGACTGAACTTTACATTTGAAAGACATACCTACATTTCTGCAGTGTATTTCAAGTGTACCTTTCCCCAGACAAATGGAAAGTAGCCTAATCAGTAATCCATTCTGCCAACATGTCTTAAAACTCACTTTTGTTCTACAGCATCACCATTCTACGAATATTGGGCCTAGCCAAACATAAAGCAGCAACCTATCACACGTCTCTACCACAATTCTAACCATATTCCTAAAAGCATGTATGCTTTTATGTATACCTATTGCCAAAAGCATAACACATATTAGAATACATGTGCAAGTAGAAACATAACCACACTCACAAGACCATAAAGACCTTAAAACTTGACAGAGTACACTTAACATTTCAAACACACCTAGATTTATGCGGCAAATTTCAAGTGAACTTTTACACAGACTCTTATAAAGTACCATAATCAATAATTTGTCTCCCAAGTATTGAGCATAGCTAACAGCAAAGCAACCCTTCACTTATCTTTGTTGAAAATCTCCCCATTTTTCTAAAAGCATGTATGCATATATCTCTCGCTACCTTTTCCTAGTATCATCATATATAAAAGAATCATACAAATAGATCTATACCTGTATTTTATAAATCTAGCATCTTCACATGCAAAACACATATGAAAATACATCTGTAAGTACAGACATACCACACTCACAAAGCCATGCAGATCTTAAAACTTAAGAAGCTCACTTCTCATTTCAAATATAGACCTAAAATAATGTGACATATTTCAACCATACCTTTCAACAGACTCACACAAAATACCCTAATCACTAATTCCTCTGCCAACATGTTTTAAACCACAGTTTTCACCTGCAGCTTCACTATTCTGCAACTACTTATGCTATTGGACCTACACAAATATAAACTAGCAACCCTTCACAAGTCTCTGCTGTAAGTCTCACCATATTTCTAAAAGCATGCATGCATATGTGTGTACCTTTTGCTAGCAGTATTATATATAAAAGTAATATACACATAAATGCATACCTGTGTTTTATACATCTATCATCTTCAGACGCATAACACGTACCATAATACATATGCAAGTAGAGACATACATCAGTCACAACACCATCCACAGCTCAAAGCTTCACAAACTACACTTCAAAATTCAAACAGAAACTGAAAATTATGCGGTATATATAAAATATACCTTTCCACACTTCATACAAATTACTCTAATAATTAATATCTCTACAAACATATCTCAAATCTCAGTTTAGTGCTGCTGCTTTACCATTCTACAACTACTTATAATGTTACGCCTAGCCAAATACAAAGCAGGAACCCTTCACATGTCTCTGCTAAAAGTCTCACCATAATCCTAAAAGCATGCATGCATATGTCTGTATCACAGCACTATCCACACCTGTAAAATTCACAGAACAAACTTCCAATTTCAAGCAAACACCAAAAATTATGTGGCATATTTCAACTGTATCTCTCTAGAGACTTAAAAAAAGAAGCCTATTCACTAATACGTTATGTCAACATGTTTTAAACCACACTTTTATGCTGCATCTTCACCATTCTACTACTACTCACAGTCTTGAGCCTACCACATAATAAGCAACAACACCTCTTTGTTATACATCATGCACCTTCAAATGTATAAGACATATGAAAATACATATACAAGTAGAGACATACTTCAGACACAAGTCCATGCACGCCTTAAAACTTGACAAACTGCACTTCCAATTTAAAAGCAACACCTAAAATTATGCGGTATACTACAAATGTACATATCCATACACTAAAATAAACTACCATAATCACTAATCCATCTTCCAATATACACATATTACTATACAGAATCTATTTCAAACAACATTTAATTACAATAAAACAAAATACAATACACATCTCTACATTTAATTATATATTTCAAACATCACAGTTCTTGAATAATTTTTAAACATTAAAGATAAAGCTAATACATAATACACCTCACAAATGTATAACTCACCTTCCAAATTGATTTGTAGAATATGAAACAACACAAACTCATAAAACATTTTCTTATGCACACAATCAATGTAATGCACCACTCTCTACAAGGTAAAACCAGTAATGGCAAACTTTCCCTCTCTTTCTCCACACAAATAAATGTAAGTAACAAATTACATTGCTTCCTACATAATTTCAAATTATAAAACACATTTCTATTGGTTAGACATATTAACCCTTACCAACTGACTTCTAAACGTGACCAAACTGGTTCTGGAATTTTTGGGAGTCGCGACTCCACCGTGCACCAACGCGATGGAGCCGCGAATCCATACGGGAGTTCAAAAATATATTACAAATAAAAATACCACTATTTTTTAACAACACAACACTTCTAAAGATAGTACTGGTTTGGGAAATTATACTTTAATAACATATCACTCATATATAAATTACAACTTCACATTTTAAGTCCCCAGTTAAGTTTCAACCCTTCCCCCATTCTGCTTAATGCCAGTTTCCATAGTAACAGTTCATGGAACATTTAACAGAACTAACAAGTCACAAGTTCACCATATTTTCAAGTTCAACACACAAGGTTACAAATGCAAACAGCAGGTGTGGTTGACTTGCAAAATATGACCTTATCCTATCTACTGTACCTATCAAACATTTTTTACTAACCAATAAGAATCATGCTTTTTAAAGAAAGTAACATGCACCCTATTTTGAGTGTACAGTGTTCTTAAACAGCCAATCAATTCTCTACTTATTAAAAAAACTGCATCTTGTCCACCATTTTAGATACCTCTCATTCTACCAACTGACTACCTCAGCTACAGACATCTTTTCATTACTTCCAGACATCCCTTCAAGATGCTTACAGTATGGATTGTTGGGCACAGCTATGTTTTCTGGTGCAAAAGGTATGCTGAACGCAGAGGTATTGACAAAGACCTAGCGTTGCAAAATGTGGATAATAAATGGATTGCACAGAGAGGATTAAAGTGGTACCAATTGATGCCTTTGGTTAAAACCTTTTTGCATCTCCAACCCCCTGACCTCATGATTGTGCACCGTGGTGGCAATGGCCAAGGCACATTCGCTGGGGTAGGACTGGAAATGCTCATGAAGGATACCTTTGCACAATTGATGTTGCTTTTCCCCCAAACTGTCTTTGTATACTCTAATATATGCCAAAGACAGAAATGGAAGTGGTCAAATCAATTCTGATGGATTAAACCCAGATCTGTGACTGGGGGTGAATGTTTGCCAATGTGCAACATTCCATCCATCATCTTGTGTGTTTTGCATTTCGCCCTAAGTGGGAAGGGTATGCCCAGACGCGGGTCCCGTGCTCACAACGCCACTGGAGTCAAGCTATCCTGGCTGATGAGGGCTGAAAGCCCGAAACCGGTCCTAGAATGCTTGATTCCGGTCCAGGGAAGACATGCCTTGGCAGTTCGGTCTGGACTGTTCCCATGAGGCACAGGGTCAAGACTGATTTGCATATGGCTATGTCTGAACTGGGGTGGCGTGGTGAAGCAAAATAACGATGGATTAAACCCAGATCTGTGACTGGGGGTGAATGTTTGCCAATGTGCAACATTCCATCCATCATCTTGTGTGTTTTGCATTTCGCCCTAAGTGGGAAGGGTATGCCCAGACGTGGGTCCCGTGCTCACTACGCCACTGGAGTCAAGCTATCCTGGCTGATGAGGGCTGAAAGCCCGAAACCGGTCCTAGGATGCTTGATTCCGGTCCAGGGAAGACATGGCTTGGAAGTTCGGTCTGGACTGTTCCCATGAGGCACAGGGTCAAGACTGATTTGCATATGGCTATGTCTGAACTGGGGTGGCGTGGTGAAGCAAAATAACGATGGATTAAACCCAGATCTGTGACTGGGGGTGAATGTTTGCCAATGTGCAACATTCCATCCATCATCTTGTGTGTTTTGCATTTCGCCCTACATGGGAAGGGTATGCCCAGACGTGGGTCCCGTGCTCACTACGCCACTGGAGTCAAGCTATCCTGGCTGATGAGGGCTGAAAGCCCGAAACCGGTCCTAGGATGCTTGATTCCAATCCAGGGAAGACATGGCTTGGCAGTTCGGTCTGGACTGTTCCCATGAGGCACATGGTCAAGACTGATTTGCATATGGCTATGTCTGAACTGGGGTGGCGTGGTGAAGCAAAATAACGATGGATTAAACCCAGATCTGTGACTGGGGGTGAATGTTTGCCAATGTGCAACATTCCATCCATCATCTTGTGTGTTTTGCATTTCGCCCTAAGTGGGAAGGGTATGCTCAGACGTGGGTCCGGTGCTCACTACGCCACTGGAGTCAAGCTATCCTGGCTGATGAGGGCTGAAAGCCCGAAACCGGTCCTAGGATGCTTGATTCCGGTCCAGGGAAGACATGGCTTGGCAGTTCGGTCTGGACTGTTCCCATGAGGCACAGGGTCAAGACTGATTTGCATATGGCTATGTCTGAACTGGGGTGGCGTGGTGAAGCAAAATAACGATGGATTAAACCCAGATCTGTGACTGGGGGTGAATGTTTGCCAATGTGCAACATTCCATCCATCATCTTGTGTGTTTTGCATTTCGCCCTAAGTGGGAAGGGTATGCCCAGACGTGGGTCCCGTGCTCACTACGCCACTGGAGTCAAGCTATCCTGGCTGATGAGGGCTGAAAGCCCGAAACCGGTCCTAGGATGCTTGATTCCGGTCCAGGGAAGACATGGCTTGGCAGTTCGGTCTGGACTGTTCCCATGAGGCACAGGGTCAAGACTGATTTGCATATGGATATGTCTGAACTGGGGTGGCGTGGTGAAGCAAAATAACGATGGATTAAACCCAGATCTGTGACTGGGGGTGAATGTTTGCCAATGTGCAACATTCCATCCATCATCTTGTGTGTTTTGCATTTCGCCCTAAGTGGGAAGGGAATGCCCCGACGTGGGTCCGGTGCTCACTACGCCACTGGAGTCAAGCTATCCTGGCTGATGAGGGCTGAAAGCCCGAAACCGGTCCTAGGATGCTTGATTCCGGTCCAGGGAAGACATGGCTTGGCAGTTCGGTCTGGACTCTTCCCATGAGGCACAGGGTCAAGACTGATTTGCATATGGCTATGTCTGAACTGGGGTGGCGTGGTGAAGCAAAATAACGATGGATTAAACCCAGATCTGTGACTGGGGGTGAATGTTTGCCAATGTGCAACATTCCATCCATCATCTTGTGTGTTTTGCATTTCACCCTAAGTGGGAAGGGTATGCCCAGACGTGGGTCCCGTGCTCACTACGCCACTGGAGTCAAGCTATCCTGGCTGATGAGGGCTGAAAGCCCGAAACCGGTCCTAGGATGCTTGATTCCGGTCCAGGGAAGACATGGCTTGGCAGTTCGGTCTGGACTGTTCCCATGAGGCACAGGGTCAAGACTGATTTGCATATGGCTATGTCTGAACTGGGGTGGCCTGGTGAAGCAAAATAACGATGGATTAAACCCAGATCTGTGACTGGGGGTGAATGTTTGCCAATGTGCAACATTCCATCCATCATCTTGTGTGTTTTGCAAATCAATTCTGTCCACAGATTGAGAAATCTAGGAAAAATGTCAATAAAGCTGTTTCTGCTTACCTCAGAGACCATAGAATGGGCTCCATATATAACAACAATATACGTTTTGATATGGATGACATCTACAGAAGTGATGGAGTGCACTTCACAGAGCATGGGAACAGAGTCTTTCTCAACAACCTAAAGCTGTGCATCCGCACGTACATGTAGCTAGAACAAACTCATAATGAAAAAAAGGGCTCTTTTTAGAGCCACCCTATAACACAATAGTGACTCATATTCTTATTTAAACATACATACTTTTTTTTCACTTTTAAGGATTTGCGAATCCATCGCGAAATTGCAAAATCATGAATTCAATGTACTACAACACAAACTCTGAAACACTCTTCCCTTCCACCTACATTCAGAACCCAATCTTCTTCCCTTCCGTAAACTTTTGAAAAGTTGGTTGTTCCAAAACCCCACCCACTAAACTGTTGTGACCCACCCTACCCGTCCACTAGCGCTGGGATGCCTTCAGGTTTCCTGCTCTCGCTTCCAAGAACCAAAGCAGTGTTTGCTATGGCAGGGTGGGAGCCGTGCTCCCGCCCTGCCATAGCAAACGGCAATGTTCCGGGGATGGGCAACCCGGGACATTGCAGGAGCCGGCCCTGGAAGGTGGCGGTCCCCAGGGCCATCTAGGGCTCCAGGAGGGGGGCCGAGCGGCCCTCCTCCCAACTATTGTGAAGCCCCGGGGATATGGTGGTCCCCGGGGCCGGGGGTCTGCAACGGACTGCTGCATTTAAATTATGTGTGCCCCGGGGAGGTGGTGGTCCCCGGGGAAGTGTGGGGGGGCTTGAGCCCCCCCCACACAGTTTTAGAAAGTAGCCCCGGGGAGGTGGCGGTCCTCGGGGTTTGGGGGGGCCCGCGAGGCCCACCTCCCTAAAATAACAATGCCCCTGGGAGGTGGCGGTCCCCAGGGCAGCGTGGGAGGGGCAAGTTTCCTGGCGGTGGTGTGGTAGACAGGCAATGCAATATGCTGTCAAAGTCCAGCCAAGCATATTACGAGTTCTCACCGCCAGCCTTTTATTAAATTCCAATTTAATTACACATAAAAAGTAAGCAATATAAAAAAATACATTTTACAAAAAATATATTCTATAATACAAAAATTACTATATAATTTAATATGATTTTTTTAATGCACAAAAACATAATAATAATATAATTTTAAAGAATATTAACAAAACTATAAAATTCTAGGAATAATAAATGTACTATTCCCACTCCAGTCGGTGCAACAGCAGAGAAAAGCATTGGACTCAGCAGCGGTAAAATCTACTATTCCCACTCCAGTCTGTGCAACAGTAGGGAAAGCGTTGGACTCATGAGGGGTAAATTTAATATTCCCATTCCAGTCTGTGCAACAGTTCAGAAAGCATTGGACTTTGAAGGGGCCACTTCAGTCGGTGCAACAATAGGTAAAGCTTTGACTCAGGAGGGGTAAAAGGTACTATTCCCACTCCACTCTGTGCAAAAGCAGGGAAAGCATTGGACTCAGGAAGGGTAAAATTTACTATTCCTACTCCAGTCTGTGCCACAGTTCAGAAAGCATTGGACTTCGAAGGGGTAACATTTACTATTCCCACCTAAGTCAGTGCAACAATAGGGAAAGCTTGGACTCAGGAGGGGTAAAATGAACTATTCCCACGCCAGTCGGTGCAACAGCAGAGAAAGCATTGGACTCAGGAGGGGTAAAATGAACTATTCCCACGCCAGTCGGTGCAACAGCAGAGAAAGCAATGGACTCAGGAGGGGTAAAATTTACTATTACCAATTCACTGTGTGCAACAGTAGGGAAAGAGTTGTACACAGGAGGGGTAAAATCTACTAATCCCACTCAAGTCGGAAAACAGCAAGGAAAGAGTAGGACTCAGGAGGAGTAAAATTTACTATTCCCACTCCAGTTGGTTCAACTATAGAGAAAGTGATGGACTCAGGAGGGATAAAATTTACTAAACCTACACCAGTCTGTGCAACAGTTCGGAGAGCGTTGGACTTCGAAAGGGTACAATTTACTATTCCCACTTCAGTCGGCACAACAATAGGGAGAAGTTGGACCCAGGAGGGGTAAATCTTACTATTCCCACTCCAGTCGGTGCAACAGCAGAGAAAAGCATTAGACTCAGGAGCGGTAAAATCTTCTATTCCCACTCCAGTCTGTGCAACAGTAGTGAAAGCGTTGCACTCAGGAGGGGTAAAAAGTACTATTCCCTCTCCACTCTGTGCAACAGTAGGGAAAGCGTTGTACTCAGCAAAGGTAAAATTTACTACTCCTATTCCAGTCTGTGCAAAGTTAGGGCAAGCAATGGACTCAGGAGAGGTAAAATGTACTATTCCCACTTCACTCTGTGCAACAGTAGGGAAAGCGTTGGACTCATGAGGGGTAAAATTTATTATTCCCACTCCAGTCGGTGCAACAGCAGAGAAAGCATTGGACTCAGGAGGGGTAAAATCTACTACTCCTACTCCAGTCTGTGCAATAGTAGGGAAAGCGATGGACTCAGGAGGGGTAAAATGTACTGTTCCCACTTCACTCTGTGCAACAGTAGGGAAAGCGTTGCACTTAGGAGGGGTAAAATTTACCATTTCCACTCCAGTCGGTGCAACAGTAGAGAAAGTGTTGAACTCACAAGGGGTAAAATGTACTAATCCCAATCCAGTCTGTGCAACAGTAAGGAAAGCGTTGGACTCAGGTTGGGTAAAATGTACTATTCCCACTCCAATCAGTGCAACAGCAGGGAAAGCGTTGAAGTCTGGAGGGGTAACGTTTAATATTTCCACTCCAGTCTGTGCAGTAGATCGGAAAGCATTGGACTTCGATGGGGTAAAATTTATTATTCCCACTTCAGTCGGTACAACAATAGGGAGAAGTTGGACTCAGGAGGGGTCAAATTTACTATTCCCAATCCAGTTGGTGCAACAGAAGAGCAAGTGTTGTACTCAGGAGGGGTAAAATTTACTAATCCCATTCCAGTCTGTTCACCAGTAGAGAAAGCTTCAGACTTTGAAAGGGTAAAATGAACTATTTCCACTCCAGTCTGTGCAACAATAGGGAAAGCGTTGGACTCAGGAGGGGTAAAATTTACTATTCCCACTCGAGTCGGTGCAACAGCAGGAAAAGCGTTGGACTCGGGAGGGGTAAAATTTAGTATTCCCACTCCAGTCGGTGCAACAGCAGGGAAAGCATTGGATTTAGGAAGGGAAAAATGTACTAATCCCAATCCAGTCTGTGCAACAGCAGGGAATGCATTGGAGTCTGGAGGGGTAAAATGTACTATTTCCACTTGAGTCTGTGCAACAGTTCAGAAAGCGTTGGATTTCGAAGGGGTAAAATTTACTATTCCCAATTTAGTCTGTGCAACATTAGGGAAAGCATGGACTCAGGAGGGGTAAAATTTACTATTCCCACTCCAGTTGGTGCAACAGCAGAGAAAGCATTGGATTTAGGAGGGGTAAAATCTACTACTCCGACTCCAGTCTGTGCAACAGTAGGGAAAGCGTTGTACTCAGGAGGGGTAAAATCTTCTAATCCCACTCCAGTCGGTGCAACAGCAGGAAAAGGGTTGGACTCAGGAGGGGTAAAATTTACCATTCCCACTCCAGTCGGTGCAACAAGTAGGGAAAGTGTTTAACTCAGGAGGGGTAAAATGTACTAATCCCAATCCAGTCTGTGCAACAGTAAGGAAAGCATTGGACTCAGTAAGGGGTAAAATTTACTATTGCCACTCCAGTCGGTGCAACAGTAGGGAAAGAGTTGGACTCAGGAGGAGTAAAATTTACTATTCCCATTTCAGTCGGTGCAACAGCAGGTAAAGCCTTGGACTCAGGAGAGGTAAAATATACTATTCCCACTCCAGTCGGTGCAACAGTAGGTAAAGTGTTGAACCCAGAAGGGGTAAAATGCAGTCGTGGCTCCTGGAGGGAGAGCTGCGGGGCGGTGGGGCGGGGCGGGGGAGGGATAGGGTGGGGGGTAGTAAACTCCAGCATACGGCCAAATGGAGGTAAGTACATAAATAAATAAATAAAACGAATTACATTGCGCGCGCCGCATCGCCATTTGGCGTTGCAGCACGCGCAATGTCATTTGTTTTATTTATTTATTTATGTACTTACCTCCGTTCGGCCGTATGCCGGAGTTTACTACCCCCCACCCTGCCCCTCCCCCGCCCCACCCCACTGCCCCGCAGCACTCCCTCCAGGAGCCGCGACTGGTAAAATGTACTAATCCCAATCCAGTCCGTGCAACAGCAGGGAAAGCGTTGGAGGGTGGAGGGGTAAAATTTACTATTCCCACTCGAGTCTGTGCAACAGTTCGAAAAGCGTTGGAACTTGAAGGGGTAGAATTTACTATTCCCAACTTAGTCTGTGCAACATTAGGGAAAGCATGGACTCAGGAGGGGTAAAATCTTCTAATCCCACTCCAGTCGGCGCAACAGCAGGGAAAGGGTTGGACTCAGGAGGGGTAAAATGTACTATTCCCACTCCAGCCTGTGCAACAAGTAGGGAAAGTGTTGAACTCAGGAGGGGTAAAATTTACTAATCCCAATACAGTCTGTGCAACAGTAAGGAAGGCATTGGACTCAGGAATGGAAAATTTACTATTCCCACTCTAATCAGTGCAACAGCAGGGAAAGCGTTGGAGTCTGGAGGGGTAAAGTTTACTATTCCCACTCAAGCCTGTGCAACAATTCCGAAAGCATTGGACTTCGAAGGGGTAAAATTTACAATTCCCAATTCAATCTGTGCAACAATAGGGAAAGCTTGGACTCAGGAGGGGTAAAATTTACTATTCCCACTCCAGACGGTGTAACAGCAGGAAAGCGTTGGACTCGGAAGGGGTTAAATTTACTATTCCCACTCCAGTCAGTGCAACAGTAGGGACAATGTTGGACCCGGGGTGGGGGGGGGGTAAAATGTGCTAATCCCACTCCAGTCTGTGCAACAGTAAGGAAAGCATTTGACTCAGGAATAGAAAATTTACTATTCCCACTCCAATCAGAGCACAGCAGAAAAAGCATTGGACTCAGGATGGGGTAAATTTACTAATCCCACTCCAGTCGGTGCAACAGTAGGGAAAGCATTGGACTCAGGAGGGGTAAAATGTACTATTCCCACTCCAGTCGGTGCAACAGCAGGGAAAGGGTTGGACTCAGGAGGGGTAAAAGTTACTACTCCCACTCCAGTCGGTGCAACAGTAAGGAAAGCATTGGACTCAGGAAGGAAGACGATCACTCGGACTCACAGAGCGGAAATGGCTACAACACCCTTCCTCACCCCATTTAATCCAACTAAGACAGGCCAGAAAGGCCTACAATAAAAGCATTCTAAATTTAAAAAAAGACTTCTTTAAAAAAGAACTGGATAATGCAAAAAATAGACCGAGGAAACTCTTCGAACTGCTAAAAGATCAATCCAATAAAATGGCCAAATCTGCACCAACAGTTACAAAATCAAACATAAGCAGCGAAGAATTCTCCTCCTTCTTTACAGTCAAACTATATCGACGGAGGTGGAGCTCAAAAAGGCAGCGGATTGCCCTTTGATCAAAAAGAGCACCCCAGCCAAGCCTCAATATCAACCAGCGCTGGAAATGCCTAAAAATAATGCTTTATGGTCAGAATTCAAGCCTGTCATTGACACAGATATTGCAAAGAATATTTAGACCATACAACCAAACAATCACTTCAACGATCCTCTACCTGCAAATTGTTGGTCTACAATAAACCATCTGCTCAACCCCTCTTGGACAAAGATTATTAACGCTTCGCTATTGCAAGGCGCACTACCAGACTGCCTAAAAACAGGGCAAGTCACTCCAATCTTAAAAAAACCAACAGAGAACCCCGCAGACCTTAACAACTTCAGACCAGTAAAAAACATTTCCATGCTAGCCAAAGTCCTGGAAAAATGTCTCCAACAACAACTGAGCCAACACATCTCTGAATTCAAACTGCTGAATGACTACCAATCAGGATTTAGACCAAACCATAGCACTGAAACAGCAATTCTACACATCTACTTGCCCTCGACCGCAACGAAACCTGTCTCCTAATCCTGCTTGACCTTTCATCGGCATTCGACACTGTAAACCATAGCAAAATACTCGATTGCCTGAAACAAAGGATGGGCTTAGAGAGTACAAAAATTCATAGTGAACCAAACACTATCTGCTTCATCCAGAAATTTTATTGGAGTACCACAGGGCTCAAGACTATCCCCTGCTCTATTCAATTTGTACGTAGAGCCACTCACAGAAATCCTACAGCAAGCAAACATCTCCTTCCACATGTACACTGATGATACACAGCTTTACATCAATATCACATCGATAGAAGAGATCGGTATCATGAACCAGGCACTAAAGAAAACCGTCCATTGGCTAACTAGTAATCAGCTCAAGCTTAACCCGCATAAAACTGAATTCCTCCTGATTTCCTCCCAGAAAAGCATTACGAACATCGTGGAGTGGACCAATCTAATCACGGCGCTAAACTGTATTCCGAGGATTGTAGATTCAACCAAATCCCTGGGCATTATGCTAGATAAAAACCTGAACATGCTTACACATATTAACACGATGGCAAAAAACGCCTGCTTCCATTTAAGCTACCTCAGAAAACTGAAACCTTTCATAAATAACTCAGACCTTAAAACAGCAGTCCCGGCACTAGTCATATCAAGGATCAAGTACGGCTGCACAACTTTAGCTGGTCTTCCCAAGATTTCAACAGCACCACTAAAAGCCTGTCTCAATGCGGCCACAAGACTCATAACTGGATCCAAGGAATTCGACCACATCACCCCTCATCTGAAAGCACTCAACTGCCTGCCTTACGAAGCCAGAATACATCTAAAAATGGCATGTATCACTCACAAAGCAATACACTACAATACACCAATGAACCTAGCCCAGAAAATCACTCTATTAGGAGGATGCTGGGTTTCCCGGAGTCATGGAGATTTATTACTGAAACCAGCCCTCTTCCGAAAGAAAAGAACTTATGACCGAGCTTTCTCTGGCGCAGCACCAAGAATTTGGAATGCTCTCCCCCCTACCATTAGAAAAATTTCGTCCATCTCTGCTTTTAAAAATGAAGCCAAATCCTTTTTTATGAGCAAATTCCTTCCATAACTCCTGCTGACTTGACATTATCAGAGGACCTTCTTGTTCAATACACACGCTACCACACATCGACCACTAACATCATTTTGGTCTGGTAAATATGAATGTTAAAGCACAAATGTTTCTCTCACAAATCAATGTACAATTACTTATGACTTTGTAACATAACTGTTTCTAGCAACTTGCTGCACACTGATCAGGCTTACTGAAACTGCATGGCGTTCGTGTTGTTCTAAGTTGAAAGATATGTAAATGTAAAGTGCTCTGATACCCTATTAGGGTCATGTTTGCGCTATATAAAACACCAAAATAAATAAATAAGGGGTAAAATTTACTATTCCCACTCCAGTCGGTGCAACAGCAGGTAAAGCCTTGGACTCAGGAGAGGTAAAATGTACTATGTGCTATTCTCACTCCAGTCGGTGCAACAGTAGGGAAAGTGTTGAACTCAGGAGGGGTAAAATGTACTAATCCCAATCCAGTCCATGCAACAGCAGGGAAAGCGTTGGAGTCTGGAGGGGTAAAATTTACTATTACCACTCGAGTCTGTGCAACAGTTCGGAAAGCGTTGGAATTTGAAGGGGTAAAATTTACTATTCCCAATTTAGTCTGTGCAACATTAGGGAAAGCATGGACTCAGGAGGGGTAACATTTACTATTCCCACTCCAGTTGGTGCAACAGCAGAGAAAGCATTGGACTCAGGAAGGGTAAAATGTACTATTCCCACTCCAATCAGTGCAACAGCAGGGAAAGCGTTGGACTCTGAAGGGGTAAAGTTTACTATTCCCACTCCAGTCTGTGCAACAGTTCGGAAAGCATTGGACTTGGAAGGAGTACATTTACAATTCCCAATTCAGTCTGTGCAACAATAGGGAAAGCTTGGACTCAGGAGGGGTAAAATGTACTATTCCCACTCCAGACGATGCAACAGCAGGAAAAGGGTTGGACTCAGGAGGGGTAAAATTTACTCTTACCACTCCAGACTCCAGTCGGTGCAACAGTAGGGAAAATGTTGGACTCGGGGGGGGGGGGTAAAATGTGCTAATCCCACTCCAGTCTGTGCAACAGTAAAGAAAGCATTTGACCCAGGAAGGGAACATTTACTATTCCCACTCCAATCGGAGCAACAGCAGAGAAAGCATTGGACTCATAATGGGGTAAACTTACTAATGCCACTCCAGACGGTGCAACAGCAGGAAAATTGTTGGACTCAGGGGGGTAAAATGTGCTAATCCCATTCCAGTCTGTGCAACAGTAAGGAAAACATTTGACCCAGGAAGGGAACATTTACTATTCCCACTCCAATCAGAGCAACAGCAGAGAAAGCATTGGACTCAGGATGGGGTAAACTTACTATTCCCACTCTAGTCGGTGCAACAGCAGGTAAAGCTTTGGACTCAGGAGGGGTAAAATGTACTATTTCCACTCTAGTCTGTGCAACAGTAAGGAAAGCGTTGAGCTCAAGAGGGGTAACATTTACTATTCCCACTCCAGTCTGTGCAACAGTAGGGAAAGCGTTGGACTTTGAAGGGGTCAAATTTACTATTACCATTTCAGTCCGTGCAACAGTAGGGAAAGCATTGGACTCAGGAGGGGTAAAATATGCTATTCCCACTCTTAGTCAGTGCAACAGTTGGGAAAGCTTTGGACTCCTGAGGGGTAAAATGTACTATATCCACTCCAGTCTGTACAACAGTAGGGAACGCTTTGGACATAGGAGGGGTCAAATTTACAATTCCCATTCCGGTCTGGCAACAGTAGGGAAACCGTTGGACTCAGGAGGGTTTAAATGTACTATTCTCACTCCAGTCTGTGCAACAGTAGGGAAAGCATTGAACTCAAGAGTGGTAAAATGTACTATTCCTACTCCAGTTGGTGCAGCAGTAGGGAAAGCGTTGGACTCAGGAGGGGTAAAACTTACTAATCCCCCTCCAGTCTGTGCAACGATATGAAAACCGTTGGACTAATGGGGGTAAAATTTACTATTCCCACTCCAGTCTGTGGCACAGTAGGGAAATCGTTGGACTATGGCGGGGTAAAACCTACTATTCCCACTCTAGCTGGTGTAACAGCAGGTAAAAAGTGGGACTCAGGAGGGGTAAAATTTAGTATTCCCACTCCAGTTTGTGCAACAGTAGGGAAAGTGTTGGACTAATGAGGGGTAATATTTACTATTCCCACTCCAGTCTGTGCAACAGTAGGGAAAGCGTTAGACTAAGAAGCGTAAAATTGACTATTCCACTGCATTCACTGGTACAGTACAGAAAGAGTACTTCACTTCAAACAAATAACATATTTTAACAACTCTATTAAATACAAAAAAATATAAAATTCTAAATATAAAATTTAAATGTATTAATTTTATCAAAAATTTAAATAATAACATAAACATTTAAATAAATTAGTATTATTATTAGCAATTAACACAAATATTATTATTATATTTCTTTTTTTAAATACACTATATTGCCACAAACATAACAGCAAACAATTAAAATGTAATAAAAATAAACAATGTTAAGCACAATTAACAGATTAAATAATAAAAAAAAGTATTAAATGAATGAATATTTTCTTATTTATAAGTATTTAAACAACAGCTCCTCATTCCTCTACAAACTAAACAATACACATCTAAAATGTAACTTAACAAATATGATATGTTCACAATTAACATAATTGTCAATTAAATAATAATAATGAATTATCACTAAATTATTTCCTAATTAACTTCACACTGTGTAATCCTAAAAACACAACCTGCACCTAGCATATAATTAAAAATATCTTATTTATGAAATGTACATAATTAACTGTCAATTAAATAATTAATTATTAATAACAAAAACACCACCATCAACGGCTGACCACAGGTTCAGCACATCAAATCCCAAGTTTTCATAAGCATTAAGAGTCTTGTGCAGCCACTTCCAGAGCTTGCCGCAGTTGAGCTCTACTGGAGACCAGAAACGTAATCCTTATACGAAAAGGAAGGTGCACCAAAAGCAAAGTAAATGTCCTCCAAACGTGTCCGAACATTATGTTGTGAAGGAGAGATTACGGACGGAGGACGTATCGTATCAAGGATACTGGTCTATAATTTGCCACTGGCCGTTTGGAGCCTAAATGCTGTGAATATTACAGATAGAATTTATATACCATTGCTACCCAAGTGTCAGAATTTCGGATTATTGTCACTTACTTCGACTTTGGAAACATTTTAACATAGAGCGCTGACACACTATACCTCGTCCTGATATATGAGGAACTTGGATGCTTTTTTTACTTCTATTTTGGATATAATTTGACTTTGAGCACAGATATATTGCACATCGAATCGTTATATGAGCCCTGATGAAGTTCCCTTAGTGGAACGAAACGCGTTGGCTGATACCCATGTTTTACTATCAAGAACAATAAAAGGATACTTTTCGGACACGTTTGGAGGACATTTACTTTGCTTTTGGTGCACCTTCCTTTTCGCATAAAAATAATTAATTATAATTGAAATTAATTATTAATTAATTATAATTAATGCCCTTCCCATCCTGTACACCGACAAGCCCAACAACCTGTACCTGACGTATAATTAAAAAATATCCTAATTACACATTGTACATAATTAATAATCAATTAAATAATTATTAATAATTTAAATAATTAATTTACTTCCCACCCTGTACCGCTATAAACCCCACATCCTGCACCTAAAACATAACTTAACAAATAAATTAACCACACAAGTAACATAATTAGTTATCAATTAAATAGTTAATTATAATTAAAAACATAATTATTAATTAATTATACTTAAATTACTTACCATCCTATACCCCTACAAACCCCACAACCGACACTGAAAATGTATCTGAGAAAATACAATAATTGTACAATTCACATAATTAATTATCAATTAAATAATTAACAATGATCAAAAATGTATTATTAATTAATGATGATTAAATTACTTCCCACCCTGTACCACTACAAAACTCACAACCTGATACAGCATTAAAAATTACAATAAACAATTAAATTAAGTTAGAAAAAAACTAATAATTTACAAACTATATTAAAAAACATTAGCTATAATTATACAAACAGTTTAAAACATATAGAATTAAAACATATACTAAAATATATTAAAAAATTAAAACACGATATTATTAATGATATTTTTGTAAACATTATTAACAACATAGATATTTTTGTAAACAATATTAACAACATAGATATTTTGGACATTGATATTACTTACCTTAAAAAATCAATATTCTTGTCAATGATATTCCTGCATCATGATATTTGTATATCATGATATTAAAAACTCAATATTTTTCCATCTCAATATTTTTATTTTGATATTTTGGCCATACACCCACACCAATTCGGTAATTGGAAGGGAAGCCCTAAACACGTCCCTTTCAAATACCATATCGCAAATGCAAAATGTGATTCGTTAACAACTTTCTGAATCACATTTTGCATTTTGTACATTTGAAAAAGCATTCTTTTGGTCGCAAAAAGCCCAATTTGCAGCCACCAGAAACATGCTTTATACGTTTGGCCCATTGTCTCCAGTTCACATTCTCTAGTTGGAGGTCTGCAGGGGAAAACGCTTCTATGGCAGATCCTGATTCTGTTCTGTCCTGTATGTAAACAGAAGGCTGTCTTAATCAGCACTGGAACAAAATGTTCAAGCACAATTTCAAGACCACTAGAGACATCTCTCTTCAGTGTTCAGGCAAGCAGGCAGGAATTTTCAGTGCAAGAGCTGAAAGGAAAATCTTCCCTCCTATTGCATTTCAGCAGAGTCCTTCCTTGAAGATGAGTAATCAGAATATTTTAAAGGATGAACCAGTCCATTATTTTTGATGAAGCACTGCCAATCATAAAAAACGTCCCAGGCTTCTTACTCCCTTTGTTACTCAGCAGTGTGGTGAATTTCCTATTGCTGGGAAGGAGAACGTTCCCCTGCATGACTCTGAACAGAATGCACACCTGCCTCAAATTCACCAAAGGAAGCTGTAGATTTTCGACCTCTCATCCAAACAAATGGAAGTAAGAGGGTAAAAAACTGGGACACCCTCATTCTAAATTATCAGGTAAACACATACAACAATCAGATAAAAGTTGCTAGGAAAAATGCAATTAGAAATAAAGTGGGTTAAATTCTCAGCAGTGTGAAGATCTGCTTCAGGCAACAGAATGTTACATCTTCTCTAGAGTAACTGTTAACAAGATTCAGCACTATTGTGTCAAAGGTGGACTGTACTGTGTCGCATGAGGTAGCAACATAAGGGACTGCAGATATAGTAGTTAATGTGTTCCAAACTTTGATCATTGGTGATATATATATATATATATATATATTCACTGAAAACCCATAGGTTTCAGGGACGTTATAGTTAGAAATTAGCATTAAAAAACCTTAGAAATTCACTGAAAAAACCATAGGTTTCAGGAGCATTATAGTTTGTTGGACATTTCACTCGTACAAAACCCGTGAAATTCCCCGTTATAGTTAGTTCAGCTAACTATAACTCACGCCCCGCAATGAACTGCTGATGACATCACATATTACATCACTCATGACATGGTCAGTGACATCACTGATGACATCACTGATGACATCTCAAATGACATCACTGATGACATCATCCAGTGACTGTGTGTTTCTGTAAAGTTTAAATATGTTTAATATATATAGGGAAAGGCGTATTGAAGAATGAGTGGGTGTATAAGTGTCTGAATGGATGATTTAGTAGGTGCCTGACTGACTCTATAAGTGAGTGATTAAACGTATCTTACTGAATGCATGGGTTAGTGACTAAACTGTGTGAATGTCTGTATCTGTCTGTCTGTTGGTGTGTAAGCGGCTGCATGGGTTTGTGAATAGCTACATGAGTGTCTACATGGGTTATTGATTGGTTGTCTGAGTATCTGTATGGGTGCCTGAGTGTTTGTGTGGGTGGGGTGTGTGTGACTCTGTGCATAGATGTGTGAGTGGGTGATATACTGGGTGCATGGTTTCAAGAGTGCATCTGTGAAGGGCTGTATGGGTGGGTGAGTGTGTGTACAGGTGTGTTGGTGAGTGAATGTATATCTCAGTGGTACATGTGTGAGTAACTACATATGTGAAAGCAGTATATATGTGTGTTGGAGTATTTAAATGGCTATAAGTGAGAGTGTGTGATTGTGAGAGTGGCTGTATGGATGAGTGTGTGCTTGTATCAGTGATTGTATAAGAGCGTAAGAATGTGCTAGTATTTGTATGAGTAAGTGAGCTGGTGTGTGTATAACTGTATAGGTGAGTAAATGGGAGTGTGATTAATTATTTGCATGACTGACTAGGTGTGTGAGTACCTCTATGGATGAGTGGCGGTGTGTGAGTGTCTATATTGGTGTATGAGTGCATATGGTAGTCCTGTACTGAGTGACCGTAAGTATGAGTGACTGTACGGGTGAGTGAGTGGATGTGTGTGTAGACCTAAGAATCAGTGAGTGGGTATATAGTTATTGGTGTTGGAGTGTCTATGGTTTTGATAATGGCAGTCTGTAATTTAGAGTGGGTGTATCAAAGGTTATATTAGGGTGTGAAAAGATGCATGAAATTATCACATGGATGATGTCATCAGTGATGTCATTTGAGATGTCATCAGTGATGTCATGAGTGATGTCACTGACCATGTCATGAGTGATGTAATATGTGACGTCATCAGCAGTGCATTGCGGAGCGCGAGTTATAGTTAGCTGAACTAACTATAACGGGGAATTTCACTGGTTTTGTACGAGTGAAATGTCCAACTAACTATAACGCCCCTGAAACCTATGGTTTTTTCAGTGAATTTTTAAGGTTTTTTTAATGCTAATTTCTAACTATAACGTCCCTGAAACCTATGGTTTTCTCAGTGAATTTCTAAGGTTTTTTAAATGCTAATTTCTATCCATACCGTGCCTGAAACCTATGGTTTTTTCAGTGAATTTCTAAGGTTTTTAAAATGCTAATTTCTAACTATAACGTGCCTGAAACCTATGGTTTTTTAAGTGAATTTCAAAGGTTTTTTAAATGCTAGTCTCTAACTATGCCTACAGAGGTAGGACATGTGAAGAAAGAAAAAAAAACGCACAGAAAGAAGCAAAAGAATTGCAGAAAGAAGCAACAGAAGTCCACAAAGACGAAGAAAAGTGCAGGAAGATGCAAGACATGTGCAGAAAGAACCAACAGAGGAGCAGAAAGAGGCCTTGTTGCAAAATCATCCTGTGCCCACAATGTTTTCAGACGGGTACTGGTGGTAACTGACTCTGACTAACCAGGCCTAGAGCCAGTGCTATGCTAAAAGACACTTAGAATACAGTGAAAACACCTACATACACTAGGGAACACTATGCGTTGGGGTACCCCTGTGATTAGCATGACCTCCTCTGTAAGGCCCTAGTACATAATAGGGCAGGGGGATTAAAACTACCTCTTAAAACGCGCTACGGGGCGTGTTTGCACAGTGGTGAAGGGAGGGGGGGCTGATGTGACATGTGTGCAAACACGCCCTGTGGCGCGTTTTAATTTGGGGAATTAATTCCTCTTCAATCCTGAGGGTCCCTGGGGTCCAACTAGCCCACCACGTACCTCCAGTAAGCGCCACAGGGCTGCGTTGAGGAGAGAGGTGGCCCAGGCTACGCCCCTTTTTACACCACTCTGCAACGCAGCTCTGTGGCGCTTACTGGAGGTACGTGGTGGGCTAGTTGGACCCCAGGGACCCTCAGGATTGAAGAGGAATTAATTCCCCAACTTAAAACGCGCCACAGGGCGTGTTTTCACACATGTCACCTCAGGCCCCGCCCCCTCCCTTCACCACTGTGCAAACGCGCCCCGTGGCGCGTTTTAAGTTGGGGGATAAAGTCCCATTGAATCCTGAGGGTCCCTGGGGTCCAACTAGCCCACCAGGTACCTCCAGTAAGCGCCACAGAGCTGCGTTGCAGAGAGGTGTAAAAAGGGGCGTGGCCTCTGAACACCTCTCTGCAACGCAGCTCCCTGGCGCATACTGGAGGTTCCTGGTGGGCTAGTTGGCCCCCAGGGACCCCCAGTATTCAAGGGGAATTAGTTCCCCATCTTACAACGCGCCAGGGGGCGCATTTGCAGAGTGCTGCAGGGAGGGGGCGGGGCCTCCGGCGCGATGCCGGTCTTTTTTAAAAAAAAAAAAAATTTTAAGAAGGGGAGCTGTGTGGCCCCCCTACGTTTCCTATTTTATTGGCCCTGGGGACCCCATCCCCCAGGGCCTCACCCCTATTTTTTTTTTTTAAATGGAAGGGGGCCGCGTGGCCCCTCTCCCGAGGCCATATGCGGCCCCGGGGACCCCATCCCCTGGGGCATGGCCAGTGTTTTTTTTTTTTTTAATTCAAATATTGGAGGGGGGCTGCATGGCCCCCCTCCTCAGGCCACTTATGACCCCGGGGACCCCATCCCCCGGGGCCGGCCTTTCCGTGTTTTTTTTTTTTTAATAATGGGGGAGGGGAGCCGGGTGGCCCCCTTCCCGGGCCACTCATGGCCCCAGGGACCCCATCCCCCGGGGCCTGGCCTCTCGTTGGGGACCATGGGGGGGTCCCCAATTCCCCCACGGTCCCGCCGGCTCCCCGCCTCCTGCGGGAGCCGGCATTGCTTTTCCACACGGGGAGCTGCTGACATGCAGCTCCACGTGTGGAAGCAGTGTGGTTTGATTTTGAAAGCGATAGCAGGTTTCCTGCTCTCGCTTCAAAACCCAAACCACAGTTTGCAATGACAGGGCGGGAGCCGCGAGGCTCCCGCCCTGTCATTGCAAACAGCAGTGTCCCGGGGGTGAGCACCCCGGGACACTGCAGGAGCCGGCCCTGGGGGGTGGCGGTCCCCAGGGCCATCACAGGCTCCAGGAGGGGGGCCGCACGGCCCCCCTCCCAACATTTTCAAAGCCCCGGGAGGTGGTGGTCCCCGGGCTCTGGGGTCCGTTACGGACCCCCATATTTAAATATTTAGTGCCCCGGGAGGTGGTGGTCCCCGGGGCGTGTGGGGGCTCGAGTCCCCCACACAGGTTTATTTCTTTAAAAAAACAAGCCCCGGGGGTGGCGGTCCCCGGGGCTTGGGGGGCCTTGGAGGCCCCCCAACATTAAAACCAAGCCCCGGGGGCTGGCGGTCCCGGGGCTGCGGGGGCCCCCTGGGTCCCCGCAATTATGTTGAACATGCCCCCGGGACCTGGCCCACCCGGGGGCTAAATATTAACGAAGCATGGGAGCCCGCGCTTCTTTTTTTTTTTTCGATCCGGCGCCCATTTTGGCGATTTTTTTTTTTTTTAAATGCTTTTTTGGTCCCTGGGGGTCCTTGTGGGACCCCCTGAGCAGGCCTAGGGGGTCAGGGTGTTTCTACCCTGCCCCCTTTTCTTGTTTTGCGCCTTAGTTTTTCTGTTTTCTTGTGCCTCGGTTCTACCGAGGCACAAGATGGCTGCCAACACTTCCTGGTTTGGAGTGTTGACAGCCAATTAGCATGAAGCTCGTGGTCGGGAGGGTCTGCGGATCCTCCGTGCCTCTAAATATCGAAACTTTTATTTTTGATTTTCTCAGCAACTACTGAACGTATTTACACCATTTTTAAAAAGGTCGCTTTCTGAGCCAAGCAGTACCTTTTTGCCAAATTTGGGGTAAATCCGTTCAGTAGTTTCGGCTGTAGCCTTGCATAAAGTTTCCTATGGGAAATTGATTTTTGACTCTTATTTTTTGAATTTCTCTGGAATTACTGAACGGATTTACACCATTTTAAAAAAGGGCGCTTTCTGAACCAAGCACTACCTTTTTGCCAAATTTGGTGTAATTCCGTTCAGCAGTTCGGGCTGTAGCCGTGGCTAAAGTTTCCTATGGGAATTAACATGGAGAAAACACATTTTGGGACCCCCTTTTTTCTCGGCCCCGCTTGCCGAATCACCCCGAAACTTTCAAGACAGGAGCTGACCGGAGCGCCCCACTAGTTTTGAAAATTTTGCGATGATTCGTCATCCGGCGCCAAAGTTATTGGGAAAACAAAAAACGCTTTTCCTATGGAAAGTAGGTCCTAACTATAACTATCTACTGGCGACCGCCAGTAGATAATATATATATATATATATATATATATATATATATATATATATATATATATATATATATATATATATATATATATGTTTGTATGTATTGTAAACTAAAGTACTGGCTGGACAGTGATTTATTAATTGCTGTTAAATATTCCACTGAGTTCATACCACACCATCACCCTGAGTAAGCTTGGACTAATCAACCTCACTACCCTGAGAATCAAGTGCTACAGGGGTGTACTTGGTGTCCACTCTTTGATCCAGTAGTAAGATTAAGCCCCCGGACACCAGTGGCAAATGCCTCGGATTGACCCAATTCCAGGATGTTCACTCCTTTCCCGCTGGCTCCTGAAAGGTTTCCAAATCCTGGGAACATGCTTTGTTGAAACTAAAGTACCTCAGAATTCCGTTTATACAGAATCCTAGATCTGTGCAACTCTCGCTTGTCCCACCCATCTCAACCCGACACATCCAGATCAGCTTCAAAACAAATCTCCTCTCCTCAGCCACCACTTAGCCCTGACCTCCAATAGCGCCTAATCCCCTAACTTTCGGGATCCCTTTTCTGAAAAGAGAAGATTTTGTTGAGAGGTTGTTTAAAAGTCACATTGCACACCTGTCAATCATCTGGAATCTCTCCTTGCCTGCTGAGAGAGAGAGAGAGAGAGAGAGTGAGAGGGATTGATAAAGAGAGAAAGAGAAAGTGAGAGAGGTGTGTGTGTGTGTGTGTGTGTGTGCGTGTGTGTGTAACATCACTAAAGGACCAAAGTAACACCGGAATGGAGTCAGAGGCATTCATTGTAGCAACTACATATCACCATGGGGGCCATCTCCACGGTATTTTGCGGCATCTCTACACTAGAATGTATCCATAATTTCTAAGTTTTTCTTTATATCTAATTTCTTTATATCTAATTTAATAACCTTTCTTGGCAATCCTCGTAGACTTAGGGTTAAAGTAGAATATTAACCCTTAATGGTAGTCAGAGTCAGGTCCTCACTGTGATGTGTAGACATGTTGCAAACCCATAATAAAGAATACTAGTACGTTCTACTGTACTGCAAACTCTTTAAATAAAAATATGAACCATTCGAGGGTGTTAGATTTTTTCATTCGGGATGTTTGCATCTGTCAGTCACTTAATGGCACGTTTTTGGGTTTTTTCTTTAACAATAGGTTTATGAACTTTTCAATACCACATCTCAGACATTCCATATGTAAATGTATAGTCACAGGAAAAGCCACCAAGACACAGTAACTTCTCACATCCAGCCTCCTTTGGCTTCTATTTCATCCAGGCCTCTATGTTTGATGGTGTCTTGTATTCCCCATATTGTTACTAAGGTGTTGCAGCAGATTATTCTCCTCTCAATGTCTCTTCATCTCTATGATCTATGAGCCACATTTACTAACTTTAGGCAGGATGCAGCATAGCGCAGAAACCAAAGTTGAAGCACTGCTTTGCATCAAAGTTAAAGAGAAAAACGGTGCCATATTTACTTAGATATGGCACAGTTTTTTTCCCCCCATTCTTGAGCACACTTGGCTGCCTTGTGCAAACGCACACACCTGTGAATCTTAGTTCAAGGGTCGGTGTGTGTGAGGTCAAGCATAGGTTTTGCACTGGAAGCAGACCCTTCCAGTACAAGAACTATCCTTAGACCATATCTATTTCCTTAGACCTATCCATAATTTTATACTTTCCAAGTTTTATATGTGCTGTAGAATGCGGCACATATACAAAGTTCTCAAACCTTACTCCTGCCTGAAAGAGGTGTAACTTTTGGTGCAAAGTGCTGTCAAACTTTTTAGAAGATAGGGCTTTGCGTCAAATCCCATGGGGGTGAATGATTTTATGGGAACACCCATTACCACCCATGAAACTCCCCCTTGATGCAAAATAGCATAACATACTTATTTTGTGTTACTTTAGGAAACTTTACAATTTGTTTTGGAAAGTAAATCCCCATACAACCCTTTGCGCCGGGCTTGGGTTACTTTTTGATGCAAACCCAGTGTAAAGAAGTGTTAGTAATTTTTGGCTGTTTGACTTTTTATGCTCATTGAGCCCACATGTTTATTTATGATTTTATTTCAGGTCATGTTTAGTGTTCTCCTTTCTAGTTGTATGCTGTTGTGCGTTTGTTCCTGTCTCTTGTTTCTAATGCCCTTTGTGTGTACACATTATGCGAGTATCTTCCGGTGCCTGTTATATTCATAGGTTTGTCTATCCATCTACCTCTTTTTGGCATGCGAGTTAGTTATTTCTATGCATTCTTTCTATGCGTTTCTCTCAAATGGCATGTTGTGGGATAACACATTTGCATAATTGCGTGTTTGAGCGTCTCTGTTGAAGAATTATGATAACGTTTGCGGTTAATTTATGTAGAAGAAATGTTATTTTCCTTGTAATTGAGGGGCCTAGGATAAGCTTGGAGCGTGTGTGTGGGGGGGGGAGGGTCATGAATGTGCGCACGCCTGTGTGCGCGCGCTCCTCTATGTGTGTGTGTGTGGGGGGCGGGCGCAGGCGGCAGAGAGTCCCATTCCATCAAAAATTGCCATTTGTTTTTAATGCGAGAAATAAAAAGCCAAGGCGCCTTGTTGGAGGGGCTGTCACATTTTATGATTGCATTGCCGGTGTCGTAAATCACCCCACGCTGCTATTCATGTTTGCAGATGGGGAGAGACAAAAGATCTATGGTAGGCGCACGAGACAGGGAGCGCACTTCTGGCACCAGGAACAAGGACTTTTCATTGCTCGTCGTCTTATTAAGTGACATGATATGAGAGTCTGCAGCCAGGGAGGCCACAGCTGCCGCCGTTTGCGATCATCCAATTCTGGAAGATTCACTTTGCGTCGACGTCATTCAGACGCGACTTCCGAGTTCCGAACGGCTGGCCTTGGCCATTAAAATAACTCTATGAGAGGACTAAAGCCGGGCTGCCAAGTCAGAATATTTTGAGGCAGCCAGAGGTTTGGCTCTTACCAGAGCCGAGTCTGCAGTCTATATATTTCGTAAAATACGAAACTTTGGATGAGCCACCAAATAAATGAAGTATTCAAGAAGTGTGACGCCAAATGTGGTGATTTGATTGGTCCAGTCCTGGACCAATTACATCTATGCTGGCAAAAAAAAGCAAGAAAATTAAAACTGACCTTTCAGACTGGGGGGCATATGTAAAGCCCCTATCGCCACGGGAATGTCACTGTTTCCGAAGCCCCTTGTTTACAAGTCAGCGTTAAGCCACTCAACGTGGCTTAACGCTGCATTGTAAATAAGGCCCCCTTTCACGCTAGGCTTAGCGTAAAAGGGCTGGGCACTGGGTGTTGCGGTGGGCGTTCCACCGCAACACCCATTGATTTTGACGCTGCCCCCTATTTACAAGGGTGACGTAAATAGGAGGCAGCGCCAAAATTAAGACCAGGGAAAACCTGGTCTTAACTTGGCGAAACGAGGAGAGATGCTTTATTTCTCCTCGTTTTTGCTTTTTCCATGTGTGCTGCCTTGTGCAGCACGCATGGAAAAAGCAAAACGCCTTGGATTGTTTATTTGTAGAAAGGTGTCCCTTCCTGCACAAAAACAATCTTTAAAAAAAAGACATTTTGTAACTTCCACATAGCTTCCATGTGTGCTGCATTAAGCAGCACACATAGAAGTGACAAAACGGCATTTAAAGATTGTTTATGTGCAGGAAGGGGGACCTTCCTACTCATAAACAATATTCCCCTGCACGCAGACACCCTTGCACTATGGTGCAAGTGTGCACGCATTGGCGCTAAGCTGGTAAACGTAACGCCAGCGCAGGGGAAACACAAGGCTGCCATATTCTTGTAAATATGGTGCAGCCTTGCGTTTCTGAAGTGGCGGAGTGAGGCGTTAGCCATGAGGGCTAACGCCTCACTCCGCCACTTCTTTGTACATATGGCCCTGGGTCTAATTGCAGGCAAGAGGCCTGGCAGACTTGCATCTTTTTGGAGGCACCACTGAGCTGTTGTCTGGGTTTGATTCTTTGGTCCTTTTTCACACAACACAAAATTGGGTTCACATTTGACCCGAACACCCTAGTATGCCTACAGAACTCCGATGAAGTTAGGAATGTGGCTATGCTTGTCATAAAATTGTGCGCCATTAGAAACACTGGAGGCATAACAGAGAGAAATGTTTCCAGTAAGAGAAATAGTGCCAAGTTTATATATGTGTTGTGTATTAAATAAATACCCATGATAAATCTAGCACCGGGAAAAGTAATGCCAGTTTTAGTCATGGTGCCAGGATATATAATGCACATTAATGTACCTGTGTTTGTGTACGGCCAATTAAAGTTTCTGTGACAGTAAAATATCGCCATAATGGGTGCCTTTGTATGCTAGTGTGCTGCATGAATATTATAATGTGCTGTTAATATCATCAGAGTACTGTGCACCATGCTGGGGCCTGATTGTATCATTAGAGTGCTGCATTCCCAGGTGTTTCCAAGAGAATCAAAAACTGCTTTACATGCAAAAGTGCCTCCAGTTGCATTAGGCCGGTTCCCAATATGTCATTCTGCATGTCAGTAGGACACGAGTTATCACATTATGCAGTGGTTCTTCTGTCGCATTATGATAAGGATGATGCCAGGGATGGTGCCCAAGATACCACCGGTGCCGCTAAAGATAAGAGGGATGTTGCTCACTATGTCACAGACAGCTGCTGCTTTAGGTGCAAATGTATTGATAAATGTGCCAGTGCACCACCAAACTTGTATGTCTTCAATGTGCCAGGGTGCTGCTGCAGCTCTCCTCTTAAAGATTCTGCAAGGCAGTTTTGACACTACTGCACAAGAGTCCCGTGTCATTTCCAGTTCATTGCACCCAATTGAGTTGTTCATTTACAAGAAAGGCTTATTCACCACATTGCACCATTCTCTGGTGAAATCCAGAAGGGTATTTGTACCCACAGATCACCACACAGTCGTTAGTAACATAGAAATCTGTGCTTAATGTGCAATATATATACAGATGGATGGGCATGGGCCTGGAGTTTTTCTTAGAAGCCCTCCACCGCTGCTGCCAATGGGGGGGTTGCCAAATTCTAAGGACCTGATTTAGGGGTATATTCACAAGAACGTGCGATAAACATCGCCATAATAGCTTACCGCAACTTCCCACATCGCAGCCCATCGCGTGAAAATAACGCCGTGTCAACGTGGCATTCCCAACACGGCGATACCGTGCGATAAATGCACGCGAACGTGGAAAATGTCTGCGAAACAACTAGCGCGACTGCGATAAAAATTCAAACCTTAACGCGAAAAAAGGTGCGATGGGCCCAATCGTGATGAGACAATCCGCGATAAGGCGCGCAAGGCCTGCAACACACACACGTCAGGCGGGAAAAATCACCACAAAAACAGATAAAAAAACACCAAACAAAAAAACACCAACAGCGAAGCATGATGGAGTCAGGCGGAGCTGGCACAGGGGACGATCGGAACCCCACAAGCCCCCCCGGAGCCCCAACCAGGGCCCTCGGGGACAGGGAAGGACAAGAAGAAGAGGAAGTCGCGGTTCAGTACGCAGGAGAATCAGATCCTGGTCACGGAGGTGATAGGACACCATCAACAACTGTTCATCACCTCCACCGTGTCACTGGGCACAAGAAATGGAATATGGCAGTCCATCATGGACAAGGTAAATGCTGTCAGAGTGCAGAGGAGGTCAATGGACGAGGTCAAGAGGCGATGGACTGATATCAAGCGCAAAACCAAGAGCAAACTCGCCAACAACCTCAAAGCAGCAATGCAGACTGGAGGTGGGAGTCCTGCGCCGCAGGAGGAGCTGGACGAGATGGAGGAGATGGTGTCGACAGTCATCAGTGTGGATATGGTGGCAGGAGTTGGGGGCCCGGATACTGCTCTACAGGACCGGACACAATAGCAACAGGGTAAGTAGCGTCCAGGGACTGGGGGGACGGGGGGAGATGGGCACAATGGCACACATGCACAAATAATCAGACCACACTGCACACCCACAATGACTACGGATCATGTCCCTGATCCCCTTACCATACTGCAGCACACATAGGAACACCAAGTACGTCACCCTCGACCATCTGCCCAGAGTGGGCCCACCCCACACATCACACAGCTCACATACAACCCATGCACATGTGCTGAACCCAGCCAAGCTGCTGCTCCGTGAGCCACACTGACAGCGTAAGTGACACTGCATGACGAATACCATGCCTGCAGTCCGATTACCATGACATGGTGCACTCAACGACACTGAGGTGGCTGAGTGTGGACCACATCCCTATAGAAGCAGGTCATACTCTGACACATCCACCTGCACAATCAACCCCTGACGTCAACAACACAGCTGCGGACAAACCATGCCCCACAGTCCCCACTCCCACCAAGACACACATCCACCCAAGACTGGTAACGTCTCAACACTGCATGGACACAGAAGTCAAAGGCACACCGCCTGCAAGGGACAAGAGGCAGCAGACTCAGAGCTGCAGGTGCGACCCTCACTAAACTGCAGCACACACATATGACAGTCAGAGCACAGCAGCATAGACAACAGTGTGGGACAAACTGCAACACGTGAACAACAGGACAGAGGGCAGAACTGCTGCTGCTTGTGTGAAGTTACTGGCCAATTACATTTGGCATAGCAGGGGTATGTGAGATGAAACTGCACAAGTACAACCCCACATCCCTGATGGTGTTGAAATGTCAACTGTCCCACATCCAACAGGCATCTCCACCTACACAGCCACAATGTACCTCGTCATGCAGTCTGTATGTGAACTTGTACAATGCCTGTACAAACATGTCAACACGATGTAATGCAGCATCTCCTCTTAACATTGCAGAGGGACCATCAACACCATGACGCTGATGACGAGGATGACAACCCCATCATTGACACCGAATCCCTCAGAGAGCTCATCGGCCGCATCAGCTCCCCACCTCCAGGATCAGGGCAGCCCAGCTGCATCGGGGAGACCCCACCCCCTGCACAGACCACACAGCAGGCAGCACCTGCCACACCGGCTGTCTCCCAAGACCCCCACGGAACCCACTGGCCTTCCAAACCCCTGTGTTAGAGGCCCAGGAGAAGCTGGCTGATCAGGTGCGGGTGGGGTTTGACCTCCTGGCCACCAAACTTGATGCCATCCATGGGTGTCTACGTCCCTTCGGGGACCACTTACAGTCCCTGATGGACACCCACAGTCCGCTCCATGGCCTCCAACGAGCCCTGGCCGACATCGCTGGAGTCCTGACTCGGAGACAAGAACACCTGTCAAGTCAGAGTGGCTCCAGCGATCTCAGCAGTGACTTGGCACATATGGGGAGGCTCATGGAGGACATGGTGCGGATGGAGGCGGAAAGGTTGGCTGTCACTGCTGCACATCAGCAAAATGTAGCTGGGATATACCATGCCCTGCAGATCCTCGTCATGGCATTGCTGCCACAAGGCCTGGCGCAGATGGATGCTGCTGCCCCTACACCATCCCCATCTGCGCCCCCTGGTGTGTCACTGCCTCACAGTGCGGCAGACATTTCTACTCCTGCACCTGATGTGTCACTGCCACACGGTGCGGCCGACAATCCACCTCCGGCCCCTGATGTGTCAGTGGCACACAGTGCTGCAGCCGGAACTGCAGCACCCACAGGTGAAGCAGAGCACACATCAGAGGACGAGGATGTGGATGATCCAGACTTCTTGATCATGAGGCGGCAGTAGCATTCCTCCCACCCATTTGGCCTGTTTCATCTTGGTTCTGCCCTTGGCATCATGACCTTCCACTGCCCCCTGATGCACTCATTGACTCTCACCTTGGACCTCGACATGGACTGCCATATTCTGTTAGATGACCGATGACACAGCGATCACACTGCGGTCTGGACTCTTCCTCTTCCGATGTACTTGTCATGCCCTGAAGGACTCTGGCTGGCCCGCCACGTGCCAATGATGTGAAGTGGGGTCTGCATGGCCCTGTACTGCTCCACCTGCAACACTCCACTGGATGACAATAAATCATTCACTAATGCACAGTTGTGTCATGTCTTCGATCATTCAAGTATGTGAGTGTGGATGTGTGTTGGGTCAGTAATTCCCCCTGACGTCCATGTTGCACACGTCGTGGGACATGAGTCACAGGGTGCTACATTGCCCATTGCGTTCCGTGTGGCGTAGTCACGACATGAGGGACACACGCATTCGTCACTTCCTTGTCCGGACAAGGACTGAACCAGCGCACACAGCCCCGGGATCATTCTTGCACGCCTGACGCAGGTACGGCATATGCCAGGCCAGACCACTGCGCTTACGCTCCGAGGGGGGACGACATAGCTACATGTCCCAGGATTCCACGCTTGGGATCTGCTGGTCACTGTTCTAGTTGCCAGCATGCCACGGCCACTCCCTGAGGGCAGGTTTGCACACACACCACACCCATCCAGCAGATGCGTCACGGGCCATGTGACACCGCCAATAAAAGGGGCCTGCAACGTCACATTCCCCACTGCCGGAGGTGACCTGACGATGTACGCGCAACGGGGCTCAATCACGGAGGGTCCATGACTTGTGGCGCACAGGGTTAGTCGCCCCCGGCGGCCGCCACGGGCCTACCACCACGTGGCGCTGGCTTGAGTTGCACAGGGTTAGTCGCACCTATGAAGCTGAGCGGGTGTGCAGCCTGCGATGATGACGTGTGCACTGATATGGTCTCTGCCATTTCAATCTCAAGACCCAGTATCAAGTGTGTGACCTGCTGGACCACAGGGGGGTGCCGCATGATGTGGGGACTGCCAAGGCTGTGGGCCCCGGCCTTGGACTTGGCACCGGCACGTGGTGTGCCCTGTTGGGGACACACCGGTGGCAGCAGGTGAGCAGTGGGGCCTGGGTGCGCAGGGGTGGACATTCACCGCTGGTCGGTGGGAGGGGCTGTGGTGCAGCAGCATGTGTGCGCAGGGGCGGACAGGCGATGATGCCGTGTGCAATGATTTAGACTCTGCAATTATCTGTTGTGTACTCGTTTCAGATAGGGGACCTGGTGGATTGCAGTGTTGGCCGGAGCCTGCGTGCGACGCGGGCCTACCGCCACGTGGCGTTGCCTCAAGGTTCACAGAGTTAGTGGCACCTATGGAGCTGAGCAGGTGTGCAGCCTGCGATGATGACGTGTGCACTGTAATGGACTCGCCCATTCCAAACTCAAGGCCCAGATTCAGGTGTGTGACCTAGTGGGCCGCGTCCGCGGGATGTGGAGGCTGCCAAGGTCGCGTGTCCCGGGCTCGCAGCATGCACCGGCACATGGTTGGAGACACACCGGTGGCGGAAGGTGAGCAGTGGGGCCGGGGTGCGCATGGGCAGCGGTCTCTCTCCCTCTCTCCCTTTCTTTCTCTCTCTCTCCCTTTCTTTCTCTCTCTCTCTTTCTGTCTCTCCCTTTCTTTCTCTCGCTCCCTTTCTTTCTCTCGCTCCCTTTCTTTCTGTCTCTCCCTTTCTTTCTCTCTCTCTTTTTCTTTCTTTCTCTCTCTCCCTTTCTTTCTCTCGCTCCCTTTCTTTCTCTCTCTCTCTCTGTCTCTCCCTTTCTTTCTCTAGCTCCCTTTCTTTCTGCCTCTCCCTTTCTTTCTCTCGCTCCCTTTCTTTCTCTCGCTCCCTTTCTTTCTTTCTCTCTCTCTCTTTCCCTTGATGAGCGCATGACACGCCTTCTTATCTCGGTTTTTTCTTGCAGGCTGTGACTTCCAGATTGTCCGGAGTGGATCCGCATGGACTCTTCAGATTTGTTGTTTTGTGTTGTGTATTAATAAAGTTCTGTTGTGTGGTTTCTAAGTTGTATGTTTGTTTCTCCTTATTCTGACCACACATGTAGGTTTGTTGTTGTATTTGTGCGACATCAGGCTCTTATTTTTCTCGTGATTTCGTAATTTGCTGTGGCACATCTTCGTCCGGGGTGGGTGGGCCGGGGGGGGCCAGGAGTGTGGGAGGCTCCTGGGGATGGTGGCGCTTGGTGTTGTGCGCCTCAGGGGTCTCCGAGCTGCATGGGCAGTGGCTCCATGGCATCTGTTGTTCTTCAGGTGTGGCTGTGGGCTGGGCTCCCTTTTGTGGTGCAGGTAGTCGTCCTGCTTAGCACCAGCAATAGGCAGGTGTTAAATCCCTGCTGCTACCACGGCTTATCGCCTGTTTTTGCCTCACATCGCAGATCTGGCTGTCCGTAGAGAATCGCGCGGTGTTGTCTTTTCGTGTGTTTTTGCACGGACACGCCTATTCTGCATCTCATTAGCGTTAGTTGGCGGTGTCAACGGTGGCGATGTTTTTTGCGGCAGCTATCGTGGGTTATGTGGTGATGTAGGCAGTTAGCACCAGCTTGCGAAAGGGGCGGTAATTCTATCGCCACTTTTGCTGCGCTAAAGTGCCGATAACTCAGCGATAAGTCCTTGTGAATATGCCCCTTAGAGTTTGTCGAATGGGTTACTCTGCTTTATTAAAAGTGCATTATATGCTATGACACTTATAATAAGGCAGACTGGAAAACCACCACTTTTGTGATGGAATACCCATCGCCAATCTCTAAATCATACCATAAGACTCAACCTCATGCCTCTATCTTCCACCACTCTACACTTCCTATCCTTTTATTTCACTCTTGATGGTTATTTTTCATTCCTGTTTCTCCTTTTATTTTCCTATTTTTTTCCATTCCTTCATCTTTTTTTCCCCTTTGCTTCCTTTGTCTCCAGCCCTGGGTCGTAGTAAAATGATGAAAAATAAAGCCCAGTCCCTAAAATTAGATTAGTGCACACCACCATCAAACCAGATGCACTAATTAATCCTGGTAGTCCCTCGACTCTGGGTTCGGAAATGGTCCCATGCCCCAGGTTCTGATGGCCTGTGTTCTCGTGAAAGCGTCCTGATGATTACAGTTGTAAATCCCCCTGAAGTGGTTTCTCCCTGCACAAGACAACAGTCAAAATATCAGCCTGTGTTAGTGGTGTATTGAACTGAACTTTACAGAGACAACTGAGGATGTAATATATCAATAGCACTGTATATTTTCTCTTCTTATCTCTATCCCTTCCAGTCCAATGCAGACTGAGCTTTGATTGTCTAACCCTTCTCTGGAGATTAAATAGTGCTTTACATGGGATGAACAAGTGTGTGGGTGGGGAGGGGGCTCTAAAAGGGGAGTGGCTAAAAAAGCATTACTATGAATCCATCTCGGGAGGCATGCCCTATGTGATTAAAGCATGGCTTTAAACATGTTAACTAAAATCCTGTGCTTCACGCAACATGCCCCTAAGCAGGGTCTGAGTGACTTCTTGTGAGTTTTCTGCTATTACATTCAGGGGCATATTCACAAGGACTTATCGCTGAGTTATCGGCACTTTAGCGCAGCAAAAGTGGCGATAGAATCACCGCCCCTTTCGCAAGCTGGTGCTAACTGCCTACATCACCACATAACCCGCGATAGCTGCCGCAAAAAACATCGCCACGGCTGACACCGCCAACTAACGCTAATGAGATGCAGAATAGGGATGTCCGTGCAAAAACACACGAAAAGACAACACCGCGCGATTCACAACGGACAGCCAGATCTGCGATGCGAGTCAAAAACAGGTGATAAGCCGCGGTAGCAGCAGGTATTTAACACCTGCCTTCTGCTGGTGCTAAGCGGGACGACCACCTGCAGTCTGAAAGGGAGCCTAGACCAGAGCCACACCTGAAGACCAACGGACGCCATGGAGCTACTTATCATGCAGCTCGGAGACCCAAGAGGGCCACAACACCAACCGCCACCACCGCCAGGCCCACCACCACACCCAGGACCCCCCGCACCTCCCCCGGACCACCACAGAGGCAGCGTAGACAAAGACAGCAGACCTACCGTAAACGCACCAGCCTCACAGACTTAACGCCAAAGGAGGTCATTGCCCACTACAGGCTCAGAAAGGACAACCATCCTCCGCATCCTGACCCACATCGCCCACAGGCTGACGGTACCAACACAGCGGAAAACCAACATCCCTCCGCAGACAAAGCTGCTGGCTGTGCTGCACCTGTTGGCCTCTGGTACCTTCCAACCAACAACTGCCAGAGTCGGAGGAGTCTCACAGCCAGCCCTATCCAAGTTCATCACACCTGTCCTGGATGCCATCATCAGCCTGGTACCCCAGCACCTCCACTTCCCCCACACTGCGCAGGAGCAGCTGGAGACCAAGCAAGGCTTCTACGCCATTGCTGGATTCCCCCACGTGTTGGGGGCCATTGACTGCACACATGTCCTACTCGTGCCCCCTGCCGACACTGCACACAACTACCGCAACAGAAAGCACACGCATTCCATCAATGTGCAGGCAATAGTGGACCACCGGGGACTCTTCACCAATGTTGTGGCCAACTACCCAGGCAGTGTGCATGATTCATTCATCTTCCGACAGTCCATCATCAACCAGCGCTTCCAGGATGGCACCTATGGAAATGCATTACTCGTTGGTAATTACCAAATGAACACACCACACACCTCAACTCCACAGTCATGCAACTCACGATCCTGGGAATGTGCACGCAGCAAAACTACATACAACATGCCACACAACATGCCCACCGATCAGACACGACAACACAACTCCATTGGGAACTTGGGCTTGCCATGTACACAACCCAGCTACAGCATGGCACCACAGCCACACAATAGCAGAATGTGTGGAGAGGCTGGAAGCAGGCATGTGCGAAGTAGGCAAGTGACTAATGAATGAGAACCTACCCAATGACGTGTAGCGTGGATGTGCTGGACAGACCTGAACCACGGAAATGGCCATGTGGACATTGACTGCTGGTGCATGGAGTGTAGTGGCCAGTGGACGCTACCATGTCAGCCCAGGCTGTGGGGTAGAATGCGGAAGTGTCGCTCGTCACGTCCCCCCCCTATAGGCGGGGGTGGAGTGGGTTGGCCCTGCGTACGCCAGGCCTGCGTAGGGGTGTGAATAAAAACCCTGTCGCTCTGGGCGTGGTTCTCTTCTGGAATGGCCAACGTGTCTGCCAGGGCAGCACCACTCAGCCTGCCACGAGGCCGACGCTGTGAGCTGCGGGGCCTGCGACCCTGTGCGCATGCTGCACCCCAGGCCGCTAGTCCCCAGACCCGTCTTGTCTGCCCCAGCGCACCAAGGCCGCTCCTCTCACCTGACGACACCGGCGTGTGTCAATGAGGGCCCACCACGTTCCAGTGCAAGCTCCAAGCCCCAGGCCCGCGACCTTGGCAGCCACCTCAGACCATCGCTGGCCTCCACGACGCAGGCAGCACTCCCTTTTTGTTTACATACCCCACCGGCCTCCACTTCAGCCCAGTTGGTGTCACATATTGAACTGAGCCTTGAATGGCAGTGACCAAATGTCTATGGCAGCGTCCACATCACTATACTCCCTCCGATCAGTGAAGCCAAAGTCTGCATCGCAAGCACACGACACGTGTCTGTGGGCCCATGCTGACCGCTGCCCTCGGACCACACTGCGGTCCAGTAGGTCCCACATCCAGCACTCAGTCGTGATTCATGAATGGCAGAGTCCATACCAGTGAACGCACAGAGAGGAGTAAGAGGAAGATGCGGTGCAGTCCGGATGAAAGCCGGATCCTCGTTACAGAGGTGACCGAACACTAGCACCAACTGACCTGGTGCCACTAACCCTGTTCAACGCAAGCCGGCGACACATGGTGCCACTAACTCTGTTCAATGCAAGCCGGCGACACATGGTGCCACTAACCCTGTTCAACGCAAGCCGGCGACACGTGGTGCCACTAACTCTGTTCAACGCAAGCCGGTGACACGTAGTGCCACTAACCCTGTTCAACGCAAGCCGGCGACACGTGTTTGTGGGCCCCTGCAGACTACTGGCTCCGGCATGCACTGCGGGCCAGCCGGCCTCACACCATTCACATCAAGGCGGGACCAGCCAGGGCACGGCATCGTCGCAGGCTGCACACATGCTCAGCTCTGGTGCCTCAGCCCCCGTGAGCCACATGTCATCGTCACATGACATTCCAACGCCGTGTGTGTGAGTTCCAGGAGGAGCTGGCTGAACTGCAGTTGGCCCACGCACACCGCTGCCACCGGCCGACACTGCGGTCAAGTAGGTGCCACATATGTGACTGGGTCTTGAGTTCTGAATGGCTGAGTCTACAGCAATGTACACGCCTCATCGCAGACTGCATCCCCTTGCAGCCCTGGTGCCACTGACTCCGTGCGCCGTGAGTCATGGTCACTCTCTGGTTGAACTTTGGTGGCGTCTGAGTCTGTGGCATGGGGGTTGTCGTCCTCATCATCTGGCAGGTACGGACTTGGTGTTTGGCATGAGTCTGTGGCATTCCTCTCCCCCATGTTGCCTGTTGCTGCTTGGTTGTGCCCTCTGCATCATGCCCTGGGGGAACACCTTCCACTGTCCCAAGATACACTCAGCGACAGTCACCTTGGACATCGACGAGGACCCGCTCAGCTCTCATGGCCCTAACCCAGTGCATCGCAAGTCCCCGTCCCGTGGCAGTGTGCCCGTGCCGGCCGCTGTGCATCTGGGGCCACTAACTCTGTGCACCTCAAGTCATGGTCCCTTGCTATTTGAACTTTGAACTTCTGATTGAGTGATGACTGTTGTAGTTGTTGCTAGCACCAAACACTCCCTGGGGGCTGTCTTACACTCACCCCACGCACAGCCAGCACAGGCGTCACTGGACTAGTGTGCCTGCCAACACATCATGCCGGACCACCAATTGACTCATCTCTCTCTGCACTGTCACAGGTGATCAGGGATATGCACTCTGCACTTGGATGATGACACCCCTCCGAGACCCGAACACACATGCCCAGAGGCAGTACAATGCATCCCACAAACGCACCAGGGGCATCGTGGAACACACATTTGGTGTGTTGAAGTCACGTTTCAGGTGCCTGGACATCACAGGCGGAAGGCTCCTGTACAGGCCACACATTGTGTGCAAGATGATCGTTGCATGTTGTGTTTTGCACAACATCTGTGTGCGCTCCAATGCCCATGGATCCCAGTGCCAGATGCACCGGACGATGATGAGGATGATGGGGCAGGTGGCCCACACCCCACTGCAGCTGCAGCAGGAATAGCCCATAGGAACCCCCTCATTGCCAATTTCTTCACCTGAGCACGTCACTTTGTGTCCGTCCTGTACAATGATGGGACAGTACAAATTGTCCACTGGCACTGCATGTGCAAATAAAACTGATACAGGTTACAGGTTGTACTCGTTCATTGTCATGTCACGGATTCCTGCGATGTCAGATGTGCTTGGCCATTTCGTGCATGCATGCGGCACCAGTTGTGTCCTGTGTTCTGTTGTGGAAGTGTTGCAGTATGTACCACATTGTTGACAATGTTGGGGTGCTCTTCTTCTTATGTGTGTATGCTGCCCTGTGGCTGAGTCGCCCCTGCAGCTCTGAATTGGCTGCCACTCATCCCTTTCAGGCGGTGTGCCTTTCACTTCTGTGCGTCTACAGTGCTGAGATGTTGCTGACTTGAGTGAATTGTGCCCTTCGTCGTGTTGTGACTCGTGGTCATGGTCGGTAGGCGGATGTGTAGTTGACGTCAGGGGTTTGTTGTGCACATGGATGTGTCCGAGTGTGACCTGCACCTTTGCGGATCGGGCCCACACTCAGCCGCGTCAGTGTCGTGGCCTGCACATTGACATGATAGTCGGACTGCAGCCATGCTACTCGTCAAGTAGTGTCTCTTGCATTGTCAGTGTGGCTGACGGATACGCATCTTCGCTGGGTTTCGCACATGTGCATGTGTTGGTTGTGTGATTGGTGATGTGTTGGGTGGGGGCCCCTTTGGGCACATGGTGGAGGTGAGACTACTTGGTGTTTGTGTGTGTGCTGCAGTGTTCCAGGGGATCAGGGACATGATCCCGAGTCATTGTGGGTGTGCAGTGTGCTCTGCTTATTTGTGCATGTGTGCCATTGTGCCCATCTCCCCCCGTCCCCCCACTCCCTGGTAGGTACTCACCCTATTAATGTTGTGTCAGGTCATGTTGAGCAGTGTCCGGGTCCTCTGCTCCTGTCACCATCTCCCGACTGATGACTGTGACCACCATTTTCTCCATTTCGTCCTGCTCATGGTGTTCTGCTGGCCCCCCACCTCCAATCTGCGTTGCTGCTTTAAAGTTGGCAGCGAGTTCCTTCTTGGGTTTGCCCTTCGCATCATTCCAGCGCCTCTTGTCCTCTTCCATTGTCCTCCTAGGCGAGGCAACGGCATTCACATAGTCCAAGATGGTCTGCCATCTCAGCGTCATTTTTGCCAATGACACGTTGGACGTGATGTACAGTTGGTGGTGGTGTTCTATCTCATCCGTGACGTGGATCCGGGTTTCCTGCAGACTGTACCCCGTCTTCCTCTCCCTCTTCTCATTGCCCTTCCACGACACCTGGCTTCCTGGCTGGGCCTCCGTGGGTCTTGTGGGTTTCACGTTGTCTTCTGCACCTGGTCCGGGTGCATCCTTGGTGCTCTGCGGTTCATCTGGTTTTTGGTGTGATCTTTTTGGGTGATTTTCTTGTGCTTTTCCACGCATGACGCGTGGGGCTTGCTGGCCTCTCGCTAGTTATCACACAGATTTTATTGCGGTTGGGCCCATCGCAACTTTTTTCGCGTTGGGTTTTGCATTTTTATCGCCATCGCGGTAGTTGTTTCGCGGACATTCGCCACGTTATCATGCGGTTATCGCACGATATCGCCGTGTTGTGAATGCCACGTTAACACAGCGTTATTTTCACGCGATGGACTGCGATGTGAGAAGTTGCGGGAAGCTATTTTGGCGATGTTTATCGCACGTTCTTGTGAATATACCCATCAGACTTATAACTACACATCTGATATTGTGCTAGCTCTTTAACAGGACTATCTTATTGTCAAACAGGATCAGCAGGACCAAAATAGAGGAGGGCTTGCTTTTATATGCAAATCAGATAAGAAATGTTCAATTTTAAAATTCAAGATTCCAGGAGGTGAAGTTGTACCTTTTATTTAAATTAGCCAGTAACTTCCCTTTCCCAGGAGTTCTGATTTATCACCCACCAGGGACTGTTTCGAAATTCTTTATCAGAGCAAATCCCTCCATTTGCTTTAAATTATTCAAATTTTACGATGTTAGGAGATTTTAATTTACATTTTGATAATATCATCTGTTCTGCAGTAAGGACTCTGGTAGGTGACATGTAAAGTATACAACTCAGACAGCAAGTAGCGCATCCAACACATTCTGTGGGCCACATTTTGGACCCAGTCTTTTCTACATTAGATAATTTGGAGATTGGGGACCCTACTCCAAAGATTTGGTCAGACCATTTTGCCATCCCTTTATTTGTGGCAGGTATTAAAATTAGTGGATGCCTACATTGGCTAAGCGATGGTCAAACCTCTCTCCTGACCCCTTCTGCCAACTTCTAGATGCACCTGAACGCAGCTTGTCCAACAATGTGGCTGAAGCCAATCTGGAAGTTGACAGGTGGATTGCAGGTGTTTTGGATAAAACAATTCCACAACCGTGCTGTCCTCATCTAGATCGAAACCTTCAGCCACCATGTTTAATGATAATTTACCAGCCATGAAGAAAAATGTCATGTTGTGGAATAGTTATGGCATAAAGCCTATGAGGCAGCAAGTAGACTGGAATATACGGAAGCCCTTAAACTTTAGCGGGAATTGGTTAGGCAAACTTGCAAGATGTATTTTGCTGAAAAAATTCAGAAAGCTGCTAACTCCTTGAGAGAGATTTTTTGTAATAGTCAAATCCTTGACAGGCTCATCGTCAGTCACTCCTTCCGCCCCAACCTCACTTGACAGACGTAATGATTTGACCTCTTTCTTTTTTCCCAAAGTAAACAAGATATATGCCACGTTTCATGAGGAGGCAAGGAACTACCCGTTTCTGAAGACCTGGTCAATAACTTCAGGTTCTCCTTCAGATTCTGCACCTCCTTATATTCTGGAGTATGACTCTGCCTCCATTCATCCGGTGTTGGTGAGTTACTGAATGTATCAATCACCTCCGGGTCTGATCCTCAGACTTGGAAACATGCAGTTGTGATTCCTCTTTTAAAAAAGCATACGTTAGACTCCTTGAAGTCATAGAATTCTCCTCCAGTCTTGTTGCTGCTATTTTCATTCAAGATAGTGGAAAACATGTAAATAAAAAGCTGTCTGATTTCTTAGAAATGAATAACCTTCTTCATCGGTCACACTCAGACTTTCGTCCCTCCTATAGCACTAAATCGGCTCTTCTTTTTGCTATGGACAGTGGCGGCTCCTCCGCTAAGGCAGAGGAGTGTCGCCCCACTGCACCAAAGGAAAAATACAATGATAATAACTATCCTTCTTATCATTGTATTTTTCCTTTGGAAGTCAGTGGCTCGCAGAGCGTGGCGTGGCTGGACAGCGCAGGGGTAGGAGTGGTTTGCACTGCCTAAGTGTGCATGACTCCTTGCCGGCCAAGTAGTCCTGCACACTTTGCATGTTCCCCACCAGGTTGCATTACACAGCCTGGTGAGGAACATGCAAACCTCCCTGTACCAGTCTGAGTGCCAAACCACGGCGCTCAGACCAATCACAAAGCTGCATTTCAGCATTGTGATTGGCTCAGGAGAGCCTGCTGCCCGGGTGCTTCCTGCTGCTGCTGCCGGCCGGGACTGGGACCGGAAGATTAAGAGGACAGAGGAGAGGCGGCCATCCCTCTGTTTCAGGTAAGTCTTTTTTTATTTCCCCCTGCCCCACCACCGCCGTCCAGTAGCAGCCGCTACTGGCTATGGAAAAGTTATGGTCAATTTTAGATCAAGGAGGGTCAGCAGCATTTATTCTGGTTGACCTAAGCGTGGCCTCTGATTTGGTCTTACATAATATCCTTTTAAGGAAACTCTTTAAGTGTGGGATCAGCAAAGAGGCTCTATCATGGCTTTCTTCACTTTTGCAAGACAGATCATTTCAAGATATTCTATAATATCTTTTCACTGCATCAAGGTGTTCCTCTTGGTTCCTCCTTGAGCAAAACTCTTTTTAATGTGTATATTCAGTCTATGGTAAGCCTGGGCAGAGTTCGCGGTGGAGATCCGCGAGCAGCGAAGTGCGTTACATAAATGCCGTTTGCGGTGATTTTCAGAGCCAGGTGCTTGTCCGCACTGTGCAATCATCGCGAACGGCACCATGCACAGCGCAAGCGGGCCCTGCTTCCTTTCTGCCGCTCGAGTAGATTTTTACTCGAGGGGCATCTTTCTCAACGCGAACGGACGGTTTCTCAACGCGAGCGGTCGCGAGCATACACGACCACTCGCAATGGGAAATCTGACTGCCCGTGTTGAGAAATCTCGCCGGGAGGTTGATTTTCCATGCTTGCGCTCGCCAACTTGATGATGGTGATAACGAACAAGGAAAAATCTCGCCAGAAGGTGGATTTTCCTCACTTGTGCTCACCAACTTGACATTGACGAACGCGAGCAAGGAAAAAAACTCCGCTCTGCTACGTGAAGCAGAGTTTTTCAGAACTCCGCAAGCTCTGCGTAACGCGGAGTGCGGAAAACTCTGCAAACTCCGCGAGCGGAGGGGAGTTCACCACCCAGACTTAGTCTATGGTGGACATTATAGAAGCATTCAGATTTTCACCAATTTCATATGCGGACGATATGCAGCTGATTATTACCCTCTCTCAAAACCCTAGCAAAAGAGCCCCTCCATTGCATCTTTGTCTCACGGAGGTGGCTAACTGGATGGGTAGCAATTGTTTGAAACTTAATGGGAAAGGTCATGGTACTGGGAAACCAGGCCAACATCTTGTCCCCGCCTAGTGGCCAGACCTTTTGTGCCTTTTCCTGTATTCATAGCCCAAAGTAAAATATCTAGGAATTTGGCTGGAGCAGAACCTTACTTTTGATGAATATACTAAGTCGCTCTCAGCTAAATGTTTCGGGAGGCTAAGATGCCTGAAGAAAGTGTTAGGCTTTTCCCCATTCAGCTCAGAAAACTGTATTTCAGGCTTTGGTAATCTCGTAACTGGACTAAATCAATGTACTCTACTTGGGTCTCTCTGAGACAAGGCTATATCACTTACAGAAGATTCAAAATACAGCAGTCTGGCTGTTACTGAACGTCCCGAAATTCTCGTCCATCAGGTCAGGCATAGCAGGACTGCATTTGCTGCTGATGGGCAAGCAGATTCAAATTAGGGCATGTGCTACACTTATAGGGCACTTCATAGCTTTAAAGTCCATGCTATCTTCAGAGTTTACTAAAATCTTACAACCCCTCAAGTTCACAGAGATCCTGTGATTCTCGGTTGGTAGCTATACCCAGCATTAATAAGCAAGAATAGGATGTAGTTCTCTTAGATATCTCGCCTCAAAGATCAGGAATAGCATGTCATTGAGTTTGATGAAAAGCACTTCAGAAGCAGCCATTAAAAGGTAACTAAAAACCTGGCTCTTTAATTAATTCCAGTCTTTTCATCTATCTCGCTGCATTAAGGTTGCCCTCAGACATAAAAATCCTAGCACTAGGATGTTTCATTAGACGCAGCTATGCACTCTACAAATAGACATCATCATATAACATGACAACGAACATATACTTAAATCAAGCTAGTGCTAATGGCTTTGCCAGCGCTTGTTAGCAGTATCAAATAAATAAGTAACAACAATGACATCTCTGTCTGTGTCATTTTTAAAGCAGCCATTAGGGCTAGGAAAACTATGATAGGTTAATCTTCTGAATTATATGTGTGACGCGGGTTAGCAGGTGGAGTGTGGCTGAGGTGTTCTGGCCTAATTTTGGGGGATAGAAGGAGCACATAGCGGACCCTATTAGAGGTTTTTGTTCTCCCTCCTTCTCCCTTATTTTCTTCAAACCTCGGCCAATTCCTACACAAGTGTATTGTTGCCTCAAAACTTGATTGCGATTTGCACTTTTTGCTTATTATAAGTATGGCTATTTGATGTAATGTGCAGTTTTAAAGCCTTTTATACACATATACTTTTTAACTGTTCTTAATTGAATGCAAGATTATCTTTCACTTTTTGTGAGACTGTGGATATGTGTAATTTTTTTATGTACTTTTATGGTCTATTTTAATTAGACAGAATAAAGATATTTAATTGAATTGAATTGAAGTAACAACATTGATTTTGTTGTGAATAATTAGAATTGAAAATGTTTCAATTCTGAAAATGTGAGACTGTGAATTAAACGTTACTAACATCTGTGGAATGGGTAGTGGTCTTTGGAGTGTCTGAATTGCTCTAATACTCCCCATCAGACCACTTTCCTCTGGAATCTCTCAGCCTGTTAATCACTTGCTCCCTTCTCTTTTTGTATGTATTTCTTTTCATCTCCCCACACACAACCCACTGACTCGCCTGTAACAACTGCAGTTTCTTTTCTTTTGGCACTATCCATATTTTGACAGCTGTGCACCTCCTTTACACACTTTCCAACAATTTAATAAGTGGCACAAATTGTCACACAAGTGACCATTGTTCTGTTCACTCTACAGAGAGGCCAAGAATTTAATAAGTATGTAGTCTGAACTCCTTTATGACCCAGTGATAGGCACAGTGTGAAACTCAGACTGCTATCAGCCTCAACTCCAGAAATCTCAATTGTGCTCTGTTATGAACACCCATTTACACCCTGGGCTCAGCCAGACACCTGGATCTGACTTAGATCGCGGCACACACTATACAAGAGCCCTTATGTTGCATGAAATAAACAACAAAGATACAACATCTGGAAAAAACAAATACTCTTAGAGAATGCAAGATGAGGTACACCATGACATGTTAATAGGGACTGTATCACTGACATGAATTACCTTGAGAGGTTTTGCAATTATTGTACAAAATCAATCAGTGATTTTGCTTGTACAGTTAAAGACATAAATATATGGCCCCATCGGGACCTGTTTTCAAAGCAGACCCAACCGACTTAAATCCCTAAGGTTCAATGGTGGCTGGCACCGATCGGGGGTGGCGGGGCAGGGGTAAGGGGGATTCAGGAGAATGAAAATAATAATAATTTTAAAAAAAACTTACCATACCGCCGTGTCTCTCCTCCATCTCTCCCAGTCATCTCTCAGCACCGCTGGAACAGAACAGGAAGCACACCCAGGCTTCCTAAGCCAATCACAACGCTGCAATGCAGCATTGTGATTGGTCTGAGCACCGCGATTCGGCGCTCAGCCAGGGAATGGGAGCCTGGGCATGTTCTTCACCCAGGTGAAGAACATGCTAAGTGCGTATGAATGTTTGGCCGGCCCAAGACGGTTGGCCAAACATTGATGCGCACTTGCAAAGTGTGCTCACCACTCCCCCTGCTCCTGTGTCAGAGCAGTCCGCCCCGCCCTGCAAAGCTGCCGCAGCAGGACAACATAAAATGATAATAACCTTGAGTTATTATCATTTTATTTTTCCTTTATTGCACTGCTGCACAGCAGTGGGGCGACGCCCCTCCGCCTTAGGGGAGGAGCCACCACTACTAAGGTTAGTCCAACACAGACTTGTAACAACATCACTTGTAATGTGTTTCCTTCCTCTTCACCCTAGTGCTTTCATTTCCGCACTAAATGACCTTTCAGGGCAGAGCAAATCATATGCATCCTGTGAAAAAACCTTTTTCGTTTTTATTGTGTTTATTTTTATTTTCCAGATATAGCAAATATTACAGTTAGTTTAAACACTATTTTAGTCATTGTCCTCCATTGAAATAGCTGGAAGATAATATATTCCACTAAAGACCGGTATGTTATTGCCCATGGCTCAAACTCTAATCCTCAACAAATATATACTCAGTCCTGTTCGGTTAGAGATTGTAACCACCAGCAGTGCTACATATCAATATCATCGACAAATGAATGTGCAGTTAATAAATTAACAAACTAATACCAATGATATCCTGATGCCCAATTCTTATCTTTCCTGGAGAAATCTAAATGTGAAAACATTGGGCTGTGATGCCCTTGTTTTATCAACTCTATTCATGTGCTTATGCATTAAGTAATGTACAATCTTAAAGGGCATGATATCACAAATTAACCACAAGAGAACACTGAAATATGCAAGTAATTATTACACATATTTATATCACCACTAAAACTGCAATTGAAAAATGTAATTAATATACAGAAGATGAGAGAAATCATGTTTCCCAAAAATATTTTTAAACCATCTATTTTCAGCGTGTGGGACAGTGTTAGAAATGGGGTTTCTGGTTGGCTAGGGTATGCACCTAAGCAAGGCAGAACCTACCACTCTAGTCAGGGTAAGGGAGTTACACACTGAAGATAACCCCTGCTCACCCCCTTTGTGGCTTGGCAGAGCAGTCAGGCTTATCCCAGAGGCAATGTGCAAAGCGTTTGCGCAACACACTCACACAGCAGCATCACACTAGGCACACCACAAAAGAGACTCCACACAAGGTTATATGAAAATATCCTTTGTATTATTCAGAAAAACACATTAGGCCACAATCACATATATTACTGTGCCACTAGGCACTTGTCATGACGTCACATCAATTACACAAATCACTTTGCCAATCGGGCATTTGTCATAAACGTCACAGTTAGGATAAACAGTAACTACTGGTAGGATTGCACTTAGTATAACACATTATGCATAAACATCATCATCAGTGCGCAATAGTAAACACTGGTAGAGTGCACACATTCGAAAATCACCATCACTGTGAATATCCCTGCAATATGCAACCTTAGATTAGGGCACAACACATCCACATTACCCGTGTACACACTACCATAGGTGAGAACAATAGTAAGTGCTGCACCTCCCTGGTAGGCTCATGAGTTACATGCGGGAGGGTTCTTTCCCACTTGGGGATCTCCAATACGACTCCTCTTTCCAAGTGAGGAGTGGGGGCTTCTGTCAAGGTTTCCCCTTTATGCCCCTAAGAAGTGAGGGGCAACTGTCCACGGCACGTGATGCAGCTGCCAATAACACGGGAGAGGGGCCCGGCCTCTACTTCAGGCCAACGGGGCAAGCTGCGCCCCCTCTCCCCATATGCCTGCAATCTACAGGTTTCTCCCCAACAGGAGGCAAAAGCCCACAGCATCCCGCTTTCGGACTGTGCAGCGGTGCGAGCCTCCAAGGTGAGTGGGGAAGACAGTCACTTGTCCTCGGCTGGGCGCAGTTTCCTGGTCGCAGCGTTATCCGGGCCGACGCCGGCACTCGGCCGCCCTCCTCTTCCCCGCTTACTTTCGGGAAGCGGTCCCTCTTGGCCCCCCCCACACCCAGGCTCGCCCGTGCAGCCCATCACTTCTGCCTGGCTTCCGGCTGCTGCGGGGGCTTACTGCTGGGTGGCAGTGAGCCGCGGCTCTTCTACTTTGGTGGCTGGTTGCCAGGCAACGGCTGGTGCTCCTGTGGCACTCGCTCAGCTGACGAGCGGCCGCGTCTGGTTTCAGCAAATGGCTCCCACGTTCTAAAACGCTCCAAACGTGTTTTAGTATAATACCAGCTGCAGGACACAGCGCTCACCACACGCTGACCTCAAAATGCACAGGGCTGGCCACGTAGCCCTAGGAGAACACTGGGGGCCCAAGACCAGGGGAACAGGCCGCAGACCCGCACATAAGGAAACTGCAAAGTGGTAGTCTGTTCAGCAGCCCAGCAATCAGTGAGCAGCAGGTCAGTCCAGCTAAACAAGCAATCCCATTGGCGATCCTTCCTTGCCTGCAGAACAGTTCCTTCTGGAGATGGCCAGCTGGTCGAGCCAGCAGCATTTGGTTACCAGCCCACGCAGTGTCTTCTAAAAAACCATGGGGTCACAGCCCCTGTACTTATAGTGCCAATGTCTTTGTTCTGGGGGGCACTTCAAACACTACTGAAGTGCACAACACCCCCATTCTCATTTCCAGCCCCGGCCCCAGACACACCACAGGGGGGTGGACCCAGCATTGTGGAATTCAGGCACAGCCCTATTCAGGTGCAGGTGCTACTCCTCCCACCACTCCAAAAGCAGACCAGGCCTATTCAGGTGAAAGGGATGACTCCTCCCGCTACTCTAAATTCAGCCGTCTATTCAGTCTAGCGCTGAGTCACCCAGGAAAGGCAGGACACACCTCAACCCACCCTTGGGACTGGCTGGAGTAATGGCACATCCCCTCTCTCCTGTCAGTCAAAACCAGATGGTCAATACACATCCAGGCAGGGCACAAAGACACATAAGCACACAGTGGCATTTCTAAAATAGTAATAATAAATCTGCTTTCACCAATAAGCAGGATTTATCACTACTATTCCAAACATGCCAAACATGGTCACGCTACCCCTCTCAGATCAGAAATTACCACTGAAGCACATATCAGGGAATCCCCAATGCAACCCTTTGAGAGGGCAGCCTCACAGCAGTGAGAAACAAAATAGGCTGTTTGTCACCACTACCAGGACATGCAACACAGTTAAGGCACATGTCCTACCTTTTACCTACACAGCACTCTGCCCATAGGGCTAGCTAGGGCCTACCTTAGGGGTGACTTATATGTAGTAAAAGATGAGTTGCAGACATGGCAACCACTTTATATGCCATGTCACGGTGGCAGTAAACTGCACGCGCAGCCCCTGCAGTGGCAGAGGCCTGAGACAGGTTTGAAAGGCTACTTCGGTGGGTGGCGCAAGCAGCGCTGCAAACCCACTAGTATAATTTAATTTACAGGCCCTGGGTATATGGGATACCACTGTACAAGGGACTTACAGGTAAATTAAATATGCCAAACAGGTGTAGGCCAATCTTACCATGCTTACAAGGGAGAGCACATGCACTTTAGCACTGATCAGCAGTGAAAAGGTGCTCAGAGTCATAAAACCACCAACAATAGGTCAGAAAAATACAGGAGGAAGGCAAAAATTTCTGGGATGACCATGCAAAAAGGTCCAAGTCCAACAGACTGGGACAGAGTTGTGACTAAAAACTAATCTATTGTAAGAGTTTGGTTGGCTTTTCACTAGGTACTAACTACATACAGAATATATGTTCCACCTATACACTGAATTGATAGTTAAACATGTATTTCTAAATCATAGATTGTTATGTTAACATTTAAAAATGTTAGCAAAATGTATGAAGATTACACTTTTAATCACTGTGCACCAATCAATTCAAGCTGCAAGTCTATTGCTTTAATGAAGCTATTGTGAAGCTGTCTTACTTTGCAGAGAGAAACCCTCCATATCTCTTAACCGCTTCGCCGCGATCGGAATTCCGCCCAGGTGCTGGACATTCCGATTGCGGGTGTGGTCGTGACGAGCTCAGCTCGTCATGCGCACACGCCAACCGCGCAGCATGACGAGCTGAGCTCGTCATGAGCATCGAAGGGGTTAAGAGGACCCACTAGTGGGAGCAGGGGAGTTTGGGCTCGGGGGGGTCACCCGGTCCTCCAGCCCCATCTCGCCCCCAGACAACAAAGAGGGATCAGCATCGTCTGCTACCGGTGCGTCAGAGTCTGGGTCTGAGTCGTCGTTCATGTCCGCACCCAGGTTATTCAATCTGTCCAACATGATCTCCCAAAGTTCAAGGTCACGTTCTGCATTTTCTTCAGTGTGTACCTTCTGAAGTCTACATTCTTCCACCGTTGCTCATTCCAGGAAGTCAGTGAGCAATTTAGACACAGTCAGAGGGGTCGGAGCGGCCCAATGTATGGCTATGTGCTGTCTCTGCAATACTAGTCCCAATTGTGTGGATCTATGTGCTGTGGTGTCAGGTAAGCTCTATGTATCTAATACAAATGCACTAATTTGAATCAGGTATTGCTGGCTACATCACGGACGTGCACCAGGGCCCTGTTCCATTCGCCATCTGTGAGGGGGTTCTCCAACTGCCCATCTATTCAGCGCGCCTAGCTGCAACATCCGTCTGCATGTCGCTCTTGAGGGCGGCATTAAGCCGGGAGATAATGCCCTTAGAAGAACCGGAGTCTAGGATCACCTGCAGGACCTCTGACTCACGCGGCTCATCTGGAAAAGACGTCCAGATCTCTTGGATGGTGCAGGATATGCTTGCATACTGCAAAAATTGTCCCCGATCTATGCCGTAGTGAGTCTTAACCTAGTAGTAGTGTCTTTTCCCAGTTGGGGCCATCTTCACACCATAAAGCAGCGTACTGCAACAGTCCTGCCATATAATATAATTTGAGGTCCGGGAGACCAAGTCCACCCTAGCTAGGATCCGATTTCAGGATCTCAAGGTGGAACCTGCATTTTTTCCCCGCCCATATTAGGGTTACCACCAGTCCATCAATCTGCCGAAACAACGGGGATGGCAGCACAAAGAATTAATTCTGCATCACATAGAGGCAGCGGGGCAAGCTGTCCATTTTGCTTAGGGCCCCCCTACCTATCGCTGACAGCAGCATTGTGATCCAGAGCTGAACAGAGGCTGTGAGGCCTTCCAACACCCTACCTATGTTCAAATCTTACTGTAGGTGGGGATCATGTGATATTTTTATCCCCAGATAACGGAAACTCCGGGTCTCCCATGGTAAACACACATCCGGGAGATCGGGTGCATCTACATTAGCCAACACCGCAGGGGAAACAACACTGTCTTATGGCAATTAACACAGAGCTCAGATACTTCTCCAAATGTTGTCATTAGTCGTAAAAGAAGAGGCACAGAGCGCGCTGGGTCAAGTACATAAAGCAGTGTGCCGTCAGCATACATAGACACTACATGCGTCACATCTCCCACCCCTATGCCCCAGTCTCATAGTTCAGCCCTAATGCGTACCGCCAGTGGCTCCACACCGAGGGCAAACAGACGTGGCAACAAGGGGCAGCCCTGTCGTGTACTCCTCTCAATACGAAAAGAATCAGACACCTGACTACCCGTGCTCACCCTTGTACTTGGCACTGGTTACAGGAGTTGCACCCACTTTAGAAACTCCTCATCGAGTCCCATCCGGCAGAGGACCTCCCAGAGATTTGTCCACGACAAGGTGTTGAATGTCTTCTCTATGTCTAATGCTACTAGTGCAGCTCGTATATCTGTGTTCTGAGTATCGTGCATCACATGAGAGAGTCTTCTCAGTGTATACCCCATCCAGGCATAAAGTTGCATTGGTCCTCACGGACCAGATGTGTATCCACCCAGCGCAGTTGTAGCACTAGTATCATGGCTAATAATTTGATGTCAACGTTAAGCATCGAGAGCGGCCTATAAGATCTCGGGTATGTGGGGTCCCTGCCTGGTGTGGGAAGCATAATTATGAAGGCCTCCCACATATGGACCGGCAATTTGCTTATGTACCACAATTCTTTTTAAACTTCAAGGAGTGCAGGGAGCAGAGAGGTGGAGTATGAATGAAAGTATTCAAACTTGATACCGTCGGGTCCTGGAGATTTCCCTCTGGCCATAACCAGGAGGGCCTCAAACAATTTCTCCAGAGTGGCGGCCTCTCCTTATCCCTCTTCTTGGGTCTCTTTCAACCCGAGAATGTCAACCAGGGACAAAAAAAATGTCAACCGCATGGATGCCGGCCTATGTCGAAGTCGCATACACCCTCGCCAGGTGATCACGCTAAAGCAAGGTAATTGCCACTTGGCCCATAACTAACACACCACCCAGTCTGCAGAGGGCAAAGATAATCGGTGGAGGGCATTCGCATTTGAGCAGCCAGGCCAACATGTTGCACGGCTTATCGCCTTCTCTGTGAAGACACTGACTATAGTTCTTCCAGACATGGCTGTCTAGTCTGTCCTAGGTGGCCGCCACTTTCCTATGTGCCTCTGAGAGGGCTGGATCTCCCACCGCATGGCCCAATACTCGTTTCTGTAATACTTCAAGGTGCTCCTCTCCTTCCTTAAACTCCTGCTCTAGTTTCTTCCTAATCCCATATGTCACACCGAGGCTTTCCCCTCAGATTACTACTTTTAGAGCCCCCCACTCCATGCAGCGCATCAGGGCGGTGTTCCAGTTTGTGGCAAAGAAGCCCTGCAGTGCCTCCATCATATCTATGTGGTATTCTGGGTCTCGCAACCACTCAGGCGGCAGCCTCCATAAGGGGATGCAGGGTCTATATCCCCACACAACACACTCAAGTAGTAGAGGGGTTTGGTCAGAGAGAAACCGCACCTGATAGCTCACATTTACGACATTAAGGACCCCTGTGTTGGTTAGGAGAAAATGGTCTATACGACTATGGGTCCCATGAGTGACGGAGTAGCAAGAAAATTCCATGTTCAAGGGGTGGAGCTCCCTCCATATGTCAACCAGTTGGGGTCTAGGCATGGGTTCCCCTAGTCCCGCCACCATCCGAGACTTTGTGCCCATCTGGGGAGGCTGCTGGTCTATTCTCCCATCTCAAATAGAATTGAAATCACCCGCCCAATCGATAGGCATACCAACATATGGGGTAATTCAGTTTCCTGAGCCTCGAAGAATCCCTCCTGGTCAGCATTGGGGGCATATACATTAAGCAAGCATAGTTTCCGCCCATCCAATACACCATGTAGAAGAACATATCGCCCAGCCACGTCAGCTACCTGTCCCCACAACTGGAATGGGATCCCCGCGGCCACCCATAAAGACACCCCTCTGGCCTATGAAGTATAAGTGGAGGAATAAAATTGTCCTCTCCACTTTTATGTAGCTTCTGGGCTTCAGCATCCAGGAGGTGTGTCTCCTGAAGGAGCGCAATATGTCCTCCTGTCCTCCTGAGATAGGTGTTGGTCCTATATTGTTTTACAAAACAACTTAACTCATGCACATTCCTTGTGAGTATACGTACTGGGTCAGTCATGATAAAGTATCACATCAGTTGCAATCATCATTTCCGGCCCCCCCACCCAAAACCTCCTCCCCGATTCAGGCACACAATTTGCCACTGCACGAACTATACCCCGTAAACAAAACCCATACCCCCTCCCCGAGTAAACACCCCAGAACTCAACTAGCGTCTCCCCACGCATTATAGTATATTATATCCACCCTCCCAAACTAATAGCCCTAATAGAACTTCAGTGCGTGTCTGAGGTCAGTGTTGGGAAGAGAAACAAGGTGTACAGGCTGAGAGAAGGAATTAGAAGAAGACCGGGAATAAATATAGGGGGGGGGTCACCCAAGTGTGCAGGCGACCAAGTCCCATTGCTGACACTGCATTCGGGTTCCACCATGTCCCACATGATGAAGTGTAGAACTATTTGAACGTCCACAGGGGGGCGGCACTGATTGGAGGAAGAGTCCCATCACCCAGGCCAGGTGTTGGTTCCCACGATTGTGCACAGTACCTGATCCAATGATCACCCATCCCAACAGGTCCCAACACGTCCACCAGGAGTTTGTCGCGCACCCTCTTGGCCCGCCTTTTTCAACAGGAGGTCTCTGCATGGCCACCCCCGCTATTTCGCATTGGCGTTTCTGCTCGTTTGCCCATGGCTATCCACCAGATCCGACTCAGTGCAGGAGGAAGCTGCATAGTTGACCGCCTCCACAGGTGCCCTAGCCTCCTCGCGTTCCTCTCGTTGCAATTCGAGATTCAGAGTGCTGTCAGTCTGCACGACCACTCTCGCAGTGGATCTCGAGCAGCATCTGCGTCTGATTCTTCTCCTGGATAAGAATGACAGGCCTCCCTCTCATCACTTACCATCTCGAAGCCGCCCTGCAGGTGTTGCCGGGATTCTGTCGCCTCCTTGAATTTCCAACCAGTCCCAAGTTTTCTCAGGTGTTGTAAAGAAGTGAAAATAGCCATCATGCAGTACCTTCAATTTAGCAGAATAAAGCAGCATATAAGTCAGTCCCATCGCTTTCAGTTTTTGCTTGACACACTGAAGGATTGTCGCTGTAGTTGGACAACCCTAGTATAGTCTGGAAAAATACGTATACTGTGCTTTTCAAATGTCGGGTCTCCATGCCTATGAACCCCTTGTAAGATTACATCATGGTCCCTATAATTGAGAAACTCTGCTATTACAGTTCTGGGTGTGGCCCCCTGGTTAGGGCAGCAGGGCCAAGGACCTATGCGCCTGCTCCACCTCAAAGAATCTCGATAGGGTTTCAGAAGGGAAAGCTGACTTAATCCAATGCTGCAGGAAGACCTCTGGGGTCCTACCCAATGCGCCAGCCAGAAATCCTACAAATTGCAGGTTACAGTGATGGGAACGTCCTTCTGCGCCCTTCGTTCTGGCTTCCAATCGGCTTGAGTAAGCCTCGAGCGTGGCCACTGAGGCCTTCAGAGTGGAATTCTCCTTCCGCATCTCAGTCACTTGAGTTTCCGTTTCCACAGATCTTTTAGCTACCTTTCGTAGATCGGCTCTAAGCATGTTCACGTCTATTGCCATGGCCTCAATTTTGGCTTGTACTGCCAGACCAGATGCCTCAAAGGCAGCCAGGATTTGGCTCCCTGATGGCTCAGGGGCGACTGGTGGTTCCACGTCTCCCTCTGTCTGCAGTCCGCCACTTGCACCAGGGGTGGTAAATTTGTCCAGTTTTGTTTGTTGAGTTACCCTGGTTGATCTGTCTTTACCCATGATGTATTTGGGGGCTGTGAAGTGATCGTGACCTATGTTAGGGCCTCCTTGTCTGTGGACTGGGCACACCCATGACAGTCACTGTTATGGTGGCGTTTACCGGCCCTAGTAGAACAGGCAATGCAATTAACTTTTTTTTCTGGGATCTTCCAGCTCCCGAAGCACCCACACAGGGGTGGCGGGGAGAGAGACTCCCGTACCGTGAACAATGTCCTGCAGCTCCTTATTGCTGCGTGTTCCCCGGGCTGGAGGAAAGGTCTCTGAGTAAGACTCACACTGCAGATCAATGACAGGTGCAGGTGCGGGCGTGACAGGCAGCCGCCAGGGATCTCCTCCATGCAGCAAGGCAGCTCCTACAGGGCCGCACCTCAGCCCAGGGCACCCATTCCTCTTGGCCAGCAGGCTGCCCCAGCCAGCGTTTCTCTCTGTTCAGTAGGGTGTCGCACCCCTCTGTGCATTCCAGGCCTGGCGGGGGGGCACACTCCACCACCAGAGGGTAGCTCCAACCACACAAATGCTCTCAGCCACCGCAAGTAGGGGGAGGGGAAAATCCTCATTATTATTCGGGGCCCTACGCACTGCCACTTACTCCCCACACCGAGGGGAAGCATCCTCAGGGCAGGCCCCTTCAACGGGCCAGCAGCAGGCGCTAGTGCGGGTCAAACGAGCTGGCTCCAGGGGGTTTGTGCCGTGTTTCAGGCGGGTTCCTGCAGGGCCACTCTGTAGCCCGGGACTCTTCCCCCTCTTTTCTCAGGAGGGCCACTCCCAGTCTGTGTGCCCCACCCAACCAATGCAGGGCTGTGTTTCCTCGGTCGATCCAGCCCCCCCCTGGTGACCTCGGCCACCCGGCCCCAAGCGGGAAGCTCTGACTACTCAAATCCCTTCTGCCCCCGAGGGCAGGGCCCCGTGCCCTGCAAATGCACATGTCAAACCGGGGGGGGGGGGGAGCTATCTACACCCCGGTCCACTACCCTACCGGGTCCCAATTTACCGGGTAAGCCATACCTGCCCAGAGGTCCCGCGACGCCTCAGGGGATGGGCTTGGGTGCTGCACTCCCAGAGGGCCGCCCACTAATTAGCTGCCAGCTGGGACGATGGTCTCTGGGAGCTCATGTCCGGAACTTCGGCCTGTCCCAGATAGTCAAGGTTCGGGATTACAATGCTCCCCTCCGACTCTGTCCATGATGCGGGAGCAGGACAGTAGTCTGAGGCTCGCGATGCTCTGTCTTTGCGGCCCAAAGTTTTCTCAGTGCCGCCACCTCTGCTCCGGCCTCGGCCAGGCGTTCAACCCCAGGCAGGCCTCTTGGCCGGTGACAACAGTGTGACACAGGAAGACTCAGGGGAGGCGCAATGCAATGCCTCCGTTCACACCTCACCATGGGGCACGATATGGACCACCACAGGATCACAGGGATGGCAGGATGTTGTTGGATCCCTTTTTTCAGGGACAGAGCTCACCTATAGTGCTGCAGATCAGCCATCTTTCTGGCCACGCCTCCTCCCACTGAGCTTTTTGATTTAGATTGCTATCTTTGACCTGCAGGTTATAGATGTATCTCTGCTGTTGGCATATTAACACACTGATGTACCTCACTGAGACTATACCTCGCAGTGACCTGCAGATTATGTATAGAATTGAAAAATAGAGAGCCCTATGATTCTTCTTCTTTTTTATTATTGTTATCAATTTTTCTCTCTTTATCCTTGCTTGGTTTTGCTGTTTCCCTTTTCATTATTTTTCTTTTACTCTGTTATTTGCAGTTTTGCAAGTCTAGCTCTGTCCCTTTGTTCTGTCTTAGTAGTCTCCTTTCATATATAAACCTTTGTGTGGTTTTTCAGTATGCGTTTTCTTTGTGTTTCCCCCTTATATCCTTTTTTGTCTCTTTTCCTTTTCAGGTCACACCTTTAGCTTTGCATGTGCTGTCTCTTTTAAGACATATTGTTTTCTAACAGTGGGCTTAGAGGCTGTACGTTACTTTCCCTTGGTTAGCTTCACTGTCACTCTCATTTGCTTGCTGTTTATTGGTCAGCTGCCATAGGCTTCCGTCCTCTTTGTGCCTCCTCTGGAGCATAGACGCATTACTTGTGTTCTTCCACTGGTCAATTTTTTAGATGCTACTCTTTTCTTTGTGTTTAAGGACTCTACCAGAGTGTGAATTTTCAGCTGTCTCTCTCATGTACTTCTCACCCTCTGGATTCTTCCCACCCACCATCTCTCCGCTGTCCATCATGTTGCTCCCAACCCACAGTCCCTCCATTGCCTGTGTTACCCCCACCTGCCAACCCTCCGTTGTCTGTATTGCTCCCACCCTCCCTCTGTTGTTCATGTTGCCCCCACTACCTAACCTCCCTCCATTGTCCTTCTTGTCCTTTGCACCTAAACTCCCTCTGTTCTCCGTGTTGACCATCACACCCAGTTTGCCTCTCGCACCCCTACTCTGTTCTTCATGTTGTCCAAGTCACCGATCCTCCCTCCCTCTGTTGTTGTGTTGTACCTGTCGCCCACTGTTAGACCTGGCATTCTTGGCGTGGTTTCCCCTGACTTTTTGCCTCTACCTCCTGTATTTTTGACTGTGTGCTGGACTTTGTTTTTGCTGGTTTAGGTACTCTGGGCACTTTGCCACTGCTGATCAGTGCCAAAGTGTAAGTAAATTGTGATTGGTTATCCACGATTGGCATATTTGATTTCCTGGCAAGTCCCTAGTAATGTGCAATGTGCATGTGTCCAGGGCCTGTAATTCAGATGCTACTAGCAGCTTGCCTCATGGATGTCCAACAATTGCCTTAAATTGACGGCAATAAGACTGAAGTATTGATCGTTGGGAAAGCCCCCTCAATCTGGTCTTCGGCTTGGCGGCCCCAGACCTTGGGGCCAACCCCTACCCCCAAAGAAGAAACCAAAAATCTCAGGGTTTGGTTTGATCAAAAAGTTTCCTTTGAGAATCAGATCAGGAAGGTAGCTGGAAAATGCTTCGGGACTCTTAAAGTCCTAAGAAAAATCCTTGACCTACTACCTCTCATGGCCAGAAAAACTCTTGTACATGCTGTAGTCACATCTCAGATTGACTACGGCAATATACTTTATCTAGGAGCCGCTAAAAAATGTCTCAGCAAACTTCAGCGCATCCAGAATGTGACCGCCCGATTGGTCCTGAATCTTCCCAGAAGATCATCCTCCTCCAGAGCTCTGGACACCCTCCACTGGCTGCCAGTGGAAAAAAGGATCATCTATAAAGCCATGTGCTATTGCCACAGAATTCTGTGGAGTAGAGGTCCAAACTATCTCCACTACATGTTTACCCCCTATATTCCTGTATATAATCTGAGGTCGAAGGGAGCCCACCTGGTCAAAGTTCCCAAATTCCAATGGGTCAGGATGGGAGTGCGATCCTTTGGCTATCTGGCAGCTAAAAAGTGGAACACCTTACCGCTGACCCTGAGAGCTGAACCCATTGAATGCATCTTTTGTAAAGATCTAAAAACCTTTTTTATCCCTAATCCGAGATTCTCCACATCCCTTCCTGTACTCCTCCGTCTCCTTTAGGTGCTATCTCGGCTCTCCTTCTGGGGTTCTGGAGCCTAACACAGGGAAACACCGTTGCATGTAACCAGGCGCTCTATAAATGGAATTATTATTATTATTATTATTCTTAGCGGCGGCTGCCTCAGAACGGGGGTGGTGAGGCAGGGGGAAAATTGGATAAAAAAAATTAAAGGAACTTACCTACCCTTTGCCCGCAGCCACTGCCACACACCTCTCCTTCGTCCTCTTGTCTGCACTGGCAGCACAAGAAGCAGACTCTCCCAGCCAATCACGATGCTGCTCATGCAGCGCTGTGATTGGTCTGAGTGGCCAACACAGCCAGATTGAGATTTTGCTAAGTGCGGATGAATGTTTGGCCGGCCCAAGACGGGTGGCCAAACATTCATGCACACTTAGGGAGTGAAAACCACTCCTCACTTTGTTCAGCCCCTCCCCGACCTGGGTGGCTGCAGTCCCACACAGAAAAATAAAATGAGAATAACGTCTTGTTATTATCAGTTTGTTTTTATTTTTACACTGCTCAAACAGCGGAGGAGCCGCCATTGGCTACTGGTGGGCCTGCAGCACTGGTTGTGCCACCCACATGAGTAGCCCTGTAAATGTGTCTCAGACCTGCCACTGACCTGGCAAGTGCACCCACTTGCCAGGCCCTAACCATCCATCTTCTTACATGTAAGGCACCCCTCAAGTAGGCCCAAGGTAGCCCAATGGGCAGGGTGCAATGATTGTTGAAGGTAGGACATGTACTGGAGTGTTTTACATGTCCTGATAGTGAAATACTGTGTATTTCGTTTTTCACTATTGCAAGGACCAGCTATCCCACAGGCTATCATTGGAGCTGCATTGTAACATTTTACATGTGGAACGTTAAATTGAGAACAGCTAGAAATTTGGAGTTTAGGCTCTCTGAACTCAGAATTTAATACACACCTTTTAGTAAAGGTGGTTTTTAAATTGTGTGTTTGAAAATGCCATTTTAGAAAGTGGGCATTTTCTTGTGTAACCATCGTATTTGCCTCTGTTTGTGTATTCACCGTCTGGTTTTGGAGTGATGAGTGACAGGGGCTAGGGATGTGCATACACTCTAGACAGTCACAAGAGGGGCTGAGGTGTGTCCTGCCTTTCCTGGGTGACTCATAGCCAGGCTGAATAGACCTTTCTGCATGTAGAGAGGTGGGAGGAGCTTCACTAGCACCTGAATAGGCTGTGACTGATCTGCAAAATGCTGTCTCCACCTCCTGTACTGAAGCTGGACCAGGGAGGACAGAACTGGTTTTACTGAGCTCAAGGACTCTGGAAACAAAGACTACAAAGAGAAAATGGGGTTTAAATATGAGACCTAAGAGCCCAGAACTTTAGATTACTTCTGGAATCAAGGGGAACCTCTGCCAAGGAAGAAGAGCTGAAGAGCTGTGAGGAGGAGTACTGCCCTTTTACTGTGTGTTGCCTTGCTGGGTCGGCCTGCAGTTGCTGCTTCTGCTAAAGAGAGGACGAAGACTGAACTTTGCTTTGAAACCTGTTTGAGAAGATTCTCCAGGGGCTTGTGTATGCTTGCCTGCTGTTCTGAAGTCTCAGGGACACAAAGACTTCACACACAGCTTCATGGAACTTCCCTTCTAGGAGTTCTGACCTACCAGGAGGTGTCTATCCCAGTTTTGCGCCTCTGGAGGTTGTTCCTGCTACAGGAAGTTGCCAAGAACTAAAGATCTGAAGAAAATGTATGCTACGCCCTCCTTGCGGCTGAATTTTCCGAAGCAGCACCGCTGTGCGGTAGTAATTCCCGATGCACAGCCCCGTGTAGCCAAAAAATTAATGCAGCTCCTGCCAGTGGCCCGAGAAACCACAAAATGCTGTGTTCCGTGCACTGAACTCTGACGTCGAAGACCACTGCACCAACTCTGACGCAGGCCCTGCTGGGTGGCAAGAAGAATTGACGCATCATCGGTCGGCGGCTGAAAAAATCGACGCAGCCCAAATTCACCGTTGCCGCATCGCCTCCAGCACGTCCTGATTTTCCACGCATTGCACCTGTCCGCCAAGTCTTGATTAATACTGGGGCTCCAGCAAGAAACCGGGGCATCACCTACCCGCACAGTAAGAAACCAACGTATCACCTCCTCTCCAGTAAGGAACCAACACATCACCTCCCCTGTGTGGCAGTAAGGAACTGATGCAACACCTTCCCTGCGCGTAAGGAACCAATGCATCACCTTCCATACGGCTTTTTTTTTGCGTGTGATTTTGAGGCATCCCAGGTACTTTGTGCTAAAAGTGACACATCCATAGTTTCCTATGGACTGAACTGTTTTTACCATCTAAAAATCATATTTAGAGTTCTGTATAGTGGATTGTTGTTGTGTTCTTGTTTGGTTTAGATAAAAATACTTTATTTTTCTAAACTGGTGTGTTGTCACTGTGTTACTGTGGGTTATATACAAATGCTTTACACATTGCCTCTGTAGTTTAGCCAGACTGCTCTGTGCCAGGCTACCAGAGGATGAGTACAGGCAAACTTAGGTGTATACTTTACTCATCCTGACTAGAAGGAAGGGTCCCTACTTGGACAAGGTGCAAGCCACTGCCAACTAGAGACCCCCAATTCTAACACCCATCCTCCCTCTTTTGTCTGTGTTAGCCCCACCCACCATCCCTCTGTTGTCCGTGTTGACTAGCCACCCACCCTCCCTCCGTTATCCATGTTGCCCACACAACCCAACATCGCTCAATTGTCTGGGTTGCCCCTCACACCCACCTCTTTCTGTTGTCTGTTTTGTCCCTCACATCCGCTTTGAGACTCTCATCCTACCTCACTCGTTGTCCATGATGCCCCTGCAACTCACCTTCCCTCTGTTGTCTGTTACCCCTGCCACCTGCATTCTTTCCGGTATCCGTGTTGCCATTACCACCCATCCTGCTCCCCACACACTCTCCTGGCCACAGTGTTGCACAGCAGCTGTGCTCGTGCTCAAGATGGCTAAAACATTGACAAAGTCAGTAAGTCGCATAGGCAAGACCTCTTGGATTTACCAATGCTTGTTCAATTTTGTGCCACTGCTTGGTCTTATCATTCTTTCCCAACTTTTGTTCTCTGTCTCTTTCTCGCTCTGTTCCATTTTACCTTTGCTACCCTCTCTTTTCCTCTTCACCTCCTCTTTTTTCTACCTTTCGGATGTCACAAGGGGTGTGCATTGGCTGCCATCAAATGTCTCTCCATTTGGAATCAGATTTGCTAATCAGACTATGGGGCATATGTACAAGTGAAATGGCAGAGTGAGGCGCTAGCCTTCCTGGCTTAACGCCTCACTCCGCCACTAAAAAAACACAGGGCTGTACCATATTTACAAGAATATGGTGCAGCCCTGCGTTTCTCCCAGCGCTGGAGCTACACTTTAGAGCCTAGCGCCAATGCAGGCACCCTTGCACCATAGTGCAAGGGTGTCTTCGTGCAGAGAAGATTGTTTATGTGGAGGAATGTCCCCCTCCCTGCACATAAACAATCTTTAAATGCTGCTTTGTAACTTTTATGTGTGCTGCTTTAGGCAGCACACACAGAAGTTGCAAAATGGCATTTAAAAAAAAATATTGTTTATGTGCAGGAAGGGGGACATTCTTGTACATAAACAATCATTGGCCTTTTGCAGTTTTCATGTGTGCTGCACAACACAGCACACATGAAAACAGCAAAAACAAGGAAAAATGAAACAGGGTAAGACGAGGTTTTCCCAGGTCTTAATTCTGGCGCTGCCCCATATTTACGCCTCCCTTGTAAAAAGGAGGCAGCATCAGAATCAATGGGTGTTGCGGTGGAACGCCCACAGCAACACCCATTGCCCACCGCTTTCACACTAAGCATAGCGTGAAAGGGGGCCTTATTTACAAGGCAGTGTTAAGCCACATTAAGTGGCTTATCGCTGCCTTGTAAATAAGGCGAGGCCCCTATCGCCATCACAATGTCACTGAAAGTGACGTTGTGATGCGATAGGGGCTTGTACATATGCCCCTATATATCACTTTATTAGTGCTTTGAAAACGTGAGCGCTCTGGCCAGTAGGAGGTGAACTGATACGCATTGGTTTTATTCTGTCAGAGTGCTCCTTTCTTCTCACATGCTACTATTTCAAGGGCATGTCCAGGCAAAGATCACCCATTCGGTAACGGCTGTGTTTTACATAAAAGCATAGGAACGGCTTTTACTGAAAATAAATAGTATTGGAATGTAGTTCCTAATAGTTCCCGCTCACTTCAACCACAGTTCCTATCATGAAAACGCATTGGCAATACGTCAATTATCATCAATCTATTGGACAGCACTCAGATGTTTAATTTGTGATTTTTAGCTAGTTCACACACAGGTGCTGTCTGCATAGTGCAAAACCCAGTGCTTAATTTGAGCAGGTGCTTTCCGGTACTCAGCACCGGCCCTTAATTGGTTTCCGGTGCTCGGCACGGCACCTAATTGTCAACACCATGCTAAGAACAGTCTACCACATGGTGGTGCTGCTCATCTAATTTAGAGATGAGCAGAACAACAGTTGTTTAGGAATACAATATACATTAAAATTGCTAATACCTGCCTCCCCAGCCATTCCTTTAGCTTTGGGGACCTGGAATAATCTGAACTGTCGCATTTACATGCGAGAGAGATGGTTAGTAGTTGTTTTGGCAGCGATGACAAGGGCGATGGGTGGTGCAAGCTGCAGTGGCCTCCTGGTCAGAGCCCTGGCACTTAATATTTTGCAAATTAAGCACTGGCAAAACCCCTTGAGAAAGTCTTCATCCAAAATAGTCCATTCCGTACATTTCTACAGATGGGCCGAATAGGAGCTTTGCCACTGAAGTCAATCAAATTTGGGAACCTTCTTCCCTTGAAAAGCAGGATGACGTTTCCCAGAAACACTGTAATATCCGCTGCTCTGCAGTGTGACACAGATGATGTGTGGCTGCCAAGTGTTGGCTCCCCGTTCACGCTCCTCAGTGGAAGCTGAAAAGTTTTCCTTCTGTCACGTATGTGACATTTTTTAAACCCTCTTTGTAAACTTGGCATTTGTTTTAAATAAGCGTTGTTGCAACACAAACTTCGCATATCCTATTAGTATTTTATAACACAATAATTTAAGAATAGTTTACTTCAATTCCCAAACTTAGTCATTGATGTTATTTTCTACTAATATTTCTACTATTTTGCTGGTAACATTGCCGCAGCAGAGGCGTAGCTACCTGTGGTGTAGCAGTTGCAATGCACAGGGGCCATGAGGTGGGAGGGGGCCTAACTACAACAGCCCCTTGAGCCCCGAGAGGGCACCTACTTGCACAGACAATTGAAGTAGGGACGCGGGGGTGCTGCAGCAACCCAGAATAAACATGCAGGAGTTCTGAAGATGAATGAGCATTAAAGATGACTTGTAATTTGGTTTTTATTTTCTCACATTTACTCTGCATTCAAAGACACTGGACAAATGTTTGTATAGCCTTGTGACAAAGTGTTGCTTATTCTTTTAACATGAAGACTAGTGTTTGCATTTCTTTCTGTTACTGCAAAGTGTGAGGATTTTGTAAAGTGAACGTTGTGATCGGCTGGAAACGTGATGGCTCCCTGCGGATCCGGTTCCCGACCCAGGTCCAGCACACCGGAAATCGGCCGCTTCTTCATCTTTGGCAACAGCACTGCGGGCCGTACTTCACTTCCCGGTCCCAAAGACCGGTTCTTTCCAATCGGGGATCCGCTCCAGGGCCCCGACTTGCTTGCAGACCTCTAGGACTCAAATCTCCACCGCCGTTCTCAGATTCCTTCTGAACCGGGCAGTGCCTCCTCCTTCTTCACATCCATTGATCTCTGATCTCGTTTATGAAGATCCTCTTCCCTCGCTGCACTTAACCCTTCGCACCTTCATTCAGTAACCCGGTCCTGATGATGATCCTCAATCGCTAGGTTCGAAACGCTGTCGACATACCAGCGCAACTTACGGCACCTTTTCTCTGTGGTTCACAAAAAATGTTATAAATCTGTCAAATTGATGTAAATAATTAATTGTGAACCACAAGTACCTGTATATATATTTTTTGTCACTTATCCACTCTGCGCCACCACTGTGTTCCTCACTTGTCACCTGCGCCGTCCACCCTTGAGTGTCACAAGCACTTGCGTGCACAAAGTTTTCGGGTTACTTACGCAACAATTGCTTACAGTGCTGATACAACTGTTTCCAATTTTCACAACCCTTGTCGTTACTGTTTTTTTCAAAACCCTGTACTCTGTTAAATATATGATGCCTTTAGCACACTTAAAATCCTCCTTGAGTCTCCCCACTTTCCTCACTTGCAATGTTTTGTGCATGCTTAATAACTAGTCTTCTCAATAATACCGGTTGAGATATTGTTGCTTGTTTATACTGCATCACTTCAGTGGCATTACAGCCTCCTCCACGCCGTACTGGCCATGTTTCTGACATCAAGTAATTTGTTCTGACCTTCCCCACAAACTTGTTGAACAGTAATGAAAATCATCGAATGAAACCTTCACCCAATTCAAATCAGAGTAGCAACTCCCACATAAACTATCAATTGACAATGTCAAATGCTTTTTTGTGTGCACTTAAGCTGTCTATAACATTTGGGCCCTAGTTACGATGTCGGGTGGACTTGAGTCCGCCCAACAACATTTCGGTGTGGGAACCGACCGACCGTATTAGGATGCAACCGCGCATGGTGCGGTCGCAAACTTCCATTTCTTTATGGGAGCTTGTGCTGTGGGCAGATTCTGCCCGCAGCACAAGCTCCCATAGAGAAATGGGAGTTTGTGTAAATCCCTGCACCATGTGGCAGGCACCTCACGCTACCTGCCACACAGTGCAGGGGTTTTACAGAGGGGCACCCTCGGCCTCCAATCGGATGCCAGCGTGAGAAGGTGGCCCTGCGAGGGGCCCCCAAAGTCGCTTTCTGACAGGCTTTCCATGTCAGAAAGCCCGACATGGAAAGCCTGTCCAAAACCGATATCATAATCCCGACGGCGGAAATGCAGTCCGTATGGATTATGTAGCGGTTTCCGGTTGGGCGACGGGCTCCTTGAGCCCGTCGGAAGCCAGCTGGAATGACTGGCGGGTTTGACTTCAGACTGTCTACATTGTAATTAGGTGATCGGAAGTCAAACCAGGGATGGTGGTCGGAAAGCCTGATATTCTAATGAGGCCCTAGGTGTCTAAGTGCTTTGTGGGTGTTCCATTATAAAAAAAAACACTATTGCAGGTTTTGGTTCGGACTCCTATAAAGGCTGATTGAGCTTTCTTTATTAATGTGTTTTTGACCTTGAACAGCTAGTCTGCAAAGTATATTCCCCAGTGTCTTGTTGTCAGCATTGATCATCGGCAGTGGTCTCTAAGGATTAGATAGTAGTGGGTTTTTCCCAGTAATGGTGAGAATCACAATTTTCTCCCCTCTCATGATATCAGTCAGCCTCTTTTTAATCCAGGCTTCATTATACATTTGCAAAATTAAAGGTGCTTATAGTTTCACACACGCTTCATAAAATTCAACAGGTATAATATCAGCCTTGGGTCTTGCGAGTTCTAAAAGTAGCACCCACTTTCTGTTCTCAAGATCTGTAGAAAGATGCCTGTCCTCCCACAGTCATCTGCCATTTGGGTGAGCCTAGCTACATGTGTCTGGTCTCCCTGGTCTTCTTGTGTTTATAAATCCTTGAACTATACAACAAATCTGTGGTAAGCCATTAACTCTCCCCATTTACCTTCAGAAGCAGTGATTACTGTCAGCCATTTCTTCCAATTCACTGACCGCAATAGACGCCGGCCTTCCTTGTCGTATCTATAGTGTAGCATCATTATGTTGCTTATAGACACACTTATCCAGTCTGCCCATAACTTCAAAGAGCTCCCTTTTCTTGGCTAGCTAGGCAGCCCATTTTTGTCCTGGGCTATCCATCTTCCCAGTACCTTGATTTCATTTTCCATCTTGATTACAACGTTCACCAGAGCACATTGCACCACATGAATAGCTTCTATACATTTACCACACATTATCACTTTGAATGCATCTCATGACACACCAACCAAATTCTTGTTTAGTGTAAAATATTCTGTGATGGTTTGTTGTATTAACACCTGTCTGTGCAGCACATCTGGTCTCCAATCTCCATGTTTCTACGGGCACAATCCCTGCACAAATATCACTAAACAACATTACTTGTGTGTGGTCCTAGAACAGAGGTCTTCAAACTTTTTTGTTGTAAGCCCCCCACCCACCCAAATAAAATGCTTTGAAGTCAGGGCCCCCTCCAAACCTTTATGACAAGTATTGGGGGAGGGGCAGGGCTGAGCACAGTGGGAGGGCTTATGAGATCATTTCAGGGAGATGTTTTCTATGCTGTATACTCCACAAAAATTGTGAGACTTAAAAAAGAGCAAACTCATCAAACAACAAAAATCAACCCAAAAAACTCTGCTCCCCATTGTTGGGGTGTTGTGAGCCGGTAACACTCCTCGGCCCCAATGCAACTGCACCTGCTGCAGTAATGATAACCGTGGCCCTGAGCAGCAAGAAATCTACCCGAATTACACTACACAAGATGAGATTTTTATAAGGCTCATGAAAATTAAGTGATTTGCAAAGAATCACAGGATGTTGAGTGAACATTGGGGCTTGAACCTGGTTCCCCAATTTCAAAGTCAGCAGCTCTCACCAGTAGGCCACATTTCCTCTCTTTCAGGAACAAATTAGCTCCATGTGTTTGCCCTCCCCTTTATGCAGCAAAGGTGCCCTCGGCCCTAATGCTAGCAAGGAAAATGAGCCCCAATACCCTTTTTTTATTATAAAAAAAGACATAATTGTAATGCAGTGGGACCCTCAGATCCCTGGATCACAGTGTCGCTGCACCAGCTTCACCGATGATAGCTACTGCCTTACCAAGTGGGATGTCTCCTCTGCGCTATGTTAAAAACATGGGCTCCCATTTTGCCTCATTTTAGTCACTGTCATCTCTCTGATGCCCAAAGTAAGTTGTCGCCTCTGCTTCAATTTTCCCCAACCCTGAACCATTACTCAGAGGCCCAAAGCAACACTACCAAAGCAAGATTCCACTGGGCCCTAATGCAAATTAGGAAGAATAGTAAAACAGACATGGGGTTTAGATGGCCCCTCATACCACTGGGACCAGGCGCCACAGCACAGGTCGCACCAATCATGTCTACAACTCTGCAAAGCAGGCTGCCTGCTCTGCCCACTACCCTGGGCCATCACTTCTAGGCCTGAGACACAAAGCAGGCTTTCTGCCCCTTTGTGTAAAACAAAAAATCTCATCTCTGCTACCTGAAAGGTAATTGTGTGCAATTGGTTAATCACCAAATATAAAGAGTGCTTGGAAGTCAGTATAGACTTTAACTGGTGGAGTAACTTGGAGCTCCACGGTGACAAATATTTATTCTTCGTGAGAGGTAATGTGATTGTGTTACCAGGTGAGTTCTGCAGTGTATCCTTTTAATGGATGTTAGAAATGGGGGTCTCTAATTGGCAGAGGTATGCACTTTTGTCCAAGTAGGGGCCCTTGCTTCTAGTCAGGGTAAGGGAGTTACACACATGTTTGGCACGAGCGGACAGGCTTATCCCAAAGACAATGTGTGAAGTATTTGTACCCAATCCCACAGTAAAACAGTGACAAAAGCGCAAATGGATACCACACCAGTTTAGAAAAATAAAGTAACTTTATCTAAACCAAACAAGACCAAAACAAGAAAAGTCCAACATACATTAATCAAGATATACTTTTAGAACAGTTATTTCAAAAATAGCACTTGTAGAAACAAAATAGCTCCACCTGGGGTGATTACGACATCATGATAGGCAAAAATCCAAAGTGCAGCGCCAACAGTGAGGTGCGCGGCATCGGGCACGGAGTCGCAAGGACCCTCAAACAACAGTACCTTGGAAACAAAGTCTATTGATGATGCACGGCGTCATGGAGGTGAGCCGTAGGGGGAGAGGTGAAGCCGGTTTCCTGGTTGCCACGAGGGATGCGAGGGGTCGAGTCCGTGAAGAGGTGAGGCATCGAATCCAGGACAGGGGAAGTTAGACGGTGTCGGCAGTGAAGCGTTGGTTCTGGTGAGGCGATGCGACGTCGAAGAGTTTGTGAAGTCACCCTCTTCAGTTATCGGCTCCGCGATAACGGAATGCAGGCGCTGGCGGTGACGGCATTGTTTGAGCGCTGGTGTTGGGAAGGCCGATAACTACGGGTGTTGAAGGCTGTCAGAGCTGCGGTGCAGGTGCGGCAGTGCATTGTGCACTTCACGAGCGGTGCTCCCGTCCTCGGTGCAGGTCACGGTGCCACTGGCGGCATCGCTGAGGGCGTCAGAGTTGTTTTTCTTGCTTTGCACAATTCTCAGGGCCCAGAAACTTGAATTGGCGCCCTTTTGAGTGCAGGAGTCCTCCAAGGAGTCCAGATGCTGGTCAGTGGGTTGCAGGTGAAATCTTTGTGGCTCGAGACTTCAGAACAGGAGGCCAGCACACACAGACCCTTGGAGATTCTTCTTCAAGCAGGTTCACAGCAAAGTTCCAGTCTTTATCCTCTCGTTGGCAGAAGCAGCAACTGAAGGCCAACCCAGCAAAGCACACACAGCAAATAGGCAGTACTCCTCCTTACAGCTCTCCAGCTCTTCTCCTTGGCAGAGGTTCCTCTTGAGTCCAGAAGTGATCTAATTCTCTGGGGTTTAAGGTCCAATACTTATTCCTCATTTACTCTTTGTTCTCTTTGTGGCTAGGGTCTATGAGCCCAGTCCAAACCAGTTCTGTCTTCTCTGGTGCAGCATGACCACAGGAGGTCGAGACAGCATTGTGCAAAGGAGACACAGCCTATTCAGGTGTAAGCGAAACTCATCCCACCACTCTAAATGCAGTCAAGGTCTATTCAGCCAGCTATGAGCCACCCGGGAAAGGCATGACACACCTCAAACCCCCTTGTGGCTGTCTAGAGGGAATGCACATCCCCAGCTCCGGTCACTCCAAAACCAGACAGTCAATACACAAAACAGAAGAGGCACACAGAATGGTTAAACAGGAAAATGCCTACTTTCTAAAAGTGGCATTTTCAAACACATAATTTAAAAACCATCTTCCTAAAAAGATGTGTTATTAAATTCTGAGTTCAGGGAGCCTAAACTTTAGTTCTCTATCTTGTCCCAATAGCAAGTTATACTTGTAAGATATTACAAAGCAGCTCCCATGTTAGCCTATAGGGCAGATAGCCTTTCAATAGTGAAAAACGAAATTGGCAGTATTTCACAATCAGGGCATGTCACACACACCAGTACATGCCCCACCTTCCACATACACTGCGCCCTGCCCATGGGGAACATTGGGACTACCTGAGTGGTGCCTTACATGCAAGAACAGGGAAGGTTGGGGCCTGGCAAGCAGGTGCACTTGCCAGGTTGACATGGCAGTTTAAAACTGTGCGTGCAGACACTTCAGTGGCCAGTCTTAGACACATTTACAGGGCTACTCATGTGGCTGGCACAACCAGTGCTGCAAGCCCACTAGTAGCATTTGATTTACAGGCCCTGGCACACTCAGTGCACTTTACTAGGGACCTACCAGTAAATCAAATATGTCAATCATGGATAACCAATCATAATAGCAATTTATACAGGGAGTACTCGCACTTTGACACTGATCAGCAGTGGCAAAGTGTCCAAAGTATCTAAGTCAGCAAAAACGAAATCAAGCAACCCGTCAAAAACACAGGAGGTAGAGGCAAAAAGTCAGGGGAAACCACATCAAGGATGCCAAGTCAAACAATGGACAATTGTAAAAATGTGCTGAGGGATAGTCTGAATACTTATTACTAATATATGTATAGATATAAATAATGACTGACATATTCACAGTGCTTTCTGTTACTGCTGGGACTTCGTAGCACTATAAAACACAGCCACTATTTCCCACTCCACAACTAGGATTACTTTCTGTGACTTCCTTGTCACACACAGGAACTCTGCAGCGAACACATTAGCCAAATGAGATTTCACAGCCTAAAATAGTACATTTCCTACCCATTAGTTTAACTTGCATTTATTTTTCATTTAACATTGGCCTGTTATTTTATATGTGCTACAAGAAAGTGAAAAAAAATAGCTACAGAAATGCAGCTCTTTTTAGCTGCTTCTTTGACTCTGTGACCCTACCTTTTGACTCTGCCTCAAGGCACTCAGGATTGCAGTTCACACACTTAGGGCCCGATTTCGATCTCGCTCAGAAGGCCTACGAATTGGATTTGGCTTTTACGGATCCGATTCGTAGCCCTTTTTCCCATCTGAATCGTACACAGGTCCGAACGACCAAGTACGATGCAAAGATCACGTACGCGCCGACCGAATCATTTCCCAACCCGATCCTGTCCGTACGACTCGTACGCAGATGCTTCGTACAGTTCTATGGAGTCTGTTTCCAAGCGAGCAAGTATGATGCACGATTCGGACAGCCTTCACAAATCGGTATGTTTGGATCAAAAAAGCTGCCGGAATCGTTCTTCTGGGGCCCGTAGCAGGCCCCCCACCACCTGGAGCCCTCTGATTCGGACCCGTAGGGGTACCCATAGGTCCCCCCTTCTTATGCATGCACAGTGTGGCGGGCACCATGGGATGCCCGCCACAGGGTGTACGCTTGTCCCCACCCACCCCTTTTTGCTATGGGAGCCTGTCTACGCGTCCAGTATACAGGCTCCCATAGAGTTCAATGGGAGTCCGAGCGAACCGAGTCTGTAAGCATGTGATTACATCGTACTCGCTCGCTCGGACTCCAGGTGCACGATTCGCTAGTAAAGCCCTATGGTTCAGAGTCGTATGGAGGGCTTTACAAGCGAGATCGGAATCGGGCCCTTAATGTAAATGAAGCCAGCCTGAAGCCAGCCTGAAAGTGTGTCAATGAAACAAAATCATTTCAGCTCCCCGGTGAATGCAGCCATGGCCCCACAGTTTGAAGATCTCTGTCCTAGAAGAACATGTTCCCCAATTTCTGCCTCCCCAAACCTCCCAATTGTTTCTGTTTTCGCTATCATAAATTTGATTTAGGAGTATGTTTTGACAAGGGACTAAAAGGAGTAACGTCCCTTTGCACCACAGTTCAATAATATTCAGTCTTTCCATGATATTCAGATGTGTGGTGGGGGACCTACCTAGTCGTTTGGTCAATATCCCCAAAGCTATCTAATCACCTATCCAGTATGCAATTGCAGTTTCCCAACCAAATTAAAGTCTATCCTGCATATTGTGTTAATACTTCACTCAGATGTTCAAAAAATATCTTCAAGCTGTATTAGGAGCCAAAAGTTCAGCAACAAGATCAATTTCCATGCAATGCACCCACCTGCAAATCTTTCATTTGAATCTTTAATAACTTGTATGGTGTGTAAGAGAATATCAGAGCTGATCCATAGCTGTACTCCATTCACTGAAAACTAAATGTGGAGTACCTGAGTGAAAGCACCCCCGCTATTTAGAACTCAACTTGGCAACTTCTGTGTGCATGAGTTGCGCTTCCTGCAACATTGCCTTTGCAGCATTTTGTCTACATAAGTAAGGGCATATTCTACTTTTTCTCCAGAAAACTGTTAATACGCTATACATTTCAAGGCAATGTTGCACAATCGTCCATATGTGTCAGTTATATTCTTCTGACAAGGTTTACGCTGACACTTTGAGTTTTGTGCTCACAATCTGAGGAGGTGTTAGGAAGATACCACTAATTATTTCCTAGTAATGCTTTCCACCCCACACAATAAATGTGATGAAACTGCAATAGTGGACCAAGGCATTGAAATGCATCCAAGAGGCTGCTTAGTACAGAACAATGATAAATATATATGTAAAGTTAAGCCTTTCTCTTTGCACTTCCCATCTTCAAGTTGTATATGAAACTTTTTTTGCTATAGCCAGATTCAATGCCTCAGTCATCCATAATCTCTAGGTAGTGGAGGGCTTCCTCTTTAGTCGATTATAGAAGTACCTGATTTCCTTGACATCACTGTGCAGTCGAGCAGGTAGAAGATACGCATAGTGTATGTTCCTGTCTCAGGGTTTACACTTCAACTGATCACCATTTATTCTGTGTCTGTGCACTCAGGTCAAAGTCTAAATTGAAGATGATCTGGATGCTATTACATGTGAGTTCTTCTGGTGGCTGAGCAAATGATAAAAAGTTGTGACTTAATATGGCGGGTACTGTGTCTGGGTCCTGCATGCTATATCAATCTGGATGTCTCTCAGTTTGACTTGAACCTGAAACTGAGGGCCTAATTCACAAAGGTAAACTTACACATTTGTGTAAATTTACACTTTTTCAGTTTTCACAAAACTACATTTTAATAGTAAGTTTATGAGTGTGGAGGCTCCGCAGCTGGGGTGGAGAACTGCGCACATAAAAAGATAGGCCTGACAACCAGTTGTCTGAAATCAGTCTTAGGGGATATTCTCAAGAACGTGCGATAATCAGCGCCAAAATAGGGTAACGCAATTTTTCATATTGCCGTCTATCGCGGGAAAATAACTCCGTGTTAACGTCGTATTCTCAACACGGCGGTAACATGCGATAGTTTCCCGATAACGCGTCAAATGTCCGTGATAAAATTACCGGGACTGCAATAAAAATCAAAAGCCGAACGTGAAAAAAGTGGCGATGGGCCCAACCGCGATAAAAAATTCAGCGATAAGCTGTGCCAAGCCTGCAATTCACACACGTGAGGCGGGAAAAATCACTATAAAAGCAGAAAAAAACCACAAACAAAACCAAAACAACTGCAAAGCACAATGGAGGTAGCCGGAGCAAGTACAGAGGACAACCAGAACCCCACAAGCCCCACGGAGGACCAGCCTGGGACCTCGGGGTCAGGGAAGGGCAAGGAGAAGAAGAAGAGGAAGACGCGGTTCAGTCCGCAGGAAAACAGGATCCTGATAACGGAGGTGGTAGAACACCATCAACAACTGTTCGTCACCTCCACTGTGTCATTGGCAACAAAAAATGGAATATGGCAGTCCATCCTGGACAAGGTGAATGCAGTCGGAGTGCTGAGGAGGACAATGGAAGAGCTCAAGAGGCGCTGGAATGATGTGAAGCGCAAAACCAAGCAGAAACTCGGCAACAACCAGAAGGCAGCAATGCAGACTGGAGGTGGGAGTCCAGCGCCACAGGAGGAGCTGGATGAGACGGAGGAAATGGTGTTCACAGTCATCAGTGGGGAGACGGTGGCAGGAGTTGGGGGACCGGACACTGCTCAACATGACCTGACACAACAGCAACAGGGTGAGTAACGACCAGGGACTGGGGGACGGGGGGAGATGGGCACAATGGCACACATGCACAATTAAGTATAGCACAGTGCACACCCACAATGACTCTGGATCATGTCCCTGATCCCCTTCGCACACTGCAGCACACCTAGAAACAGCAAGTAGGCCCCTTCGACTATGTGTCCAGAGGGGGCCCTTCCCACACATCACCAATCTCACAACCAACCCATGTACATGTGCCAAACCCAGCAAAGCGGCGTGTCTGTAAGCCACACTGACAATGCAAGTGACACTGCATGAAGATTGGCATGGCTGCAGTCAATATATCATGACATGTTGTACGCCACGACACTGAGGTGGCTGAGTGTGGACCACATCCGTAAAGGAGCAGGTCACACTCTGACACATCCACGTGCACAAACAACCCCTGACGTCAACAACACATCTGCGGACAGACCATGCCCCAGAGTCCCAACTCCCACCAAGAGTCCAATTTACCCAAGTATGCAACATCTCAGCACTGTATAAGCACAGAAGTCAAAGGCACACCGCCTGAAAGGGATAAGGGGCAGCAAAATCAGAGCTGCAGGGGCGACTCTCCCAAAATGCAGCAAACACACATAACATTCAGAGCACATCAACATTGACAACAATGTGGTACAAACTGCAACACGTTCACAACAGAACAGAGGACACAACTGGTGCCGTTTGTGTGTAGAAACTGGCCAATCACATTTGGCATGGGGGGGCGTGGCTTGGCCGGCTGCAAGATGGCCGCACTCTAAGTGGGCTCTGCCGGCCAAGCACATTATCCGGAAGAATCCTGCAGACAACAGCTAATCCGCCGCACCACAACTTACTGTCCGGCTGTGTCTCCCCTCGAGGCATCACCCCGTGCAGCTCCTGATCCCTGGCGGGCCGTGGAAGCTGAGATCCGCTGCGCCGGGCCCGTGCCTCATTGCTGGCGAGACCAGGCCCCCTCTCCTTGCTGCTGGGCTGACTGGATGGACCCGTGAACCGTCTGGAGGACTGCGGGGACACCCGTCCCTCGCTGCCCGGTGAGTGCCGCTGCCGCTGGGGTTTCTTGCGGCGGGACTGGGGGTCCATGTGCTGCACCGCCCGGCCTGGGCACTCCTCGCGCCTCCGGTGCCATTCTCCTCTCCTTTTGGTGCCCGCTGGGGCGGTTCTATGTGCCCGGGCCCGGTGACGGGAGCGGCGTGCCCCCCGCGTCTCCCTGCCGTGATTGCCCCGGACGTGCGCGCTCTCCCGACCTCTCCGCTGCTGTGCGCTGGGTGGTGACTGGAGGCCTCCTCCCTTGCCGAGGCCTTCTCCAGCGGCCTATCTCGCACCTTGCTGCGTTGCCCCGGCCTCTGGCGGCCGCACCGATCCCCGCTCCTCGGGCTCACCTGGCCTTGGGCCCCTACCGTCACTGCCTCTGGGCCCCTGCTGCTACTGACCCTGACCTCAGGCCTGCTCTCCTGTGGCGTGGACTGCGTCTTCGCCGGTCTTGGGATTGGCTCAGCTTTGGTTGGCGTGTGCTCCTGTGTGGTTCCCGGTCCGCCGACTCCGATCCTGGACCTCGGCTGCACTCACCGGACTGGACCCGTGGCGCTGGTCCCGCGCTGGGCGTCGGACTGCTCCATTTGTTGACCCTTGATCTGCTCCGCTGGCCTCTCTGCCCTCAGGCTGCTGTGGTGTGCTCCTGGAGAGTTGTCGTGGAGTCTGTGGGAGCTGCATTTGTCACGCTGCTGTATCGCCGGCCCGGGGTCCTCGCCACCTGCTGGGTCCTGTTGTCGTCCCATCTTGGCTGGCTTCGCACAGTGACCGGCTGCCGCTGCCCATCCAGCCTGGTGACCCTGCCATCATCTCCTCTGTCAGGTGCTGCTGTTCGTCAGTGGCTCCTGCGACACGGGTATTGCGGCTGCCCCTTCTAGCCGCTCATCCTCCCCTCCTGATCTCTGGGGACATCTCTTACCTGCTTCAGCCCGCCATGGGGAAGACTGACCCCAAGCAGCCCAAGATCGCCTTCGATCAGCGCAGGTCGACTCGACAGGACGGTGCGTGCTCGGATGGTGGTGGCCCTCCGTCCTCCGTGGAGGCACTGCCTGCGCATGAAGATGACTTGAAGGCGATTATGCTCGACGTCAAGTCCGCTGTTACGGGCATTGCTGCCCAACTTGACCAATTGTCTGCCCGTCTGGACTCTGTGAAGGCCCGGGTTGATTCCCACGATGCTCGTCTCTTGCATGCCGAATCCAGAATATCTGACGCCGAGGATGCCGCCACTCAGGATCAACAAAAACTATTGCAGATGGACAAAATACTTGACGTTATCCGGAATAAAAACGAAGATTTGGAGGCGCGCTCCCGGAGGAGCAACCTCCGCATCACGGGAGTACCTGAATCCACCAATATCTCTCATATGGAGGACTTCGTGGAGCAGCTCGTCCGGGAACTCTTTGGTGAAGTCCTCTCTTCTGTCTTCATTGTCGAGCGGGCTCACCGCTCTCTTGGCCCGCGCCCTGGCCCGGGCCTTCCTGCTCGCCCCATCATCGCTAAAATCTTAAACTTCAGAGACCGTGACGCCATTCTCCGAGCGGCTCGGGAAAGGGGCAAAATAATTCACCAAGGTAACCCGCTCTCCTTCTACCCGGACTATACTATCGCTGTCCAGGCTGCCCGCCGCGAATTCCTTCCAGCAAAGAGAATCCTCCAAAAACATGACGTCTCTTACTCATTGGCTTATCCGGCAAAGTTGCGGGTCCGACAGGGCGCCAAATCTCTCATCTTCCCTGATCCCAGAGACGCCCTCGCTTTTGCTAAAAAGCTTGACAAATCGCCTCGCACCTCACCACCTGGTTCTCAAGCGGCTGCTGTGGACCATCTCAGTGACAATGATTAACTGGCTGACTGCCCTCAAGATTTCGGGCCTGGTGTTCTGGGCGAGAATGACTAGCTTGATCCCATCTTCATGTACTGACGCTCTGCGGTCCTAGCCATGGTGACCTGACCATTTTGCTGCCCTTGATTTAACGTCACTCCGTTTACCTCTGGGCGGGCGTATCCTGCACTGTGACACTCCCGGATCAGCTACCATTGTTCACCACTGTAACTTCATTATCTCGTTGTCTGCGATTGCTGTTTGCTTGGCCACCCTGCTCTGTTGGCAGGGGTGCCTGCCGAGCCTCGCCACGCCTCTGCGGGATGATTCCCACCTTGGACTTGGACTCTTCCCTTCCCAGTTGGGGTTCCCTGGGGTGGTCGAGGGTGGTTTCTCAACCTGTTTGGGGGGTTGGTGTGGGTGGAGGGTGGGGGGTCCGGGGGGTTCTGTGGCCTCCTTCCGAGGCGTTTTTGTTTTGGCCTTGCTGTGTTGTATTGTTTCACAAGTCACTTCGTGATGGCATTTTCCATCGGCTCTGCTTCGTCTTGCTGCATTACACTGCGCACTACCCCGAGTCCTTGCTACTGGGACTGATAGCCACTGGTATCCCCCTTCAGGGGCTTGATTCTAGAGCCTTCTCCTCGCAGTCCAGCGATTTGCGGTGGCAGGCTCACAGTGGCCTTTGTTTTCTTCTTTGTTGTTGTTTTGCACATCGTTTTCTCAATTGCTTAGCACTACCACATGCACCCGCACGAAGATCCGAACCTCACGCACCACTTTATGTTCGATCACTTTCCCCGCCATATCTGAATGACTGACATTACCTGCTGGACCTGGAACATCCGGGGTCTTAACGACCATCGTAAGGCTCGACTTGTCCATGCACATCTGGCTCGGCATAGGGTGGACATCTGTCTGCTGCAAGAGACCCACCTGCTCCCTGCGTCTGCTGCCAGATTACACTCTCGACACTGGGGAGAATCTCACTCTTCTTATTACTCCAACTACTCTCGGGGGGTCTCGATTCTCATACGTAGGGGGCTCCCCTGGCACACCTCCCACGCTATCGCTGAATCCCGCGGGGCGTTTTGTCATCCTCCATGGCTCCCTTCAGGCCCAGCCTGTCACGATTGCTGCCATCTATGGTCCCAACACCGACGACCCAGAATTTTTTATGCAGGTGTGGCACCACATTTCATCCCTTGGCCCCGCTGCGCTTCTCTGGGGTGGGGATTTTAATGTCACACTATCCCCCGCTTTGGATCGCTCTGGCCCACATGCTTCCCACCCCCGCGCCGCGGCATTTCTGAATTCCATTCTCACTGAGAACTCCCTGTATGACACTTGGCGCCACACACATCCCGAGACCCGTGAGGGCACTTGCGTCACCGGCACTCGTGGATGTTGGTCCCGGCTGGACCTTTGGATCTCCTCTCCTGACGCTCTTTCCTGGCTCACTTCCGTTGATCACATGGCGCGCACCCTCTCAGATCACGCCCCTGTCCGGCTCGGACTTCGTCTATCCCAGGCCACCCGTCGTGCTTTCTCCTGGAGGCTACCATCCAACGCTCTGCGGGATTCCGTGTTTTGTGATGAGATCCAGACCGCGATCACTAACTACTTTGAGCTCAATGAGGGCTCTGTGGATTCCCCTTCCACTCTTTGGGAGGGTTTTAAAGTCGTCATTCGCGGGGCGTGTATTTCTAAACAATCCGGGGTCCTGCGCTCCATACGTAATACCCTTACTAAGTTGGAATCCGAAATTAAATGCCTGGACGCCTCTCATGCTCTTGATCCTAGCCCCGACACACTCGCCCGCCTTCGCGAGAAACATACAGAGTTCACCGAGGAGGCTAATAGAGAACTCTCGTTCCTTGGCAGGGAGTCCCGTGCGCGCCGCTTTGGTGAGGGAGACCGTCCAGGTAGGACTTTGGCCAATCTTCTCCGTCCGGCCCGTGCAGCATCCTACATCATGGCGCTCTGGGATGGTGGCCCTTCTCGCACCACCTCCTCCGAGGAGATCAAGGCGCGTTTCACGAATTTTTATTCGCAGTTGTACACTGCGGGTCCCGCTCCTCCGCGAGAGGCCCTCGACCAGTACTTTGATACCCTCGAGCTCTTATGGCTCGAAAATCACCACCGAGAATATCTTGACGAGCCCTTTTCTAAAGAGGAAATCCTTGCCGCCATCAACGGTATGCCAGGTGACAAGGCACCTGGTCCGGACGGCCTGCCTGTCTCCTTTTACAAGACTTTTGCTCCACTACTCGTGCCACACCTGGCCGCCATGTATAATGAGTCCTTCGAGTGTGGACAATTTCCACCTTCGCTCCGGGAGGCCATGCTGACCCTCCTTTTAAAACCAGATAAGCCCCCCGAACGGCGAGACTCCTACCGGCCCCTGTCTCTTATAAATATTGCTAACAAAATATTCGCCAAACTGCTTGCGTCGCGACTTCTCCCTCTCATGCCGCTCATCGCCCGTCCGGACCAGTCCGGCTTCATACCGGGCAACTTCCCACAACCTACGAACCATTTTTTCCGTCCTTCATCAGATTAACCCAGCGCTTCCTGCGGTGGCCGCCCTGCTTGATGCCACCAAGGCCTTCGACACCTTAGAATGGCCCTTCCTCTTCTTCATTCTCCCACGTCTCGGTTTCAGTTCAATATTTATTCGTAAAGTCTCACTATTGTACACTCTCCCCACTGCCCATCTACGGATCAACGGCATGGTATCCGATCCCTTCCCTGTCGGCCGTGGTACCCGCCAGGGATGCCCGCTCTCGCCGATGCTATTCGCCATCGCGATGGAACCACTTGCGGCCAGACTGCGACAACACCACACCCAGAGGGGCATCGGGTTTGCGGCGCGCGCACTCCTGGTTTCTATGAATGCGGACGACATCACATTATATGTCCGACACCCCCAGGAACACCTTAGTCCTCTAGTGCGCGAGGTAATACGGTTTGGGGGCTTTTCAGGCATACAGGTCAATTGGAACAAGTCAATCCTCTTCCCTCTCACGGACGCCACCACTCCTTTTACCTCGGAATATCCCTTCGCCTGGGCGTCCGGTCCCACTCGATATCTGGGTGTCTGGTTGAGTAGGGACGTGGACGAACTCTGGAGGGCTAATTTCGGTCGTGCGGTGGACTGGCTTGAGTCGAAGATCCCCCTTTGGAGCCAACTGCCCCTTTCGTTAGCTGGTCGAATAGCCATCGCCAAGATGGTTGTCCTCCCAAAATTCCTATATTTATTCCTGAACGTACCTGTCCCCCTCACCGCCCATTTTTTTCGCAGGATTCGCTCGTTGATCATCTCTCTTCTCTGGGCTGGCAAGCAACCTAGGATCGCGTACGACGTACTTACCCTTCCAATGTCGTGTGGCGGCCTCAGCGCCCCTAACTTTAAGCTCTATGCACTGTGTGCTCAGGCCAGCTTCTTGCACTTTTGGCTTCATCCTACTCCGTTCCAACCTCATGTGGCGGTCGAGGCGGATGTTGCCGCCCCGTGGCCTCTCACTACTGCCCTGTTCGCCCCTGTAAAACTCCCCCGCACTGAAATAGATACGGTTGACACCTTACGGTGGGCCTGGGAGGGACTTCGTCGTTTCTCTGGTGCCCCCTCGCTTTCTGAAAATTCGATGCCGATAGTTCGGCACCCATCTTTTCCTCCTCTTCAGCCATCTGGTATGGCTAAACATGCTACCCGCCTGGGGCTGAATACGATCGGAGATCTCTACCCGGGGAATACGTTTTATTCCCTGGCTGAAAATTCTGGCCCCATGGACACACTGCTTTTTTATCAGCTAAGGGCCATCTGTCGAGAGCTGCACCCTGCGTTCCCCCTGCCTCCTACCTCGATGACCGCTCTTGAGTTCCTATATTCGTCTCCCTCCCCGCGGAAGTTGGTAACTAAATTATATGCCCTTACGCTGGCGGCCGCCTCCGCCTCCACCGATCGCGCTCGTGTGGCGTGGGGCGAGGACCTCGGCACAGACATCTCTCAATCTGATTGGTTATACTGTTGTCAGCAGACTAAGCGATTATCCCCCAACTACCGCCTGCGCCTAATTCATTTCAAATACTTGCATAGGCTCTACCGCACCCCTGTCCAGTTGCACAAGATGGGACTCATCCCTAGTGACAGATGCCTACGCTGTTCCGCCCCTGCAGCGGATTTCGCACATCTTGCCTGGTTATGTCCCAAGGTCGCCGATTACTGGCGTGAGATCTGCTCTGCTATATCAGAGATTACCTCCTCTCCGGTTCAGCCTGACCCCCCGCTTTGCCTCCTTGGCTTTGTTAAATTCTGCCCGGACGCCTCCCGCCGTCTAATCGCCATGCTGCTTGTCCTTGCACGGCGCAGGGTTTCCATGTGTTGGGGCCGCAGACCTGCACCTAAATTCGCTCAATGGCTCGAGGATGCATCGCGCTGCCAGACCCTATTGTCCGAGTTCTGGGACCTTATGCCAGTCAGATCTCGCCCACACGACATATGGGGGCCCCTTGTGTCATACCTCCTTGCTCGCTCCCCCCAGCGTCTGGCTTCCTCTCCCGTGCTCCCCGCCGGCACTCCGCCCGCGGCGGCCGCCGGTGTAGGATAGTCATCGGCCTCCCCCCTGCTCCTTCTCCCTCTCCGTAGACCTGCCCCTCCACTCAAGCCCTGTGCACCTCACTCCAATGACCGTTTATTGTTCTGGCGTGCCTGTAAACCATTTGCTACGCTGCCGCTTCCTAATGTTACATGCTATTGGTACCTTCTGTGATCCGCAACTGTAATTATGTGCATGGTGCTGTGATTTAGTGCAAGAATGTAATTTGTCTATGCAAATTTGTTAATAAAGGTTTTTGAAAAATTAAAAAAAAAAAAAATCACATTTGGCATAGCAGGGAAATGTGAGATGATAATGTACAAGTACAAACACACATCTGTGATGTTGTCGAAATGTCCACTGTCCCGCATCAAATAGGCAGCTCCTCCCAAACAGTCACAATGTACATTGTCATGCAGGCTGTATGTAAACTTGTACAATGTGTCAACATGCATGTGAACACAATGTTAAACTGCCTCTCCCCTTCACATTGCAGAGGGAGAATCAACACCTCCTGCAGAGCAGACCCAACAGCTCTTCACTGATGACGAAGAGGACCTCCACACCTTCGACACCGACGCCCTCCAAGAGCTCATGGACAGCTTCGGCACCTCACCTCCAGGAGCAGGGCAGCCCAGCTGCATCAAGGAGATCTCACCCCCTGCACAGACCACACAGCAGGAAGCACCCACCACCACGGCTGTCTCCCAGGACCCCCACGAACAACACATGGCCTTCCAACGCTGTGTGTTAGGGTGCCAGGAGAAGATGGCTGATCAGGTGCGGGTGGGGTTCGACCTTATGGCAGCCAAACTAGATGCCATACATGGGTGTCTAAGTCCCATCAGGGACCACTTACAGTCCCTAACGGACACCCACAGTCCGCTCCATGCTCTCCAACGATCCATGGCTGACATCGCTGGAGTCCTGACTCTGAGACAAGGACAACTGTCTAGTCAGAGTGGCTCCAGCGATGTCAGCCGGGAGTTGGGACACATGCGGAGGATCATGGAGAACAGGGAGCGGATGCAGGCGGAAAGAATGGCTGCCACGGCTGCACACCAGCGAGATGTAGCTGGGATCTTCCATGCCCTGCAGATCCTCATCATGGCATTGCTGCCACAAGGCCTGGCGCCGATAAATGCTGCTGCTGCTTCTACATCCACATCTCCGCCCCCTGATGTGTCAGTGCCTCACAGTGCGGCAGACATTCCACCTTTGGCCCCTGATGTGTCACTGCCACACAGTGTGGCAGACATTCCACCTCCGGCCCCTGATGTGCCAGTGCCACACAGTGCTGCTGACAAAACAACACCACCCACATGTGAGGCACATGAAACATCAGAGGACGAAGATGCAGATGATTCTGCCTTAGTGGTAAGAAGGAAGCGGTAGCATTCATCTCCGCCATATGGCCTGTTTCTGCTTGGTTCTGCCCTCTGCATCATCACCTTCCACTGTCCCCCGATACACCCTGCGACACTCACCTTGTTCCTCGACATGGACTGCCATATTCTGTTTGGTTACCAATGACACAGCAATCAGTCTGCGGACTGAACTCTTCCTCTTCCGATGAAATTGTCATTCCCTAAAGGATTCTGTCTGGCCCTCCACAGGGCAACAATGTAAAGTGGGGTTTGCATGGCCCTGTACTGCTCCAGCTTCAACACTCCACTGAATGTGAATAAAACATTCAAATTCACACAGATGTGTCATGTCTATGTTCAATCAAGTATGAAAGTATGGATGAATGTAGGGGCAGTGATTCCCCCTCACGCCCATGTTGCTAATGTTGTGGGACTTGAGTCACAGGGTGCAACTCTCTGCATCTTGGTGGTACATATTTGACCCTAAAAGACGCCAAGTTGTCTTTTCTTGGTCACAAATGACCGCCTTTATGTCATGAATTTGGACACATGTGATACGCTGCTGAGTGGGATTACGTACCATCTTTGACACCCTAATATGGCATTTTGAACACTTGACACCCTAAACAGCCTCTCTGTACAGAGGTGGCACACCCACCATCTAATTGCCATTTGTGAGATTGTTAGCACTAAATGTTGCACTTACACTTGTCAGAGTGATGTGCTTATGCAGAGGAGTGACATGCACACAGGGAATGTGTGTTGGAATGAATGTATTTGCACATGCTGTGCCTGTGGTCATTTTGTCCTGTCCCATGATTGCTAAGGACAGTCACAATGTGACGTGCTCATGTGAAGAAATTATTAATGATTGTGTTCCTTCGGGCTAATCCTGCTGCAGCTGCACTGGGGTGTGGTCCACCTGCCTCATCTTCATCATCATCGTCCGGTGCATCTGGCACTTGGATCCATGGGGCATTGGTGCGTACACATATGTTGTGCAACACACAACATGCAGTGATCATCTTGCACACTATTTCCGGGCTGTACAGGAGTCTTCCACCTGTGAAGTCCAGGCACCTGAAACGTGACTTTAACAAGCCAAATGAGTGCTCCACAATGCCCCTGGTGCGTTTGTGGGCTGCATTGTACTGCCTCTGGGCCTGGGTGTTCGTGTCTCGGAGGGGTGTCATCATCCACGGGCAGAGTGCATATCCTTGATCACCTGTGACAGGGGTGGAGATATGTGTCAATCGGTGGTTCTGCATTCTGTGTTGGCAGGCTTATTAGTTTAGTGGTGTGTGATGTGTGCGACTTTGGGATTCATGTTTGACATGTATTGCTTGTGGCAAATGAGCGGCATCCATGTGTATTACGTTGCCTCACAGCTGCTCCTCACTCCCCCGAGCCTATTTACTTGTGTGCGCTGCGCGGTTGCATCACTTGCACTCCTAAGACACACCATTGCCATGAGTGTCTGCGCATGTCCACAAGCCTGACAACGACACTGTGATATTGGCCGTTGAAGGCCTATGGTCAGGATATGGCGGACACAGAGACACACGCAGTATTTACTTTGGTGGCCATCCCGGAAGTGAACCACGCCCAGAGCCCCAGGCTATTTATTCCCACTCCTACGCTGGACTGGCGTACGCCGGCCCAGCCCACTCCGCTTATGCTTACTGGGGGGGACGACATAGCTACATGTCCAAGGTCTTCCCCACTGCCTGAGGTGACATGGTTGCATCCACTGTCCACAACACTACAAACACCAGCAGTATATGTCCTCATGGACATGTTTGTGCTCTGCATACTGAAGTCTGTCCAGCACATCACCGCCACACTTGGCATTGTGTACATTCTTATTCATGGGTCACTTGCCTCCTTCGCACAGACTTGGTTCCCACCTCTCCCCACATTCTGCAATTGTGTGGCAGAGGTGCCATGACATGGATGGTTTGTCTACATGGCTGGCCACGGTTACCACAGTTACTTGTGTTGTTGTGTCTGGTAGGTGGGCATGTTGTTTGGCATGTTGTATGTGATTTTGTAACGTGTGCATTCCCACAGTTGTGAGTTGCATGATTGTGGAGTTGAGGTGTGTGGTGTGTTCATTTGGTACTTACCAACGAGCAGTGCATTTCCATAGGTGCCATCCTGGAAGCGCTGGTTGATGATGGACTGTCGGAATATGTAGGAATCATGCACACTGCCTGGGTAGTTGGCGACGACGTTGGTGAAGAGTCCCAGGTGGTCCACTATTGCATGCACATTGATGGAATGCGTGTGCTTTCTGTTGCGGTAATTGTGTGCAGTGTCGGCAGGGGGCACAAGTAGGACATGTGTGCAGTCAATTGCCCCCAACATGTGCGGGAAGCCAGCTATGGCGTAGAAGCCATGCTTGGTCTCCAGCTGTTCCTGCGCAGTGTGGGGGAAGTGAAGGTGCTGGGGTACCAAGCTGATGATGGCATCCAAGACAGGTGTGAGGAACTTTGATAGGGCTGGCTGTGAGACTCCTCTGACTCTGGCAGTTGTTGGTTGGAAGGTACCAGAGGCCAACAGGTGCAGCACAGCCAGCAGCTTTGTCTGCGGAGGGATGTTGGTTGTCCGCTGTGTTGGTACCGTCAGCTTGTGGGCAATGTGGGTCAGGATGCGGAGGATGGTTGTCCTTTTGAGCCTGTAGTGGGCAATGACATCCTCTGGCGTTAAGTCTGTGAGGCTGGTGCGTTTTCGGAAGGTCCGCTGTCTTGTTCTGCGCTGCCTCTGTGGTAGTCTGTGGGGGTTGGTCCGGGGGGGGGTCCTCTGGCTGGTGGCGGTGGGTGTTGTGGCCCTCTTGGGTCTCCGAGCTGCATGATCAGTAGCTCCATGACATGTGTTGGTCTTCAGATGTGGGTCTGGGCCGGGCTCCCTTTTATACTGCAGGTTGTCGTCCTGCTTAACACCAGTAGAAGGCAGGTGTTAAATGCCTGTTGCTAATGTGCCTTATCGCCTGTTTTTGGATCGCATCGCTGATCTGGCTGATCGTTGAGAATATCGCGAAGTTGTGTTTTTGCACGGGAACGCCTACTCTGCATATCATTACCGTTAGTTGTCGCTCTCATCCGTGGCGATTTCTTTTGCGGCAGCTATCTCTGGAAAACTGATGATATCGGCAGTTTGCACCAGCTTGGGAACAGGGCGATAAATCTATCGCCACTGATAGAGCAGGGTAAATGAAAAATTTTAACCTCCTAATATTTTCGTAAAATAATTAATAAACATGTTCGTTTAAGTAAATAACCAACAATGTATGTTACATGTTAAGGAAAAGGTAACACGCTATTCCGTGTGCAAATTAATCAACTTATAATTGTTTACGTGTCTAACATAACATAATATTTGCGTACTAATTATATAATAAACGCATGATCTGTGCTTTTAAATAAAACGTGTGGTTGCAAAATAAAGTGATGGTAAGTAAGGGACAGCTTTATATGTTGCTTTTTGCTAGGTAATACCTAATTGGGGTACGTAGAAAGACGGGAGGGAAACGAAAGGGTTTATATTTCTTTGTTTTAACAATATTTTGTTTATCTTTGAAAATAGTGCGCTTAGGCCTGTCGAGCAGCGATATAAAATGGCCGCCAGTTGCTAGAGTACGCATGAGCATGTGATAGAGGAGAGAGGCTGTGGAAAGGGATGATCACGTGCTGGTGCTGAGAGGCTAAGATGGAAGTATGGTCAAGGCTATTGTGACCTTTCTGAGCAGATGTGTGCCAAGATGATCAGCAAGAAGCATGAGAAGTTCAACTGAATCAATGGACGGAACTGTTAAACCCAAAATGTAGCAGAAAAAGATACAAATTGGACTGATCGAAACGGATGAGCAATGACATAAACTGTGGGAAACGATGCAAGCATGGACATTCCACAAGGAACTGGTTAAGACCAGGAAGTTTGATTAAAATGTATATGGGCCTGAGTTTTGACCAATGAGAAAGAATCACGCCATGAAGATGAAACATTTTATTCTGTAAGCTAGAATTAGGGTATAAGAAGACCTACTCTTGGTGGGAGGGGTTAGTTGCTGCGGGAGTTGCTGAGGTAGATGCTGCGGGAGTTGCTGGAGAAGTTAGATGCTGTAGATGGGTGAAGTTGCGGTTGCTGATGCTGACGAGCTGATGCTGCTATTTTTATTTTCCAGTTGAGTATAAGATGCTGCTTTAGGAGAATTTTTCATGATAGATTTTTATTTTAGAACTATTAGATTTTCCACAGATAGATAGATTGATCTTTAGAGTTCTTACTATGATAACCTTATTTTTCCGTCTAATAGATATGTATTGCAATTTCATTTTATTCTTATAGTGATTATAAATGTAATGATCAGAATAATAAACTTAACCTCATTTCTTGCATAAAAACTTTATATAAATTGTATTATTCTTTAAACAAATGACTCAGTGATTCTTTAGCTCAATGATTAAAATGAAATGTTAAAGAGTTTATTGTGATTGAGCTGGTTTTAATCACCATCAACTGATTCCTACTAGTTGGTCCATCGACCAATGAGCGGAATACCTTAAAGCAAATGAAAAACATTATGTCATGTTAAAAGAGGTATCCCGTCTCCTTCCAGCGAATCGTTTTTCTCCTAGGTTATTGACGGAGGAAATCCAGGGAATAAATGAGTAAGTGAATGTATATGCGGTGTTATGGGCCCCACCGTCATATGGATATAGTGTGTGTGTTAGAGGAATAGTTGCACCTAGATGACCAAAGCATATAGGAGAATTATTTTTATTGTTAGCGCTGGATCACCACTTTTGCGGCGCTAAAGTGCCGATAAATTGGCGATAAGTCCTTGAGAATATGCCCCTTAGTCTGTGTTCATGGCTCATTCATTGTGTCATCTGCCTGTGCTGAACTTTTCACTGAAGTATCAGCCATTTTCGCAACACTGTCTTTGATGGGGTTTTGCTACATGGGTTGTGTTATCAGAATGATTTTATGTTTGTTTGGCATCTGACGCTTGGTATCAAAGCTGTGCCTTCAAATAGCAATGATTACTGAAGAGTAAGTCAGCGTTGAGCCCTTAAAATGTGACAATCATGAACTCACTGCATCTTTTTAGCTGTATGGAATTGCTCAACTCACAATAATATGAGAATGGTAAAAGGATATCTGAGGCGTGCACCTGCCCTACTTTCTTGCCACAGGAGACTTATGCTAGTTGAGAAATATGGCCAGGGGAGCTGTCTTGATGGGTCATGGGTGGGGTCATCATGCGTCTAGTTGCACACTCAGGGGCAGATTTACAAGCCCCTTGCGCCACTTTTGCGTCACTTTTCCCATGTTAAAAATGATGCAAAAGTGGCGCAAGGGGCTTGTAAATCTGCCCCTCAGTGTCTATTCACAGCTTCAAAGTCTAAACTCCCATACTATATTCAAATTTGTTTCCTTTCAATCCCGACCAAGAAATTACCTTCTGTATACTGGTCTACACAGCAGACACAGTGTTGAATATTCTCCACAACTCAAGTGCAAGGTTAGCTTTCATGTTTTCACCCCCTGCCCCTGTTCAAGAGAGGAACACAGGCTAGGGTCCACCATCTGCCTCAGGCAGTACCGCCAGGAGGGGAGACATCAACCAGTCAGGCGCTAGACCACAGCATGGGACCTATCATTTCTATTCTCATTTAAGCACACACGTCATATCACACCCCTTTGCCAGTCCCCACCACATGAGAAGCAGCAAACAAGTAAACCCCCAAAGACAATCCCTGCACTGTGGTGGTTGTTTTGTTCTGTATTTTGCTTCTTTGGGAGTGTGGCAAAGCTCTGAGAGATCACAACATTTTAGGCTGCTATGTCGGCTCTTCTGATTTGTCCTTGGATTAGTTGCAAGAAAACTGCCAGGTGTTCCTTTTGAGAACACCAAACTCGATTTCTGTGGTAATTCCTAATTTTTGGCCAGTTTCTCACCTGAGGATTTCACCTGCTTTTAGCGGGTGAAATGTTTATGGTGTGGGGGATTGTGAGAATGCATATTTCTGCAGGTGCTGTTATCCTTATTTGGCTGGACACTATGCGGCATATGTACAAAGAAATGTCGGAGCGCGGAGCTGCGCCAAAATTAGCAGCGCGGCGCTCCAACATTTCCAAAACACAGGGATGCGCCATATTTACAACAATACGGTGCACCCCTGTATTTTCCCTACTGCTCTGCATTAAAATTAGCTGCCTAGCGCCAACGCAGGCCCCCTTTCACCATAGTGGAAGGGTGCGTGCGTTGCAGTGAATGATTGTTTCTGTGCAGGAAGGTGCCCCTTCCTGCACATAAACAATCAATAATGGTGATTTGTTACTTTTGTGTGTGCTTCAGAATGCAGCACAAATAGAAGTAGCAAATCGTCATTATTTAATTAATGTATATGGGCAGGAAGGGATACCTTCCTGCACATAAACAATCATTCATGGCGTTTTGCTCATTCTATGTGTGCTGCAGAATGCAGTACACATAGAAAAAAGCAAAAACGATGAGAAGTAAAAGATTTTCGTCTCGTTTCGACTTTCAAACACCTGCTCTTGCATGGCATTAATTTTTTCCGCTGCCTCAGATTTACAGATCCTTGTAAATCTGGGGCAGCATCAAAAAGCAATGGGTGTTGCAGTGGAACACCCATTGCACGCCCCTTTCATGCAGATACCGGCGTGAAAAGGTACCATACGTAAAAAGCTGTGTTAAGCCACAAAAAGTGGCTTAATGCCACTTTGTAAATATGCCCCTGTGTTTCTGACACAATCATGAATTCCTCCATTTGAACCGGGGGCCAAAGACTAGAAAGTGGAGATAACATATGGCCATGAGTTGTCAGCACTGAAAGCTGGAGACAGCCTTTCTTAAAATATTTGATGTAGCATTGTGGTTTTTGTGTTAATTTGTGTCAGAAAATGGAGAACGAGTTTGATGGAGTCTATCCTGGAGGGGAAACTGTCCAGGCCTCAACTCCACTGAAAATATGGGTAGGATTGTCATGCTTGATCAGTAGTGCAAGGAACATCTTGTGGGACTGGGGCATTCATTTCGATATAATGCAGCATATTTGTCATTTCGTAACTGGTTTTTCCAGTTCTGAGCCACCACTACGATCGTCGATGGACGTTTTTTGATTGACTCATCATTTTGTTCCCTTGAACACGCCCACTGTCATACTCAAGCCCTTGTTATACAGCTAGGAGCTACTTCGTCCTGAAAGTGATATGTCAATGAGAAATGGCCAAGTAGTGCTCAACATTTTTTTTTTTTTTTTTTTTTTTAAATGAATCCATTGTCGTTATATTCTATATCTTAGAATTGCTAATGTTGTTGGAATGGGTCAGGCTTATACGTTTTATTGATGCATCATTCACATGCAAGTCCACCATAAATAATAGCATTGGCAACGGTGGGAAGAAATCGAGTATAAAAACGAAAAGTAAGAACAAGAAGTAAAATTACACGTGCTCATCAGGGACCATATCACACAAAGTGCCCGGGGGGGCACAACAGGCGTTTGCACCCGATTTGTATGCCCCCAGGGCACTTTGGTATTACAGAAGGGGCCACAGACGCTTGTGCGGCTCCTTCTGTAATACCGATAGCTCTGGCGCCCATAAAGCGCCAGCGCTATTTTCAGGGGGCGTTCCCTCATTTGCATGGGAGGCGTGCCCATGCAAATGAGGGAATCCCTTTGCCTCTGTGCCCGCGCTGTATTATAGATGCAGGCGCAGAGGCAAAGAAGCTCTCAAGAGGCGCACTGACAGCGCGCCCCCTGAGAGTAGCCCTCTGGAGGGGGGAAATGGGGTCCTATGGACCCCCCAGACATCCCCTTGCAGGTGGGTGCACTCACTGACTGCACTCGCCTGCAAGGAGATCTTTAATCCCCTTTAAAAGTGCCGGTGGGTGCCGCTTGCACTGTGAAAACATAGAGCTGCTTGAAAGCAGCCACACCGTTTTTCACATAAATGCGCTGCCCTGAGGGCAGTGCATTTTTCATAATACTGCACATATTCCTTCATTGCGCTGGGCGCACCTTTTAAAAGGTGCGCCCAGCGCAATGAAGGAAAATGCGATTCATGTATAATGCGGCCCCAGAAGTCTCAATATGTACAATAATTATGTTGTTATAAAAACAAAAATAAAATAAATAAAAAAATCTTCTTTGGTCTACATGTACTTGTTTCCATTGGGCATCTATGTACCTCCATGTACTTGGATCTGTGTGTCTGTTACTTTTCTCCTGAAAAAGCATATACAATGCACTACCCTATTTCTCATCCACTACCTCTATCAATATCCTTAATCTGCATATACGTACCTCCTTTATGCATCTATATACTTTCAATGTACTTATGGATCTATATATTTATCACTTTCTTCTAATTTAGCATTTCCAATGCACTACCCTATTTCTCAGCCTATACTTCCCTCAATATATCTTCTAGCCCAACTTTCTGACTCATCTCAAACTTCTTTCTACTACTCTTTCCAATTCACTACCCTATCTCACCCTATACATCTATCATTATATCCTCTACACCCACTCTCTCATTTATCCCAAACGCCATACCACTACTATGTTCCCCAAAATAACCCTTTCTTGACTCTCTCCTACTCTACCCCTCCTTGCATCTTCTGACACCTCCTTTACTGTACCGATCCCCCAAAACAAACCTTTCTAAACTCTTCCCTCTGACTCTTCCCCTCCAAAAACTCTTTTTACTCATCCAAAAGCCTCCTCCTACTGCTATGACCTAAAAAAGAAATCCTTCACTCTTCTATCCCTCCACTATCCTTTTCAATCAAAATAACAGACTAGCATGTTCACTTCTCTAATTCCATATTCCACTATACTAATTCACCACTAATCCTTTATGGGTTCCAGAGTAGCGTGCTACTCGCCAATAAAGCGTTTCAACACCTCATCAGGGTTACAAGCGCTATATAAATGCAAACCTTTTTTCATTTTTTACCCCTCCCTAACCCTTCTCAATCCAAATAACTGACTAACATATCCACCACTCAAATTACTTCATATTTCACTATACTAATTTTCAACACTAATCCTTTATGGGTTCCGGAGTAGCCTGCTACTCGCCAGAAAAGCGCTTCAACACCCCATCAGGGGTAACAGGCGCTATATGAATGCAAACCTTTCTTTCCCTTCTATCCCTCCGCTATCCTTCTCACTCCAAATAACTGACTAATATCCACCACTCAAATTACTTTCATATTTCACCATACTAATTCACCACTAATCCTTTATGGGTTTCCGGAGTAGCGTGCTACTCGCCAAAAAAAAGCAATTCAACACCCCATCAGGGGTTAGAAGCGCTATATAAATACAAACCTTCTTTCCTCTTCTATCCTTCTGCTAGCCTTCCGAATCCAAATAACTGACTAACATATCCACCACTTAAAATTTACTTGCATGTTTCACTACACTAATTCAACACTAATCCTCTATGGGTCCCAGAGTAGCGTGCTACTCGCCGAAAAAGCGCTTTGACGCCTCGTCAGGGGTAGTAAGCGCTATACAAATGCAATTACAATACAATACAATTACAATAGTAATCATTCTTTGGCAACACTTACAGACTGAGGTAATTTAGAGATTGTCTCCCAAAACTGGAGTGCAAATGGAGCTTTTTTGTTCAACTAAGAATGTACCAGGGTTCTTAGAATATGAACTTGTTGAATTATGAGAAGGTGTGCGGAGCGTGGCCTGTTTCCTGGCTTTCCATGATCACTCACTGTTCCTAGAGATGGTAGACCTTGGGAAACTATTGGCCATTCTGTCATTTTTCATAGGAGCAATTGAGCGTGCCATGGGGGGTTTCATTTCAGTTTCCTGGAGGCGCTCAGCTTGTTTAGGTGGATCTCCAGGAGTGGCACTCTCACTATGGCAATTGGCATAAAGTACTGAAGGTTCGTTATACTGGGGTAATGCATGCTCGAGCAATACGATAACACTGCCTCACTGCCATTGAGTACTGAAGTGAAATCAGGTCATGGAAGGGTATCTACAATCCAGTGGCGTAACGAAACTTGAGGGGGCCGCCCTGCAAGGTACATGAAGGAGCCCCCCTCTGGACTGAATCTGGAGCTCTCATGCCAGGGTACTGTGGTACTGTGCTGAGGATGGCCCCTGCAGCTCAGGCCCCCCTCACTGCAGGTGCTGCGGGCCCTGTGTTACGCCACTGCTACAATCCCTAATATATTGACAAAACTAATCTAAATCCAATGTCTCAAGCGCTCCCTCATTGCCGTTGAGACTTAAGTTACTTGCCTACCACTAAATTTCCCTATTCTGCTTCTCCTTTCCCCACCCAGCACCAGCTCACACTATCTTCCCTTGGTATTTCTGCCTCACATGCTTTTTCAGCTACTTGTTTGGGGTTCACAACTGATGTATGTTTTAACAACTATTCCAGTATGTTTTATCAGTTTTTTTCTAAAAAAACCTCTCTCTTCATCAGGCTGCAGAACTAAAATGCAAACACTGGTGATTTCCAGGCTAGACAGTGTTAATGCTATACTTTTGAGTCTCACATACAAGTTTCCCCGCTTTTGGGAGGTGGTCTTATGTAAGAAGTCTGAACAACTACTGGCATCCTGAAATTTTAGCATATGGTCCTCTGCCGATCACAGTTCATTGTCTCTCCCTTTAAATCGCATCCCATTCAGTTCATGCTACCTGATTTTCAAAATGCTTGTCTTATGACAATCACGTAACCAGGCTAAGAGACTCCACATTTGGGGTGGAAGTAGGATTATTCAGGAGCGCAGGAAACGACCTTATTATGCTTGGATTGCAAAATGTTGACACTCTAAGGGGAATATGTACAAGTGGATTGCCCCACCGGAACATCACTTTTACCGACGCTCTCGTGGTGCAGTGCCCTATTTACAAAGTGGAGTTAAGCCATTTATTGTGGCTTAACACCGCTTTGTAAATATGGTACCCTTTCAAGCAGGTGTCTGCATGAAAGGGGCATGCTATAGATGTTGCTGTGGTCATTCCACCGCAACAAATGTATGTAAACACCCTTTGGCAACCTAGAATTAAAACTAAATAACTGATAAAGATATGGAACAAAAGAACTCATGAAAATTTTATTACATACTTTATTTTATTTCATACATAAATGTTGCATTAGATTGATGGTGTCTGAAAACCTCCTGAACAAAGGAATGACATCAATATAATGATAAAGATAATGTGCTCAAAGATATCAAAAGAGTTACAATGACATGAGACATAAAACATATATTACAATCAATAGAACACAGACAGGAACAGGGCACAATGATTGCAATACAGTAAAAATATGCCATATGTACAATAAAAACTGACAATTTGGTTGCACAATGCAAGATTGTGAATCAAAAAACAGGCAAATGATAATGCCTGTGATTTGGAATAGTTGGTGAGATCTGATGCAAGTTCTGTTGTATACCATATAAGTGGCTATGGATATAACATATTCATTCAGTTGTGTGTTAACATGATGAAGAGTATACTTAGGGGCATATTTACAAGGGCATTGCACCACAGTAACATCACTTTTAATGACGTTCCTGTGGCGCAATGCCCTGCACCATATTTAAAAAGTGGCGTTAAGCCACTTTTTGTGGCTTAACGCCACTTTGTAAATATGCTACCCTTTCACGCAGGTATCTGCGTGAAAGGAGCGTACAATGGGTGCTGCTGTGGGAGTTCTACCGCAACACCCATTGCTTTTTGACACTGCCCCACATTTACAAGGATCTGTAAATCTGAGGCAGCGCCAAAAACCAAGGCCATGCAAAAGCAGGCGTTAGATTGGCGCAACGAGGAGAAATACTTTTATTTCTCCACATTTTTGCTTTTTCTATGTGTGCTGCATTCTGAAAGAACAAAAATGCCATTAATGATTGTTTTTGTGCATGAAAGTGTCCCTTTCTGCACATAAACAATCATCCCTGCGCTATGGTGCAAGGATGTCTGTATTGGTGCTATGCAGCTATTTTTAGCGCCGGCGCTAGGGAAACACAGGAGTCCACCGTCTTCTTGTAAATACAGCACATCCCTGCGTTTGGAAATGACATGGCGCTGCAAAATCTGCAGCAGCGCTACACCATTTCCTTGTACATATGCCCCTAAGTTGTTTCCTCAGTAACTCCTAGACTCTGAAAGTCTTCTCTTGTTACAGTCTGACTTTCCCCTAACTTATAGATCAATGACTGTAATGTATTTTTACCTTTTCCTATATTTGTTTATTTTACTTGTCACATGGTACTTTTATTCTGCCTGTTTTAAATTATGTTGCAGCTGATTTTATTTTAATTGAATTGCTACTTTTAATTATGAATTTTAAATTGAACAGTACGCCATTACATGCTCAGCTTAAAAGAATGGTCAAAAAATAAAACAACACAGAATACAAATTAAAAAAACATAATTGAGACAATATTCTTATTTTTATGATGACGTGTGTGGGCGAATTTGCAAGCTCTGCCTATGCAAAAAAAAATGACATTTATTTAAACCATCCAAACGCCCTCAAAAAATAAATGTTTATTAAAAGCCAGGCAAAAACTACATTTTGCAGAATGCTTTTCTCTCAAAAATATTTCAGTGGGAAAATGTCTGTAAAAAACAACTTTGAATGAGAAAACAGTGCTTAATTTGTAAAATAAAAATAATAATAAATAAGTGGTGTGGCCCAAAGTTTTACTGTGTAGTCGTAATTTTATCTCATGCCTTAATCCACCACCAGACACTCCTTGCCCCCTGTCTCATTCTTGCACGTTCCTGCTTTTTACTTTTGTCCTTTCTCTTCTCCCTGTTCTCCTCCTTGTTTTGTTTTTTCAATACCTCTTCATCTGGGTCAAAGTGTGATGAGGAAAATAAGTGCTTGTCTAAAATTCAGTGTCCGTGGGCACCGAATTAAATAAGCACTGCCCTCCACCCTGCAATAGTGCGGTTTCATAAATTATTGAAGTACAAAAGTTGTGAAATTTAAACCTTACCCACCCCTTTCTGAAATACTTAATAGATAACAAACAGAATAGGCAAAAAAAAAAGAAAACATATTTGAGTCAACCGCAAAAGGGAGGGATAGCTGCTTTGACTTAGTCGGCTAACATCATCACAAAAGCAATAACTTCTATCTGTTTTTCTTTTGTGAGTGCTCATGCCATAGAAATAGGGGCAACCACTGGCGTAGCAAGGGGGGGGCGAAGGGGGCGGTACGCCCCGGGCGGCACGAGAATTCGGGGCGGCAGGTAAATTTATCGCCAGCACCCCCCCCCCTCCGGCTCTTAGGCGCTCGGCGGCAAAAGGCAGGGACCGCCACGGGCGGCAGAGTGCCTAGCTACGCCACTGGGGGCAACATCTGGTGCCATGATCGTTTCGGAGCTGAATTTCCAAACAGTATCCTCGTTAAGTCAGACCTAACCGCATGAAATGGAAGATTGACTATGCAGTTAATTATAAACCGGAGCAAACAGATTTTTTTTAACTCCACCATCCTAGAGCTCACAGTTTTTATAGCTTAATCATGAAATAACAGTTTCTGCGCAACTTCCGTTCTGCAGAACGGCACTTGGATTCTTTGGGGCAGATTTACAAGCCCCTTGCGCCATTTTTGCGACACTGTTGCGTCACTTTTTGTGACGCAGCGGCAGCGTAAAAATGCGGCCCATTTACAACATGACGCATCTAGGGAGATGCGTCACGTTGTAAAGCCCTGCGTCACATTATACCTGTGTCAGGTATAATGTATGCAGGGTGGGCGTTCCAACGCAAAATAGCCTCGTAGAAGTGACGCAGTGAAATCTACAAGATTTCACTGCGCCACTTCTAGGAACCCACTGCGTCAAATTCTTACGCCTGCTTAAAGCAGGCGTAAGGAGTGACGCAGCACAATGAGGATTGGCCTCCCCATGCATTGCTGGAGTTGCGTCGTGCTTGCGACACGACTCCAGCAATGCGTGACTTTTGCATCAACAGATGCGTCAGAATTTCTGACGCATCTGTCAATCCTTGCGCCATGGTGCGCCGTATTGTAAATACGGTGCATCAATAGTGGCGCAAGGGTTTTTCAGGGTGGCGCAGGGAAAGTGACGCATCTTTACAGATGCTTCACTTTCTTGTAAATCTGCCCCAATATGTTTGCTTCCTGCACACACCTTTCTGATTGATTCTTAAAAAATTGGAATCAGTGACGTAGCAAAGGGCTTCGGGGGGGGAGAGAGGTGGGCGGTGTGCCACGGGCGGCATGAGTTTTGGGGGCGGCATTCGCCTCTTACCTGCGGCCGTTGCGGGGCAGGGAACGCAGGAATCGCCAGCACCTACCCCCACCCGCTCTTACCAATGGCCGCCATGGATGCTGCGCGCAAAAGCAGTTATCTCCATGGGCGGAAAAAGGTCTAGCTACGCCACTGATTGCAATCATACCAGACATTTTTATGGTCTAGGATTTTTTGCATTTGGGTAGATGCTTAAGCTTTTTCTTTCCCCCAGATCTCCTTTTGAAGAATCCAGAGGCCTATTCACAAATGGCCACTTTGTTGTACGTTTAGTAGTACAATAGTACTTCTCACTACAAAATGCTACTCGTAATCCTATGTACGAAGGTCTCCATCTCCGTCTCACCTATCTTTTCTGTGCGAAGAGCTCCACACACATACATATACCTTTATGTACTAAATGGGGGAGGGACAGAGGGAGTGGATGGAAAATAGGCAATATTTACTATTACATGGAAATGGTTAAGAGGAGGATTTTAAGGATGGACAAAGACCTACCCACAAAAGAGTAAGAACATTGCTGTTCAGAAACTGCACTTCAGAAGTTAGTACATCCAAAATGTTAGAAAATGCACTCCAGCTCAGCATTGGAGTGAGCCCAGCACCACACATGGACAAACCCTGGTGCTGCAACACCCTGCCACATAAAGCAATAGATCCAAACAAAGAACTATAGAAATATACAGGCATTTAAAGCAAAATATATATATATTTTTTTTGGGGGGGTGGAATATACAAGTCAGTGAAACTGTTAATGAAATCCTGGGTAAAGTATTCTTTTTTTTCTTCAACGAATATGTTTGTAATTTCTTATGTATAGTCCATGCATAACTTTTTATCAAGAGAAAATGCAATTGTATTCTTTTTATTTCCTTTAAAATGCTGTTTATTGCTCCAGCAATAACAATTATTTTTAATGATCTTGATTTAACATTAAAAGTAAATGTTGTTGATTCACTTAATAAGAATGACAGCATTTGCAACACACCCAGTAACGAAAGAAGTGAATGTTCTCAATTCCACCACCCATCTCCAACTGAAACACATTTCAACACCAAGCAATTATGTCCAGGTTGACCACATATGAATTGAGCTCACACATAAAACAACTTTTGCTGCATTCACTATGTCGGTAAACGTATTTGTTGTTTTACCTCTCACTTTGAGGAATAATTATTTGCGGAGGAGGATAGCAAGGGTTTACAGGCAAAGGATAAACAACTTTGGGATGTCCAGGGAAGATGACATGGCTCCTGACCTGATGTGATCTTTGACATGGTGGCAGTAGGAGTAGGAGCTTGATTCACCTACAGCCAGCTCCCAAGCTATCCCAGCTTATGTCAAAATACTGGCTGCACTCCATTTTATAGCCACTAGATCTTTCTAGAGGGTCGTCTTTTACCACGTTGGTACCACAGGCAAGTCAGTCTCGAACCTTGCATCAGGTATTTAATTGCATTAAGAGAAGAGTGCACCAGCTTATCGCCATGCCACAGTCACTGGTTGAAAGTTGGAGGGTGGCATGGGAATTCTATGCCCACTTCTCTTGTGTGCAAGGTGCCATTGACTGAGCCCATGGGTCACTTCAGCCACATCACTTCACAGCACACCTTTTCCTCATTAGACACCGCTGGCTCTCCATGAACATGCAAGCTGTCTGCAATGCCAGGGGCTGCTTCACTGATGTGCAGGTTGCTTTTACTGGAAGCCCACACAACAGCTACATCCTCTGACAGCCATGTCTTGCATGCCGCTTGGTTGCTTGGGATTTTGGTGACAAGCAGCTCACTGGAAGGTAACTACACCTCACTTTGGGGCTACATGTGCATCTCGGGGTGGCATCTCAAACATAAACAATAATTACTACAACACAATACGCACACCTTACCCAACACACACTGCATGTCTGCAGGCTTGATGCATTTCAATTGGAATAGAAGCCCCTTTGTAAACATTTCACATGTCTTTGTTGCAGGTGATGCCGAGTATGCTCTCTCTCCCGAACTCCTTACACCCTACAAACATTTAACCACAATATCTCAACAGATGTACAATAGGCCACATATACATACATACAAGAGCCATTACTGAACGCACTTTTGGGATCCTGAATTTGCAATTCAAAATCACCATGCGAAGGGACTTACAAACGGATCTTGATTGTGATCTATGCCAACATCCAGGTACCCAGGGTGGGGTACAGAATAGAGGTCAGGGCTTTCAAGTGCAGGATCAGTTACTTAACTAATTGTTTTCTTAAGCTCCTAATTTGTTTGCTGCATTGATATGGCTGGACTGTCTCTTGTCAATGATGAATGGTGGACGACTAACACACTGTCCATATATACCATCCTGAGCCATCTCTGTTTATTTCACATAATGTTGTCAACTATCATGCTATGCTCTAGCTTACAATTAGTTGACTCTTCATTTTCTCAGACATTCTAACACATCATTAACAACATCACATTTCACATACTACCCTCATGTCTGAGGGCTTCAAACAGTGCTCTTTGCCGTAACACACATATATTAGTTAAATAAATCACTTCTATTTTTTTAATTATATCAATTTGTCTATATTTTTTGCTACAGGCAAGGGTCTCCCTACTGCATGCAGAGATATCGCTTCCTCATCGGAGGGTTCCCTCATGTATGCAGAGGGCTACCTCCTGAACGTGGAGTCTCTGACCCGAGTGTGGAGTCTCAACCCTACTGCTACAAATGGGAAATAGAATACAGATAGAGGAATTTGACAATGTTGTGATCATTCTCAGCAATCAACATTTCACCACAACACTATTCCTCTACCTCCATCTGCTTCATGAACTAATCTTACCTCCAACATGGCTAAGGGGCTTGATGAGAAGGCCTCCCCATTCATCAATGCTGAATTAGATATCATCAGTAAGGGAGTCATCGAAACGTACCCTCAGCTTCCTGGAGGTCCAGAGACCCAGCTAAGTAATTCAATGCGGGTACAAATTTAGTGGGACAATGCCAGGCACTGAAGTGCAGTGGGTGTGCACACCCGGTGGAGAAAATTCTGTTGCAAGCACTGGGAGAACCTTTGTTACTGGACCCACATCAAGGCCCAGGGCATTATGGACTTGTCCTCCAATCCTCGTTCTCAGTACCCCTGCATGACACCAGTGTACAAGAGGGTCCCCAAAGCTGCGTAGATGACCTTCCATGCTCAGCTGGAACAATGTGAGCAGCAGCAACATTAATGTGTTTTTGCAATATTCACTTAAGTGCACATGTGTTTTGAGAGTGGAGTCCTGTCATGTGTTCACTTTGAGATTTGTTCTAACCTTCCATTGTGTAGTTAACATCTGTTCTCTGTGTGCTATGGAAGGTTTGAAACTTTTACATTGGTAGCATGCATGTCCAGTAGTATTGCTTTCTGGGCTGACTAATCTGATTTTGACATAATGGAAATGCTTATAAAATTATCTTTTTTGTGGTAACATAACTGTTAAAACCCAACTTACACATTAGTGATCTGTAACATTTCCTTTTGGCAACATTAGCTTAGGTGATACTGACATTATGTACATTTACCTTACTTCCTAAGCACCCTATAATTTTTTTCCATTACTTTCCTAATTCACACAAATGATTAATAATGTGTAAAAAATGTGGTTAAAAATCAAGAAGGTGACATCATTCTTTACTATGCTTTGTTCCCTGGTTCTTGTACAAGTACACGCTCATCTCAGATACTAATGTGTGGGAGATTCATACAGGCACATGCATCAAGGTTGGATTTTGCGAGTCCTTAATTGCGATTATTAAGGAATCGCAATTAAGGACTCGCAAAAGCCTATGCATGTAGGAATCGCTATAAAAATAGCGATTCCTACATATTCCTTATTTGTGACTCGCAAATTGCGAGTCGCAAATAAGGAATGGCTTCCCATTCATTCCTATGGGCCTACAGGCCCATAGGAATGATTGGGAAATTGCACGTGCAATTTGAGAGTACCACGCATGCAATTTCAAGGGTGCAAGGGTGTCAAAGGACACCCTGTTGCACCCCTGAAATTGATCTGTGCACAAATGTTGCGCACACACATGTCCAAAGGACATGTGTGTGTATAACCTGCAACTTTGAAAAATGCACTTTAGTGCATTTTTCAAAGTTTTTGCAAATTACCATGAAGTTCAACTTCATGGTAATTTGCGCCCCCTAGTAGCGAAATCGCTACTTCAAAGTGGTTCTTGCATTGCATTTAAGGAATCGCAAAATGCGATTCCTTAAATGCAATCGCAATTTGAGAACTCGCAATTAATTGCGAATTCTCAAATTGTGAGTGCCTTGAACCTTGATGCATCGCAAATGCCATTTTTGCGGGCGCAAACGGCCGATTTTTGCGAATCGCACCATTTGCGCTCGCAAAAATGGTTGATGCATGTACCTGATAAATCCGTCTTTTTCAACTTTTAGCACAGGATTAGTTAAAAGATCTCTTATCATAATCCTTTCTCCTCCTTTGAATGCCTCTTTCCACTGATATTTTCGAAATATTTGGCAGGGCGCACATAATAGTATCAAAGCATGGAGTAGTGACATGTTTGTTAAAGAGTCCACAATGTATATTCCTGTTTTAAGGGATACATTGTCCCTTTTATCTAAAGTTATGTTGATAGCCATTATTAAACATGCCGATTCAAAATCTCTCTCATTTTTCACATTTCTTTTCACGGACCAGGCTGCCATTTTTCATTCCAGCAGGACCAGGGGCAAGAAAGAAGAACCTGGCCCTGGAGGGAGGCACAACCACTCAACATCACAAGTGAGGTGGAAGAGGAAGCCAATACCTGTAGGGGTAGAGCACCTACCCAGAGACAGACAAGATCTATCACAAAAGTCTCTAGGCAGAGGCTGCAGAGGCAACTGGGGGGCAGGGGATATGGTCACTACCATCCAGGAGGAGATAGATGTTGGGGCTCCTCCTGACATTGAAGAACAACAACCTGTAGTGTCGGAAGAGCAGGCCCAACCATCATCTTGGCCTCCACCCAGTCTCTCATTAACTCCAGAGCCCCCATTCCATCAGGGCCCACATATGCCTCCTCTCTCCTGCATAAGTATCACGTCTTCCTCCCAGTGCCTGTTTAGAAGAATCCCAACAGGGCACTTCTGTCCTTAAAACCCCACAGCCCTCTTATGCAGTTTACTCCCTTCCCCCTAATATGTGTCCTTGGCTACTATCAAAGAGGCCCTGAGGCTTATTGGAGTGGTTCAAGGAGTGATCTCTTGGGAAATCCAGGACTTAGTAGGATGGATACTGATACTGTGAGAAGCCGAACCTTATGTGGCCTCATGACCTCATTGATTGCAGGCCTTATATTATACCTGCCTCCTCAACCCGCCCCAACTCCTGTTGTCCCATCTCCCTATTTGTATGTGATATCTGTTTCCCCTCCTACCTTTGTGTTTTGGTCCTCAAGTGGGTTGTCTGGTCTTACCATGGCCAGCCATTTAATGTCTGCATCAGAGGAGGTCTTGAACATCATTGTAGTAAATACAGAGTGCAAAGATGACCAAGTACATTTCCCTCGAGCCAGGAACCTGAGTTGGACACCCCCTATGGCTTGTGGGAATTACTTTATTATCATTTTGGCCATTAACTATTTTTTGGGACAGTTTTAGGCTTTGGACCTAGGTTTTCCCCTGTATATATAAACTGGTTCCATTTATGTGTCTTGATGTGTTTTCATCATTTGCCAAACCAAACTCCATGCCCAAGTTAGCTTTTCACCTCCGCTTCAAGTATCCATTTTATTTAATTTTGACCATTCCCAATGACAGTTTTTAGTTTCCCCAAAAATAATAATGATATGATAAATATTGTAAGTTTCATTCTTCATAAATTACTTATAATTCAAACTTTAATGTCTTTCTTTCTCTATTAAACATTTTGCAGATTAATGCATTGCATCTCAGGCAAAATAAATAATTAGAAGATGATTTCAGTATTGTTATGTTATGTTATCAGTGTATTTGTAGAGCGCGCAGCTACTCGACAGAGTGTTCCGGCGCTAGTTTAGTGTGGCAGCTGAACTGAGAGCGACAGCGCAAAGGCTACTGCTGGAACAACCAAGTTTTCAAAGATTTCCTAAAAGGGAGGAGATCTTGCATCTGTCTTAAATTTGGCGGCATACAGTTAAACTGTTTTGCGACTTGAACCTGATAGGAACGACCTCCTATTCGAGATCGATGGAACACAGGGGTCTGTGCCAGCGACAGAGATGCGGATCGTAGGGAGCGCAGAGGAAGATAGTAATGAACTCTCTTCCTTAAATAAGGGACTCCAGTATCATGAAGTGCCTTGAAGGCCAGGACAAGGGCTTTGAAAAGAATCCTCTTGCGGATCGGGAGCCAGTGGAGAGATTTAAGATGTAGAGACATCCGCGTTCTCGGGCCCAGTAAAAGTATCGCCCTGGCTGCGGCGTTTTGGACCACCTGAAGACGAGTAAGTAAATAATCCGGCAGTCCAAGATAAAGAATGTTCACATAGTCCAGCCTGGATCCAATCAGGGCCTGGACCACTGTTTTTCTGTGGGGGACCGAAAGAAGAGGTAGAAACTGCTTCAGCATTCTTAGGAGGCCGAAACATTGACCCGTTACCGCTTGGATCTGAGATTTCATATTGAGGGTGTCATCCATTTTCACCCCCAAGTTTTTAAATACTCTGACCGAGTTTAGCGGTGGATGCATGTCCTGTGGCCACCAGCTGCGCCACATATTATTAGGGATACAGCAAACAAATGATGGACGGAATGCTGACAATGCAAACATTCTCCCCCAGTCAAAAGATCTGGGTTAAATCCATCGTTCTTTTGCCCACTACGCCACCCCAGTTTGGACCAAGCCATATGCAAATCAGTCTTGACCCTGTGCCCCATGGGAACAGTCCAGACCGAACTGCCAGGCCAGGTCCTCCCTGGACCGGAAACAAGCATCCTGGGACCGGTTTCAGGGTATGTCACCCTTCTTCAGCCAGGCTAGCTTGAATCCAGTGGCACAGTGAGCAAGGGACCCACGTCTGGGCATACCCATCCCACTTAGGGCAAAAAGTGATACAGCAAACAAATGATGGACGGAATGCTGACATATTATTAGGGGGCAGACCAAAGAAAATGATCTCCGATTTTTCGGAATTACATTTCAATTGGTTCTGCAGGAGCCAGGCAAATACCCCCGATAAACAGGAATTGATCATTTCACCATTGAAATCCTGGTCCCTGTCGCAGGTAAAGAGCAACTGCGTGTCATCTGCATATGACACTATTTTTGCTCCGTGAGTCTCGGCCAGGTGTGCTAAGGGAGACAAGTAAATATTAAATAGTGTGGGGCTTAGAATGGAGCCCTGTGGGACCCCCACCTTTACGGGAGGAATGGGGGCCGAAAAAGGCGGAGCCCAAACTGTTTGTTGGTGATCCGACAGAAAGGAGGTGAACCATTTTAGAACCGCCCCACCGAAACCAGGCTCCTGGAGCCTCAGCAGGAGACGGTCGTGAGGGACGGTATCGAAAGCCGCCGATAAGTCCAGCAATATCAAAACGGCTTTGCCGCCTCTGTCGAGGACGTCTTTGATGGTTTCTGAAATTTCCAGGAGCGCCGTTTCTGTACTAAAGTTAGGCCTGAAGCCGGATTGGCTCTGATGCAATATGTGGTTGGTTTCAACAAAGGTGGTGGTGACTGAGTTGACATACCTTTCCAGAGCTTTGGAAAAAAAAGGCAAAAGAGAAATAGGACTGTAGTTTGAGGTTATCTCTCGGTCTAGAGTTGGCTTTTTCAGAAGGGGGAGTACTAGCGCCTTCTTCCAACTGGCAGGGAACAGCCCCTGCTGTAGAGACATGTTCAAGATCTGATTTACCACTGGGTTGATGGTTACAGCTATTGAAGCTAGGGTAGAGGCTGGACATGGATCGGAAGGAGCCCCCGACTTCAGAGATTTCATGATTTCAAGCGAAATGGCCGGAGGGAGGGAGGGGAACTCGGCAAAGAGTGGGGCCCTGATCCGAGGAGAAGAGAGAATGGGTTCTGCGTCTGGTGCTAGGGCGGCGTGAGTAGTAGGGAAAGTGTCCTGGATCTTTTTGATTTTATCACAAAAGAACGTGGCCATGAGACTCACCCATGACTCGGAGGGAGTGAAAGTTCTGGCCACCGCTCTAGGGGAGGAGAATTCTCTCGCTATCTTAAAAATCTCCTTGCTTTTATTTTCAGCTGCTTCAATTTTCGAGGAGAAGAATTGTCTTATCTCTTCGTGAATACATTTATGGTGGGACTTAAGGGCCTGTTTATAGGCTAGTTTCTCCTTGATACCATAGTTTTTACGCCAAGCTCTCTCTAGGCGCTTTCCTAGGGGACAGACGTGAACCAGGGGGCAGAGGCACGAGCGAACTTGACTGAGCGGGAAGAAAGGGGAGCAAGTTCCGCTGCTCGAAGCTGAAGCCAGTTATCCAGATGGACAACATCATCCTCAAGTGTGCCACTCAGGATGATAGGATATTTATCGAGAGCGGGGCTCAGGGCCTCAGAGGTCATAAGATGGAAGGGTCTGAAAATACCCGTGCGAGGCTTGCCATGGGAGTTAGAATGTGAGGACTCCTGTTTCATAGTAAACTCAATGAGGAAATGGTCTGACCACACAAGCGGGAGGGGAGGGCTACTGAAGATATTAACTGAGGAGAAAATCTGGTCGAGAGTGTGGCCCTGCTCATGTGTTGGGGACTGAATAAAAGGAGTCAGCTTAAAAATATCCAGAGAGTCTCTTAGTCTAGAGGCGTCCTGGTTGTCGGGTTTATCCAGATGGATATTGAAGTCACCTAACACCAGGCAATGTTTGAATTTCAACGCCATGTGTGAAACTGCGTTGCTAATAGACTCAAGAAACTGACCGGTAGGGCCGGGGGGTCTGTATACAAGGATACCCCCCAGCGATTGCTGGGGAGATACCACCAGATGAAACCCCAGGGTTTCAGCCCCGACGACATCATCGACCGGAACAACAGTACAAGAATAATGACTTTCAGAGTGAAATGTTCAAATGTATTGCACACTGTAGGTGCACCAACAAAGAAAGAGGCATAACACTTTCCTATGTAGTAAATGCAGTAAATGCATCATCAAATGTTCAACACAGACATCAGTTAGACATGTTTTATAATAAAAAAAGTGTAGATTGTTTTAACAGACCAAAATGGTGGCAGTAACTGTGTGAGAGATGGAGTTTCTTTTTTACAAACTAAAGCACTCATTTTGATAGGATTCCCCTAACAATGGTGGTGGTAATGTGTGAGACTGGTCTTGAGTTCTGGGTGGTTGAATTGGTTATGTTGGAATTTGGGAGGTGTAGGTGGTGCATGTGGTTGTGCCAAAGGTGTGAGGTTGGCAGGTGTTGTGTCCATTTTATGCTTAGGTGCTTCTGTAGAATCTTCTTCATGTATTGGTTGTAAAGATTGACATGTGCATTTTTGCTTGTTGCCTGTATCATCTTCATGGTCAAGATAAGTTGTCTTGCACTCTGTTCAACTAAAGTTATTGTTATAAAACATTCTTGGTGCATCTGGGCCATGTCTTGGTAACATTTCACAGTGTTATCCAAGGCACGGGTCTGCCTACCAACCATCTGAGGGAGTCCTTTACAAGAGTCAGCTATCTAACAGAGAGTAACCGCTCATTGCATGAATATTCTCCTGCACATTAGACTGCTATTGGTAAAACTGATCCCCTTCAGTCAGCAGCATTAGACTGTGCCAAAACCTTTCCCCCGCACATGCATGGCCATCTGACATGGCCAGCAGGTTAACAAGCATAGAGAGAGGTGGAAAATGGAAAGTTGTGGGGAGAGGAAGATTGATGAATGAGGGCTACCTCCTCTTCCCTAAGTTGATTGGGAGAATACCGGAGATGCACCATTATGGGAGGAGGGGTGTAGCTGATTATACAGATGTACCTCTTAGTCCAAGGCTGTGTGGAGGTGAGTGTTTCATAGGTGAAACAAGCAGCTGTGCCTGCTCAGCTAAACAAACGGCTCTGAACTTGCAATCCTCAGAAGTGATTTAGGAGGAGCATTACTGCCCAGCTGTGAAGTGCTCTTCTTGAAGATATTCTGTATGGGGGCAACAAGGTACTCCGCCTCTTCCAGATCCTCCTTGATACACTCCAGTACCTCCTCCTCTTCTTGTTGAACAGTGCTGGCTGCTGACATCTTTGCTTGGATGAGTATTCTCTTCTCAGATTGCCCATAGTCTAAGGGAAAATCTATAAGACAATATATTATATCAAAATCAATTGCATTACATATTGAGTACGGTGTCAACAGTGATCTGACAAAAGACACCCTGTCAGTAATAAAGGAAGAGGTTAGATCTAAATGTAAAAGAACACACATTTAAGATACTAATATGCACCATCTATCTTGTGTGTGGTGCCAGTCCAGATTTAGTTGTGCTGCTGGGAGCAGAAGTTACTGTAGCGGTAGTTGATGGGTGGAACAAAACACAGGGCCTTAGAAAGATTAGAATACAATTATAAGTATAAAATAGTGGACTAGTATAAGTGTCAAGGTTACATTTGACATATTTGACTACTATTATACACGATTCACACATTGTAAAATATAGTGTTAGGGTTTAACCAAACAAGTGATAGAAATCTCCTATGTAGTGTAGTAAGATTGTTAGTATGAGGGCATACCCATGTGTGTAGGTGGGTTGCTTCAGAAGATCTGCTGTGTGTGTTGCCCTGTCTCACTTAGAATGACTCCTGCCCTAGCTGCTGCAACCAGTGCACGTGAATGGCTGTATGAAAAGTATAAAGTAGTGGAACAGTATAAGTGTCAAGGTTATATTTGACATATTTGACTACTTTTATACCCCATTCCAAAGCACGTTGTAAAATATAGTGTTAGAATTTAACCAGACAAGTGAAAGAAATCCCCTACAGAGTGTAGTAAGATTGTTGGCATAAGGGCATACCCGTGTGTGTAGGTTAGTTGCTTCGGAAGACCATCTGTGTGTGTTGCCCTGTCTCATTTAGAATGACTCCTGCCCTAGCTGCTGCAACCAGTACACGTGAAAGAATGGCTGTATGAAAAGTGAATACAAATATAAATAATTATGCAACATGTAGGAATGTAATAAGTCTTGTGTTTGAGTGTGTTAGTAAAATGTGATATGTGCCTAACAATGCAGGTATGGGTGAAGAACTGATATGGGTGAGTGACTTTATGTTTGCTTCTAGTGAGGGAAAGAGATAAACGGGAGAGACAGACAGACAAAAAGAGAGAGAGAGAGGGAGAGAGAGAGAGAGAGCTAGACGGAAGAGAGAGCGGGCTTATAATCTTACCTGGCACCACTGTAGTGTTGTCAGAAAAATGCATCTATATAAACTTCTTGAAGTCATAAGACAGACTGGACCAGAAGGCCCTCCAGGCGGAACTTCAGCCAGCTGAATCAGTGAGAATTTCTCCTTCCCTGCCTTCTCGCATCTTGCCACTTCTTTTTAATATTCCTCACAGTGCAGGCCTCCTTTCCCAAAGTCTTGACATAATTTATCGCCTCCTGCTATATGGCTGCTTTCTGGGTTCCACTGAGGATGAATGGAGGCATACCATGTAGCTGTGGTAGTATTTTACCACAAATTTCACTACAAGGGCTCAGAGGATTATATTTCCTCTTGAGGTAAGATTCTGGTTGGCAAGATGAAGAGATAATAACAATCCTATTTTGTGGACAGTGTTTATGTTATTTCAGGCATCCTATAGTACAGAAACAGCATTGGAGGATGTTCTAGACACCATTAGACTCTCCCTGGATGAAGGAAACCGAACCATGTTAGTACTACTTAGTCTATCCGCAGCATTTGACATCATCTCACATTCAATTCTAATCCAAAGCCTGGTAGAGATTGGTGTTGGCGGAAAAGCCCTGGACTTGCTTAAAAAGGTTTTGAGAGTTTAGACTCATGCAGTGCAGCTAGATCTCTTTAACTCTTGAACTATGGTCATGGAAAGGAGGGTACCATAGGGTTCTTCTTTGAGCCCCACGCTTTTTAATATCTATGTAGCCCACCTGGCTCAAATGATAAGATCATGCAGGTTCTAAGCCATTTCATACATGGACAACATGCAACCTATTATAACCATGGGGCAAAATTCTGAATCTACTAAGATAAGATTCAGTGAATGTATGAAAAAATAGCCCTCTGGATGTCATCCAAATGCCTTCAATTGATCACTGGAAATACCGAGATCTTGCTCTTTGGATAAGCTCCCTCTTTTTGGTCTGAAGACTGGTGGCCCCTAGAATTGGGGCCAGCCTCTACCCCTAAAAGGGTAATTAGAAATCTGGGCATACTGATAGATGATAGCCTCTCTATGAAAGAACAGGTAAATTCCATCTTTGTGTCCTGTTTCGGAATTATGTGCCTTCTTAGGAGAGCTTTCCAATGGCTGCCCCTTCAGATCAGAAAATCCATCACCCAGGCACTTATTGTAAGTCACCTAGATTATGGTAATGTCCTTATGGTTGCAGCAAACAAAGCTCTTTGAGCCAAACTTCAGGTGGTGCAAAACACAGCTGCCCGCCTGGTTTGTAATTTGCCATCTCACTCCCCATTGGAGCCTATGCTCAAATCTTTGTATTGGCTACCGATAATAAAGTATTCCCTCTTCAAACTCCTCAACCTAGTACACAAGTCCTTTTTTGGAAAAGTCCCCTTCTAACTGTGGAATAAACTACAGCTTTATATACCTACACACAAACTGAGGTCCAGTGGGCAATTATTACTTCGCCCCCACCGCATACGTACTGTCAGATATGGGGGCAGATCATTTTCATATCTGGACCCTATCATTGGAACAGGCTACCCTTGCACATATGATCTTGTCTTGACCTAGTCCCATTCAAGAAATTTCTTAAACATGGCTCTTCTAACTCCTTTGGTGATTGCTGACTTGGGTTAGCATGCAACAGTGCTGAGAGACCCTCTAGGGGTTGATTTGTTTTGCGCTTTATAAATGTTAATATCATAACATAACATAACTTAGAAATGTTCTTGTTTGTTGTAGCAATGTTTTTGGTGCAATCTAGGGCATAATCCTTTTCAGGAAAGACACAACAAAGGCGACTTGACGGATATTCTAAAATGGCTTGTCAATGTGCTAGTAACTGCTGTTTTTTTAAAATCCCCCAAAATTCTGCCCTTCCAGGTAAAGCTCATAACAATGGAAGTTATTAAGTGGCCAAAAGGATGGCTTGGTAAGTGTGCCAGCATATTCCCCCAGGCTGCCAATAGCAATATTGTGCTGGCAGCATCAGTAAATCAATTTAAGGCGTGGGCATGGTACCTGTGTGGTCATCATACACTTTGCTTTCAACATGCAAGTAAGCCTTCTTTCGTGGTATAGCAATTTGGTAAAACCACTGCCCCATTTTTTGGTCAGCATAGGTAGTGCTTCCCTAGGCAAATATAGCCAAGTATGTCAGTTGAACGCCCACCCCTTTCCATGTGTGTATGTGAAGACAGGCATACACACATACAAACGCAATATTTAACTGTAGACTAATTGAACACATTTACATGTTGTTCTTTCACTCAGTAGGTGGTGTCCTGCCACTATGGCATCCTGGAGTAAATGTCCTGCCGGATTAAAGGATTTTCGCTCCTGCTGACAGTTTTGCCAGGATATTGAGCTTCTCCTGAGCATAGATCTATGATGACACCCACCACAACCCTTAGAAGTGCATAAAAACATACAGTAATTGTTAGACCTGGCATCTTCTGGCCTGTTTCTCCTGTCTTTTTGCTTTTTGACCTCCTGGTTTCGTCTCTGTTTTTGCTGGTTTAGTGTCACTGCACACTTTCTCACTGCTGATCAGTGTTAAAGTGCAAGTGCTCCTATGGTAAATTATGTTTATGGATTGGTGTTTCCATATTTGGCTTATTTTATTCACTGTTAAGTCTCTAGTACAGTGCACAGTGTGTGCCCAGGGCCTGTAAATCAAATCCTGCTAGTGAGCCTGCAGCATTGGTTGTGCCACCCACACAAGCAGCCCTTCAAAGGGTTCTCAGACCTGCCACAGGAGGGTGTGCGCGCAGTTGTGACTGCCATGTCGACCTGGCAAGTGAACCCACTTGCCAGGCACCCAACCTTCCCTTTTCTTAGATGTAAGGCACCCCTCAGGTAGGCCCAGGGTACCCCCATGGGCAGGGTGCAGTGTAGGTGAAAGGTAGGACATGTACTGGCATGTGTGACATGTCCTGATAGAGAAATACGGTGTATTTCGTTTTTCACTATTGAAAGGCTATCTGTCCCATAGGATAGAATAAGAGATACTTTGTAACATCTTACAAGTATAACGTCCCATTGGGACAAGATAGGGAAATGGAATCTGGGCTCTCTGAACTCAGAATGTAATAACACATATTTTAGTAAAGATGTTTTTTTTAATTATTTGTTTGAAAATGGCACTTTTAGAAAGTAGGCATTTTCTTGCTTAACCATCCTGTGTGCCTCTGCTGGGTTGTGGATTGACTGTCTTGCTTTGGAGTGACAGGGCGCTGGGGATGTGCATTCACTGTAGACAGCCACTGGGGGTTTGAGGTGTGTCCTGCCTTTCCTGGATGAGTGAGGGCTGGGTTGAATAGACCTGGGCTGTATTTAGAGTAGTGGGAGAAGATTTCCTTGCACCTGAATAGGCCTGGTCTACCTTACACAAAGCCGTCTCCACCTCCAGCCAGGAAGCTGGGCCAGAGAGGACAGAACTGGTTTGGACTAAGCTCAGAGACTCTCTGCCACAAGAGAACAAAGGGAAATGTGGTATAAATATTGGGAACCAGACCCCAGGACTTTAGAACTCTTTTGGACTCACATACCTGCCAAAAAGAAGAGCTGAATAAGCTGTGAGGAGGAACTACCATTGGCTGTGTTGATCTGCAGTAGTGGCTTCTGTCTTGGGAATGGATTGGACTGAACTTTCTGCAACTTCTTTGTTAGTTTCTCCAAGGGCTTGAGGTAGAGCTTGTCTCCTGTTCAAGAACTCTCCGGAATAGCAAACACTTCAAGTTAATCTGCTATCAGCACTGGCAACTTGTGTTTTGTGCTGCAACAGAAGAAAATGCAACCCGACGCCGTCAATGACCCCGCTGCTGGCTCTGTGTCCTGAAGGCACCGCAGAGGGCACCACCGCACTTCGCACCGCAACACTGGTCTCACCAACTATGCCGTCTGACGCAACCACCGAGCCGCTGCTTGCACCACGACCTGTGAGCACCGCACTTCACACTGCCTTGCTTCACGCCGCCGCCCTGGTAGCCCCGACAACGACGCTCCATGCCAACATCTAAACCGCTGCTTGCACTGTGGTTCAGTGGCACCACTCGTAAGTTACAGGATGCACCGCCCTCATCCTGCACAGCAGCCTTGGCCTTCCGATGCCGGCGTCATCGACTGCAGTTCGTCAGCCGAAGACAGCACTTTAGCAACAACGATGCCGCTGCTTGCACCGTGACATGCCAGCACCACGATGAGCACCACAACACTTTGCACCGCAGCCCTGGTCTCACCGCCGGCACTGGACAACCATAACGAGCTGCTGCCTGCACCGCAACCTGAGGGCACTGCACGCCACACCGCTGCACTTCCCACAGCAGCCCAACACCTGCCGGAACTCTCGACTTCAACCGCGAGGAGTTCAATCTGCAACGCGTGTGACTTCAAGGGCCCGACGACTCCTGCATCGACCTCCGGAACAAACACCTGCCGACGCCCGCTCTTCGGAGCTCAACGAGAGGATGCCGACACCCTACATTTCTAAAGGTACTCTTTTGTGGGTCTTCTCGACGCAGTAGCTGGCCCGTGACGCTGCTGCCAGCCAGAACTGTTTGTATTTGTTGTTCACAATGCCGTGATAGCCCCGGACAGAGCTATTGACTTCAAGGAACTATATTTTAAGTCTATTTTTACTTATTGATATGTATGGTGGATTTTTATAGTTTTTGGTCTCATTTTGCACAGATACAATATTGGATATTTTTCTAAAACTGGTGCGGTGTCCTTTCGCAGTGTTTTCACTGTATTTACTGTTGGTTATGTGCAAATGCTTTACACACTGCCTCTGAGATGAGCCTGACTGCTCGTGCCAAGCTACCAAGGGGGTGAGCAGGGGTTATTTTAGAAGTGTATTCCCCTTATCCTGAATAGGAAGAAGAGACCCCCATTCCTAACAATAATAAATGCTGCAGTAACTAGGAAAGTGGTTCACTGACAAAATATTGAAACCCTAAATATGGTGGTATATAAATATCGAGACAAAAATATCGAGCTCAAAAATATAGTTTTCCTATACTTATAATGGAAATAACAAAAAAAAAATATCGGCAGACACTAATATCGATTACAAAAATATAATTTTTTAACATATATATATTTAAAAGTGACAAACATTAAATATATTAACATGTAACAGTAATATAATGTAAATTAAATATATTTTAATAATTTGAAATGTATAAATGTTATACTTATTTTTTTTTAAAACACACACATATATATGTATGTGTGTGTGTTTATTTAAAGCAAACACAAGGAGATGATGGATGGAGCACTGAAACTTTTCAGCCACTCACCCCCAGTCATATATCTGGATTGAATCCATCATTGTTCTTTAGCTCACTTCGCCCACCCAGTTCAGACCCAGCCATATGCAAATCAGTCTTGACCCTGTTCCTTGTGGGTACAGTCCAGCCCGAACTGCCAAGCCAGGTCTTCACTGGACCAGAAACAAGCATCCTGGAATCAGTTTCGGGGTATCACCCCTCATCAGCCAGGCTATCTTGAATCCAGTGGCAAAGTGAGCAAGGGACCCACGTCAGGGCATTCTCTGCCAATTTAGGGCGAGCAAAACAAACACAAGGAGATGATCGACGGAGCGCTGAAACTTTTCAGACACTCACCCCCAGTCACAGATCTGGATTGAATCCATCAACGTTCTTTAGCTCACTTCACCTCCCCAGTTTGGACCCAGCCATATGCAAATCAGTCTTGACCCTGTTCCTCATGAGAACAGTCCAGCCCGAACTACCAAGCAAGGTCTTCACTGGACCGGAAACATGCATCCTGGAACCGTTTTCGGGGTAACACCCCTCATCAGCCAGGCTAGATTGAACCCAGTGGCAAAGTGAGCATTGTCCCACATCTAGGCATACCCTGCCAACTTAGGGCGAACAAAGCAAACACAAGGAGATGATGGACAGAGCACTGAAACTTTTCAGACACTCACCCTCAGTTACAGATCTGGGTTGAATCCATCATCGTTCTTTACCTCACTTTGCCTCCCCAGTTCAGACCCAGACATATGCAAATCAGTCTTGACCCCCACATACATTAGTTGACAATCACCACATGGTGCCTGGCACACGTGCATGACGGGCCGCAGCACAAGCAGCAGTGTTATTGAGCACTTTTCCACCCGCCAGGCACATTTTATTTGGGCCGTGGAACCACCGACATCTTTTTGGGCGCTCCCCTGCCCGTGGCGATGATGGCCAGACGCTCGTCCCACCGCCATTGTAAAGAGCCCCTACATTCTCACAGTCATAACAATCAACAAATGTAATGTTATTTACAATTAAAAGGCATAACACAATTAACACATAACATAATAAATAACACAATTGTTAATGAATGAATAACTATTTTTACATTTGTTATTACATAAATAACTTCTTACCCTATACCTCTACAAACTGAACAATACACACCAAACGTTTATCTTCAAAATTATAATTACACATTTTACATAAGTAATTATCAATTAAACAATTAATAATAGTTAACTAATAATAAATTAATTATATTTATTTAACTTCCAACCCTTTATTACAAACCCAACACTCACCTAATATAGAACTTAAAAAATATCTTAATTGCATAATTTACATAATTAATTATCAATTAAAATATTCATAATAATTAACTAATAATACATTAATTATATTTAATTAATATCCCACCCTTTACCCCTACAAACCCAACAACCCGCACCTGAACTATAGCTTAACAAAATATCCTAATTACACAATTCACATAATTAATTATCAATTAAATAATTATTAATAATTAACATTCATTATTATAATTCATTTGCTTCCTACGCTTTACCCCTACAAAAACCACAACCAGCACCAAAAATATACTTTAAAAATGTAATTATTTACACAATTTTCATAATTAATGCTTAATTAAATAATTATCAATGAATTATTAATTTAGAATAATTAAATTAATTCCCACCCTATGCTCCTACAAACCCCACAGCATGCACCTAAAACTTAACTTAAATAAAAAAAATGTCACAATTTACATAATGAATTATCAATTAAATAATGAATATTTATTGCAAATTATTAATGAATTATAATTAATTTACTTCGCACCCTGTACCCCTATAAATCCCATAACCCGCTCAGCACTAAAAATTACAATGAACTATTGAATTAAATTTAAAAACAACTAAAAATGTACAAACTATGTTAAAAAACATTAACAATAATTATACAGACATTTCATAACATATCCAATCAAAATATATACTAAATACATAAAAATAATTTTAAAAAGATATTATTAGCAACAACATTTTTGAAAACAATGTTAGCAACCTAGATATTTTAACATCGATTTTAACAAGATAGTTATTTTTGTAAACATTAACAACATGGATATCTTTAACATTGATACTACTTACCTTAGAAAATCGATATTCTTTTCAGAGATATTTTTGCACACAATATTTTTGCATCACGATAATTTGCAACTCAATATTTCTGCATCTTGATATTTTTTTCTATATATTTTGTGTGAACACCAGGAAAAGTTACATAGTAAAAGGTTGTAGCCTGGTAGCACCCACAGATTTTTTGGATGGTGGCTGTTACCAGCATCACTTTAGTAAGCAAGATTTCTCCTCGGGTAAAGAAGAGGAGTGGTTGCTAGAAAGGATGATGTATTTAACGTTAGAAAGCATATTTACCAACCAAATGTGAAAGAAATAGAAGTGAGAAAATGTTTTGCAAAATCTTGGATATGCAAGCACTAGTTCCCAAGAAACTTAAGAATGATATTAAATAATATCTTATCACAGGGCTACTATCAGCTACCTCATTCTAAAAAGACTGCTAGCATGAAGCAGAAAGGCTACAAAAGAAACACCTGTGCTCATAAAAGGTTCCAAGACATAGATATTCTACCTAATCTAACTACTACACATAATGAATAATTTTTCCTCATGTACTATAATAATAAGGAGAGGAGAATAATAACTTATTCTACAGAAAATGACCTCCTAAGACGAACACTGAGACAGATAGGGATGATGGACAGCACATTTACATAACATAACATGTGTATTTGTAAAGCGCACGATTACCCATAGGTGTCTTGGCGCTGAATAACAGATGTTTATTGTTACCCAACTCAATGGTACTCATTTTATCGACCTCAGAAGGATGAAAGGCTGAGTGGACCCGCCGGGATTTTAATCTGTGACCATGCGGTTGAACACAGGCCCCTGCAGAGGCTGCATTAGCCCTCTGAGCCACCAGACCCGGCTTCATGCTTTTCACCATTTTGCAAATATATACTATCCATGGTGAATGCCACCACACAAACATACCTTTAATTTATGCACTGTTTCCCAATAAGCAAAGTGCTACATACTATGAATTACTAACCCACATCAAAATAAAATCTAATAACTACTACCCCCAGAAAATTAACATTGATTTTGAACAGGCGATGATAAGTGCAATGTTACAAATCTACCAACATACAGCAATACAGGACTGTTAGTAAGATTTCAACCAGAGTCTTTGGAGACACCTCTAAAAATCTGCACTAAGTGTAGAATGCTCTACAAATGCCCAATTTGCCTATGAAATAAAAAACGTTAATAGCACTAGCCTATCTACCAGTTACAGAAGTAGCTAACCACTACAACCTACCCACAGAATATCCTTACTACCAAACACACAAAAACAAACTAAGTCCTATACGTTCAAGATAATTGGGTTGGCAGACTGCACCATTACCAACCCTAGGGGCTGATTACGATGGCGGGCGGAAGCACATCCGAGGTGCTGACGGTGGCGGAAAATGCCCTTTTCCGCACTCCATCGGCGGTCCTTGCGTCCGCCGTATTACGATGGGCAAAGATAGCCCATTTCCCGTCCGCTGTGGTGTTCCGGGTTCTGCCGAAAATCTCCATCCGCACCGGTAGCGGACGGAGCCAAAAGAGAGGTACCGCCGTGCGGAATGCGGTCACGACCGCCGGTCAAATCACGATGCCTCAAACAGCCCACCACACCGCTGCGGAGAATCCAGCCAATCGAGGATGGCGGTGGCAATACTGCGGATAGCTCCATGTGTTCCTGTCCGCTTTGGAAACTGCGGTCTTTGGCCTTTCCGCAGCAAATCTGACCGCCGCGGACGGATTTTCAGCTTTTCCGCCGCTGAATCCTGGAATCCGACCGCCGCGGTAGGGAGTTTCTGGCGGTGCATCCTAATCTGGCCGGCAGTTTTGCCGCGGTACCTGCGGGCGGAAATTTCCCGCTAGCACGGCGGTCGGAATGCTTTTCCGTACGCCATCATAATGAGCCCCCAAGTTCAAATACCATGATGTAATGTATATGACAGCACCATGGCTCAACAAGTCACAATAAACAATGGTGTGCAAGGATGACATAACACTTTCCAAGCCACACCTGGCCAAAGTACCCTCCTCTATATCAATTCCTAGAAAACCTAAAAAAGAGAAAAGTTACCAACATATTAGAATAAGGCAATCTATTACCCAAAGTCAAAAAAATCCAAAGAAATGTATAAAATTCTACAATGTAAAGTCCAAATGTTTATTAACCACAAAGTCCTACACTACCTAGAATCCATAGCAAGAACACTCCTACAGATAATCTAATATACCTAACAAAAAAACTCTGAAAATAAACTTACCAAACAAATGTATTTATAATAAAATTAATTCTACTAATCAGTCCAAAATATACAAAACATTGTAAACAAAATACAATAAGACTGATAAATATCATTAATTTACAAATATACTAAAACATAAATAAATACATATTCGAAACCAACAACCAGCATCAGATAAAATAAAAACACATACGGCCTGATTACAACTTTGGTGGTCCAACCTCGCAAGAACTGCATCTGCGCCGGCCAGTAGACCACCACGCTGGCGGTCCAAAGACTGCCGCATTACAAGTTGACCACAGTGCTGGCGGTGTGGCTGCTGAGATCTTGTGGTGGTGGTGCTTACTTTTTCTAAATATATCGATGCCTGTGTGTGCATTTCGACTGCATATGTGTCGGATGCACACATATACATGATACATGTGGAAAAATATTATCTACCCATTGCCAGGGTCCAGCCAATATGTGGGCAGTCCTGGCAATGGGTATATGGTACAAAAAGGACTGAACTGTAGATCGCCGCAAACAGGGTCGTAATCCTCGGGGTGAAGATCCTACTGTGAAGGGGGGACCTGAAGAAAGGGATCCATGTTGGACTCTGCCTGGAAGAACAAGAAAGGAGTGAGTACGCACCCCAAATCCATTGTCACCATCACCTTCCAGCAGGCGGTCGGACCGCCGCGGCAGCTCGTGGAAAAGGCAACTTGTAAAATGGACAGCGGTGCAGCTCCCCTGTACTGCCCTATGGTGGCTGCCTTTCCCCGACCACGAACCCGGCGAAGGCGGACGGCTGGCAGTCTCGGTGGTTCAGCCACGGTCTTTGCAAAGCCTAATCACCCAACTCGTAATACGGTGGTCGGACAGCCAAGTTCTCCACGATCTAACTGCCACCACAGGTACGGTGGTCCAAGAGACCGCCAAACTCATCATCAAGAATAACTTTATTCGGTTTGAATAACCATAAAAGTATAACATTCATACAAGATATACAAATTACATGTCATATCGAATCAAATACGATAAAATGTTACATGACTCAAATACTCCTTGATTTATCTCTGAAATTTAAAATACATGAATCTTAAATTCTAAAATTCTAAAATTCTTAAAATCTAAAATTCTAAAATTCTAAAGGGAGACGCCAATTTTATTTACATTTCATACCGTTTTCTTATTAAAAAGCAATCCTGATAAAATTTAGTACTACCGTACAGATTGCCTCAGTAGACAGGGATAATAATCTATTAAAACCTTCCTGGTAATTACTAGGGTGAGTTTTACTTAAAAAAGGAATAAGGAACCGGGCCCTAGGTTCCTTATACAGAGCACAGAATAGGGTAAAGTGCAGAGTGCTTTGTTGTGCTATATTATCACAAGGGCAAGGAATGAGATTATTGCACCATCCGGCCTGTTTAGGAAAAGCCGCTAAAAAGTGCAATGCGCAAAGCCGAAATCTAGTCAAGTAAAATCTAAACTGCACGTTCGTGGTAAAAGATAAGTAAAATTGGGGATGTAAAAATAAGTGATCGATAAGAGGTTGCAACCCTGCTAGGCGCCGGCAATTATCCCGCTCACCACAGTATGCATTTTTTATGGTCGATTTCATGTTTGTATCTATACTAGTTGGATTGTCGTAATAATGCCCCAGACCTATTTCATTCAATTTTCTTTTTACATAGCCTAGCCATGGAATGGTCTCAGAATTGTCCAGCGCCATACAATCCTTGAGAATTTCTCTTGTTAGCTTTAGGTCCTCTGACAACCAGACTTTGGCCCAGAGGATCAATGGGGCAATGTTAATCCGATCAGTAATAAAGTCCACCCCTACCTCGGAGTGACAGAATGCTGTGGGAGCGCTATTTGGGATCATTAGCAATCTTTTTAAGAACTTATTTTCTAACATTTGTAATTGTGTGCTTTTATAATGTCCCCATACTCCCGCCCCATAAGTGGCAATAGATAAACATTTTGATCTGTATAGGATTAACAATTCCGCCACTGGCTTATGGCCCAATTTGCACGCAAAGCGGAAGAGACCTTCCACAGCACGACTAGTATTCTGAACTCTGGATGTGACAAGATTTTCCCAGTTTAATTTATTATTAAAAACATTCCCCAGATAGTTAAAATTTGAGACCTTGTCGATTGACTTGGCATTTACCGTAAATTTTCTTGATTTGGTATTATTTGGTCCACAAACCATAATATAAGATTTGGTGAAATTGACCTTTAGATCCAAGCCTAACATAAAATTAGTAAAGATATTTAAAGACTTCTGTAAGCTGTTAGCGGTTAAAGCCATTAAAACCGTGTCGTCCGAGTATGACAACAACGGGATCGGCTTTCCCCCAATTCTTGGAAAATCTAACTCCTGATCTTTCAAGGCAGATTCAAGGCCATTTGTATACAAAAGGAAGAGAAAGGGGGCCAATATGCAGCCCTGACGGACTCCTTCTGTTGACACAATGGGCCTCGTCCTTTCTCCACCTGGGCTAAAGCGTATGGCTACCGTGGTGGATGCGTGCAACCTCCGCAATAAAGTGACAAGAGGTTCCTCGAAGCCCATTTCCCCCATCATTGCCCACAATTTGCCTCTATTAACCGTATCGAAAGCACTGGACAAGTCCATAAAGGCAAGGTGTAACGACCCCTTCCTTGCCTTCATGTACTTGCCCATAATCAGTGCCAGATTTAGGCACTGTTCGTTTGTCCCCATGCCTCTTCGAAAGCCGTATTGGGTTTGGGATATCAGCTTTTTAGAGTCTGCCCAGGTATCAAGGCGGGCTAAAATCACCCTCCCCAAACTCGTAATCAGACCCATAGTAACAATTAGCAAACAATATACAAAATACATAGCATTTAATTAAACATTACAGTACAATACACAACTGTAAAAGAAAAAAACACTTCCCACTCATTAAGAACAACATTAATCTAACTTAGTTTTGTGGCTGAAGTCCATAATCTTCAACAAATCCACAAAAAAGCAATTCACCAAAATGTTTGAAAATAAGTCACCCCCAAAAAATCAATATATGAAAACACATCCACACAGAGAAACAATAGTCCTTGAAGGTATAAAAACTTGAAAATGTTAAGAAACCACTCCATGAAAACCAACAAATTAAAAGAAATTTAAAAATAAATGTTGGTTAAAATATAAACAACCTTATTTCCTTTAATAAGAAACATTCCAAAATAGGACAACTCCATGAGTCTATTGAAAACCTGTAAAGAATCGCAATATACCCACAAACACAAAACAAATACCCATAAACCCTTCAAACATAATAACACTCATTACAATAAAAGAAACACATAGTACAAATCAGAAATATACTACTACATTATACTATATATACACAGTAAAGCTAACCACTGCACTACAAAAACTCAAACTACATCCTAACAAAAACCCAACAAACAATAACAAAACATTACGCTAATTTAACTCTACTAGCCCTAACTACATATGCCCTAGTCCCAAATACCCCAAAAGTAACTTAAAACTACTGTTACTAGTACTCTAACCAGCCAGGAACCATAACTGACAGGAATTTCAATTGCCCCAAAATAATGATAATTGATTAAAAAAGAAATGCAGTTAAAAAAAATGGCTGCTGAATGAAAAAAAAGACTATTTTCAGAACCCCTCTCAGAGGGCCACAGGGCACACAGGGGTTACAGAGGTCAACCGTGGTGGTTGAGGCCTTTTACTCCTGATGTTCCATGCCCACCCTATTATGGATCCTGCTCAACTGGCCCTAGTTCTCCTTCTGCACTTGACTCTCAGTGGTAGCTCTGGTCGAGCAGTCAAGGCTCCCTCGGGGGGATGTAGATTCAGGTCAGTGAACATGACTCATAACTCACCGTACAAACAGTACAAACAATAAATCAATGCCCAGCCAAGCACTTGCTTTTATAAGAAAAGTAGTATTTTATTTCTAACTACAGATTCAAAGGAATACGGCATTCAAAATCAACAACACAATCAACTTGAAGTCGGGGCTCTAGCAGTTGTCAAGCAAATCTCGGTCCCACCCTCCTTCGTGGAATGTGTGCAGGATTATTCCCCATTCACTATTGACTGCATCCAGGGAATGCTCACTATTAGGCCGTACTCAAGAGTTCCCCTTTGACTCTTCAGGATTTAGTCAAAAGCGTCTATGGTGCCTCGGCACTGTTAGCAGAGAGTCCCCTGGGTCCCCACAGGCCCAATTCTGGTTTTACCCACTTAATTGCCATGTTTAAAAGTAACACTAAAAGATATATTAAAAAGTTAAAACGAAATGTATAAATGTGTTACAAATTTAAATATTGCATATAAAATGTTAAAAAGTATTATACTTATAATAAAAATATGTCCAAACTAAACAATGTAATTGTATGTGTGACAATTTTCCTAAGTGTGTAAAAATAAAAATATTATTAAAAAATAATGTGTATATATTCTTTGTAAAAACATACAAATATCACACTCCACCCAACCTTACAAAACATATGTAGAGGAACACACTATACATTTAAATCATTACACTTACTGTTCCCAATTCAATTAAAGCTAGATTGGGGGAATTGTTGGACATAAAGGGGTTTACAATACTATTCCCACACCAATGTAAGCTACATTGGACAAGGTGTTTGACTTTAAAGGGGTTAGTTTTACTATTCCCACTCCAATGTAAGCTACATTGGGGAAGGTGTTGGACTTTAAAGGGTTACAGTTACTATTCCTACACAAATCTTACTATATTGCGGAAGGTGTTGAGCTTAAGGGGTTTGCATTTACTATTCTCACTCCAGTCTAAGGTGCATTGGGAAGGTGTTGGACTTTAAAGGAGTAACATTTACTATTCTCACTTCATTCTCAGCCACTTTAGGGAAGGTGTAGGACTTTAAAGGGGCTATATTTACTATTCCCACAAAAATCTAAGCTACATCGGGGAAGGTGTTCAATTTTAATGGGGATACATTTACTGTTCTTACTCCAATCTAAGGTTTGTTGGGGAAGGTGCAGGCAAGTGTAGTAATATTGTACTTTTCTAAATCAGAACGCCTATAGTACTAGTATCGTGTATGGAGTTGACCATCTTAATTATAAGCCCTATACCAAATTTCCTAAACTACATTTGGAACTAATGAATTGCAATGAATGATCTGTGATTCTCATTCTCATTTCTCAACCCCTTAAATGGGCCAACTCAGTCTCCCTTTTTTTTCAATGAATAGATGCATACTTCATATCACTGTACAAGCTACATAAAGCAAGTCACAGAGAACGCTAACTTACTGATATCACTACCTTAGTGACAGGACAGAGGAGTCTGCATGGCTTCTTAAATAATCAGCCCAAGTGAGCGCCGACAAGTATAATTATGTAGCGTCAAGCACCTGGATAGCTCAAACTAGATCAAATAATAGAATTGTAGAGCACAGACACAACAAATAATTACTTACCGAGCCCCGCAATCTCGATGCATAGAAGGCCGAGCAGGTCCTGTTCGCAGTCAATAATGTCAGCCTAGTGGTGTGTCAACTGCTGTTGGGTACACTGGACTTGAGTGTTGTGGCACAAACACCGGCACACCCTCCCCCAAAGCAGTCAAATCTCCCGCAGGGCCTTCTGGCTCTCATGCCTGACACCTGCTGCCAGCATGAGGGGAGGTGGCGCTGCACGTAAAAAACAAGTGCTGCCACCTCCGCCTCTGAAAAAAAGGTACAGGCCTGCAACCCTTGGCAGTGGCGATGACCGCAAGGTGTGCGGCTAGCAGCCTCACTGGTGCCACTGCTCCCTCTCTCGCTCTGCTCTGACATGGCGCTGGGTGGTGAACAAAAAAGAGAAGAAATATAAAAAGAAAGGAAGAACTGAAGAAGTAATGGAAAAGCCAAAAAAAGCACTACAATGTCACAAAAAAATGACAAAAACATAAAATACACAAACACAAAGACACACACTGATACAATAAAGGAAAATGAGGGGTGGATGAGTCGGGTTGGGGGAGGATTGTAAAGATTAAGGGTGGATTGGAAATAAGACCAAAAATGGCCAGACCTATGCGAACCGCGTTGTGCCATCAGGGCGCAGTTTCCAGCACGGAAACGCGCATTGCAGTACAGGACTATAAAATGGTAGCGCGAATGGCGCATCGAGCAGCTCTGCCCACCCGTGGAATTCTGTGGAATCTCATAGAGCTTTTGGGCCACTCTGTGGAATTCCACATAGCAGAACTGCGCAAACTCCGCCCAGGCCTAATTAATACATTAAAACTGCAAATTAAATTTCAATTTAGCAACTGAAATTATCTCTAAAAAATACCTTAATAAAATAATATTTTAAATACTACCCACATAATTCCCTAAAACAATTTAACATTATTATGCAAAATCATTAAAAAGCATATAACCCATATAAAATTACAATAGCTTTGGAAAAAATGATATAACATACAACTATATTTTAAACAGCATCATTAATTACAATTTGAGCTCCCGGTTCTATGGTATTTTATCATCGCGGGTTTCACTTTCGACCGCCGCATTACTGCCGCATTACAATGCAGGCAGTCGAAAGTGAAACCGGCCGGTCATTCCGGCTGGATTCTGACAGGCTCAAGGAGCCCGTCGGCCAGTCAGAGGCCTGGTCATAATCACTGTGAACGGCGTTTCCGCCGTAGGGATTATGATGTCGGTTTCTGGCAGGCTTTCAATGTTGGGCTTTCCAACATAAAAAATAGAGTTGGAAAGTGACATTGGGGGCCCCTAGCAGGGCTCCCTTCACCCTGCAGCCTCCGGTTGGGGGCCGAGGGCGCACCGTAATCCCTGCACCGTGTGGCAGGCACCCTAAGGTGCCTGCCATGCGGTGCAGGGATGAACAGATCCTCCCATTTCTCTATGGGAGCTTGTGCAATGGCCAGTTTACGGCCGCAGCACAAGCTCCCATAGACAAATGAGAAATGCTGCGGTCAGGACCAGATGTGAGTCCGCCCAACATCTTAATAAGGGCCTATGTCTCAGCATGACCTCACTGCTCCATCCCTCCCTGTGCATTCTCTTCAAGGTCATTTAATTCTCTTGTTACAATATAGTATGCTTTTTTAGTGTTATACCGTTCAAACAGTGTTCCATGGTCCATGTCAGCTAGTCACTGGCTTCTCTTCTGCATACTGGATGGCAGGTCAAATGGTGTGGGCTCTTCTATTGAAAGCATCACCTTTCCAGCATCAAATGGAGTATCTTTACATACTATGGGTCTCCATAAAGATTGTGGTCAGGGAACTGAAATTTATCTCTGTGTGTGTTCACCCACTGAAAAAGTAGTTGTCTCTGTGCGTGATTTGGCCAGAGGTTATTTTTGTGTTTTTCCTCCACCTTCTGAAGTGTGTTCACGTATGGTAGACACAGATGTACTTTTATGACAGGTGAATGCTATATTGTACCCTGTCATTCCATAGCTGCCAAGTTTCCCAGATCCATGCGTGATGTGCTGCTCCAGTCAAGGTTTTTTCCTTTGAATTCTAGGATTTGTAGTTCTGTTTTTTAATGCAACAAACAAGACTTCATTGCCCAGAATTCAAAGAGAAAACCAGGGCTGTCATTCCTGAACACAATCAATGCCAATATTCCTGGCCAATGCTCTAGATGCAAAGATCCTAGGGGCATATTACCAAGGATTTGCGATAGTTATCGCAAAGCACGCTTAGCGCTGTTTTTTTTATCGCCGGCTATTGCTGGATTTCATCGCGGAGATAACGCGTTATTATCAACGCTTATCTCCAAGGCGATAAAAAATCCAGCGATAGCGGCGAAACCCAGAAATAGCGCGAGAAATCCAGCGATAAATTCACTGCGCTAATGAAAAGCTTGCTAATAGGCAGGTGAGGACTTAACCTTACAATCCACCTCCCATTGACAAGATGGTTAAGTCAAGTTTTTAGCAGGTGTTAAATTCCAGCGCTAATCGCGGTTAGCGCGACTTTTTTTATCACTTTGCGGTTCTGGGGCCGTGTTGATAATAGGGCGAAGTTGTGTCTGCGAGTGTTTCCATGACGTGTTAGTCAGGAACGCCTACTTTGCATGTCATTAGCGATATATATCGCTGACATGCAAAGCGGCACCAAAACGGTCGCTTTCGCCATGAAGCTGTCGCTAACAGCTGTTAGCGACAGCTTGCTAATAGGACAATAGAAATATCGCCGCTTTAGCGGCAAAAAGTGCCGCTAAAGCGGCGATACCGCCCTTGCTAATATGCCCCCTAGTGCCTTAGATTGGTTTCTCATGACATGGATATGCCCTAAAACGACTCCTTTTTGGTCTTCTAGGCACTACTGTGCGCAAAAAAGACAGGACCAGGGAAGAAATCAATTTCATTGTTACAGTAATGTTGATACTACTATCAATAATAGCTCAATTATGAAAGTTTACACAGTCACAGACATTTGTGGCTAGGCATACGAAATTAACGAATTGTGAGTATGTGTATGAATCAAGTAATGGTGCTGGTAGGAAATTCGGTCAGAGTAGGGCAGACTATGAAGACTACTTGACAGTATGCAAGAATTGCATAAGGTATATCGCACCAATTGTACTGTGCATGGCGTTTATTTAAAGTATTGGTATCACTCTATAAATTGAAATGATATGCAGGTAGGCAGAGGCGGTCTTTGGTGGCCATGGGAGAGGCACCAGGGCCATTTACACTTTTCATAGACTTCCACAGAGTTTGCATATAGGCAGTACTAATAAAAGACGGATGTAGAAACCACATATTAAAGCTATGTTCAGACAACGAATCTGATTTGAACAAGTCTGCAGAGACCTGCAGCTCTAGAATATGCTTCTGTGGGGGTTCAGTGTAGATAAGATTACAGTAATTTAAAGATGATAGAGTTCTGTTTCCGTCAGCAATGTTGCCAAGCCGCTCTGCAGCAGCTGGGACCGTTTTCACAGCCGTCTTTCCCATATTGCATACAAGCTCTGGCTGTTTACCATGGATACAATTATCGGGCCCCCTCGTCCCTGCATGTGTACCGTGGGATTACCGCTCTGCGTTATCCAGTGTATAACGCAGTTCGCCAGATTTTCAATTATATTAAACATATGTTTGCCTCACCAGCAAACAGACACCACGTCACTGACTATGGGCCCATTTTTTGTGCAGAGAACCCTCGTTCTCAAAATCTTAAAGGGGAAATTTGATTTTCATGGAAACCATACAATGCTTCAAGACTTCTTCCTGCGTTAAAAGGTGATATTCGTTTTGAAATGTCACCTTTCCAGTGTGTCTTGTTTAAAGTGGGGCCAAAAGCACGGACTGGAAAGTGCCCGCATATGGCATCATTTTCTGTGGGCCTTTTTCATGGTGTGGCACAGGTGAGTTAGGGTTTGTTTTGTAAATGATTACTCAGTGGCATTGAGACCACACAACATCTAAGTTCTCATGACGGAACGATGTTAGTTTATCATTCTGTAGTAAATGTAAATGTCCAGTATTTGTAAAGCGCGAACAATTACCCGAGGGTGTCAAGGTGCTGGGGGCCATTGGGAAGATTAAGCGAGCTATTGCCCACAGTCACATGGGGCTGGGCTGATCTGCGGCAGGCACCTGAATCAAGCTATCCTGGCTGAAGAGGGGTGAAACCCCGAAACCGGTCCTAGGATGCTTGATTCCAGTCCAGGGAGGACCTGGCTTGGCAGTTCGGGCTGGACTGTTCCCATGAGGCACAGGGTCAAGACTGATTTGCATATGGCTGGGTTCAAACTGGAATGGCATGGTGAGCAAAAAACCGATGGATTTAGGCCCAGATCTCTGTACTGGGGTGAATGTATGACATTGTTCTGCATTCTGTCCATCAACTGTTGTTTTTGCATTTGGCCCCCCTACATATCCCTGCACCATGTGGCAGGCACGGCATGGTGCCTGCCACGTAGTGCAGGGATATGCAAGTGCCTTTTTCTGGGCATTGCGGCGGGGGCTGCTGACTGCATCTCCGCTGCAATGTTAGGGATAGGGACTGCGACTGCCGCAGTGGTGGTTGCATCGTAATACGGTAGGTGGGTAGGCCGCCTCATAGGCAGCCGGTCCCACTACCGCAACGATGGCGGTCGGACAAAAGTCCGACCGCCATCGTAATTACCCCCTTTATTTGGAGGTATGCAGAGCGGCTACCATGTGGCCAGGTCAGCAGAAACCCCAATTCTATAAGTCCATTAGTGGCCAGACTGCCCAATCCAGAGTTCCCCACCTGTCATTGGGATATTTTTGCCAAACGTGTTTGTTGGGACGACTTTTGGCAAAAAAAATTATTTACAACAAGTAATACCAAAAATAAAGATTGCCTTTTAGAAAAAAATTATGTTCTCAGCAAACTAGGAAATCTCTCCAAACATGCTTAGGGCACTTCAGTATTTTACATCCTTGGGATCTGCATGGTCCCTGACATGAATGCAACTGACATAAAGGGTTGTAGAGGGTCCAACTTAAATATAGCACCTCCTCAACCATTCTCTATCACAGATGGAGGTAGGGAGATTTTTCCAGATGGCTCTGCCATTGGAGACTTTTCTGTCAGAAACACAGAGGGGCATATTATCAAGGGCTCTATCGCCGCATTAGCGGGACTTTTTCCCGCTAAAGCGGCAATATTTTTATCGCCCTATCAGCAAGCTGTCGCTAACAGGTGTTAGCGACAGCTTTTAGGCGTTAGCGACTGGTTTGGGTGCCGCTTTGCATGTCAGCGATATTTATCGCTAATGACATGCAAAGGAGGCGTTCCCAACTAAAAGCGACAGAAAACAGTCGCTAACATATCTATCGCCTTTTAGCAATACCCGCGAAGTGATAAAAAAACGCGCGCTAACCCCGATTAGCGCTTGTTTTTTAGAACTGGTAAAAACATGACTTAACAATAATAGTCAATGGGAGGTGGATTCTAAGGTTAAGTCCCCAGCCTTAGCGCTAGGATTTTATCGCTGGATTTCTCGTGTTAATGCAGGGTTTCGCCGCTATCGCTGGATATTTTATCGCAATGGAGATAAACCTTGCTAATAGCATGTTATTTCCGCTGTAATATCCAGCGATAGCCGGCGATAAAAAAACGCGTGCTAAGCAAGGTTTGCGATAATTTTCGCAGGTTCTTGCTAATATGCCCCAGAGTTTCTCCCACCTCTAAACGATGCAGAAGAGCCTATAGGAGAAAGGATGGGACATCTGTGGATGTCACTGTACTCCTTTATCTAAATTAGGCCACAACACATCATTTAGATAGGCCAACAAACTGCTGAGGCACAGGAGGTCCCAACTCTGCCAGAACAGTGAATGCTCACCTCCCAATTTCTGAGTTTGCAGGGCTTTCGTCATGGATTTCCTTGAAAGTACTAACAAAGCCGTGCTGGAAGCACTTTTTGAAAGTAGGACTGCTCCTCCAATTTAGTGAGTGTTTCCAAGAGCAGAGCCAGCATTGGCCCCACTGTCAGAAACACTGTTGTTTCCCCACCTGTAAATGAGGCAGTGCAATCTAGATGTAGATGGATATTCCAATAATGCCCACCTTTGCATGAGTCCTTACTCCATAACAATTGCTCTTATCACTTGAAACAGCAAATGTTCTTCTTTAGAAAGTAGCTGGTGAAAAGCTATTATGATCTTCGGGACATGTTCCTTAAACATTAGTCCAGATTTCCATTTGCAAAGTTCTTCTCACAACTTCAGGTCCTCATAGCTATGTTTAATTGCAAATTGTACCTTGTTTTCTTTTACAGCAGCTTCAAATCCCTAAGTGCACTGGACCTTTTCCAGTCCCCAGACACAGGGTGATGATGGGGGCGGGGGGAGCAGGGGGAGAGGGGGTGGTAGCAAGAGTATTATAGCCTTGTGGAAGAAAAGTTCCAATTGTGCCTTGTTTACTTGCTTCCTTCCAGACAGACACATATTCCTTTGTCTACATACATTCCAATTCCACTCTATGGAACTTCAAAACAACAACTGCAACAGACAAACAAGCTCCCCTGAAGAGGACCTGGGCGATTTGTACCTGTGGGTCACCAAGTGTTATCTTCCTTAGCCCTTGAAATAGCCTTCCAGTCCAAGAGATTAAAGATAAAGCTGGCTACAGTTCTCCACAGTCTTTAATAAGGGGGATGAAAATCTTCCAACCAAGAACAAAGGGGGCGAGGGTTGCAGCAGCTATTAATCCAATTCCTGGAGTCCACTGCATTTCACGCTCTGAAGTCTCGAAGTTGGTCTGGTTCAGGGGTCTCCAAACCAGTAGCTCGTGAGCTACTTTAGCTCTTCAGCTACCTCTGAGTAGCTCACCTGTGCAGCCCAGCTTATTAAATTAGAAAGCTTTTTCTTGGTTGAATATACATGTAAAAGAATTGAGATCATACAACACTAATAATATTAGTAGCTCTCAATTCATTTCATTGAACATAAGTAGCTCTCAGTACAGAAAAGGTTGGAGACCCTCGTTGCTTCAGAGATAATGAGGTGTGATATACAGTAATTACCTGTAGGTTGTTCCAGGGAAAAGGATTATGCTTTTTTTCTTATTAGTAGATGAACTTTACTTTAAGTAATAACACAATGTACTCACTTGCGGGAGCAAGCACAAGTGTTTTCACTGATTCTAATTGTAAATAGAGGCTTAATTTCCTTTTCAACATATGCTGAAAATTTGAGCAGCCACAAGTTCTGTGTTAAGCCCATGTTACCTTTTCCTCTAAATAGAAGTAGGAGAAAACATTGCCTACAATCTTACATTTAAGATTGTTAGCCCTGTTTTATTAACATTTTAATGTTTAGAGAACTGGGCTTACGGCTAATTAGTATGAAACGTGGCAAAAGATACGTTTCCTACAGTATGGCAGGATAGCTCTCCGGACTTTTGTTAGTCTTCTTGCCACAGGACTGAAGAACTCCTGGAGTTACCAGGTTAAGAGTGAAACCTGGGACTGAAGCGTTAGATTTACTTCATTAATCCATGATTGAAAATGTAATGGCGCCTGTTAATGGGAATAAAAAGAGCTATATTAGTATAAAGAATAATCTCCAATAGGAATTAAGTGATTACCATCCTATGAATTAATGAGGTGCTTGTGCACCCCTTAGACGGACACACAGCTGTCTATATCAAAAGAAGGGATGATGGACCCTCACAGGCCTTATCCATTTGTCGAGGTCAACAACGTGTTGCCTTCTTGGCAGTGGTTCCATCTATTCTGTCCCAATGATGGGATGCTGGGCCCAGTGATTCTGAAGGAGGTGGCTCACTCCTGCTGCACTCTGCTGTATATCTGGCATAAGTGTCCACACTAGTTACCTGACCTGGAGTACCTCTCATGAGCAGGAAAGGTCTCTTTTATTATTCTGTACTGCTGAGCTAGGCAGAATGGATGGTAGCATGCGCGTACTTGTCATCCCAGTACTCAACGTCTTATATCAGAAGGGCATAGGAGGTAACTTTCAAAGGCAATGTCCTGGAATCTATTCTTGTTCCTACTTCCATAGTCTTAGAGAGGGGCATGGGTATGGTTAATTGTAATACTCTGGGAGATTGGGATGTTGTTCTGGCCAACCTAGACTAAAACGGCCTTGCCAGAGACTGACCTACCTACCTCCTTCCTTCCTTCCTTCCTTCCTTCCTTCCTTCCTCTTCCTTCCTTCCTCCCTCCCTCTTTTCGGTCTGCTTACTGATGTAAACAGCTTAGTCACTGGGATAGGAGATGGAGCCTTCAGGTGTGCAGGGGAGGTGTATTACCAGGGAATAGGTGGCCTGTGGTGCTGAGGAAGGGTTTCCTTTGCAGATATTAGAATGTGTATTTATTGGCGAGCAAATACATTTTGACAAGAAAGATTGTACATAGTATCTATAAGGATACACATGGACAATATCGATTTGCTGGTTACATAGAGCTGTGCAGTTGTGGGTAGTGCAAAGGATGACAGAAGACAGTAGATTATAAAAGATGACATACCACGCATTATGCCGAGAGATTTACAAAGGCAGCAGTGTGGGGGGAAGAGGAGGAAAGAGAGATGGAAAGGGCAGAGGAAAGGCCACTGTCTAATAGCTAGAATTAGACGTGTTGAGACTTTCTGTTCACTGGGTATTTCTAGAGGGTATTTTTGAATGTAATTAGAGATGTTATGGCGGCTCTGAGGTCAAGTATGAAGGCTTTTCAGTTAAGGAAACGGAAGAACTGATAGCAAAGGCGTGTCAAGCAAGCGCCTCGAGGTTTATGGAATGAAGAGGAAATAAGGCAGCTCTTGCAGTAAGTGTTGCTATATGGTCTTTGGACCCAGAGGAGCTAATTACTAAAGTGAGCTCAATGTTTTACCAAGATCCTCCTTTTTAGGCTTTCGCTTTCAAAGGGTAGTGGGGGCAAATGCTCAAGGCTTGAGCTAAAAGTTGGTTGTTGGAACAGAACATAGACTCATGCAGCCCATGAGTAACACACAATGTCCTAGAATGTCTGTCAGAACCCGGTTCAGAGGCCCATGGGGCAAGCAAGAGTTACTAGGACCAACCATGAGGGTGGAGGCCTTTGTGCTTGATGTCCCGGGGCCCGACCTACTATGGATGCTGAGTAACTGGGACAAGTCCTACTCTATCTAGCACTTCATTCTCAGTCGTAGAGTGAGTTGAGCAGTTCAGGCTTGTTAGAAATGGGGGTCTCTAGTAGGCAGAGGTAGGTACCTTTGACCAAGTAGGGGCCCTTGCTTCTAGTCAGGGTAAGGGGGGCTACACTCCTAAAATAACCCCTGCTCACCCCCTTGGTAGCTTGGCACGAGCAGGCAGGCTTATCTCAGAGGCAGTGTGTAAAGCATTTGTGAACACATACAGTAATACAGTGAAAACACTACAAATCGACACCACACCAGTTTAGAAAAATAAGTAATCTTTAATTAGACTTAACACAAGACCAAACGACAAAAATCCACAATACAGTATTCAAAAATATGACTTTCAAATGGTAGGACTAGCTTAGTTCAATGTAGATGGTAAATGCGACACTTTACTCTCAAAGTACCTTGGATGCGTAACGCAACATAAACAAAAGGGTCACAGGGAAGGCGATGCGTCAGTTCCTTGCTTCGGGGGAGGCAGCACACCTGTTCCTTACTGCAGCGCAGGGGAGGCGATGCATCTGTTCCTTACGGGAGAGGAGGTGAAGCGTCTGTTTCTTACTGTGATCCGGTGCGATGCGACAAGATGGCGCCTCGATGCGATGTGATGATCCGGTACGATGCGACAAAATGGCATCTTTGATGTGATGCGATAACTTGGATGCGATGCCTGCACGCCCGGCGGCCATGCGGCAAAATCGATGAACTTTGGAGCCACTACAGGCCCTGCGACATGCTTCCCCGGTGATGCGACGGCAACCTCTGCGGCGGCAGCACGCTTCTCCGGTGATGCGACACGCTTCCTCGGCGGTGCGACGGCGAACAGCTGCGACAGCGACACGCTTCTTCGGCGATGCGACGGCAACTGATGCGGCGGCGGCGACACGCTTCTTCCTCGTTGCGTCGCGCTTCCAGCGCCCAGCGACACGCAGTCTCTAGAGGGCCCAAAACAACAGCAGGCACCTCTCTGCAGGTATAATTCCCAACAAGGAAATTCAGGGGAGCTGGTGGTGAAGTCTTTGTATCCCTGAGACTTCAGAACAGGAGGCAAGCTCAGCTTCAAGCCCTTGGAGAGCTTCCTCAAGATAGTAAAAGTACACACAAAGTTCCTTTTCTCCTTTCCTTTTCAATGAGTAACCACTGCAGGCCAACCCCAAACAGCAAACAGCACAGGGGCAGTCTCCTCCTTCAGCTTCCTTGGTGTCTCTCCTTGGCAAAAAGTTTGTCTTGATTCCCAGAAGTGATCTAAAGTTCTGGGGTCTGGGCCCCAATATTTATACAGCAAAATCCTTTGTTCTCTGAAGGCAGAGAGTGTCTGTACCTAGTCAAAACCAGTTCTGTGCTCCCGGGTGCAACTTCCTGGCAGGAGGTGGAGACAGCCTTGTTGAAAGCAGACCTGGCACAGGTAGCTGAAAGGAAAACTCCTCCCCTACTCTCTATTCTATGAAGGCTCAGGCAAGTGAAAGGAAATCTCCTTCCCCTACTCTCTATTCTATGTAGGTTCTGGCAACTGAAAGGAAATCTCCTCCCCCTACTCTATTCAATGCAGGGCCTATTCAGCCCAGCCCTGACTCATCAGACTGCTGAAGCCAAAGCCCTCTCCAGCCCCCTGTCACTCACAAACTAGACGTGGAATACACAAACCTAGCAGAGGTATACTGGATGGTTAGGCAAGAAAATACCTACTTTCTAAAAGTGGTATTTTGAAACACAGAATGTAAAAAGCACCCACACTAAAAGATGTATTTTAACATTCTGAGTTCAGGCATACTAAACTTTATTTTCCTATCTTGTTCCTAGGGTCAGTTAGGATTATAAGATGTTATAATCAAACTGCCCATTCTGGCCTATGGGAACAGATAGCCTTGCAATAGTGAAAAACGAAATTGGCTGTAATTCCCTATCAGGACATGCCACACACATCAGGGCATGTCCTACCTTTCACATACAATTCACCCTGTCCATATGGGTACCTTGGGCCTACCTTAGGGGTGACTAACATGTAGAAAAGGGAAGGTTTAGGGACTGGCAAGTGGGTGCTCTTGCCAAGTCGACATGGCAGTCCCAGACTGCGCACAGGCTCTGCAATGGCAGGCCTGAGCCACATTTTACAAGCTGCTTCTGTGGGTGGTGCTGCAAGCCCACCAGCAGCATTTGATTTACAGGCCCTGGGCACACATGGTGCACTGTACTAGGGTCTGACAAGTAAATCAAATAGCCAATCATGGAGTCACTAATCCATTACAACAATTTACAATAGGGAGCAGTTATACTTTGGCACTGAATAGCAGTGGCAAAGTGCCCAAAGCATCTAGACCAGCAAAACCACTGCAAAAACATAGGAGGCAACAGCAAAAAAATGGAAGGGAGACCCACGCCAATGGTGCCAGGTCTAACACGTGTCCCCTCCAGCTGAAATCAGCATTGGCGTGTTCTGCACCAGGGCGGTGTTCCACCGTGAAGTCCATCCCCTGCAGGGAAATGGACCACCTCAACAACTTTGGATTATCACCCCTCATCTGCATCAACCACCTGAGGGGCCTGTGGTCTGTCTGAACCCGGAAGTGAGTCCCAAACAAGTATGGTCTCAACTTCTTCAGTGCCCAGACCACAGCAAATGCCTCACGCTCAATTGCACTCCACCACTGTTCCCGTGGAAGTAACCTCTTACTGATGAAGGCTACGGGTTGGCCTAGGCCCTCCTCATTCATCTGTGAAAGTACAGCCCCCACACCATGCTCTGAAGCGTCTGTCTGCACAATGAATTCCTTTGAGAAGTTGGGCACCTGAAGCACGGGCGCCGTGCACATGGCAGTCTTCAGGGCATCAAAAGCTTTCTGACAGGTGTCAGTCCAGTTCACTTTCTTGGGCTGCTTCCTGGAATTCAGCTCTGTCAAGGGTGCAACAATGCTGCCATACCCCTTGACAAACCTCCTGTAGTACCCAGTGAGTCATAAAAAGGCTCTCACCTCTGTCTGGGTCTTGGGGGGTTCCCAAGCCAGTATGGTATCAATCATGGGCTGTAGGGGCGCCACCTGGCTGCTCCCAACCTGGTGTCCCAAGTACACCACAGAACCCTGCCCGATCTGGCACTTACTCGCCTTGAACGTGAGGCCTGCCCTCCGCAGCGCCATCAACACTTCCTAGAGGTGGTGCAGATGTTCTTCCCAACTGGTGCTGAACACTGCAATGTCATCCAGGTAGGCGGCACTGAAATCTTCCAGTCCAGCCAACACCTGGTTAACCAACCTCTGAAAGGTGGCAAGGGCATTTTTCATCCCAAAGGGCATAACCCGGAATTGGAAGTGCCCATCTGGTGTGGAGAATGCTGACCTCTCTTTTGCCCCATCAGTTAAGGCGATCTGCCAGTACCCAGACGTTAAATCAAATGTACTGAGGTACCGGGCAGCCCCAAACCGATCAATGAGCTCATCAGCTCTGGGGATGGGGTGCGCGTCAGTCCTGGTGACTGAATTGAGTCCTCGGTAGTCCACACAGAACCAGAGTTCGGGTGTGGCACCAGGCGCGGCAGCCTTCGGGACCAAGACCACTGGGCTGGCCCAAGGGCTGTTAGAGGACTCAATCACCCCTAATGCAAACATCTTGGAGACCTCCTCCTTGATGCAAGCTCTCACCCTGTCAGTCACTCTGTAAGTTTTGTGCTTTACAGGAGGACTGTCCCCAGTGTCCACATCATGGATGCACCAATCAGTGATACTGGGAGTCAGGGAGAACAGATCAGGAAACTGTCCCAACAGTTGGCGACAGTCATCTTGCTGCTCACGGGTCAGGGTGGAAGAGAGGTTTACACCATCCACTGACCCATCTTGCTCTTTTGCAGACAGTAGGTCAGGAAGAGGCTCAGTCTCCTCCTCCATTCCATCATCTGTTGCTAGGAGCATGCCCACTTCGGACCTCTCCAAGTGGGGCTTCAGGCGGTTTACATGCAGGACCCGCAAAGGGTTCCTAGGAGACCGTAAGTCCACCAAGTAGGTGACATCACTCTTGCGCTCCACCACCTCAAATGGTCCGGTCCACTTATCTTGGAGCACACAAGGCTCCACGGGGGCCATGACCCACACTTTCTGGCCAGGCTGAAACTCGATCAGAGTGGCATTCTGATCGTACCACCGTTTCATCTCCTCCTGGCTGTCTTCCAGATTCGCCTGAGCGAGTTGCCTGAAACGCCAAGTTTGGTTTCTGAAGGCCAGCATGTAGCTATATACATCCTGGGGAGGTTTACTGGGAGCTTTCTCCCAGCCTTCTTTTACCAAACTCAGAGGTCCTCTTACAGGGTGACCATACAGCAGTTCAAAGGGGCTGAACCCCAAGGACTTCTGTGGCACCTCTCTGTAAGCAAACAGAAGGCATGGCAAGAGGGCGTCCCACTTACGCCTCATAGGTTCCTCAAGACCTGTAATCATGCTTTTTAGGGTCTGGTTGAATCTCTCAGCCAGCCCATTAATTGGGGGTGGTAAGGAGTGGTGAACTTGTAGGTTACACCACACTCCTGCCACAGGGACTTCATATATTTGGGTATGAAGTTGGTACCACGGTCTGACACCACCTCTCTGGGGAACCCCACACGGGAGAAAATCCCCATCAATGCACGTCCCACCACGGGGGCCGTCACAGTCCTGAGAGGGATGGGTACTGGGTGGCATGGTCCACCAAGGCCAGGATGAACCTGTTGCCCATGGCTGTCTTGGGATCCAGAGGCCCCACAATGTCAATGCCCACCCTTTCAAAGGGGGTGCTGACCACAGGGAAAGGCTAGAGAGGAGCCTTGTGCTTCCTCCCACTTTTACCACTTGCCTGGCAAGTCTGACAGGTCCTGCAATGAGTATCTGAACTCTTGCGCATTTGGGGCCAATAAAAGTGGGTGACAAGCCTTTCAAAGGACTTGTCCTGTCCCAAATGTCCTGCTAAAGGTACATCATGAGCCAGACCCAGTAGGAAGGCTCTGAAGCGCTGGGGTACCACCAGCACACGGGCTGACCCAGGCTCAGCAACCTTAGGCTCGCTATACAGGAGACCATTCTCCCAGTAGATCCAATGTGATCGAGACTGATCACCTGCTGCCTGGTTTGTGGTCTGTTGCAGCAAACCCACAAGAGAAGGGCACTTCTTCTGCTCCTCGCAGAACTCTTCCCTGGAGGGTCCTCCTTCCTGCTACCAATGGGTCAGCTCAGGCAGGTCCCCCAGTTCAGCTACTTGCTCCCCTGTAGGTTCCAGGGCATCCTCCTCAAGGTCTGCCTCCTCCTGGACCGTGGGAACGTTGTGGGCTGGTTTCCCATGCCCCCTACCTCTTCTCTTTAAGGCAGGCACCTGGGCCACTCTTTCAGGCTCCAGCTCCTCTTTAACACCCTTACTGGCTGCCATGGACCGAGTGGTCACACACGCCCACTCAGGCAAACCCAACATCTCCAAATGAGCACTTCGCTCCACCTTAGCCCAAGGGGAGCGCTCCAAATCCTTGCCTAGCAGACAGTCAACAGGCATGGCTGGCCTCACAGCTACTTGAAAGGTACCTGAGACCCCCCCCACTCAAAGGGAACCTGGGCCACCTTACAGTGGCTCTCTGAGTTGTCAGCGGCAACTACAGGGTAAAATGCATGGGGGATCACCTGCTCTTCAGACACCAGCTGACAACTGACAGCTGTCACACTGGCTCCGGTGTCTCTCAGAGCCTCCACCCTATGGCCATTGATGGTCACCCACTGCCTGTATTTCTTAGTATTATCAGGCAGTTGGGTCCTTGGGACCATCTCACTGTCTCCTAAAGAGACCAGGGACATCTCTGTGGGACTCCACCCACCTTGGGCACCCATCACCTCTCCCAGGGCTACACTAGCCATCTGACGGGGCGGTGCACCAGTGGGTGCTGTTTTACCTTTGTTGGGGCACTGAGGCTCCCAGAAGAAGTGGCCCACCTGACCACAACTAAAACATCTCTTGGGACCCCTCTGAACAGGCTTATCTGTCGGGCCCCTGACTTCATCTCAGGGGGAGGCTGGGAGCCCTTCCCTTGGTTCCCTTGGGGATTACTTTGGGGCCCTTTCTTGAACTCCCTCTGTTTACCTTTGTCCCCCCCACTCTTCTGCTGGGGACCTTGCCCACCTTTGGCGAAGTCTCCCACATGACCCTTGTCGACCCGGGTACTAACCCAGCGGTCCACCTCCTCAGCAAGCTTCCTAGGGATAGTCTGCTTACTATCAATCAGGTGCTGGCGTAGCTCTGGAAAACAATTACTGGCCAAGTGCTCCCATGCAATCGAATTATAGAGCCCTTCAAAGTCATTTACTTTGCTACCCTTCACCCAACCATCCAATGCTCTGCCAAAAAAAGACACATTTTCTACCCAGGTACTTGACTCTAGTTTCTTACAATTCCTAAACCTTTGTCTATAAAGCTCTGGGGTCAACCCATACCTGGTCATTAAGGCTTCCTTCATGTGGACATAGGAATCCTGATCCTCAGAGGCCAAGTCTAACAAGGTGTCCCGCCCATCACTGAGAAACCGCCCCCACAACCCCGCTCCCCAATCCTTCTCAGGGACCCGGTGGGACGTCATAGCTACCTCATAGGCTTTAAACCATTGCCCAATATCTTCATTCTTGTGGAACTCCTTAATGACATCTTTGGGGAGGAATACTCTTGTTTCCACAGGCACGGATGGTGTGCTGCCAGCAGAGGGAGTAATCTCTAAACTCTTGGCTTTCAATTCCAACTCCCTCAACATCCTCTCAAGCTCCAAATGCATTATCTTCTCTTCCAAGGCTAACTTCTTATTCTCTAACTCCATCTGACCACCCAGCTTGAGCTTGGCTAGCTCCAACTTATGCATCCTATCCCTCTCCCTGTCCTCCAGCTCTTCTGGGGAAAGGCCCTTTGAAAAAACACTGCTGCCTGCCCTGGAAGGTGCTTTCTCCCCGGTCAGGCCGAATGGCCCATCCAGCTGCGCATCTGTATTCTCTGCCTCATCCCTAGGCTCTTCAGGATGCTCAGTAGCATTTCTAGATTCCAACCAGGCCCTCAGCGCCTTTTGGAACTCTACCTTCTTGGAGAGGCCTTTCACAGGGATTTTAAATCTTTTACAGAAGGTTTTAAGCTGTGGCACAGGGTAGGTATTAACCCTATCTTCTTCAAATAGTAGATCCAAAGATGCGTTGGATGCTGCTTTGGTCATGGTGGCAAGAATTGGCAGTTCTTAGCAAAAATAGAAGTTCCAAGGAAAAAATTCTACCAAAATGTATGTGGTCGCGTTATGGTCTGCACTCACTAGTAGTGTACACCAATCACTGTATATGAGTCACAAACGCAAGTCCAAATCCTCACCGCTGACCACCGATGTTAGAAATGGGGGTCTCTAGTTGGCAGAGGTAGGTACCTTTGACCAAGTAGGGGCCCTTGCTTCTAGTCAGGGTAAGGGGGCTACACTCCTAAAATAACCCCTGCTCACCCCCTTGGTAGCTTGGCACGAGCAGGCTGGCTTATCTCAGAGGCAGTGTGTAAAGCATTTGTGAACACATACAGTAATACAGTGAAAACACTACAAATGGACACCACACCAGTTTAGAAAAATAAGTAATCTTTATCTAGACTTAACACAAGACCAAACAACAAAAATCCACATTACAGTATTCAAAAATATGACTTTTAGTGATAGAAATAGCTTAGTTCAATGTAGATGGTAAATGCGACACTTTACTCTCAAAGTACCTTGGATGCGTAACGCAACATAAACAAAAGGGTCGCAGGGAAGGCGATGCGTCAGTTCCTTGCTTCGGGGGAGGCGGCGCACCTGTTCCTTACTGCAGCACAGGGGAGGCGATGCGTCTGTTCCTTACCGGAGAGGAGGCGAAGCGTCTTTTTCTTACTGTGATCCGGTGCGATGTGACAAGATGGCGCCTCGATGCGATGCGACGATCCAGTGCGATGCGATAAAATGGCGTCTTTGATGCAATGCGATAACTTGGATGCGATGCGTGCACACCCGGCGGCCGTGCGGCGAATTCGATGAACTTTGGAGCCGCGACAGGCCCTGCGAAACGCTTCTCCGGTGATGCGACGGCAACCTCTGCGGCGGCGGCACGCTTCTCCGTTGATGCGACACGCTTCCTCGGCGATGCAACGGCGAACAGCTGCTGCGGCGACATGCTTCTTCGGTGATGCGACGGCAACTGCTGCGGCGACACGCTTCTTCCTCGTTGCGTCGCCCTTCCAGCTCCCAGCGACACGCAGTCTCTAGAGGGCCCAAAACAACAGCAGGCACCTCTCTGCAGGTAGAATTCCCAGCAAGGAAATTCAGGGGAGCTGGTGGTGAAGTCTTTGTATCCATGAGACTCCAGAACAGGAGGCAAGCTCAGCTTCAAGCCCTTGGAGATCTTCCTCAAGATGAATGAATGAATGAATGAATGAATAGACACTTATAAAGCGCATGGCTACCAAAGGCTTCCCAGCGCTAAAGACAGAGCCCAAACCACGAAAAACGGAAAAATCAGGAGAACAGAAAAGTTTTCAAACGTTTACGAAATAAAAGGTGGTTAGCCTCAAGCCGAATAAGATCTGGTAGCTGATTCCAGCATTTTGCAGCAATGACAGAGAATAGACGGCCACCGCTCCTAGCTCGGTTGACTTTGGGAACATTAGCAAAATGTTTTTTCTCAGAACGAAGGAATCTTTTAGGAAGATACGGGGAAATAATGGATCTTAAAAAAGGAGGAGCACTATCCGACATTGATTTATGGGCAATACATAAGGCCTTAAATTGGATTCTTTCGGCTACTGGCAGCCAATGCAAAGAAGTAATATAGGGTTTGGCAGACTCCCTATTGCTGGCCTGCATAAGGAGTCGAGCTGCACAGTTTTGAACTGTTTGAAGTTTCTTTATAGTCGAGCAGGGGGAACCAAGATAGAGCACATTGGCATAATCAAGTCTTGAGAGAATAAGGGCTTGTACCAACAGTTTCCTGGCGTTAAAAGGCAGGAGGGGCAAAATCCTCCTAATCATTTTCAAGATTCCATAGCAGGTACCTGCCACCCTATTAGCCTGTACCCTGAAGTTCAAGTTAAGATCCAGCCAAACTCCAAGGCTTTTTATTTGATCTTTAGGGGGGGCATAGCCCCTAGGCATTTGGGCCATAGAGCGCCACTCTCCAAGTTGGTAGTCTTACCTAAAAACATGAGTTCAGTTTTAGCAGCGTTCAGCTTTAGGAAAGAAGAGTCCATCCAAGCTGAAACCTTTTCCAAACAATTGGCCAGCATAGACTTATTGTTGTCTAAAAGCTTAAGGGACACCATAAGCTGAGTATCATCAGCATACGTGACGATCTTGACCCCAAAAGGCTCAACCACCTCAGCCAAAGGGCGCATGTAAACATTAAAAAGTGTGGGGCTCAGGGAGGAGCCCTGAGGAACCCCACACTGCAACGGCATCCATTCTGAGGTGGCATCGTCCTCAAAAACTTGAAACAACCGACCTGTCAAAAAAGACTCAAGCCATTTAAGAATAGTTCCAGTCACCCCATTCTCTCTGAGTCTTGCTATCAACAATTGGTGATTGACCGTGTCGAAGGCCGCGTGTCGAAGATGGTAAAAGTACACACAACGTTCCTTTTCTCCTTTCCTTGGCAATGAGTAACCACTGCAGGCCAACCCCAAACAGCAAACAGCACAGGGGCAGTCTCCTCCTTCAGCTTCCTTGGTTTCTCTCCTTGGCAAAGGGTTAGTCTTGATTCCCAGAAGTGATCTAAAGTTCTGGGGTCGGGCCCCAATATTTATACTGCAAAATCCTTTGTTCTCTGAAGGCAGAGAGTGTCTGTACCTAGTCAAAACCAGTTCTGTCCTCCCTGGTGCAGCTTCCTGGCAGGAGGTGGAGACCGCCTTGTTGAAAGCAGACCTGGCCCAGGTAGCTGAAAGGAAAACTCCTCCCCCTACTCTCTGTTCCATGAAGGCACAGGCAAGTGAAAGGAAATCTCCTCCCCCTACTCTCTATTCAATGCAGGGCCTATTCAGCCCAGCCCTGACTCATCAGACTGCTAGAGCCAAAGCCCTCTCCAGCCCCCTGTCACTCACAAACCAGACATGGAATACACAAACCTAGCAGAGGCATACTGGATGGTTAGGCAAGAAAATACCTACTTTCTAAAAGTGGTATTTTCAAACACAGAATGTAAAAATCACCCACACTAAAAGATGTATTTTAACATTCTGAGTTCAGGCATACTAAACTTTATTTTCCTGTCTTGTTCCTAGGGTCAGTTAGGATTATAAGATGTTATAATCATACAGCCCATTCTGGCCTATGGGAAGAGATAGCCTTGCAATAGTGAAAAACGAAATTGGCTGTAATTCACTATCAGGACATGCCACACACATCAGGGCATGTCCTACCTTTCACATACAATGCACCCTGCCGATAGGGGTACCTTGGGCCTACCTTAGGGGTGACTAACATGTAGAAAAGGGAAGGTTTAGGGACTGGCAAGTGGGTGCACTTGCCACGTCGACATGGCAGTCCCAGACTGCACACAGGCTCTGCAATGGCGGCCTGAGCCACATTTTACAACTGCTTCTGTGGGTGGCACAACCAGTGCTGCACGCCCACCAGCAGCATTTGATTTACAGGCCCTGGGCACACATGGTGCACTGTACTAGGGTCTGACAAGTAAATCAAATAGCCAATCATGGAGTCACTAATCCATTACAACAATTTACAATAGGGAGCACTTGCACTTTGGCACTGAATAGCAGTGGCAAAGTGCCCAAAGCATAAATACCAGCAAAAACACAGCAAAAACATAGGAAGCAACAGCAAAAAAATGGAAGGGAGAGCCACGCCAATGGTGCCAGGTCTAACAAGGCTCTTCTGGCGGGATGTAGGTGTGGCACTTACACAGACTCACAACTCAAAGTATAAACAATAACCACAATAAGGTGATTGTAAAGTCAAATACTTGTTTTTATGGCAGAAGGAGTTTGTTAATATAGCACACAAATAATAGCATTGCAACACTAAAATTACATCTTAGCATCATTCAGGGCGGAATCCCCGAATCCCTCTATTAGTTTTTGTGTGGTTTGTTGTTGCCCAACATAAACAAAGTCTACGTGTGGTCTTATGAGTTAAGTCAGCAACACCCCATTGCTAAGTTTGTGCAAACCTCCTGCAATGGCAATGGCCTCGAACAGTCTTACCCGAAACTCCGAGGACCGGGGTGCTCCTTCACAGGCTACAGTCTCCAGATGCTGAGGTCCGACAAGTTTATGCAGTCTTTCCTCATTGTCGAGTCAGTCTCCTCAGAGTCTGGATAATCTCATTGAAGTTGGACTTCCTCTCAGCTCCTCCAGCAATCAGTCAATGTTTCCAGCATTTTCCTGAGCACAACTGGCTCCATGGTGTCCCTCTTCTGGAAACACGGGGGCCACCCGCACAAAGGTGACGTCCATGCCTTTATAGTGGCTCACCTTCCCAGCACATGGTGGTGGGAAGTCAACTCCGGCACACAGGAGCAATGGCCTGACTTTCATAGTGGCCCCCCTACTGGCACACGTGGGTTAATCGACTTGCCACACACATGGGCTACAGCCTGAATTCCATGGTGTCTCTCCCTCTCCTGACTCAGAGGGGATCATATGACTCAGCGCACACATGCGCATGGCCCAAATTTCATGGTGGCTCTTTCTTGCACAAGGGAGTCACCGACATAGCAGAATCGGGCAGACGGCCCACACTTCTGCAACGGTCTTGACTGGACTGAACAGCTCATATTTTGTTCCTCAGGATCCACTGACAAGAGTCCCTCTGGGCCTCGCTCTCTGCATTTACTCTCCTCCTCCTCACAGAGCCTACTGCCCTTGGCAGGTAGGCCGACTCTAGGCACTCTCCTCCTCAAAAGGTGTTCTAGTCTTTGCAGGCAGACAGAAGGTTGGTGCTTCAGGGTCAAGTCAAGTGATCTTGATTTCCTAGGTAGTGGCCCCTTCCCCAGCAGGAAGACTGGCAGACCTTGGTTCCTAGCCCTGGTTCAAGCATCAAGAAGTCTTGGTGATCTTCCCTCTCCTTGTGGAGTTCCGAAAAACTCTGCTCTGTGGAGCGGAGTTTTTTCCTCACTCGTGCTCATCAACGGTAAGTTGTGAGGAAAATCCAATGCTAGACCACTTCCCAGCAAGATTTCTCAACGCAGGTGGTCGCGGATGGTCCCGACCGCTCGCATTGAGAAACCTTCCGTTCGCGTTGAGGAAGCTGCCATTCAAGTCAACGCAGGCACCCTTGCACTATGGTGCAAGGGTGCCTGAGTTGGTGCTAGGCTGCTAAATGTAGCACCAGTGCATGGAGAAACGCAGGGCTGCACTGTATTCTTGTAAATACGGTGCAGCTATGCATTTCAGAAGTTGCAGAGCGCGGCGTTAAGCCAACAAGGCTAGTGCCGTGCTACGTCTCTTCTTTTGTAAATATGCTCCTAAGAGACCTTTGATGAGGACAGAGTATACCCTGCTCCTTTCCCTTGAGTGTTTGTGTTCCACCCCAGTCCTTCAGTATGTTAGCAATTTCCTGTTCGGTGGTTGCAGTCTTCACCTCTCCAGCCATTTCAGGCCCCATTTTATCAAAGTGGAACCCACAGGCCTCCCTGTTATGTACCAATCACAGGCATTCCTATGCATCCCATCACACACACACACAAGTATGATGTGCTGTCCGTCACTATACACAATCCATGTGAGCCAAGGGTGAGTTAAGTATGCAGCCATGGAACTTTGCAGGAGTGGACCAGTAATCCCTACTCCAGTGACACGGGAAAAAGGCCTGTGCACACTATTGATTCTGCTGAACATAAAATGGGTACGCTGCCACCACCTGCTCATGTCACTTACCTCCAGGTAAGGGCACTTACCCTCTACTTTCAAGAGGGCAGCACTTGGCGTTTCGCACCTGGTCTAACTAAACTGCATTATGGTGAAACAGGCTTAAGTCATGTCACACACACATGATTTATGTTCCCCCATGACCAAAAATGTTTAGCAGGGATCCAGATATCCATGCAGCTGTGGCACTCAGGGCAGGGGTGCACATTCATCACCATGCCGGGTCTTTTCTGTCCCCACATTGTCCAGCAACTGTTTTATTGTTTTACAAAATAAGAACTTTACGTCTGTTACATCTAAAATCATAATATTAATGTTGCTATCACACAATCATTTAATTTCTCCAGGACCTGCTAGCAATGAACTATATATCTGTAGGCTAAAGTGTCTAAGTGCACATTCACTGAGGCTCACCTGAGAAGGTATGTGTTGGACCTGGTCCTTTGTGCATGGTCAACCATAGATTTTTGTCTTCTGTTTCCTGAATTTGTTTTTGTTGGCATTAGGACACTTTTCCCCTGCTAACCAGTCATAAAGTGTTAGACCCTCTCCCTTTACCATGGTAAAATTGGCTTACACCTGATTGCCACACTTAATTTACTCCCTAGTAAATGGTGCTACTTCTACCTAGGGCCTAAAAATGAAATTCTACTAGTGGGACAAAGCACTCATTGTACCACTGTGGAAATGACTCTTTCTGTAGAGTCACCCCCAAACTTTTTGCCTCCCTCCTCCTCTTTTTCTGTCCTCGTTTCTGTTGGCTTTAGGACTCTGAGCACTTTATCACTGCTAACCAGTGCTAAAGTGCATGTGCTCTCTCCCCTAAACATGGTTTGATTGATGTATCCTCAGCATTAAAAGCTGTCAGACTACAAGAATGCGTGTACATTTTGTGAGATTCGTATTATTTTACATTCACAACCACAGACAGGTTCCGCTCTAAAGAGGACACAGTCCATCTTATTTGTAGAGTAAACTAGCATACATCAAAAAATTGACAGCATAATTTGAATTTGGCTCCTCCTCTTTGCCCTCCTCAATTATTCAAATCTGAACTGGCAGAATGAATGAACCAATAAATAATGAGCGTGTGACATCAACAGCACAAAAATGAGTTGAAGCACAGAACAGCCTGAGACATGGTGTGGTCACCATGATACACGGAGATTGGACCAAAGGATCTCTTCAGAGTTGTTTATGAACAAGTAAGTTGCTGCAGCAAGCTCTGTCTTTATAGAATTGCCCCAAATTGCGCTGGCCTTCCCTATGCTTGATACAAAATTGCATAAAACTGCTTGTGAAACATATGCAGTTACATTGTTTCCATAGCCTGTTTTACAAGTCACACTACCGCCTTTACCTCGGAACTGGTACAAAGCTGTCTCCAAATGTTTGGATAACAAGTGAGCTTGTCTTCATAAAAAACTATTTCACGATGTATACAATTTAGTTAGAAGCGCAGTTCCACCACGTTGCTTAGTTCAAATTATCCTACACTGCGACTCATGCCGCCGATTGTTTCCACCAGGAAGGTTTGAAATTACGATTGAGGAAAACTATTCGTAGATGGGCTGCGTTCAGGGCCGGACTGGCCATAGCGGGCACCGGGTGTTTTCCCAGTGGGCCGCCAGGGTGGGGGCGGGTTTTAAACCCCTGGGGGGCTGTTTTTGTTACCGGGGACCAGTATTGCAGCATAGCTGGAATATCGTCCCCCAGCAACTAAAGCGGCACAAAGCTTTCCACTAGCACCTCCCCCTAGCCCCCTCAGCCGGCCGAGCTCTTTGCCAGGGCCAGTTTCTGTTCCCAGTCCAGCACTGGCTGTGTTTAAGCTGGAGTGTTTAAACACCACAAAAAATGAGAAAATAAAAGTCCCCAGGAGGATTTATTCGCTGCTTTTCAAAAAGCAAGCGAGTCAATGTTCGGAGAAATAACTTCATGGATAAAGTCGTGAAAGAACTACTGGCAATGGTAACCATTCCCAACATATTTATGTTTTCATTCAGATTAATGATAATAGAAAAGGACATCCACTCAGTCCGCATGAAAAAATCCATCTCCAAATGAAAATAGAAATGTGTAAGTTTGAAAGTTGAACAGAGCTGCAAAGTGATCATTAGCCCATTCAGAACTAATTTAATGAACAAGAAATTATGATTAGAAAGTTTCCCCCCCAAGTTTTGTCTTGCAGTGTACTACAGTTCATGGTCCTGAGGAGAACCCCTAACCTTCTAGGACTCTAAATGCGTCAGCAATTTCTTAAAAACCAGGAAGTCTTTCTAACAATAACTTTGGCACTTAGGGAACCCTCTTGTCATTGAGAAATGTATTCTGGGTCCAGGTTTAAGGCCTAATAAGGAATTTATATTCTAAACCCCTGGCGTGTGCCATTGAGAGAGCCCACATTTCTGTCATAATTAATCATGGCTCTTCCTTTGGTGAAACTTTAGAACTTGGACGCATTTGTTTTTTTTTCCTGTTTTCTTGTCTTTTTGAATGTATGAAATATTTAAATGTTTGGATTGTGTGTTTTATAAAATGTATGGGCTATCAAATTGATTTTTTTTATTTTGTAATATCTCCTTGATGCTCTAATGTTTATGGCAGCCTTATCAAAAAATGGAATAGTTTTTGAAAAATAAGTTGTAAATAAAATGTGATCACGCTGATTCAATTTCGCAACCACCAGTAACACATAATTTTGTGAAAGAATAATGTCAGTACTGGTTTGTTTGTTTCAAAGTTTTAGAAAGATGGCATTTTCTTAATTTAACCATGCTGTGCCTTCTGCCTGTCTGTGAATACACGTCTGGGTCGGGCGACAGCTGGGCTTTGTGCATTCCCTCCAGACAGCCACACACAAAGGGAGCTTAGGTGTGCCTGATGGGTCATCAACATCCTGATGGGCCATCCTGGGCAGGATGGGAGGGAGGAGCTGACACTTACATCTGAATAGGCTGTGCCTGTCCCCCCACAAATGGCTGCATACCCCCCCGCCCCCACTATAGTGAGTCTGGAGACAGGGCAGGAAGGGCTGAGACTCTGTGCACCTCAAAGGACTCTCTTTGAAGTGTCCCCCACTTCAATGGTACAACTGGGTATAAGTATTGGCCATCAGGCACTACCACTTCAGTACGTTTATGGACCTGTGAATAATCTGGCAGGATGAAGGACTGCCACTCTGCTGGACTGCTGCTCTAGAGGACCTGCTTTTCTCCTGTGCTGACCTGCCTGCTACCTGCTGCCCTCTTTGCCTGGGTGAGAAGCACTGGATCTACACCTCTTGAACCCAGAGTGACTCCAAGGGCTTGCCTGCTTGTCTCCTGTTGTGAAGTCTCAGGGACATCAAAGACTTCCAGCAACCCTGCAACTGCACGTGGAGTCTGCCATCTGTGAGTCCTACCCTGCCAAGTGGTGCCAATCTAGTTCTGGGCCCTTGGAAGTGAGTTTTCTCTGCTGCATTTTCAAAAATCCAATCATCACCGTCATTGCGGTGGTCGAAACCGATGCATCTCTTTCAGCGCCAACGCATCAGCTGCTTCGAGGACATCGCAGCACCAGCTGCACAGCTTGATGATGACACATTGCCTACATCCAGCTCTGCTCGACAACGATGCATCCCGAGTGTGTGGTTCGAAGGCGACACATTGCCTATGAAATGATTGGAACCTACTTATTGTCTTCTTGCTCCTCGCATCTCACCCTCAACGTCGAAGCATCCTCCAACCAAGGTACTTTTCAGCGGGACAAGGTTAGTCCCTGATTCCGACCCGCGCTCCATCGAGGTCAACCTGAACTTTTGGATTTACCCTGGTCAAGAGCGACTAGATAGCCTCAGTTGGCGCTTTATGCTTTTAAGCACTGTATTTGCAGATATTCTTTAAAAAAAATCATAACTTTGGTTCTTCCTATTGGATGTTTGTCTTTTTTGTCTTGTTTTGTTCAATAAATTAAGCTCTATTTATCTATCCAGGTGTGATATATTTTTGTGTTGTGTTTTCACTATTTTACTGTTTTAAGTGTTGCACAAATGCTTTACACATTGGGCCATATTATCAAGAACGGGCGATAACATTATCGCCGCTTTAGCGGCAGGAAACTGCCGCTAAAGCGGCGATAAGAGGCTTGATAATATGCCCTATAGAATTCCAATAGAAGCACAGGTTCTGGTGTGAAGGACATCAAACCTGGGCTTCCATTGGAATTCTATAGGGCATATTATCAAGCCCCTTCTCGCCGCTTTAGCGGCAGTTTCCTGCCGCTAAAGCGGCGATATGTTATCGCCCGTTCTTGATAATATGGCCCATTGTCTCTTAAGTTAAGCCTGACTGCTCTGTGCCAAGCTACCAGAGGGCCGGCAGAGGTTAATTTAGGGTGTGCATCTGACTTACCCTGACTAGGGTTGTGGTCCCAACTTCAACCGAGTGTATACCTCTGTCAACTAGAGACCCAATTTCGAACAGTTAGCCATTAAAGTAGCCTTGTTAACCATGTCTCAGGCCAGCCACTGCAGATTTTAAATGCCATTTCGACCCTTTTACAGGCCTAAACCTTCCTTTTTCATACTTATAAGTCACTTCTTTCGTAAGCCCCAAAAGCTAATGAAAAGAGAACAGATGACGGACGGAAAGCTGAATAATGCAAACATTCACCCCAGTCACAGATCTGGATTTAATCCATCGTTTTCTTTGCTCCCCACGCCACCCCAGTTATGACCTATCCATATGCAAATCAGTCTTGACCCTGCTCCTCATGGGAACAGTTCAGTCCAAACTGCCATGCCCGGAACTAGAAATAAGCATCCTGGGACCGGTTTCAGTGTATCTCCCCTCATCAGCCAGGCTAGGTGAATCCAATGGCACAGTGAGCATGGGACCCACGTCTGGGCATATCCTTCCCACTTAGGGAAACGAAAGCAAAAAGGAACAGATGATGGATGGAATGCTGAACAGCGCAAACATTCACCCCCAGTCACAGATATAGGTTCAATACATCATTATTTTTTGCTCACCACTCCACCCCAGTTTGGACTCAGCCATATGCGAACCAGTCTTGACCCTGCTTCTCATGGGAACAGTCCAGCCCGAACTGCCAGCCCAGGTCCTCCCTGGACCAGAAACAAGCATCCCGGGACTGGTTTCATGGTATCACCCCTCATCAGCCAGGCTAGCTTGAATCCAGTGGTGCAGTGAGCATGGGACCCACATCTGGGCATACCCTTCCCACTTAGGGTGACAATAGCAAAAAGAATGATGATGGCAGAATGCTGAACAATGCAAACATTCACCCCCAGTCACAGATCTTGGTTTAATCCGTCATTTCTTTTGCTAGCCACGCCACCCCAGTTCAGACCCAGCCATATGCAAATCAGTCTTGACTCTGCTCCTCATGGGAACAGTCTAAAGGTTTATAGGGCAGAGTAAATTGTAGTTAAAAAGTAGGATGTGTATTTAAGTTTTACCTGTCCTGGCAGTGAAAAACTCCGAATGTTGTTTTTCAGTTTTGTAAGGCCTATCTCTCCCATTGACTAACACTGGGTTACATTATTACATTTAAGAAGTTCTACCTTTGGATTGGGAGCAGGTATAGATACGCTGTTTACACTCAAATGAATTGTAATTTAAAATCATCTTGAATTGCAAGGTCGGATCTTTTGTCACAATTCTGAAAATGCTACTTTTAGATAGTTAGCATTTTCATGTCCCAACAATCTGTGCCTTCTGCCAGAGTCCTGGGGCACATGCCTGTGAATGGCTCTACTGTTGGGGTTTGTGCGTTGCTTCCAGACAGTAACACAAAGGGGGTTTAGGTGTGAATATGACGGGACATCCTGGTAGGTTGACTGGGGAGGGGCTTTACCAAGCCCACTTACACTTCAAAGGGTTTTGCCTCCTGCACACACAAAGGAACCTGACACCAGGCCTGCTCTACCTTTTGTAACTCCCAGACAGATTGGAGCCTTGACAGGGGAAGGAGAAAAACTTTCCAGAACCAGATGTGGGGGTAGGAATGGGAGTCTTTTTCTTCACAACAAATTTTATTGTCAACACCGTAACTGGTCTGGTGTGACCAGGTTCCCAAGTAGTATAGTATACATAGTAGCATTAATGATGTCAACTTTTTGATTCCAATGCAACAATTGAAAAACTAATGTAATCAAACATATTTCCCCAACAATAAACAGTAGTGTCATACATTTGGTATAAAGTCGAGTGCATGCCTTACTGAACCACCCTGATCGAATAGAACAACATTTACAATTATGTTCATCGCACATCATCTATCATTTTATCCATTACTAATCTGTTGATACAGCTGAAATGGGCTCCAAATACAAACCCCGATAGTCTGCCGATCTCTTCCAAATCTTGGAGTGCTTCTGAGGGCAACCTCTTGCTTTATATACTGGTAATTTCTACCCCATACAAAAAACAAGTCCTTTTTTCCATACTCCCACTGATGGTGGGGAGGCGTCTTTCCAATCCTTTGCTATGTCGCGTTTCGCCAGTGTAATGCAGAGGAGTAATAAGTGCTGTTTATATATGTTGCCCCCGATACCATCAGTGAAGTGGAGCATGGTCAATCGTGGTGAGTGTGGAATGTCCCACCCCAAAACCTCTGACATGCATGTAAGTACGCCCCGCCAGAACTTAGAGAGTGCCGTGCACTGCCACACAGTATGTATAAGGGTACCATCCGTAGTTTGGCAACGCAGGCAGAGAGGAGAATCAATTAGCCCAACGTGCCAGAGCCTATATCTAGTATAGTAGACCCTATGAAGGTATTTAAATTGTATGAGTCGCCATCGCACCACAATGGCCACCCCACATGGGGACTCCAGTGCCTCGGCCCGGTCCTCATTATCTAGGGGGCCCAAATCTTCCTGCCAAGCCTTGCGTGTTTTGCTGAGTGTGGTGGGGCTATTTGTGACTAGTGTTAAATATATCTTAGTGATCTTATGCTCTCCAAGTTCTCCCATAAATACTTTAGCCTCAATAGGGTTAAAATCTGGTGTAACTTCCTGGTGTGTGAGGTAAGGGGAAAAGGCATGGCGGAATTGGAGATATTTATAGAATTGCGATCGGGGCATTTCATATTCCTGTTGGAGTTCCTGAAAAGACTTTAAGGTCCTACCATGAAGAACATCCCCCACCGTAGATATACCAATAGCTTCCCAGCCAGAAAAGCCAGATAGCCCGATAGCTGAGGAAGAAGACCATTGTGCCAGAGGGGTGCTTCCTTTGTAAGTCTGTCCCACCACCCCATTTGATGCAGCGATTGTTTCCAGATCTTAAATATCATGGCAGTTGCAGGTGGCACCACTTTTAGTGTCGGGCCCGCATTGAGGATCGTGTGTAGTGACGTATTGCCCATCAGCCAGTGTTCAACTGCATACGCAGGATCACATCTATCTCCTTACCACCAGTTGTTCAAGATAAGGAGGTGCGAGGCCGCATAATATGACTGGACGTCTGGCGTTGCTAGGCCCCCACAATATGTCGATTGGAAGTATGTTCTCAATGCTACCCAGGCTGAGCCCCCACCCCAGAGGAAGTGTCTAAGGGTTGCATTCATTTGCCTAAACCAGGTGGGTTGTATCGGGTACGGGTGATTTTGAAGTAGGTATAACAGGCGGGGCAAGGAGACCATCTTGAAGATGGCAGATCTGCCAAACAGGGAGAGCGGCAGATGTGACCAAGAGCGGGTCTGTGCCTTAATCTACACCCACAGTGGGGCCAAATTCCTTACCCAAGACACGGGCTGGGAAGACGACAGAAAGACCCCCAGATACTTTAACCCGTCTTGAACCATTGTTACCTCGCTTGCCCACATGCCCATGTGGCATCCACCCCGCAAAGGCCACAGGAAGGATTTCCGGGTGTTCATATATAGCCCAGATGTCTCACCGAAGATCTGCATTATCCTGAGCAGTCTTGGGTCCGACCGGTCAGGGTTGTGTAAGAAAAAACAAAACATCGTCCGCATTGAGTGCTATGCGGTCGGAGACTTCCCTGGACCATTAAAAACCACGGATTTGTGCAACCATCCGCACCCAGGCCGCAAGAGGCTCCATAGCCGGTGCGAATAAATACGGATAAAGGGGACAACGCTGGCGGGTACCCTGCCCAATGGGGAAGGTGTGAGAGGTTGAGTCTGCAACGCGGATAGAGGCGGTAATGTCAGTATATAGAAGTTGAATATATTTAAGAAGGTGGGGGCCGAAATATAATCAACTCAGGAGTGCGAAGAGGTAGGTCCAGCTAAGAGAGTCGAACGCCCTGTCGATTTCAGCCAGCAAGAGTGCCGCTGGCTCCTCAAGGCGATCTACTGTCGTGATGGCATTGTGTGCACGGCGAATATTATGTTGTGTAGCACGGCCTGGCATGAAGCCGGCTTGGTCAGGGTGCACCAGATCTGTAATGTATGGTACTATGCGGTTGGCAATAACCTTAGCAAGGAGCTTGGCCTCCACATTGAGAAGTGATATTGGGCGATAAGAGGCGTGATCTTCAGGGGGTCAGCCAGGCTTTAGGAACACCACTATTTCTGCATGACGCCAGTCTCTTGGAAGGCGCTGGTTGTCTACAGTAGTGTTAAGTGCCACCAGGTAGGGGGTCGTTAGTAGGGACTGGTATTTTTTGTGGAATTTGCATGGGAAGCTGTTTGGGCATGGTGCCTTACCCGGGCGCATCTCAGAAAGTACCTGTTGAACTTCCTCTTCCGTTATTGGAATATCCAGTTCATCTCTTACTGATCAGGAAAAATGGAAGGTGCACTCGTTGCGGAGTCAATCGATTAGGCCAAGTTTGTCCAAAAATACTTCTTTATTTAGTTAATCTTAAAACTGGCACACAGCCAACGCGTTTCGTTCCCAATTTGCCAGAGGGAACTTAATCAGGGATCTTAAATGTCCAACTGTGTTATCGATATAAATTGTATGGTAGGTAAGTATGAACCTCCAAAGACTCAATCAACCTCAAATGAGAAGTGGACATGTGTTGCAGGATCTCGCACCCAAGTAATAAAGGATTCCAAATATCCAGAATTGATATAAAATACACAAAGGTCCAAGGAGCCGCTTGACCTTCAAAGGACTTATAAATTAAAGGTTCCTGATGTGCGGCCTGTATAGAATAGCAGTCTCACGTAACGGCATGATAACCGGCCAGGGCTCGTGGAGGCATGTCGTCTATAAATTTATAGATAAGGGGTGCTGAAATAGTCTCTTTAGAGGCATATAAATCCACATAGTAGTCTGCAAAACTAGCTGCAATTTGTAGTGAATCGGTAAGTATCTCCCCAGTAGGGCTGCAAATAGTCGGAATGGTTATAGGGCAGTGCGCCTGTAGACATAAACGATGTAGCAATGCGCTTGATTTGTCTCCCCGCTGGTATATCCTGCTGTGTGTAGCCAACCACAACATTCTAGCCTCATCCATAAGTTCGCTAGCATATACTTGCTGCATATGGAGCAATTGTTGATGCGCAGTGCTACCATCCCCCCTCTACTTCCGTGCTCTAAATCTATGAGCTGGGCTTCCATCTGTATCAGTTTCTCACTGTGCTGTCTACGCTGTGCCGAGCAGTATGCAATATCCACCCCCCCGAAGTGTTGGTTTCATGGCCTCCCATAGGGTCTCGGGGGACTCCACTGTTCCAGCATTAAGAGAAAATAATCTGTGATGGGAGTGTGCATGTGTGTTCTGTATTGTTCATCTTGTAGGTGCCACGGTGACAGTCGCCAGCAGAAAGGGGGCCATTGAGAGTCTAATCGCAGATCTAACTGTACTGGGGAGTCATCAGAGAGACCTCTGGGTAAAATCCCTGCTGCCTCGAGTCTATGTATATGGGCGGTAGATATAAAGATATAGTCTATGTGGGAGAAAGACCTGTGTGTGCTAGAAAAGTATGTGTACCCTTGGTAAGTTGGATGGAGTCTCCGCCAGGTATCCACCCAGTCCATCCCCTATATCAGGGACCGTAGCCTCGATTCCCTTGTTTCTGTTAGTCTCGCTGTGCAGAGCCATCTATCTGTATGGGGTCATATGATATCATTCCAGTCACCCCGACTATTGATAGGCCCTGGGGAATCTCTGCCCATTTTGTCATCAGGCGTTCCACTTGGCTCCATGCTTGGGGTGGAGGGGCATGGACACTGCCCAGCACAAGCGGCTCGCCATACAGTGTGCCCGTGACTATGACATATCTACCCTGGGGATCAGACCATGTTTTGTCATGAGCGAAGGGGAGTCTGCGGTGGATCATTACAGCCATGCCCTGAGAGCCCCTAGTAAACCCGGAGTGGAAAGTCTGGATGTATGCAAAGCGTACCAGGCACAGTGTCGTGTTGCCCAATAGATGTGTTTCCTGCAGAAGTAAAATGTTGGCTTCGTATCATATAGCCTGGTGTAATACCGCTCCCCTCTTGACCTTATCTAACAGGCCACAGACATTCCAGCTGATGATGTGTAGTCACCTATCATAAAATTTGGACATATCTAGTGGTGTGGTTGGCAGTGGTTTATGTGGATGGGAGATAATGCTTGGACGACATAATTATTTGAGATGGTGTATGTAGAATGTGAAGATATGACACTAAAAATAAACAGTAATTTCCCCAAACCCCACACCCCCACCCTCTAACCCCAATACCTCATGAACAATGAAGCATCTGTCGCGGCATGGTCGGTATCCCAACTCCAATGGGGATCAGGAACCACCGTCTGCCAATGGATCCCTAAAGAACTTCCCTTGTACACACAAGTGTCCTCAGCAGGGAATACGCCGATAAAAGTTGCCCAGATTACAATGCCGTCGGCATTATGAACAGTGTTTTTTGTATCAAGAATTAGTTAGGATGTTGTCTTTCATATATTGACCTCTGTCGATCGAATACGGGATTTGCTACGAGTCTTGAAGCGACGAGTCTGAATCCATTCTAGGTGGAGTGTGTGGCTTTAATCTGGTGATTTCATCTGTCCAGTTGAACACCTCTTCTGGTGATTCAAAGAAATGCATCCCCGATTTGTAGGACACCCGCAACCTGGCTGGGAACAGCAGGGAGTACTGGAATTTTTAGATTACGCAGTCTGGCTTTGGCCTCTGTAAACGATTGTCGGTGCTGTTGAACCATCCTCGTATAATCAGGAAATATCATTATAGGATAAGAAGTATAGTTAAGGGTCTCCTTAAGCCTGGCTTGCTGCAGAATGACATCCCTGTCTTTGTAGTTTAAAAACCTGGCAATGATAGGCCTGGGGCGGGCACCGGGCGGCGGTTTCTGTAGCAGGGCCCGGTGTGCACGCTCGATTATGAAGCAGGAGGACAGCACACCAGAAGGGAGCCAGTCGGTTAGCCATTTAACAAGGAAGTCCTCCATGTTGTCACCTTCGCAGCCCTCAGGAAACCCCACAAATCGGAGATTGTTCCTGCGTGCTCGCCCCTCTGCATCTTCAGCACGCATAGCCAAACCCTTCGTAAGCATCTCCAAGGTGGACACCTTCTTTTGAAGGGTAGCCACTGTATCTTCTACCGTCGATATTCTGGTTTCCGCTTCGGTTATTCATTGTACTGCATTACAAAGATCCTGCCTGAGTAGCATGACGTCCGAGCCAACCGCTCCAATTTTGGCCTCTAGCGCATCTCAGGATTGCGTTATGGCCGCCAATATGGCAGCATTGTCAGGTATGGATACCGTCGGATCCCCTGGATTAGGAGCCCGGGCTGCGGTGCCTGTATATTTGTCTATGGTACTTTGTTTAGCCGTCGTGCTGGGGAGTTAATCCTTGGTCATATTGTAGACACCGGCGGGGGGAGCAGTCCCTATAAATATATGTAGATTTGAATCAGTGAATCTGGGCCTGGCCAAAACAATGGCCCGAACGCATAGAATATTTAAGGCACAGTCACTACTCCCCCCCGATCACCGGGGGGCAGCCTGAATCAATTAAGTGGGGAGCCTCGGTTACATATGTATTGAGATTTCAGTGGCGAATTTCCAGCCACCCCGGGCACAGTCAAAATGAGGAGTCCGTAGGGCGCAGCGGCGGCACCTGTACTAAAGGCCCTGCCCTCAATGCTGCGTTGCAGCTATATACGGTCTATTCTTTTGGTGTTCACCCCTGTAGTTCCAGTCGCACATACGAGGTGATGTATCCCCGGGGGCGCTGGATATCTCCAAGATTGCAACTCACCCTCTGCAAACAGTCACCAGGTGGGCAAGCGTCTCACTGCCGGGAGAGGCCTAGGGCCGCCCCCAAGCATCGGCCGTTTAACGGATAGCCGCAAATCAGGGGGGCTGCCAGTCAGTGCCTCTAGCCCCCAACTCTTGTTGTGGCCCTCTGCCTGTACCTGTGGTGATTTCCCGCCGGCAGGGAGCCTCAGCACACGCAGTCACCTCTCAGAAGGTGCCGCAGCCTGGACTCTGTTCTGGCCACCCGCACCAATGTGCGTCACATCTCGCGGCCCGATACGGCCACCGATGCAGAGGCGAGGGGCGATGCTTCCTGTGGTAGCAGTCGCGTCATCGTACCTGCCGCCCACTACCCAAGGTAGCAGCGGGCCACAGCCTGGACTCTGTTCTGGCCACCCGCACCAATGTGCGTCACGCCTCGCGGCCCGATAAGACCGCCGATGCAGAGGCGAGTGGTGATGTTTCCTGTGGCGGCAGTCGCATCGTCTTATCGGTCGCCTGCCACCCGAAGGTAGCTACAGGCTCAATCTATCTGCGGAGAGGCCCCAGTTATAATCTTGAGATGGGACCTCACCTCCCGCCACATCCAACCGCTTGGACCAAGGGCGATCGCTCCGCAGCCCGACACAGCCACCGACTACTGGATGCCAATCTCTCCCAACACGGCCGCCGCACCTCCTGCGTCCCAGTCGCCGGTCGCCACACCACGCAAGTGCCACACAGCAACTCTGTGGCTCCACAATACGCTAGGTCTTCGTCACGGCTGGGGATCTCAAGGCCTTAGCAGCATCGCCGCTCTGGCCCACTTCGCCAGCTCGGAGAGCGATTCCAAATCGGTTTTGGGGATCAGCGGAGCAAAAGTGATATCCGCATAGGGCAGAGGTGTAATTTAGAGGGCCGATGCAGCAGGATAATCAACGGATTTCTGCAGGGCTAGGGGAGCTGCTTTATGGCGCGTCCACCATGTTGGACCGCCTGGCCACGCCCCCGTAGGGAAGGGAGTCTCCCCACACAAATGCTGGCACCAGGTATAAATGCAGGACCTCCAGAGCAGCTTATCAGAACACTGCTTGACATGGGGAAGTTACAGAAAAATGACTGCCCTGCCACCAGAAGAATGCTCTGCTGCTTAAAGGACAGCCTTGCTGTCTGAGAAGGATGATTGGGCCTGTTTGCCTTCATCCCAGGCCAACCAAAGGGACTCCAAGGTTCGACTGGCTGACCTTACATGTGAGCTGCAGGGGTGAGCAAGCTTCAGAGGCCTCCCTGCAACTGCAGTGCTGACCTGCTGTAACTGGACCTGCCTGGACCTGCAACTGGACTGCCTGAGCCCTGCTGGCCTCTGCTGAAGGGTGTTCCTGATCCCCAATAGGTGCTCTCCAGGTCCTGGACCGTTGGCTGTCATCAGAGTGTTCGCACCAAGGCTCAGCTGCCAGGGATGACTAGCAACAAGAAGGTACAGCAATGACTATCCACAATGGCTGACCTGCTCTTTGGGATACAGCGCTGACCGTGCACGACGCTCAGTTCCCTCCTCGACGCTCAGTTCCCTCCTCGCAGCCTCCTCGTACGTGAATGGAATTCTTCACAGCGGATTTAGAAGGTAACTTTTCAATGAGACTAACCTGCTGCCCTGCTGCTGGAAGGACTGCCCTGCGGAAGGAAGAGTGTACATGCTTCTTGAACCCAGGATCACAAGACTGACTCCAAATGCTAGTTAGCTGGCCTTCTGTTCTGAGCAACAGGGATACAACAAGCTTCAAGGACTTACCTGCAACTGCCTAGCTGACATGCTGCAACTGGACCTGCCTGAGCCCTGCTAGTCTCTGCTAGAGTGAGTCCCTGATCCCCAAGAGGTGCCACCACGGGTCATGGACTTTTGTCTGGCATCATAGTGCACTCCTCTGCAAGGAAGGGTGAAATAATGAAGTTTTAGGGCTCTTTGCTACCATGCACACTCCTGTACGCACCCAGACGCTGAAGCCCGTGATGACTGCCAACACAAAGCTCCGGTGACCCCGCCTCTTTTCGCTACAGCGACTGCCAGCGACAACGAGCAACTCAAGATCTATACTTCATGCTGTTGAAGCTAAATAAAAATTGTCACAGACACAGGTGAATTTCAAAGGCAGCTTTATACATGAACACGGGGACAGCTGGCTTGGTAACCAAGTGTCCAATTTGCAGAAGTTCAGCACAGTCTTTTATTTCTGCAAACCACAAAAAGGTGTTTCAGTACATGTCCAATAAAATCACAAGTACATTAGAATTTCTCGGTAACTATGGACCAATACATCACATCATCAGACAGTACAGTTTACACAATTATTAGAAACAGAACCAATCAGAAGAAGCTAATTGTGCGTGCCACCTGCATGATACTGTTTGTATGTGCTAGTCATCCTCACGTATCAAGGTATTGGGACAAGTGTTTTTTCCAAGCCTAAGCAATGCGTTAACCAATCAGAGGTAGACAATTCATCTCATCTATATATGGTATGCTAACGGTGCCTTGTTGCTGGACTAGCAAAATAATGCAAGTCAGTGATGATGTCTTTGAGCAAGCCTTGCACTGCGTTACACGATATTTACTTCAGCAGAGTACATTAGTTCACCAAGGACCATGCCTTTTGCTGTGCACGTTCTACATCAATGAATATCATATAACGATCAAGTGGCAAACAAAAGACAAGCAAAAGACAAGCAAAGAAAATCGATTCCACAATGCTACAACAACGACAACCCGTGGTGACCGCTAATGCAATGCTCCAGTAATAACAGTCCGCGACACCCAGCCAGATCTTCGCCCTACAGCGATGACCGTCCACGACACCAGGCCTGCTCTTCATGCTACAGTGACGATCTGCAATGCTCTCCCTGCTCCTCATGACCTCCTCCGTGTGCCCGACTTTGAGAAGGCAACTTTTTCAGCAGGACTACGCTGGTCCCTGTATCAGGCCCATGCTCCATCGCAGATGGCCTGAACTTGTGATTTCTCCCCAGTGTAGTACAACCAGATGACTGTGAGTGGCGCAATATGCTTTTAGGAGCCATTTTGGCTAAAACCTTTAAAATGTAATATCTCCGGTTATACAGATTTTTGTTGTCTGGTATCATTTTATTTATTTCGATTTACTCTATTTTTCTAAATTGGTTTGAGATTTTTCTTGTGTTGTGGTTTTGCTTTATTACTGTTTGTGTGCTGCATGAAAATGTTGCAAATTGCATCTAAGTTAAGCCTGACTGCTTTGTGCCAAGCTGCCAGAGGGTCCAGAGAGGTTAATTTAGTGACTTTTGAGGTTCACCCTGACATGGATTGTGATTGTAACCTGAGTGGGGCTTCCATCTCCCTCAACCAATAAGAACCCAATTTCTTACAGTATGTTTTTGGGAGCAACCAAAGTGTTTTATTAGGATGGTGTAAGCATTCACAGCCATAGCCTTACTCAGTTGGAGGCTCAAGAAAACGGCATGGCCATGTCTACAATTTGGAACCTCACAACTCTGGCATGCAGGAAGTAGATATATCTCTTTGCAAGTTCTACTTATGTCACAGCAGCAATCAGAGAGTTCCAAAAGTCCTTGTACTCTTGTAGTTGATTAGCCCAAATCATATAAGGATGTGGTAATGGGACAGGATTCTGAGATCTATGGATTTTAACTGTTCACCATGGATAGGTGAAGAAGCTGGCATGGTTCTTTCAACTTGGCCCCCGAACAGTGTGGGTGCAACAGCAGAGTCTCATTCTGTTCAGAGGCTCAGGTTAACAAGGTCATGGGGAACAACCACAGACAAACTACACTCCGAGGTGTAGCACACAAGTGGGCTGGAACCAACACAGGGAGAGAGGAAAGGTTAACCAGTGACTCTGCAATGTGAAATGAGAGGCTGAGGTGGAATTTTAAGATATAATGTAATTGGAATGAAGCTGAGGTTTCTGTGAAGGAAAGTGATGAGTTTAAGCACAATTTATTATCAAATAATGTACCAAGATTTCTGTTGGACGGTGGAGGAAATAAACAGACTCAAGGAGCATGGGGATTTGCTTGGAAATACTGGAAAATCAACGTTTTTTTTCATAAGGAGATGAACATTTAGGAATCACAGAGCTTTCCAATGTAATATAGACAGGAGACAGTTTGATAGGCAATCATGAGATGAGGTATTAAAGATAAAAAAGAGAATACGTGGTGTCTTCATCTTACAGGTGGTAGGAGGCAATAATGTCTAGTGAGAAATGTAAGGGGACACTGAATGAAAAGGGGTTAGGGGCGGAATAGTTCATTAAAATGGCATAATTGACTGTATCGAAGGCAGCTGGTAAGTCGAGCAAAATAAGAATAGCTTGTGAATGTTTATGATGTGCTGATATAATAAAGTAAAATATAAGAGTCTTGGTGGAGTGGTGTGTGGGAACACAAGACTAAAGAGATGCAAGTAGCTTATTAGTGGTTAGATGGAGAGCAAATTTGTTGAACACCACTGGCTCATAGACGTTGGAGAAGCAAGGAGTCAAGAGACAGGATGACAGTTGGATGGAGACTAGTAGTTTGCTGTTGTTGTTTTTTGGAGTGGTAAAACCACTGCAGGCTTAATACATTGTGAGTACACTCTAGTGCTAAGGGACAGGTTTAATAAGTGAGCAAGAAATGTAAGGACAAATAAGGAAACGACCAATTATTTCATAACTTGGTTGCTGAGTAGACCCTCCCACTTGCAGGATTTGTAGGCAGATTGAGTACAGGAATTTTCTTCTTTGTGGATGTGTTTGGGAGGGAGGTGAAGGTGGCAGAACAAACCAGTGGAACAGGAAGGTTGAAAAGTAAGGGGAGAGGAAAAGGATAATTGTGAGCTCAAGGAACAGATAGAAAGAAGGTAGAAGGAGTACTTATATGGTTAACATTGGAATGAAAGAGTTTGGTGAAGTCTTTTATTTTTTATTTTATTTTATTTGGAGAGAGTATACAGAATAAGAAAAATTGTTCATGAATACAAATAAATAAAGTCTTTGCTGATATCTGTTTCCAGGATTTCATACAATTTCCACATTTCAAATATATACAATACCAAAAGAATCTACAGTCAGTCAATACACATAGGGCCTCATTTATGAAAAGTGACGCATCGCTGCGTGAAAACAGCGATGGGTCACTTTTCATTGCGCCCTCCTTGCGACATGCTGGATGCGTCATATTTATAGTATGACGCATCATGTCACAAGGAGTTACAGATACGTCAGTTTTTCTGACGTATCTGTAGGCGCAAAAATGACGCATTGCTGGAGTGTGTCACAAAAGTGACGCAACTTCAGCAATGGGTAATTTCACATGGGCAAGTCCCATTTCAAATGTGCCTGCGTCAGTCTTACGCCTGCTGTGAGGCAGGCATAAGATATTGACGCATTTGCGTCCTAGAAGTGGCGCCGTGAAACCTCATAGATTTCACTGCGTCACTTCTACGAGGCTTACTTGCGTCAGAACGCCCACCCTGCATACATTATACCTGGCGCAGGTATAATGTGGCGCAGGGGTTTACAAAGTGACGCATCTACCTAGATGCGTCACTTTGTAAATATGATGCAACTTGGCGCATTTTTTACGCCGCTGGTGTGTCACAAAAAGTGACGCATCGGTGGCGCAAAAGTGACGCAAGGACTCATAAAAAAGCCCCATAATATGAAAGAAAAAGCAATAGAAAATATAAGAGACGAGGAAAACAGAAGAGTACTGCCCAATTCCATGAGTTCTCCAGCCTAGGCCAACCAATCCCTCCCTGCATTTTGCCTTGTGAGCCATTTGTTCATTGGAGCCCAGATTTTCCTGCCTCTCCTGCTAGCGCGCCGGCCTTTACAATTATACAATGACCTTTCAAGATTATATATGGCCAACAGACGACCCAACCAGGCGTAATACGTAGGTGGATCAGCATCCTTCCATTGTGTAGCAATAAGTAGCCGAGCCACCGCTACTGTGACAAAGACAAACTTATTCTTCCGTGCATTGTATTGTGCCTTTTCGTCGTATCCTAACAGCATCAATGTAGGGGTTATGCAGATTATGCTCCCTAGTGCTGCTGAAAGAAATTCCTCCATTCCCTCTTTTAACCCGTTGACTGCGGCGCGAATTCCGCCGCAGTGTGGGTAATTTATGGAGTGGGCGTGTTTAGGACGGCCCCCGGCCGTCCTCCGCACACGCCCATTGTGACGTAGGACGGCCGGGGGCTGTCCCGAGCACCGAAGGAGTCAAGGGTCCTAATTTCTCACACCCACAAAACATGTGTATTGTGTCCGCTGGCCCTTGATCACATCGAGGACACTTGTCATCCCCTCTTTTTCCCCAACGGCAAAGCTTTGCGGGAGTAAAATAGAGATCAAAGATGGTGTAATAGTGTTGGGCTTTTAAGTTAGCTGAGAGAAATGTACCCTTACCTAATGCGACTGACTGGCAGAGATCAGCATCAGGGTTTCCCAATTTGGTGGCCCACTTGGTTTCTACTGCTTCCATATCGTCGGGAATTGTGTCTATTAATATTTTGTATATATGTTTAATTCTTATCTGGGAGTGAGACATGGCCTCCATTAGAGGGATTCTGTTTGTGGAGATCTTTTCCCTGCTTATTTGATTTAAAAAACTGGTGACCTGCTCAATGAATGAAAACCTCTGATCAGTTGAGAATAGATCCCCAATCTTAGAAATACCCTTTTCCTCCCATTGCCTACCCAAATTATCATACATTGATGTAGGAAATAGAGAGGATCGCCACAAAGGTGTGTATCTATTATACTTCTGAATTTGCATGAGTCCTACCATTTTGCTCCAGATTTTCCAGATTGCTATTACCACCTTAAACCGCGTCTTCTTGTAGTAGCTGGCCTCCACTTGTCGGAGGAGTACTCCCTGCGCTGCCTTCCCTATGGCCAGCTCGTATATGGAGGGAATGCCCATGTTTGCCTCTTGGTTCCTATCTGTCCTATATCCGTTTCCTGATGAGGTTACAAAAGTCATCTGTTGCAAGAAGGTGGCGAAGTAATAAAATCTAAGATTAGGGGCTGACCAGCCACCGCGATCTTGTGGTAGTGTTAAAAATTTAAGGGAGCGTCGAATTTTCGTGTATCTCCAGATAAAGTTGCTAAAAATACCGTCCAGTTTCTTTAAAAGTAGGTCTTCAATTTCTAGCGGGATAGATCTAAACATATATAGAATCTTAGGAATGATGGCCCTTTTGAGTACATTACATCTTCCTATAAGTGAAAGATGAAGTCTATCTATAAATCGTAGCTCTGTGCTGATCTTATTTATCATGGACAGCATATTTATTTTCCAGATAAAATCTACATTGCTACTAATCTTTATCCCAAGATAGACTACCTCATCCTGCCTTCGGGGATCATTACAAGGAGTTTTAGAGTTGCATATAATCTGCGTTTCCCCCGTGTTCAAAAAGTAGCCTGATTTCCGGCCGTATTCACTGGCCAGTTTCTGAATTTGAATAATTGCTTTTTCTGGATCTGTGGTCACTACCGCCAGGTCGTCGGCATAAGCCATTATATTATATTCAAAACCATTACAACAGACTGGTGTAATTGTCTGGTCTTGAAGAATTTGCTGGATAAAAATGTCAATATATATAGGGCAAATAGAATGGGAGAGCAGGGACAGCCCTGTCTTGTCCCCCTAGCGACATCGATACGGCTTGCCTCTTGGCCCATTATATGTAGTCTCGCATACTGTCTGAAATACATTGCCCGTATAGCTGTTATGAAACCTGGCCCAAACCCTCTCTGTGCCATAATAGCCCATAAATATTGCCATGAGACTCGGTCGAATGCCTTCTCTGCGACTAGGAGGATCATAGCCATCTTCTCTCCTGTTACCTCAGTTATATCAAACAAGGCTATAGCACGTCTGATATGGTCTGTTGTGCCTCTTCCCGGTATAAATCCATGTTGCCATGGTGAGACTAGATGGGCTATGATCCCCCCTAATCGAGTCCCAAGAATTTTGGAGTAAAGTTTGGTATCCACGTTCATGAGGGATATGGGCCGATAAGATGCAGGGTTGTCGGGGGCTTCCCCTTTTTTAGAAAGATCACAATATCTGCTCCTTGCCAGGATTCTGGGGGAACCCCACTGTATTGTACTCCAAGAAACAAGTCCAAAAGTAGCGGAGCTATTTCCTCCTGAATCGCTTTATAGAATTCCAAGGGTATTCTATCAGGGCCAGCCGCTTTTCCTGGGGCCATGGACTGTAGGCTAGTAAAACCTCTTCTATTGTGATCTCTCTTTCCATCTCCTGCTTAATTTCTTCGCTTACCCTACGTTGATTACCCAAAACTATTTCATTTTCTTTGGGTAAAATAGGATCAAGATTATCTTGCCGGTATAAATCTTGATAAAACCTCTCAAAGACCTTGATGATGTTCTTTATGTCTGTGAGCAGTACGCCATCCTGTCCTTTAACTTCAGTTATATTATTCCTAGTACCCCTCTGCTTAGTGCGTAAAGCCAGCATCTTGCCCACCGACTCACCGTACTCATAGCTCTCATTTTTATATGCTTGAAAGGCTGCCGCCCCCTTCTTGCTGTAATAGTTATTGATCTCAGCTTTTGCTACCGCTATTTCCTGCCGTAGTGATGCCTCTGTAGCCTCCTGCTTTTGCCTAATAGTGCGGGTGTGTTCTTTTTCTAATTCACCCAAACCTTCGATCAAAGCGTTAATTTCAACTTTCTCTTGTTTCCTGGCCTTACCTACAAAACTAATTGTTTCCCCCCGAAGGCCCGCCTTAAAACTATCCGAGACCATACATCGTGATGAGCTATAACGATTCATCTCAAAATATTCTATCACCCACTGTCCAATATATTTCAGATACCGCTCATTGGTCAATAATGTTCTATCAAATGTCCATTTACTTTGTGCATGGTCCCTGCCTTGAAATACTAAATCCATAATTAGTGGGTTATGATCAGATAACAATTTTGGTAATTTCCTTATTGCCACCGCCATAAGCAGGGATGAAGAGACCAAAAAGTAGTCTAATCTGACGTACTTCTTATGAGGGCTTGAGTAGTAGGTGTATCCTGGGTCGGCAGGGTGTTTTGCCGCCCATACATCCATCAGATCATGACTGGTCATCAGGACGGATAAAGCCTTATGGACATGTGGTTTTCTTCCCAGATATTTTTGAGTTCGGGCTCTACTTGCCTCATAGTTGATATTCATATCTCCACATATTATTAGTGGGCCTGGCCATAATGCTAACTCAATTTCTAAATCATTAAAGATTTGCGGATCATCCTGATTCGATCCGTATATCGTGCACACTGTCAATCCTACAAGAAGTAATGCAATAGCCCATCTCCCCCATTTATCCTCCAAAACACGTTTAACTGGGCCGATACTATTCCTTACGTGAATCGCTACCCCTCTTATAGTCGAAGTTTGGGTAGAACATGCTACGAGGGAATATCCTTTAATAGTTAGAGTGTCCCGCTTGCCCCAGGGAATATGTGTTTCTTGTTGACATATTATATCAGCTTTCTGTGCTCTTAAAGCCTCTGCGACCCTAATACGTTTTATTTTGTCATTCAGGCCCCCGACATTAATTGAGCAAATACTGATTTTACCCATTTACATAATATGGTTTTCTCAGCCTTGATCGTTCTCTCACCTTTCCCCCTCTTTCTTGATCAATTCTATTCTCTTTCTCAAATCTCTGGTTTATACTCTCTCCAATTTTTCGCTCTCCCTCCACCCTGTGCCCAGAACCCTTAAAAGCTCTACCCCCCTACCCCCCCAGTTCTCCCCTCCCACCCTGCCCCCCCTCCACCCCACCGTGCCCTTGATACCCTCCACCACCCCATCCCATGTTGAAAGGCATGTTGATTGCTGCTCCCTGATCAATATATCCCATTTCATGGCAACATTAGGTGGAAAAAAGCCTCTCTTCTGAATCATTTTAATCATTTTAAACAAAAGAGGAGAATAAGAGGAAAAGAGCCCAAGATAGATGCCAGTTTAAAAGGAATTTGACAAGATGAAATCCACATATGTGGGGCGAACAGATTAATTAACCTTCCTTACCCTTGAATTTTCATATTTCACATTCACCCCCACTATTACATTTATCAATCTAAGACTTCAGATCCCAGCCCTCCAGATACTCCTTAGCCTTCACCTCTGAAGTAAAAAACCGAGTGTGATCACCCTTAATTACTTTCAGACGAGCAGGATACAGCAAGAAGGCTTGCCCCCCCTGATCTTGAAAAGGTTTAATCATCTGGCATAGACGCCATCGTCGCTCTACCGTGAAGTGCCAGAAGTCCGGCTGAACGAAAAAAAAATAGTCACCCCCGTTTTGCTTTGCTGTTGGCCTGGCCTTTTCAAAAATAGACTGTCGTAAAAGAAAATTACCAAAATAGCACGGGGTTTCGCGTCCGATCTCAGTGGTTGCTTAAGGTTGAATGGAACCCGGTGTGCCCTCGGCACTTCCAGTGCCCAGTTCCATCCGTCCAAGTCTGGGAATGCCTTGGCCAGCATATCAACCATATATGACCGGGCATCTGACCCTTTCTTTCCCTCCGGTACACCCAGTACCCGCAGATTATTTCGGCGTTGCCGATTTTCTTGGTCTTCTAGCTTCCATTGTATGTCAGTCAGTTGCGCATTGTGTGCGATAGTGTTTGTTCATGTGTCTGCCAGGTCTTTCTCCAAGGTTTCTGTTCTAGTTTCAAGGGTTGTCAGGTGCTCATTGATTATAGTACATGACTTTGTGACTTTCCTAACAGCCCCCTGAATCTTCTGCATGGCTGTCTGTGCTCGCCTACTATCATGGCGAGTCTCTTCACGGTGGGAGAGTATACTTTGCAGAACAGTGTCTAGGGTTGGGGGTATTGAGGGGGATGTGCTATCACCTTGGGGGGATGGTGTTGTAATACTACTAAGTAGCTCGACCCCTGAATGATCCCATTTTAGATTTTTTTTATGCAGGTTAGGGTGGCTTGCTCTTCTTACCGCTTTGCGCATTGTGGCTGTCGGGTCTCTTTTGTCAATGTCTGAAGCCTCCTCACTCGAGTCACCTACTGAGTCTGACCCTGAACCTGACCCCGACCAGACCCCGTCCGAAAGGGAGAAGAAGCAGTCATTGCCTTCCATATCTTGCTCGCTATGATTTGAGGAGGCGGTTTGATTTTTAATCAGGGCATTTCCCTGTTGGGGGTTTAGCGGGGTGTTTTCTGACATTGTTTCCTAAAGAACTGCTTCAGTACCCCCGTCTGCTTCAACTTAGGTCCCCCAGACCCATCTGTCACGCTCCCATAATCAGCCCCTGACACAGATTGCAAACGGGGGGAGTTGTTTCCTTGCTTATTGCCAGTACAGTCTCGGGTCCGCTACAGACCGTTGTAATATCGTCCACCCTTGCCTCATTGCTGCCCCCTTGACTCTGCTCACCTGCTACGGCTTCTCCTTGCGGTTGCTGTACTGCGGCATGCTTTGCTCCTGGTGCCGCTCTCAGCAGTTCCAGGACGGAGAGCTCGTTCGCGTGTGGCTGGGGCGGAGCCCCGCCTTTGCTTTTCCTTTCGTCCGCCTTCTCCGTCCGGGTTATGGAGCTCCCTGCAGGCTGTTTCTTTGCTCCTCCGGTTTTTGCCTGACTTCCTGGCTCTGTGGATCCACGAGGGTCCGACGACGTCACGGACTTCGGAGAGGGATCGGCAGCCATACCGGAACGCGTCTTCCCCTTCGCACCTCCTCCAACAGGGACCTTTGGTGCCATAGTTTCCCAGGAATACATCCGGTGGTGCCCCAGACACCCTTGGCAGCCTCCTCGCTCCTCGCTACATACCAATGCGATCCAGAAGCAGAGCAATGCCTTGATGATCTCTGCGCGGCAGATGGCAACTCCACACTTGCTAGGACCGGGGCAGAGCTGTAGGTAGGAAGACACAGTTTCCATTCAGTCTTTCCTTTCTGCTTTACTGTTTTTACTTATTATCTCCTCTTTCAGGCTTCAAACGATTTTATATGCCGATATCACGCCGTCATGCTGTCATGCTATCATCCGGTACATCAAATGTCCTTCAGTTATCCGGGAGCTGCTGTGCGACAGACTCAAGCAGTCGCCATCTTGCCCTTCCCCCTGAATCCTGCCCTTCCCCCTGAATCCAAGTTTGGTGAAGTCTTTAAAGGAAAGGGTACATTGAGATATATGAAGTCAGTCTGTCAAAAAGTATGTTTATATAGACCATGAGTCTTTAAACAGCATAAGAACACACAAACATTAATCATCATAAAATATATACATTCAGTTAGATATCATAAAAACGTATATAAAAGATAAAAACGAATCATAAAATTCATAGAAATTTAATTATCATAAAATATATAAGAATAAGATCATATCATAGGCTTATGAGGCAAACACTGGCGTCTTCATGTAAAATAGTTAAAACCAACTTAAAAAATGGCAAACCATCTAATGATCCAGTAAAAATCTTTTTGTGGCGACCATAAATCTCCTGGCAGCACATGCAACATCCAGGTAACAGATATCCGTTAAGAGTGCTACTTCCTGCACACTGTTACGGGTGCCATATTTTAAAAAACGTGGTCTTAAAATGGTTTTCCGAAGGGTCTGGACTTTTAGACAATCCATTAGGATATGAATATTGTCGCATTTTACACTCAAGCCGCATGTAAATTTACCCATTACATCTATCATTGCCATTTTTACCTTGTCACTGCAATAACAGGGATTAATACAGATTCTTAGCTTTAATAGTTCATAGCTGAGCCAGCAGTTAGGCAATGAATCCACATAAGGGAACCACTCTTCATTTTGCCATGAGTTGAGCATAAACTGGGCTCAAGATTTCCCCTTTAAATACTGCCTATCATGTGATCTGGAAATTTCCTTCATTAGGATGCGGAGTTCGCTCCTCAAGGATTCGATGTGCAGATTCTGATAGCACATCCTAACATTCATTTCCCTGCATATGACCTCAAGGTTTTTCCTGACGCCCTTAGCCCATTTCAGTTCACTGTTCATAATCTCATTCTTACACCATAGTAATAACTTTTGCCCATCTCCTGCATTCAGATGTCGCCGAAATCTAACTGCTTCTGCTTGTGCCAATTAACTTCATGATGTCGTACCTGTTTCCATTCTTACTGCCTCAATCATTGCAGACATTGTCAGAGACAATCCATTTTCAGACATTTCCCCTCCTCAGGATCCCAACAGTCCCCAGTGGGATATATTGGTGTGAGCAAAGAATGGATATTTTAGGGATAGGAGTTTAGACAGCACAAGGGATCTGAATGTCAGTTTGCAAGTGTCAAGTTTGGTGGGCTTTCATGGTGCCTCCAACTGCATGGTAGAGATCGCATCTTGCTCTTCATGTATCTGGTATGAAGGGAAATCCAGGACGAATTTATGATGACCTTAGGGTGAAGATGTGTATGGGAACCTACACATCTATAACTATGCAAAGGATGTTGTGGAAGTCTTCAGCAGAGTTGGTGTTGTGTGATAGGGTGTGGTCATTATGGATTTGATTAGGAGGAGGTTGATGGAACCAGTGTGGATTTTCCATTTAAAGATCATAGTGTTCGGTTAGGTTGTGAGTGAGTGGGAGTGGTGTGGGTGTTAGAAATTGTTGAGCTGAGGCCATAATAGGTGATTGTATTGCACAAGCCTGATGAAGAAGTGGTTGTAGAACAATGGAAATAAGAAAACACAGTACAAATCTAAACAACCGTGAAATATTCACCACCTCGCAAAGTTGCCATTTTATATGGTTGCCTCAGTAAAACCAATACATTATGTAAAACGTTACATTGCACTTACAACAGTGGGTTATTTGAGGTCAAGTGGATGAAGTCATGGTCCAAAGTGGGTGGATTGAATTTAGGTTGGGTGTGGGTGAGTGGACCAATGTGACCAGTAAAATGGTAGAGAAAAGAGGAGTTTGTGGAAAGGTACACGGGACCGCTCAGTTGGGTCAAACTTTTCTTTATTTGAGTACAACATAACCAACCCCATCCATCTGTGTCAAGTCCTGGCTCTAACCTCATCTCCGTTTGAATCCTAACATTCCTCTCTAGAGCTTTCCTTGCTCAACCCTTCCAGAACCTTGCAAGACCACTACAATGGCCAAAGTATGACATACCACAGTGTTCCCGCAGGAAAAGTATAAAAGCACTTAAAGAAACATTTCAAGAATAAAAAATGATTATGGTTTATTGGACAATCAGCACCATGAACACCGTATAAATGGAAACGTATTCTGCAGACAAACAAAATCCTTCCACATGCAATAGCTAAACACAGAATAAATAATCAACAATTCAAATAAAACAGATTATTTAGGAATTCAAAACCATAGAAAAAATTTTAAATTCTGTTTTTACTTTGATGAAATCGAAAATCTCCCACAACTAGACAGAGAAGGTATTATTGTTTTTTTCATAAATGTGTTTTTACCATATTGTCGACAGCATCACGTCATTGTGAGAGTGCTTTACGTTACAATTGTGAAGAAAATCAACCGCATATTTCAGTGTTCATTTTAAAAAATCAATTGTACAAGTGCTATTTGTCCAAGAAATGGGCGAAACAGTAGTGCAGCCAAAATCCTACACAAAAGATTTTTTTTAGCTCCGTTGCCACCTGAGAATCCTTAGTTAATGGACCATCAAGCACAGCCCCCAGATTCCGATCTGTTGAACAGACCCCGGGGGGACTGGGGAGGTTACAAATGCAATTGGCCATTCGCAGAGCGGTGGAAGCAGAGTAACCGTCCACTAATACCTAAATCTTCCTCCCACTCAGCCTGTTACCGTGCATCAAGCACTGCAAGAGCATCACGGCGACTGAACACACACACTGGAAGACCATACCCATGCAGCTGGTATTTGTCTCACTTGGTCTTAGTTCTATTCTTGCTCCTCCTTGGAAAAACTTTCTCGCACTCATGAATTTAATTGCAGTGGCCTTTTACGCTTTACACTCCTCATTATGTCCCTGTGTACCTCACAGCGTCATTCCAATTGATCATAGTTCCCATTGGGTGTTCTCTAGCCTAGACTCAAAAGTTCTACCACAACATCACATCAGCATAGGTAGGACATGCTCATGACCGCTTGTCCACCACTTCATCGAGGATACAATATTAGCTAAACAGCCTCGCGCCTTCACACTATTTTCTCCTTCTACCGAATTGTTGGACCTTTTATTTGCCACATGTATTTTAACGTGAGCAGATTTTGAAAAGTATATGTAGAACTAAATAGCTGTGCAATAAATATACATTACTATCTGGATCCTTTGAATAAGTCTTCCAGATTGGATGGGCAACAAATTACCAATATTTTTTAGTTTATTTTTTTCAGAAATCAAGTTACGTCTTTTGAGCAAAGTTTCATTCAAGTAGCATTTTTTTTTTAATTCAGGCTTATGTCTCTGAGGTTTAGGGCACGTTTTGCAAATTGGAAGGGCGTGGGCCAAGGTTTGAACTTGTAAGTGAAATTCAGCTAATCACTGTATTTTTTTTTAAAGTTTAGAATGCTTTATTGAGATAAAATACCAAGTAAAACATCAGTATACAGTGTACCAACAAAGGTCAAATAGTAGCATTACTAAAAATTGGAATAACAAAAATTAGGACTATATTAAGAAATATATGATGGAACCAATTTGAACCTTCTAAACCTATACTTATACAAGTGCAATTTAGTGTTTAAGAGGGAAGGGAGGAAGAAAAAGAAGAAGGAAAGAAAGAAAGGGGGGAGAAAGAAAGATAAGGGGAAGTAATGAGCAGCAGCTAGATTATAATGTAAAGGTAACAAAGGAAAAAAAGAAAACTATTAACATAATTAATCAAGAAGGTTCATGTCACAGTACATACAAGTTAAATCAAACGGACGACGTGGAAAGAAATGTGGTGAGTGGTAACCATAGCAAATCCTTTTTGATCAGTAAGGGTGTAGAGGTGGCATATGCACGATCAAGTCTATGATGATGACATAGTAGGTTCCACAAGCTTCATACGAGATTTTAGTAGTGTCCTTCCAATTGGAGGTGATAATCTGAAAAGTAATAGCTATGAACAAATCAACAAATTTGCCAACGCTCCCCTGGGCATTCCATATGGTAGAGGAACCTCCCAGAAAAATGTGTACAATTTCAAAGGGAACATTGGTAGATAGAATTTCATTCAACTTCTTCCAAATAAGTAACCAAAAACTCTTGACCACAGGGCAGAGAAAGAACATGTGAAGTAAGTCACTTTTACCATTCGGGCAAGACCAGCATTTCGTGTCATCCATTAATCTGAACTTGTGAAGATCTGTGGGGGTGAGGAAAAGCCTATTATAAAAGTAATATAGAGTCTGCGTAGTGCTTGCTGATCGTGCAGAGGTGTGGATTTTTGCCCAAATGGAGCCCCAGGTTTGAAACGAGAATTCATGAGCCAGATATTTTTCCCAGAGAAGTTCAGTACTGGATTTGGTTCTAGGAGCGGAGGGTAGAGACAAAATCTTGTAAATGTGGGAGGCTTTAAACTGAGTTGAAAAATCTAGTGAGAGAGTGGAGATCTGATTGTCAGAGGTTAAGGAAGAATTTTGGGACTGGAAATGAGTGATGAATGATCTAAGGAGAGGATACTGAGGAGCATATAAAAGAGATATATCATATTTATCTCGAATCTCTGTGAAATTCATAAGAGACCCATTGATCATCAGGTGTTCCAATGTAATAATGTCTTTATCAATCCATTCTTTCCAAAAAAGAGCTCTGTTTTTAATCTTTAAGTGTTTGTTATACCAGACCGGAGTAAGTATAAAGTTGTCCGAGTGAGAAAAGTGTGCTTTAAACAGAGAAGTAGCAACTGCAGATGAGTGTGAGAAAATGGGCGATGAAAAGCGTCTAGGGGGTTGAGATAATCTAGTGGCCACAGCAAAGTGGAATGGTGCGTATTGGGATTGTTCTAGAGAGCTCCAGGCCGTTAAAGGTGTGTGTGAGGAGTCAGATAAAAAAGTCCAAACTTGTTTCAGGGTGAACGCAGAATGAAAGCGTCTGATATCAGGAAAATTAACCCCTCCAAGTTCCTTAGGTTGCTGAAGTCGGGTGAGTGAAATCCTATTTTTATGGTTACTCCATAAAAATTTGGTGAGGGAGCGGTTAATAGTGTTAAAGAAAGAGAGTGGGAGAGTGACTGGTAGCATAGAGAGAGAGAAGTTGATGATCGGGAGCAGCATCATTTTAATTGTAGCAAGTCTGCCCCACCAAGACAAAAATAGTGGAGACCAGCTGACTATAAGAGCAGAGAGTTTTTTAAGTATGTCGGCAAGGTTAATTTTAATAGTTTCTTTTATATTATTAGTATAGAGGATGCCTAAGCATTTAATACTCTTGGGGTTCCATTTGAAACCTGTGTCTTGAAACATATTAGAAAAGCAATGTTTGTTCAGTGGCAAAACCTCAGATTTGTCAAGATTAAGTTTGTAACCAGAGACTAGAGAATATTCCTTTAGCAAGGAGAAAAATGTGGGCAAAGAGGTATTGGGGTTAGAGAGATATAATAAAATGTCGTCTGCATAAGCAGTAAACTTAATATCTATATGTTTAAATTTAAAGCCCATATAATGCGGAGAGCGACGAAGTTTTTCAAAAAATGGTTCTAGGGCGAGAATAAATAAAAGAGGGGATAAAGGGCATCCTTGTCTAGTTCCTCTGTGAAGTGGAAAATATTTGGATTGACAACCATTAACTCAGATGGAAGTAGAGGGTGCAGAGTATAGAAGCTGGATATATCTAAGAATGGGGGGGCTGAAACCATGCCATTTCAAGGCTCCAAAAATGAATTCCCAGTTTACCCTGTCGAAGGCTTTTTCAGCATCCAGCGCGATTGCAGCAAACGGTGAATTAATGTTAGAGGCAAAATGGATAATCTTGAGGAGAGTCCTTGAATTATCTGTAATGGACCGTCCTTTGACAAACCCTTATTGATATATATTAATTAAGTTCGGGATTATCGAATTAATACGGAGAGCTAATAATTTGGCAAAAATCTTACAGTCTGTGTTAATTAAGGAAATGGGTCTGTAATTTTTACAATGAGAGGGGTCTTTGTCCTTTTTAGGGAATCAAAGACAACATCGCTTGAGTGAAAGAACCCTGTGACATACCGGAAGCTGAGAAGTGATTTATAAGGGATAACAAATGGGGGACTAGGGATTGCTTGAAATTAAGAAAAAAACGTACAGTAAAACCATCTGGACCGTGTGTTTTATCTTTGGGGAGATGAATAATAGCATTGATAATTTCTTGTTCTGATATAGGGCTATCGAGAAATGTAAGATCCGCGTGGTTATCGGGGGATTTGGGAATGGTTTGAAAGAAAGAATCAATTTGATCAGTAGTAGGGATTGAATCAGGAGTGTAGAGAGGGGTATAGTATTCGGTGAAACAATCGAGGATTTTAGCATCTGTAATATGTCTCACTCCTTTGCTATCTGTAATGGCAACGATCCTGGACTTTTGTTTCTTAATTTTAAGATAATTGGCTAGAGATTTGCCAGCTTTGTTCTGGCCACCATACATTTTTGCATTAAATTTAAGAAGATTGTTACAGGCATTATCCCAGGATTGTTTGTTATATTGCATTTTAGCCTTAATGAGATTGGACAAGGTTTCAGGGCAGTTTGTGGTAAAGTAAGCATGCTCTAGGGCCTTGATTTGTTTTAGAATTAGTGTACCAGCCGTAAGTGCCTTCTTCTTTTTCCGGGAGACAAAATCTATTATAAATCCTCTGGCAGTGGCTTTAAAAGCATCCCAGATAAGGTGGGATTGTGAAACAGAGGAAAGGTTATTATTAAAAAACTCTTGCATAAACTGTGTGAATTGTTCAACAAATAGAGTGTCCAGCAAAAGGGCATTATTAAAACGCCATCTGCGTGAGGTAGGTGGGTGTGAGGGATAATCCATATCTAATATGACAGGGGCATGATCAGAGATGAGAATGGAGCCAATCTCAGCGTTCGTCATGAATTGAAGAGATGATTGGGTGAGGAATATGTAATCAATTCGGGAATGGGATCTATGAGCGGGGGAGAAGAAGGAAAGTTCCAGGACAATAGGACGGGAAATTCTCTACGCATCCACCAACCCTCTAGCTGTAATTGCTTTGTGAAAAGTCTTCTGCATATTGTTAGGGATAAATTTGGTTTGGGATTTACGATCTAAGAAAGGATCCATGAGTTGATTGCAATCACCACCCAAAATCAGGTTTTCAGAGGCATGAGAAGAAAGGAGAGTGGAAAAATCATTCCAAAATACTAAATTAATGCCATTAGGTCCATATACATTACAGATGGAGAAGCAAGTATCATTAACTTTAACATCTGGTAAAAGCCATCTACCATTAGTGTCCTTGACCTCATTTTGTAGACAAACATTTAATGATTTGTGAAACAGTATTACATCACCATTCTTGTTATTGACTGCTGGGGAACAAAAGACATCTCCAACCCATAGTTTACGTAAAGAAGACAGATCCTGTGCTTTAAGATGTGTTTCTTGCAATAACGCTACCTGGCATTTCAATTTGGCAAGGTGAGATAATACATGTTGTTTTTTAATTGGATTGCGGATCCCTTTAACATTCCAAGAGATAATACGCAAACCACTCATCGAAAAAACGTACTGCAAATTAAACACTTAGAAATATTAAACTTTAAAAAAGTATAATAAATGAAATACAGAAGGTTAAATAGCATTGAACAATGCAAATCCTGAATAGAAATAAATCTGAAAAAGAGAAGAAGAAATGTAGGCAGGAAAATAATGGAAAATAGAAATTGTAAAGAAGAAACGTGATGGCAGAAAAAAGCAGCAATGAAGTATAGAAAGAAGGAGGAAAGAGTGAGGGAAGGAAGAAAGCGAAAGGGAGATAGAGGGGCATATTAACAACGGCCAGCGATAATTATCGCTGGCCGTGCTTAGCGATAATTATATTATCGCTGGCTATCTCTGGCATTTATCGCCCTGGTAGCGCGTTATTAACAATGCGTTACTCCAGGGCGATAAAAATTCCAGAGATAGCGAGGTTATCGCCCTTTTGCAGGGAACATCGCTGGTTTTCCAGCGATGTTCCCTGCAAAGGGCGATAACCTTGCTGATACGACCCTGTGGTCGTATCAGCAGAATCCACCTCCTATGCCTAACATAGGTAAGTCAGGATTATAGCAGACGTTAGATTTTGGCGAAAACGTCCGTTTTCGCCAAAATCTAACGTCTGCTATAATCCTGTGAGCTACCTTGTAAATATCGCGATGTGAACATCGGCGATATTTGCAACGTAGCCCATCCGGGTACGCCAGTAACGCCACTTTGCATCTCATTAGAGATGCAAGGATGGGCGTTGGGGAAAGAGGCGAGAGTGCAAGGATTCACCCGATAGCGTGACCTTGCTGATTAGGCGATAGAATTATCGCCGCTTTCCGTCCGAAAACGGACGCTAAAGCGGCGATAATTGCTTATCGCCTCGTTGTTAATATGCCCCAGAGTGTAGGGAGAACACAGTCTCCTTAGAGGGATAGCCAGAGAGAAGATGACAAGAAGCTGGAAAACTTCAGTCATAGTGACCACACAAGAAAAGGACATTGAAGTAGGTGGGGGGGGGCGAGGAGAACAGAAGCAACCCCAAGAGAAGGACACGAGAAGAGTAAATATAATAGCCACAAAAAAACAAATTTTCAGAAAAATGTAAACGTGAACAGAGGCATACATAAAGGAAGGGAACTTACCGGACAATGAAGGGGATAACAGAACGAATGGAGTATACAAAATAAAACAGATGAACAATGCGGATACGAACAGCATCACCCAACAAGACACGGAGAGGGAACCTGTGGAAGAAAAGAGAGAACATATAAGAAAACAATCAGGTTTTGTTCAATTCCATGGCTTCTCCTCTATGAGTGTGAATAAATTTCCTAAGTTCAGCTGGATCTTCAAAAGAGTAAGTTTGTCTTTGTAAGTAACTTTAAAGAAACAAGGATGAATCAGACCATAACGGGCATTCATAGAGCGCAATGACGGTCTGAGGTCTAGAAACTCCTTAGGACGGTTGGCAGTGGGTTTAGAAACATCTTGGCTGAAAAAGATTTTTGGACCAGACCATAGCATCTGTTTGCGTTGTCGAGATGCATTGAGAATCACCATGAGATCAGAATATAATAGGAAGTAGGCAATGATTCCTCGTGGTTTGCTTGAAGAAGAGGAATGCTGGGGGCCTATCCTGTGGGCCCTTTGAATGTTGAGATCAGTGGATTTCGGCAGGCTGACGATCTGAGGGATATGAATCTTCAAAAAGGAGATCATATCTGAACCTTCGGAGCCCTCCGGAACACCATAAACACGGAGGTTGTTGCGCCTATTTCGGTTTTCTAAATCCTCTGTGGTTTTCTTCAGCTGTTCCACTTCACGAGAAAGAGTATCCACTTTAGCAACAACATCTTGGGTATCACTGATCCTTTGCTCGACATCCGAGAGCCTCAAGTCTAAACCAGACCATTTCTCCTCAATTCCTTGAAGTGTCGCAGTGGTTTCCGTCAGAAAAGGTCGAATATTGCGAAGTTCCTCCATAATGTCCTCCAAAGTCAGCGGGAGAGGTGATTTTGTTGGAGAGGACGGGTCCTTTTTGACGCGTTTATTTGTATTACCAGAAGAATCCTTGCGACTATTAGTATTGTAACCAGGTGCTCCAAGGGACTTGGTAGGATGAGAGGAATCCATGTTTGAGGAGTAGATGGTGACAGGATTTAGAGAAAAACCAGTTCTCTTGAAGTATTATAGTCCGTATTGACAATACACTGTGCCAAAAATTGCGCTGAAAATTCAAATGAGGGCCTGGCCAAGGTTTGCAACCAAAGTAAGTAAAAAATAGAAAGGCAGGCAAGGAGGAGAAGAATCCAAATAGGCCGGAAATAGATGTTATAGGAATGTTCCCGCCATCATGACATGCCTTCCCTCAAGCAATATGCAGCCCGACACAACAGCCCATTTAAAATAGGAGGGCTGATCCGTTTTGGTGAGCAGTTGTAAAGCAGAACAGTCTATTTGCTGGCAATGTTCTGTAATTCCCAAAGATAAGCGCATTTAGACAGTGCTGTGGAAGAAAAAAGAAAGAAAAAACATGCCGACAGCAAATGCGCAAAATGGCGGCCGCAATATACAGGGCCACTGAGGCAGAGCAAGCAGGAAGAAAAACGTAGTGAAAGAGACCGTTTCCAGGTCTAAAAACTTGCCTCAGTGTGCCCCACGACTTCCGATATGAGGAGCCATGCTTAATATGCGAAACCGCGAACGGGAAAAGATCCCTTCAGCGCCGACCGGAACTCGGTGACACGGAGCGTCTCAAGGGGCGGACATCTTGTGTCGCCGCCGCCGTGCGCCTCCCTCTAATCACTGTTTTGAAGCAAGAATTGAACGCTTATGATGAATGACATTTTTGGGAAACATCTATTTATAACGATGGAAACGTTACATATACATTACATATATAATGTGAATGCCCCACTAGGACTAAAATGTCTGTACCTCCTGCCTAAGTGACCCCGTACCAACCATTCCTATAAAATCTAAGCTGCCCCAGGACTCTATTACATTACAAATGATAAAATGAACTAGCAAGACATAGATAGAACACAGAGACATACCACAAACCAGGACATGATACTCCTTGCCACTTCCATGAAAACTCAAAACATGACAGCTACACTTGACGCGAATCAAAGCCGCCTGTGACACTACTATCATCCTTCAAGGGAAAATGAGTAGCACATCAAACTCCAAAGCACAACGTCATACACCCAATCAAGAAGTTAAAAACAAATACCAACAAATTACACCCATATGTAAATTGGAACTGGGAGTTGCACAAAAATCACACACCTACTAACTACATCCACCTCCAAAACTGCAAAATTGCTAGTTAGTGGCTACATTAGAAATCAACAATGAACATCTTTCCCTTAGAGCCTCCTACACGATCGGGTCTTCACACCCATGCCTGACAACAACAAGCACAGCAGCAGCTCCTCCGTTATGGCGGAGGAGCGTCAACACCCCTGCCAGCAGCCTCAAAACGGCAGAAAAGGACAAATAAAACGATATTAAACATGTTTTATTAGCGTTTTATATCTCCTTTCCCTCCAAGTCTTTGGGGCCGGGCCACAGCGGATGACAGGCTGCAGGAGGAGTGGTGGGCACTGCTTTCAGTGCGCATGACGGTTCGGCAGGCCGTCCCAGGCTGGCCAAACTGTCATGCGCACTGAAGCTGTCTCCAACCCGAGCTGCATTGCTGGGTTGGAGATAGCAGGCACAGGCTCCCAGCCTCCTGGGTGAGTGCAAATTCAGAGTGCTCAGGCCAATCCTGATGCTGCTGTCATGACATAAAAGCAGCATCAGGATTGGCCACAGTGGAGTCTGGGAGCCTGCCTGCGATTAGAGGAGCAGAAGAGCGCGACGCGGCCGGCTGCAGGTAAGTTTTTCACTTTGTATTTATTTTTTTATTATGTTGTACACCGACCCCCTTGCAAACCATCTGCAAACCCCCTCCCACCCCCCGCCCACCACTCGTCTACAACACTGGCTGCTACTGAACAAGCAGAGGCAGAGTTAAAGAGTTCAGGGTCTAACTATCCAGCAGATGGCATGGGGGCACCTTCCTTCTGCAGGCACGGGGGCACACCAGCAAGCCTGCCTGCCAGCTAAAACTATGACTGTCTCTCAACACTGAACCCAAGTGGAGTCACAGAATATAGCTATCATGCATGTAAGGTATGGGTACTTTCCACCCGTAGCCACATCAGCATAAGACCCCATGGTCCAAGCCTCATATGGATACAACTACAAACAACTCCGCCGTTGCTGAACCACAAATGACTTGTACCATAATGGATACACAATTCATCGCACATGGTCATAGAAAAACGTGTGTCACATTGAAACACATCGTATTACTCACCCCGTTAGAGGGCAAACCTGTTTGCTTTCTCACCTAGACAAGCACATCAATGGAAATACTAACAAGCACAACTAAATCTTGAAACACAAGGTTCAGAAGAAAGCAAACAACAGGCAAGACACCTGCAAGATATCACGCAAAAAAATCCACATTTTGTTTTGCTTAAAGGCACTGGTAATGAACAGAAAAATAAACACTTACAGAGAATTCATTGCGAAATGAAGTAATTAATGTCTAGAACTAATGTATGCACCTACAGTGTTAAATTTGCAAATAAATGCAGGAAGCGTAAAAGAGCAGTTAGACTATTATGCAAATGTGTCATAACTATGGAACAGAAGACCATGCTTCAAACTAAAATGTGCCAAGAAAAAAACAACAGTGATTTTCTACACAGCAGCACCTTGTTATTTCTCGAATGATCAAACGTTGTGCTAAAGGAATTAAGGGAACGCAGACCAATGTTATGGTTCAATTTTTAGGGCAGTAGCTTTGTTACTGATAAATTGCACACAAGATCTTTCTAACTCCACTATGTTAATTTCTCACATAATGGCGTTCTAAGGGTTTGACAGCAAAACCCTTTTTATAAACAGCACCTTAAACTAATGCTAACAGTTTGGGGGTCAATTATTCCCTCGAAGGAGCCCTATCATTCTTTTTGGGCCCCTTGGAAGGAGATATATAAAGGGACTATAAACAGTGAAGAGGATAAAAAAGAAGTGTTCCATAGCAATGTATTTGAATGTTGATCGCTTCCAGGGATTAGGTGATGTGTAACATTTGTGTTTATGTACGAAAAAATGATGATTGCAGTATGATTGTTTGTGAGTGATAGTGGAGCGGGTGATGGTATATGTCTCTTTTTTAACTTTGATGTAAAGTTACCTACTGTATTCAGATGTTTATACACTATAAATAGAAGTGAACGTTCAACGTTCATCGTATCAAACGTAATGCAGGTTTATTGATCTTTATAAGTATGACTGTTATTTCCATTCTTGAAAAAAAAAAATATATATATATATATTCACTGAAAAAACCGTAGGTTTCAGGCACGTTATAGTTACAAATTAGCATTTTAAAAACCTTTGAAATTCACTGAAAGACCATAGGTTTCAGACACATTATAGTTAGAAATTCGCATTTAAAAACCTTTGAAATTCACTGAAAAAACCAGAGGTTTTAGGGACAGTTATAGTTAGTTGGACATTGCACTCGTACAAAACCCGTGAAATTCCCCCGTTATAGTTAGTTCAGCTAACTATAACTCGCGCCCCGCAATGCACTGCTGATGACGTCACATATTACATCACTCATGACATGGTCAGTGACATCACTGATGACATCACTGATGACATCTCAAATGACATCACTGATGACATCATCCAGTGACTGTGTGTTTCTGTAAAGTTTAAATATGTTTAATATATATAGGGAAAGGCGTATTGAAGAATGAGTGGGTGTATAAGTGTCTGAATGGATGATTTAGTACGTGCGTGACTGACTCTACAAGTGAGTGATTAAACGTATCTTACTGAATGCATGGGTTAGTGACTAAACTGTGTGAATGTCTGTATCCGTCTGTTGGTGTGTAAGTGGATGCATGGATTTGTGAATAGCTACATGAGTGTCTATATGGGTTATTGATTGGTTCTATGAGTATCTGTATGGGTGCCTGAGTGTTTGTGTGGATGGGGTGTGTGCGACTGTGCATAGATGTGTGAGTGGGTGATTCACTGGGTGGATGGTTTCAAGAGTGCATCTGTGATAGACTGTATGGGTGGGTAAGTGTGTGTAAGAGTGTTTTAGTGAGTGAATGTATGTCCCAGTGGTACATGTGTGAGTAACTACATATGTGAAAGGCAGTATATATGTGTGTTGGAGTATATAAATAGCTATAAGCAAGAGTGAGTGATTGTGATAGTGGCTGTATGGATTATTGTGTGCTTGTATCAGTGATTGTATAAGAGCGTAACAATGTGCTAGTATTTGTATGATTAAGTGAGCTGGTGTGTGTATAACTGTATAGGTGAGTAAATGGCAGTGTGTTTAATTATTTGCATGACTGACTAGGTGTGTGAGTACCTCTATGGATGAGTGGCGGTGTTTGAGTGTCTATATAGGAGTAAGAGTGCATATGATAGTCCTGTACTGAGTGACCATAAGTATGAGTGACTGTACGGGTGAGTGAGTGGATGTGTGTGTGTAGACCTAAGAATCAGTGAGTGGGTATGTAGTTATTGGTGTTGGAGTGTCTATGGTTTTGCGAATGGCACTCTGTAATTTAGATTGGGTGTATCAAAGGTTATATTAGGGTGTGAGGAGCTGCATCAGATTATCACGTGGATGATGTCATCAGTGATGTCATTTGAGATGTCATCAGTGATGTCATCAGTGATGTCACTGACCATGTCATGAGTGATGTAATATGTGACGTCATCAGCAGTGCATTGCGGGGGCGCGAGTTATAGTTAGCTGAACTAACTATAACGGGGGAATTTCACGGGTTTTGTACGAGTGCAATGTCCAACTAACTATAACTGTCCCTAAAACCTCTGGTTTTTTCAGTGAATTTCAAAGGTTTTTTAAATGCGAATTTCTAACTATAATGTGTCTGAAACCTATGGTCTTTCAGTGAATTTCAAAGGTTTTTAAAATGCTAATTTGTAACTATAACGTGCCTGAAACCTACGTTTTTTCAGTGAATTTCAAAGGTTTTTTAAATGACAATTTTTAAATGTATTAATTTTTATATTAATTTTTTTCATACTGATTTACTACATTTTTAGAAACAATTTCTTTTACATATTTTATTTTTTAAATTACATTGTAATTACATTATACATTACATTACAAAAAATACTTTCTCAGAATGAATTACTTTAGTTTAAATACTTTGCACATAGGCAATAGACTTTTAAGTACAGTAGTTACAGTTGTTGCAATGGGCAACACATTTTCAAACACAATGCAACATTCAGCTCAATGTGAATTTCTAGTTAAATGCAATTAGTTACTTTATGGATTACTTTTCTAACCACAGGACTGGATCCTAGATTCAGTCCTGGTACATCTCCTGTAAACAGTTGAGTAAAAGCGTTTTGGTTACAGTCGTGATTTTTAAGGAATATTATTGTATTTTAAAAGTTGACACTTAGAAATTTTTTCTCATAGAATCACCAATGTTATCCTATGGAAGGAAATTCACTTAGCAGGTAAAAACTGTTATCGTTACTTTTTCTTACTCAGTGTTGGATCCTGGATCCAGCACTGGTGCATCTCCTGTAAACAGTTGAAAGAATGCGTTTAAGTCATACAGGCGATTTTTAAGGAATATTTGTAGTTTGTGAAAATCGACACTTTGAAACTTTTCTGCTGAAAACCAGACCATGGATTCCTATGGAAGAAAATATAAGTTACTGGTAAGTACGGTTAAAATTACTTTTCAGGACCAGTACTGGGCTGAAAGATACAGCACTGAGGTCTCTCCTTATAACAGGTGAGTAAATCGGAATTCGTATTTCGGCTGATTTTAGAGGAATATTTGTATGTTTAAAAAATAAACACTTAGAAACTTTTTCAGCAAAAAGCAGGCAATGATATCCTATGGAAGGAAATTCAAGTTACTGGTAAGTACGGTTAAAATTACTTTTGAGGATCAGTACTGGGCTGAAAGATGCAGCACTGAGGTCTCTCCTGATAACAGATGAGTAAATCGGAATTCGTATTTTGGCTGATTTTAGATGAATATTTTAAAGTTCCAAAACTCCACACTTAGAAGAATTTCCAAGTGAAACCAGTCAATGTTAGCCTATGGAAGGAAATTCAAGTTACTGGTAAGTACGGTTAAAATTACTTTTCAGGACCAGTACTGGGCTGAAAGATGCAGCACTGAGGTCTCTCCTTATAACAGGTGAGTAAATCAGAATTCGGATTTCGGCTGATTTTAGAGGAATATTTGCACAATGGTGAAGGGAGGGGGCGGGGCCTGAGGTGACATCTGTGCAAACGCGCCCCGTGGTGCGTTTTAAGTTGGGGGATTAAGTCCCCTTGAATCATGAGGGTCCCTACGGGCCAACTAGCCCACCAGGAACCTCCAGTATGCGCCAGGGGCTGCGTTGCAGAGACATGTACAGAGGCCACACCCCTTTTACACCTCTCTGCAACGCAGCTCTGTGGCGCTTTCTGGACGTACCTGTTGGGCTAGTTGGCCCCCAGGGACCCTCAGGATTGAAGAGGATTTAATTCCCCATCTTAAAACGCGCCACGGGGCCTGTTTGCACACATGTCACCTGAAGCCCCGCCCCCTCCCTTCACCACTGTGCAAACACGCCCCGTGGCGCGTTTTAAGTCGGGGGATTAACTCCCCTTGAATCCTGAGGGTCCCTGGGGTGCAACTAGCCCACCATATACCTCCAAAAGCGCCATAGAGCTGCGTTGCAGAGAGGTGTAAAAGGGGCGTGGCCTCTGTACACCTCTCTGCAAGGCAGCCTCTGGCGCATACTGGAGGTTCCTGGTGGGCTAGTTGGCCCCCAGGGACCCCCAGTATTCTAGGGGAATTCGTTCCTCTCTGCAAACGCGCCAGGGGCGCGTTTGCAGAGTGGTGAAGGAAGGGGGCCGATCGTTTTTTGTTTTTTTAAAAAAAAATTTTGGGGGGAGGGGGCCACGTGGCCCCCCTCCCGGGCCACTACTTGCCCCGGGGACCCCATCCCCCGGGGCTGGCCCTCTCGTTGGGGACTGTGGGGGTCCCCAATCCCCCACAGTCCCGCCGGCTCCCCGTGTCCTACGGGAGCCGGCATTGCTTTACACATGGGGAGCTGCTAAGATGCAGCTCCCCATGTGGAAAGCAATCGGCTTTGGATATTGGAAGAGAGAGCAGGTTTCCTGCTCTCTCTCCAATATCCAAAGCAAGTTTGCAATGACAGGACGGGAGCCGCGAGGCTCCCATCCTGTCATTGCAAACAGCAGTGTCCCGGGGTAGGCACCCGGGACACTGCAGGAGCCGGCCCTGGGGGGTGGTGGTCCCCAGGGCCATCAAGGGCTCCAGGAAGGGGGCCGCGCGGCCCCCTCCCATTCAGTGCACAGCCCCGGGGAGGTGGTGGTCCCCGGGCTCTGGGGGTCCAAAACGGACCCCCATTGTAATTTTTCTTAGTGCCCCGGGGAGGTGGTGTTCCTCGGGCGTGTGGGGGCTGGAGCCCCCCACACAGGTTTTTAATAAAAAAAAGAAGCCCCGGGGAGGTGGTGGTCCTCGGGGCTGCGGGAGGGCTCAGAGCCCTCCCGCACCATTGTACATAAAGCCCCGGGGGTGGTGGTCCCCGGGCTTGGGGGCCCTTAGAGGCCCCCACACATAAAATTAACCCCCCCAGCATGCCCCCGGGACTTGGCCCACCCGGGGCCAATTAACATCGAAGCGCGGGAGACCGCGCTTCGATTTTTTTTTCGGCAGGATTCGCGCACCCTGAGCGCATCCTGCCGATTTAAAAAAAATTTTTTTTTGCCCAGGGGTCCTTGTGGGACCCCCTGAGCAAACCTAGGGGTCAGGGTGTTTCTACCCTGCCCCTTTGTGCGCTTTGCGCACTTGTTTCTGTCCCTCGGTTCTACCGAGGACAAAATGGCTGCCAACATTTCCTGAATCGGAATGTTGACAGCCAGCTGACAGCCAATTAACATGCAGCTCGTGATCGGGAGGGTACGCGGACCCTACTCGTCCCTAGATATCACTAACTTTTTACTTTTCATTTTCTCAGCAACTACTGAACGGATTTACACCATTTAACAAAAAGGGTTCTTTCTGAACCAAGAACTACCTCTTTGCCAAATTTGGTGTAATTCCGTTCAGCAGTTCGGGCTGTAGCCGTGTCTAAAGTTTCCTATGGGAAAATGCATGGGGAAAACGCGTTTTGGGACCCCCTTTTTCTCGGCCCCCGCTTGACGTATCACCCCGAGACTTTCAGGGTAGGAGCGGACCGGAGCGCCCCACGAAGTTTGAAAATTTCGCGAAGATACGTCAACCGGCAAGAGAGTTATTTCAAATAGAATGTCGCGGATTTCCTATGGATAATAGGTTGTAACTATAACTATCTACTGGCGACCGCCAGTAGATAATATACACATTTATATATATATATATCAAAACAAAACCCTTTCAGGCATAGAGTGACGCATAAATTATGCAAAAAAAAGAAGCAGAGAACGCTGGGTTGTTCTCAAGTTTAGGTGGAAAGCAGCTCCAGTATAGAGCACTCTCAACACCAGCGACACTCTAGGGGGCATATTCTCAAGGACTTATCGCCGAGTTAGCGGCACTTTATCGCAGTCAAAGTGGCGATAAATATATTGCACCATTCACAAGCTGGTGTTAACAGCCCAGAACACCATTTTACCCACGATAGCACCCGCAAAAAACATCGCCACAGATGACCCCCGCAAATATAGCTAATGAGATGCAGAGTAGGCGTACCCGTGCAAAAAGCAGCGAAAACACCACTCCGCAACATTCTCAACCAGCAGCCAGATCGGCGAGAAGACCACAAAACAGGCAATAAGGCCCGTTGGCAGCAGGAAACTAACACCTGCTCTGACCTGGTGCAAAGTCGGACCACAGCCTGCACCACAAAATGGAGCCCAGCCCAGAGCCACACCTGAAGGGCAACAGATGCCATGGAGCCACTGATCATGCAGCTCGGAGCCCCAACAGGGCCACAACACCCACCGCCACCACCCCCAGCACCCCCCCCCCCTGCCAAAGACATGCCACATCAACTATACGGAACATGTACCAAATAATACGCCAGATGTCGCACAATCACATTTGGTGGCATGCATGTGTCGTCACAAAAATGAGCATCACACATTCACCTTCGATGTAACAAATTAAAATGTATTCAAAGAAACACAGAACAGAACTTTATGATTATTATGTGGAAATAAAATAAGAAATGCATTTGATAAAACCTTTGCAAAGAGTTAATTTCTACTGCCATGGTTTAATTCTGACAAAAAAAGTAATTTAGGTTTGCTAGGTTTACTTTATGTTTGTTTGCACTACTAGCCCAGGAGGTCAGGACCTTCGGCCCCACCTGGGGGAAGAACTACTCGCCATATCTATAGATGCTGCCAGACTAGCAGGAATCTATGCAGTGAAAGTGCATCATGCTTGTGTCTCTCCTTTCAAAGTCACTAAAGTATTCCTGTCCGTGTTTATTTCCACATCCAGCAACCCTTTCCCATTTGATAGATGTGTTCCCATTTTTTTGCATTCAACATCTCTCACTTCATCCTAAACAATTTTTGGCGACATACGTATTTGTACTGGTTCATTTTTACTAACTACAGACCTATATCCCTACTAGATGTGATACTTAGACTTTTGGCAGAACTTTAGCCAATAGGCTGCTTGACCATGTGGGTGAATTCAAATGTGCCATCCACTGTCGGGCGGGGTTAGAAGAGCTGTTGGGACAGTGGAGGAGGGGTTATGCCTACCTATCCTGGGATGAAATGTGCCACCTTTAGAAAGGGAAGATTTGTTTTTGCCTGCTGTGCCCTTCGATAATATTGTTTGTGCCCAACTGAAACATTCCCTTCTGAGTCATGGCCTAACAACAGTCTAATAAATGGGCTGTGTCGGTTATGGAGGTAGGGGAGACATGAACAGCTGGTTCAAAGCTCCAAAGGTGTGAGGAAACGGTGGGTGCTAGCACCAACTTTATTTATCATCTACATTAACTATCTAGAACCTACTATCAAACAACAAAGTTGATTGTCCTACGGAGGACATGAAACCTCTTCTTTGCTTGTTAAAACCTGACAATGAGGTTCTGTTAGCCTGCTCGGAGAATAACATTTTTTCACACTAGTGGCCCTAAATATCTGCTCAAGCATATTGATGGACCATAATATCAAGTCCAAAATATTGTGAGTACCAAAATATCAAAGGATGGAATATCCAGGGTAAATAACAATATTGAAGAATAAAATATTGAGTACTAAAATATTGTGTTTAATATTGTTTTTTGTATATGATTTAGTTAATATTTTACAAGCTTATTTTGTTTCATTTTTTAATAAGAAAATATGTTAACGTTTATTGTTTTCTGGAGTGTTTGTTCATTTAATTTATTACTACTGTTAGGCCTGACACCTATGGGTTGCAGTCCCCCAAACGTTTTGCCTTCACCCCTCCTATTTTGCTGAATTTGTTTTGTTGGCTTTAAAACACTGTGGGGCAGATTTACGAGAAAGTGACTCAGTGCATTCCGTAAGCCACTCTGAAAGTCACTTTCAGAGCACAGGAATGCGACATATTTACAATGATATGTCGTATTCCTGTGCTCTCCTCTGCGCTGGCGCACAAACAGCTGCCATGCGCCTGCGCAGGCACCCTTGCACCATGGTGCAAGGATGCCTGCGTCATGGGGAGATTGTTTTCATGCAGGAAGAGGCACCTTCCTGCATGAAAACAATCACTGCAGGCATTTTCCTCTTTCAATGCGTGTTGTAGAATGCAGCACGCATTTAAAGAGGAAAAAACGAGGAGAAATTAAAACATTTCTCCTCGTTGGGCCTCCCTACGCCTCCCCTGGGGAGGCGTAGCATTCACATGCATTTCCACATTTAAGATTCCTCGTAAATCTGGAAATGTGTCTGGTTCCATGGGTGCTGCGTGGGAACACCCACAGCAACACCCATGGAACGCCCCTTTCACGCAAAGTGCTGCGTGTAAAGGGGCCATATTTACAAGGACAGGAAAAGCCACGCAGGGTGGCTTTTCCTGTCCTTGTAAATATGGGGCAGTGAAATGCGCTGCCAGTGCGTCACAAAAAGTGACGTACTGGCAGCGCAAGGGGCTTGTAAATCTGCCCTGTGTACTTTACCACTGCTAATCAGTGCTAAAGTGTGTGTGCTCCCTCCCTAAAACATGGTAAAATTGGCTTACACCTGATTGGCCCGTTTAATTTACTTATAAGTCCCTACCTAACTGGTACCACTTGTCCCTTGGGCATGTATTTTAAATTCTATTAGTGGGCCCACAGCGCTCACTGTGTCACCCAATAAAATATGCTTTTAAAACACTTCACATGCCTGCCACTGCAGCCTGTGTGAGCAGTTTTAAACTGCCATATCCACCTGTCAAAATAAACCTTGTGCCAGGCCTTAACCTCCTTTTTATTACATATAAGTCACCTCATAGATAAGAACTAAAGGCTTTTAGGGCAGGGTGTATTGGAGTTATAATTTAAGACATATGGGTTTAAATTTCGATGTCCTGGTAGTGAAAAACTTCTAAAGTCATTTTCCACTATTGCAAATCCTATCTCTCCCATAGAATAACATTAGGTTACCTTATTATACGTAATAAGTGATAACTTTAGTTTGGGAGCAGATAAGAAAGTTATGTTTACACTCAAGTGAATTGTAATTTAAAATCCCCTTTATTGATAAAGTCGGATTTTAGCTCACAATTCTGAAAATGCGACTTTTAGAAAGTTGGAATTTTTTGTCCTACCATTTGGTGCCTGCTGCCTGTGTCCTGGGTCACATGACTGTGAATAGCTTGGCAGTTGGCCTTGCGTATTCCTTTCCAGACAGTGAGGCACAGGATGACTAAGTGTTGGCACAATGGGACATCCTGCCAGAATGGTTGAGGCAGAGCTGTTCCCTGCCCCATTTACATTTCAAAGGGCGGCCCGCAGCACAGTCACAAAGGGACTTCCCACTAGTCTTTTGTAACCATAGACTACTTGGAGCTTTGGCAGGAAAAGGAACATTTCAAATTCAGATGTAGGGGTAGTATAGGGAGTCCCCCCATTTCAAAGGCCGGCACCAGGTAGAAATATTGGCCCTCCAGAGCCACTTATCATACCACTTCTGGACCTGTGGAAGACTCATAAGAAGGACTGCTATGCTGCCCTGGTGCTGGAAAGACTGCCCTGCTGCCTTGCTGCCCTGCTGCTGGAAGGACTGCCCTGCTGCCGTAGGAAGTCTAGACCTGCTCCTTGAACCAGGGACCACCAGAATTACTCCAAGGGCTAGTTAGCTGGTCTCTTGTTTTAAGCTACAGGGACACAACAAGCTCCAGAAGTCTCCTTGCAACTGCCCAGCATATCTGATGCAATAGGACCTGCCTATACCTGCAACTGGACCTACTTGAGCCCTGCTGGCCTCTGCTCAAGGAGTCCCTGATCCCTATGAGGTGTCTCCCCTGGTCCTGGACCCTTGGCTGACATCAGAGTGCACTCTTCTGCCATGAAAGATGAAATCCTTACATTTTGGGCTCATCGTGACCACAAATACACCAATTCACTTTGAGTCTCTGCCACCTGCAATGACCGCGAACGAGAAGCTCTGGTGAACCTGACTCTTTGCTCTACAGTCACTGCCAGCAACAACTGGCAATGCGAGATCTGCACTTTGCGCTAGAGCAATGACAGCTTGTGGTGACTGCCAACACAAAGCTCCACCAACAATCGTCCATGACGCCCGTCCCGATCTTTGCACTACAGCGCCAACCGTCTGGACACCAGGTTTGCTCTTCTTGCTACAGCGATGACCATCCATGACATTCTCCCTGCTCCATGCAGCCTCCTCCATCATGAAATGGACTCTTCACTCTGAACTTTGGGAAGGGAACTTATTCATCTGGACTACCATGACCCCTGCATCCAGCCCACTGTTCATCACAGTAAACCTGAACTTGTGACATTCCCTGGTCTAGCATGACCAGATGTCCGTGAGTGGCGCTTTGTGCTTTGAAGTGCTATATCAACTTCAAACTTTAAAATTGAATATCTCCGGTTCTACTGATTAGATTTTTGTCATTCTCATATCATTTTATTTATTGAATGCACTCTATTTTTCTAAATTGGTGTAGGTTTTTTTGTATGTATTGTTTTCACCTTATTACTGCTTATGTGCTGCATACATACTTTACACATTGCCTCTAAGTTTTGCCTGACAGCTTTATTGCCAAGCTACCTGAAAATTAAGCAAATGTGAATCTAATGACTTTTTGTGGTTCACCCTGACAAGGATTGTGGTCATTGCTTGAGAAGGGTTGCAGCTGTCCCCCCGCCAACCAAAAACCCAATTTCTCACATTGGTGCTCAGTGGTGGGATCCAGGCCTTGTATTTGTGCTGTGTTACTCAGTGATTTTGTGTAACACTAAAATCCCATATAAATAATTCAATATTCTTTTTAAATTCCCCTTGATAGGCCTCTTTTGCTTTATCCAAATTCACTTCCATTCTGTCTGACTTTGTGCACCTGAGACTATGCCTGCTGCATGCATGCAGATGAGCTCAACAACTTGGAGACTACACTGTGGCTAAGCTCAAGGGATTCTGCAGGGATAGGGGGCTTCCAGCAAATAAGAGCTCCAAGAAGCAGAAGCTCCAGAAGGCTCTCAGACCCTGGGATGAGGGCTGCTAGTCACAAGCCACAACTTAGGAGGAGAATGAGGAGGTGGACTTTGAGGAGGAGCAGGAGGAGGAGATGGAAGAGGAGGATGCCAACCCCTTGGTGGTAGAACCCAAGGAGAGAGGAGTGCCCACAGGAGTGAGGTCCCCTGCCAGATCAAGAGCAGGCAGCAGTATCTCCTCCCAAAACCTGTCCCCTGAGGAACTGACAGGCAGGGAAGCAGAAAGGGAGCTCAGGCTGCAGATGGGCAAACTGAAAATGGAGGAGGCAGCTGCCAGAAGGCTGGAGAAGAGAGAAAGGTTGAGGAAGAGAGAGCCTTCACAAGGGTGAAGGCTGATGCTAGCATGACCCTAAAGGGAAAGGACCTGGCCCTGGATGAGAGGAAAATACTGCTGTGTCATGAAATGACTAAACAAGAGTGATACCTGAAGGCCAAACAAAACAAAGGGTCCAGCAACAATGGTGGTAGTGAAATTGCAGTGTCCAATGGGAACAAGAGAGTCCACATTCCTAAAGACCTGGTAGCTAGCTATGTGGTTGGGGATCACATTGGCAAATGGTTTTCAGCTTATGAGGTAGCCTTAAGAATGTATTGAGTTCCAGAAGAGGACTGGGCAGCAAGTCTCTGGAAACAGATGCTCACAGTGGGAAGGGATAACATGCCAACACTAGAGGTAGATGACCAGATGAGGTACTCCCCCATGAAAGACATTTGTCTCACCAATTTTGGGCTCACCCCGAGAAATGCCACATTAGGTTTAGGGACAGCCACAAGCAGTCAAGCCAGTCTTTGCTGGATTTTATTGATGACTCCAGTAAGGCACTGAATAGTTGGAAGAAGAGCAGCAAAGTGAGTGATTATGAAGGGCTGTATGATCTGATTTTGAGAGAACACATGTTCTATACTTGCTTTGCAGAGTTACACCAACACCTGAATGATAGCAAGCTTACTTCACCCCGAGAGCTTGCAAAGGAAGAGGACCTCTGGGTTAGCATCAGGGCATCCCTACAAGAGTTGACAGTGTCCCTAACACAAGCAAGAGGGGGAGACAAAGAGAAAACATCTTAGTTCTCAACGGGCCCTCAAAAGAGTTTACAGGGGAAGGATTCCCAGCCCAATCCAGACCGGAAGAAGGGAGGGTTCCATAGGAAGAAAACTTCAGGTCACTTCAATCCTAAGTGATTTGAGTGTTACTGGTACGGGCACTCAAATGATGTCCCCAAGTGCCTAAAAAGTCAGCAGCTCCTCGTTGTTGGGCAGACCCTGGTAATGGCTAGTAGAGCTCGAGAAGGAGGTGGTCCCTGTTATTACAGGGGTAATGCAGAAGTCTCCTTAGTGCCCCTGGGAGACAGGGAGATGGTACCCAAGACTCACGCACCTACAAGTACTAAGAAGTATGGTCAGTGGGTAACCATCAATGGGAAGAGGGTGGAGGCTCTGAAAGACTTAAGAGCCAGTATGACTGTTGTCAGGTGTCATCTGGTGTCCTCAGAGCAGGTTGTTCCCGATCTAGTCCACCAGGTGGTTACTGCTGACAACCATGTCAGTCACTACGTTGTGACTCTTGTTTCCTTTGAAAGGAATTGGGTCTCAGGTATGTATAGATCATGCCCTGCCATGCGCAGTGTTGTTATCAATGTAGTAATTTCAGATATTGCAGTGATGTTATCAATGATGTTATAGAACATGCCATGAGTGATGTAATATGGGGGGTAATTAGCAGTGCATGGCAGGGGAGCCAGTTATAGGTCATTTAGGGCTCAGGTTAAACTTACTTGAGAGAACTATAACTGGTGAATTTCAGTGGTTTTGTTCATTTACAGCAGTATGTTTTAACTAACCTTTTCACCTAACCAAAAAATCCCTGTAACCTTTGTTTTTCAAATAGATTTCTAAAGTTTTATTTAATGCAAAGTAAAATATTATGACCATACCTAACTGTAAAGTCACTTTAACCTTTATTTTATTCAGTGAATTTTTATTTTATTACCATAGGTAATGGCAGCTCTATGTGTGGGTTTGGCTGCAGGGCTTACCTGTGGCCAGGCCCTGCATCCAACCCCTCATGGGCAACCAACCCCATGCCGCTACGGCCTTTGGCCATGAGCTCATGGGGTTGGGAGAAGCCACTGGCCATGCTCAGCGTGGGTTTGACACAGGTTGTGCCCAACTCTTCTCCAACGCGCACAAGCCATGCACAGCGGTGGGTGGGTCGCAGGGACTGGCCCCCAAATCCCCTTCAGTGAGCATGGCTGATTATAAGGTGTCATTTTAAGTTAGGAAAAGCTACTAACTTTGTCAACAGGCCAAAATACTAAAACACAAAAAGTGGGCCTTTTGACTTCATGAAGTGTTCACCATATCAACATATAAGGAGCACATATATTTTTCTATATAAAAAAGTCACCAATAATCACAATCAGATGAATATTTAATTAGTTCACTCAGTGCAATGTTTAATAAAAGTAACTCTCTAAATGACATTTAATAAAGTTTTATTTAAAAAAAATTAATCAACATGTTTTGGGTCTTTTTTTAATAGTTTTCAGGCTATAAAATGCAGCCATACAGCCAACAACAAGGGGGCTCTGCACTCAAGCTGAAGAGCATAGTGCTCCAACTAGGAGTGTTTTACAAATATATTGTAAGCCCACCTTGGGTCATGGATTTAATGACTCAGGAGATTTACTGTTTTTTTATGTTGCAGAGGAGGCTGCTTCACTTCCTGCTGCTCAAGTATAAAAAAAGGCCTGGTGGTGCCACCCTTTTCTAGAGGTACCACCAAGCTCACAAAAATATAAACAAAAAAACATCACTGGGCACTATAGGGTGTTCCTTCAAGGAGCAGTAAATAATAAATGAGCGGCATCAGCATTAATTTAATATTATTTTTTTATTTTGTTTATATATTTATGTGGGTGTCCCGGTACACCCATATTTTAGTTTTTAGTGGGGGATTGCGGGGGGAGCCCCAGGGCTTCTGCAGCCCCAGCCCGCCCCCCCTTGCGAGAGCTGGCCCTTTTAAAAAAAAATATGTGGTGGGTGCCCACCAGAACACCCCAATGCTGGGCACATTGGGGCCACAGAGGGAGACTCAAGGCCCCTGCCAACACTGATGGCTGCCCAGCCAGCACCATACTGAATGCTGGCAGGATCCCACAAATTTCCTTTATTCCAGATGGGGCACGAGCAGCAGTTTTTTACTGCTACTGCCAGGCAGGAGCAAACTTCTGATCCCTGTTCAGGTGAGGGTAGGCAGTGTGGGCTCGCACCCTCCAGGTCTGAGAACCACAGTGTCCCATGGGTGGACTCCTTGGGCCACGATTAAATATCAGGTCCCCGGGGAATGGTTTCCTTTTGGCGATATCAGCTCAGGCAGGGGGCCATGGCCCCCTCCCCTTTTTAAATAAATTTAGCTCTGGGGCAATGGGGTCCCCGGCTCCTGACCATACTTGTGGAGGGGTCCCTGCACCCCCTTCACTTTTTTGAAAATAGGCCCGGGGGATGCGGTCCCCGGGGCCATAGAGGGTTCGGGGAGCAGGAGCTGCATGCCCTTCCCCTTATTATTACTTCAGTGCTGGGGGATTGAGTCCCCGGGGCCTCATAAAGGCACAAGGTGAGGGGCACATGCCCTGTTCCATTTATTATTTCATTGGCCCCAGTGGTTTGAGGTCGTCGGGGCTTGTAGAGGCTCAGGTAGGGGGGCTGAGTGCCCCTTCCCAAAAAATAACAATGCGCCCCCCCCCCTGGGTTATAGCCCACCCCAGAGGATATTTATTAAAGCATGGGAGCCCGTGCTTTTAAAAAATAATTGCTGCATATTTGCAGATCCACCTCAAATTTGCAGCAAATTTGTTTTAAAATATGGTTTTGGCCCAGGGGAGGTTTAATCAGGCCTAGGGGCAGGGCCAGGGTATCCCTATTCTGCCCCTTTATATTTTTATCTTTTTGTATCCTTTTTTACTAGGGCTCAGACTTAGTCACAAGTCCTAAGATGGCTGCCACCACATCGTTGTTGATATGGTGGCAGCCAATCAGATATCATCTCCTCCTCTGCATGAAATATACATAGTTTTTGAGCCTCAGTTGCTCAAAAACAACTAGTGAGCAGATTTACATCAAATTACAAAAAAGCATGCTTTCTAGAACAAGATCTAGCTTTCTGGCAAATTTGGTGTAAATCCGTTCTGCCATTTGTGCTGTAGCTGTGTCTAAAGTTCCTATGGAAAAATGAATGCGAAAACGCATTTTGGGGCCCTCTTTTTTCTCCTTTTTTAGCCCCTACTTGACGGATCACCCCGAAGCTTTCCAGGAAGGAGCTGAGATGAGAGAGCATTTTGTTTTGGAAAGTTTCATCAAACAGCGAGAAAGGGTAATACCCTTTCAAACATAGAGTGACGCATAAATTTATGCAAAAAAGAAGCAGAGAATTCTGGGTAGATCTCAAGTTTAGGTGGAAAGCTGCTCCTGTATAGTGCACCCTCAACACCAGCAACACAGTGCCATCCACACCGAGATAAAAAGGGACAAAGTATTTTGCCATTCTACAGCAAAGTTTTCAAGCATAGGATTAGCACAGTGCTATCCATGCCGAGCTGAAAAATGGCAAAAGCCTTTTACCACTCCAGGTACAGTATTACAGCTTTGAATTGGTAAAATACCGACATGAAATAAATAAAAACAACACCTGGCAAACATTTCACTCTCATTAGAGCTCTTCAGAGAGGTATAGCTTTGCCCAGTCACAAGGGAGCACCCAGTATAAGTCAAAACAATACCCTTTCAGGCATAGAGTGACGCATAAATTATGCAAAAAAGAAGATAGAAAAGCATACATTGAGGTGAGAAAATTTAGATTGTCGCTGGTGTTGAGGGTGTTCTATACAGGAGCTGCTTTCCACCTAAACGTGAGAACTACCCAGAGTTCTCTGCTTTTTTTTTGCATAATTTATGCATCACTCTATGAGTAATGTTATAGTTAGGAGAAATGTTGAGTAACAATGTTACTTTTTAAACTCTAAAAACCACAGAAATTCACCAGGTACAGCTATCTTAAGTAACTATAACTTGTTCCCTAAGGTAACTATAACTCACACCCCCACCAAACACAGTTTACTCATCAATAATTTCAGTGCAAATGTTGCAGTGATTTTTTTCAATGATGTCATAGAAGATGTCACGAGTGATGTAATATGTGCGGTAATTAGCAGTGCACAATGAGGGTGTGAGTCATAGTTACCTTGGGGCATGAGTTATAGTTACTTAAGATAACTATAACTGGTGAATTTCTGCATGTAAAGCCAACCTCCCACCTCACTCGGCTGGCACGGGTTTGGCCACAGGCCAGGCTCTGAGGCCAACCCCTCAAAGGCAACCAACTCCATGCTGTGCAAGGTCTTTGGCGGTGGATGGTGGTGGGTCAGCGACAGGGCCTGGACACAGGCCAGGCACTGTGGCCAACCACCACAGGCAGCCAAACCTTCTTCTCCTCCCTTCACACCCAACACCCACCATATAAAAAACACCCTATATATAAAGCAGATATATCATCCTTCTTAAAAAATTACTAATAATGTTAATCAAATCTATATTTAAAAATTGACTTAAAAATATTTAATAAAGTTTTATTGAACTACATGTCCATGACTATTTCTTTTTACATAGATTTTATTATTACATTTTGGGGATGAAAATGTGAAAATAAATAGTCAGAGATATATTAGGTTTTCTTTAGGAAAAAAAAACATTTACACCCCAAAACATACAGTGGTAAATATAACCACATGAAGTACTTGTATTTTATGTGATCTGTCTTTTCACATATAAAATTCAACATCTCCCAACGTGACACTCCAATCCCAGCTGTAGACCAAAAGCTCCAGATTGGGAAATGCATTAGGAAAAAAATGATAAATTCTCCTAGGTTCATGGCTTCAATGATGCATAGACCTATATTTTTTTTCTAGTGTTGCCTGGGGGCAGCAGATCTCCCTACAGCCTCCACCCCTCACAGCATTAAAAAAAAATTGGGGCGATCTTTCTGACCCTTCTAAGGACATCACCAAAAACAAAATATATGTATGTAGCCCTCCCAGGGCATTATGGGGCGCTCCTTGAAGGAGCAGTGAATAATAAATGAGCAGTTGTGTTTATTTTCTCTGGGTGTCCCAGTGGTGGCCAACCCCCCATGTAGCCAACCCCACATGTGCATGGCTGTTGGCCATGCACAATGGGGGGGGGTTAGCCACAAGGCCTGGCCTGCAGCCAGGCCCAGTGCCCAACTTCTTAAGAGTAGCCAACACACGGGCCCCCTCCAGAGGCCGCTTTTGGCCCCGGGGACCCCATTCTCCGGGGCCTGGCACATTTTTTAGGGGGAGAGAGGCATGTGCCCCCTCCCCAGGCCACTTTTGGCCCTGCACATTTTGTGGGTAAGGTGTACATGTCCCCTTCCGTGGGCCAAATTTGGACCCCCGGGACCCAACTGCTGAGGCTCACCACTATATTTATGGGGAGGAGGCACATACCCCCCTCCCCAGGCTGGTTTAGTCCCCTGGAGACCCCATCTCCTGGGGCCTGGCCATATTCCAAAGGGGGAGGGCAGCACACAGCCCCTCTCACTGGGCCGCTTTCAGCACTAGTGACCCCATCCTCCAGGGCCCGGCCGCTAGATAAAGGAGGAGGGTAGTGCTCGGCCCCCTCTCCAGCTACTTTTGGCCCCAGGAACCTCATACCCGGGGCTCGGCCATAATAAGAAAGGTGGAGGGGGCACGAAGTCCTTCTTCTAGGGCCGATTTTGGCCACGTGGACACCATCCCCAAGGCCTGGCCAACAAAAGATGGGTGCTCTGGTGCCCACCCAGGGCACCCACCACACTATGTTTGGGGACTGCAGGGGGAGCTCCAAGACCCCCTTGGCCCCAGTCAGCTCACCGCCTCCAGTGGGAGCCAGCATTGCCCCTGCCCTCAGGGAGCAGCTAAAAATGCTGCTTCCTGAGGTTGGGAGCAATCTTTTCATCTGTTTCCCTGCCCACTTCACTGCGGGCAGGAAAACAGATCAAAAGCCTGCTATCAGCGGGCGGGAGCATCTTTCATGCTTCTGCCCACTGGGAGAAGACTTGGTGTTTGCTTCTGCTTGGCGGGAATTTTGAAATTGCTCCCACCAAGCGTGAGCAAACACAGGTTTCCCTGTGTGTGCCAGTGCAGGCAGATAAACCACTATTTCCCGGGGATGGGTTCCTGTGATATAGCCAGAGCCAGCCCTGGGGAATAGGTCCCAAGGGCTATAAATGGCTTGGGGGGCTGCACGGCCCCCTTCCTATTTCATGCACTGGCGGGCCCAGAGGAATGGGATCCCCAGGTACCAAATTGGCCTGAAAGGGGGCCACGTGCCCCCTCCCCCTTTCTTAATATGACAGGGCCCTCCTCAACCTTTACTTAGCAGCTGGGCCCTGGGGGATGGGGATTCCAGTGCCAAAATCTGCTTGGTAGGGGGGGACTCACATGCCCTTCTCCCCCCAAATGTATCTATTTTCCCCAGGACCTGGCTCACACAGGGGACATTAAAAAACAAGCATTTTTTCTTCACAGCAAAATAAATAAATAACTATTTTGTCCCCAGATGGGTCCATGTGGGACCCCATCACCAGGCGTAAGGGGTCAGTGTATTCCTACCCTGCCCCTTGTATTTTTTCCCTTTTTATCTTGGCACGCGACTGAGTCCGAGTCCCAAGATGGCTGCCACCACTTCCTGGTTAAAGTGTGGCAGCCAATCAAGTCAATGCTGTTGTCACGTAGAACCGCGGATCCACCATGGTGGATCTGTGGTTGATCCACATTTCTAGATATACATATATATATATATACATATATATTTTCTAAGCTATGACAGATATGCAGCAATAGACTGTGCTTAAATGGTATGGCATTGATAAAAATGCAGGTTTTATTTATACACTATTGTTGACAAAATTTATTTTATTTTTTATGCATAATATTTTTCAACAGCAACATGTAAGCAGAAAGGTCTGTTTTTCTTGCTTTGCCCGAGGATTAAGAGCACGGTATCAGGTCTCATGAGTCTTTTCTTTATATTGTTTGTTTGTGCAAGGATTGTTTTTAAGGGCAATAGGGCACTGTCACTTTGTGTAAATCTGGATAGAGGAAGACCGTTCTGGTCAAAACGTGTCAGCCATAATAAACAAGTAACCTGAAACAACCTCTGGAGTGCGAGTCTTACTGGCATCTCATTGATTCTGAGACACAGGTGCAGCTGAGATTTTTTACAGGGTCCTGTGTCCTGCAATTCGGCACCGGCCTCACGAGGTGGATGTGGCCGGGTAAAGTACACAGGGAGAGTGAGATGCGGATATATATATATATATATATATATATATATATATCTTTCAACAAAATATCCCCAGTTGAAGATGCACTCGAAAAGCAGATGAATTCCACTGATTCTTTTAATAAAAGGAAACTGCCATTTTTATTCAGATGCATTTCATTGCCTTACACGTTTCAGAGCAGGCAACTCCTTGGTCACAGGCTCCATGATACTGCACAGAAATTGTGAAATATATATATGTGTGTGTGTGTGTGTGTGTGTCTGTGTGTGTGTGTGTGTGTGTGTGTGTGTGTGTGTGTGAATTCAACTCCCAAGCCTTCTTAAACTTCACTTCACTCCATTTTGGTTTTCAGCTTCAAAATAGGAAACAGCACTTATCTGGTATGGTTCCAGTTATCTTTTTATTTATTCGTTTAAAAAAACCAAAGTGCTATGTGCTGAATTCGCCAGACCAATATGCATATATTTATATGTACATTCACTGAAAAAAACTGAGGTTAAGGTACTGTTATAGGGCCTGAAAGACAATGACGGTGGGACTGCCACCGCAGCACGTCGGTGGTGGTCCCACCACCAACAGCCCTTCGGACCGACCACCTCATTACAATGCTGGCGGTCGAACCCTTGTCTGTCGGGGGATGGACCACCAGCACCACCAGGATAAGTGATCCCAATAGGGCGGTAGTTGGAATCATTATCCCGAATGGAGGCGGTGCCGAGGCCGGCACTGCCGTCAGGATTACAATGTCCCTTTCTGACAGCCTTTTCATGGTGGTCTGACTGCCATGAAAAGACCATTAAAAAGGGACTTTGGGGGCCCCAAACAGGGCCCCTGTCCCTCCTGGTCCACTGCGAAGTGGTCCTGCCTCATGCACCGTGTGAAATGCACCACATGGTGCATGGCACACAGTGCATGGATGTGCACAAAGTTCTCCTTTACACTGTGGTTTGTGCTGGGGCCTTTTTCCTTGGCTGCAGCACAAGCCGCAGTATAAAGAGCATTTTCCGACAACCAGCACGGCAGTCCTATCCTAATGTGGTGGTCGGACCGCAGACTGCTTGTCGGGCATTCTCCTGACCACAGCGCAACGCGGTCGCCGGTCCGACCGATCGTTATCCAAATAAGGCCCAAAAAAAACCTTAGAGATTCACTGAAAAACACAAAGATTAAAGTAACATTATAGTTAGGTGAATGTGTCAACATTAATGTTTTTAACTTAAGAAACACAAAAATTCACCAGTTATAGTTAGCAGTGCTAGCTATAACTTGAGCCCCCACCATGCACTGCTTATGACCTTACATATTACATCACTCATGACATGTTTGATGACATCATTTATGACATCACTGATGACATCTCAAATGTCAATGATGACATCACGGATGACATCATCCAAGCTTCTTTTGTATACATTGCTCTATAAACAGATATAGCATAGCTCAGGATAATATGAAGCCTCATTACTGCTCTCATAAATACAACCCCCATACCTTGTGTTATGTGCAACACTGACCCTATACCATACACTTCATGGGCAGCGGATTTCATGTTGACTATGAACCACAGATGAAAGGGTAACCTGTCCTGCACACGGTGTTGAATCTGTATACAACTGTTCATGGAAAACCACGTTCCTCCAGATACTAAAGCCAAGTTACATATGTAATGCCCTATTATGGACAGTCTTTATCTGTATGAAACCCCTGACAGCTACTGAACCTACATTCAGAAAAGAAGTTGATATGAGTAGAAAAGAGAGTACTGTAAACAGTAGTCACTCTATGGATAGATTTTAGACTGATTCTGAACCACACTGTTTGCAGACAGTGAAACTCTCATGACTAATGCACTACAGAGTATTAAAAAGTATCTACTAAGAACAGTGTACACTACATGCAACACTCGGCAAAAAAAATACTATTCACTTAAAATAACCTAGGTCTGAAGCTGCTAAAGATCATACTGCCTGCAGCCTTTACACTTTGGTGAAACCTTTACAGATAGTCCATCTTCTGAAGCAAAACAAGCATGCATACATAGGTTAGTTCCTGGTGAACAGTCTTCTATGTTATGTAGAAATTGTCCTGCTGAGACGATTCTGTCTAATAACTCAAGACTGCTTACAATACTTTGGGGCATATTTATGAAATTATCATGCAGAGCAGCAAGCTACCTTGCTGCGCTGCATGATAGGAAAAGAGTAGGAATATGCCGTACTTGACAATATACGACACATTCCTGTAATTTCCTAGCGCTGGCGTACAATGTGCTGCCTAGCCCCATTGCAGGCACCCTTGCACCATGGTGGAAGGGTGCCTGTGTTGTAAGCAGGATTGTTTTTTGTGCAGGAAGGGACACCTCCTACACAAAAACAATCCTGAGAGGCATTTTCCTCTTTCTATGGGTGCTGCAGAAAGCACACGTAGAAAGAGGAAGCAATGAGGAGAACTAAAGATATTTCTTCTTATCTTCTCCTGAAGAGGCATAGCTTTTAATGCATTCCCAGGTCTACCACTGATTGTAAATCTGGGAATGCGCCAAAATCCATGGGTGGATGTGTGGGTACACCCACCCTCTAGCCATGGAACACCTTAGCGGTGCAGGGTAACGCAACAGAGTAATGCAATGGAGCGATTTGCTAAGAGTTGCATCACTCTTGCACCCTATTGCATGGAGCAAGGGCGACACAAATCTTTCATAAATATGCCCTTTAGTATCTACCACACAGAATATTTGTCCTGTTGGAAGCGTTTTCTGCAGAAACCAAAAAACTTGTGTGGAACATACTGGACACAAGTCGTCACCTGTCATCTGCAAACAGAGTTACTCTTCAATACTAACACTTATAACATGTTCAATACCTCTACACACCTATGATGTATTAGAAGCACATGTGATTTGAAAACACTTACACCCATTTGCTGGACACAGGATGTACACAATTAGATAGAAAAGTAAATGGTAGTTGCTTGCCACTATGTAAACTATAAAACAAACTAACACAAGCATTGGATGATGGCATCAGTGATGTCATCAATGATGTAATTTGAGATATCATCACTGATGTCATAAATGATGTCATAGAACATATCATGAGTGATATAATATGTGAGGTCATAAGCAGTGTTGCATGGCATGGTGGGCACAAGTTATAGTTAGCACGAGGCCCCTCTCCAAGCCATTATAGTCTCCAGGGAGCCCACCCGAGCTCAAAACATACAAAAAAGTGGGGTCACGCGGGCCCCCTCCCGAAGTCTATTCAGTCCCTGTGGACCCCTTCCCCCAGGGCCTTTTTTTTTTAAAGGAAGAGCCATTATTGGCCCAGGGGACCCTATTACCTGGTGCATGTACTATTAAAGGTGCTTGCCCTGGAGCCCACCCCTCTCCCATTATTAAAGCAAAGCGGCCCCGGCTGTCATTTTCTTTTTTTACAATCCTGTGGGAGTCCCGCATGATCATGCCAATTTCCCCCTATTTTGTTTCATTTTTGGTCCCTCTGGGTTCCCCCCATGGGGTATCTCTACCCTACCCCTTCTATATTTTTTTAAAAATATGTTGAGGAGAGGGGACCAAGTCCCCGAGTCCTGTAATGGCTGCCAGGAACATTTTTCTCATGTTGCTGGCAGCCAATCAGAGCGCTCGCTCCCGCGGGACTCTAACTCCCATATGATCTAGATGGCCCAAGGGAAATAAAGCTCCCTGGGCCAATCAGAACAATCTGTTTTTAAATTGGCGCTCCCGCAAGAGTTTCTCAAGACTCTCGAGAATCCACCTGTCCAGATATACAATTATTTTTTAACCTTCATTTCTCCTAAACTTCTGAATATGTTTACACCATATTACAAAAAAGCACAATCTGCGATCAAATTTTGTGTAGTTCTGTTCAGCAGTTTTTGCTGTAGCCAGTCTTAAAGAGGTCTAAGGAAAATGGATGGGAATTTTGTGTTTTGGGATCTCCCTTTTGTCTTGGGCCCGGCTTGACGGTTCACTCTAAAACTTGACATGTCAAAAGTGGCACCTTTTTGGAAAGTTTTGTGGAGATTCATCAAACAATGCCAAAGATATTAGCAGCACAAAAAATGCTTTTATATTGCAACAGCTGACCTAACTATAACTGACTAGCGGCAACCACTACTTGGTAATATATATTAATAAATTAAAATAAACAATTAATAAAATAAAAAGTTATAACCCATTACCTCCTCAAATTAAGGGGCTCATTATGATGTTGGCAGTCCGACCGCCAACCGCTATTGTGGCGGTGAGGAGAACAGATGACAAGCAGTCGGCAGTCGGACCACCAAATTAGGATGCGACCGCCATGCTGGCAGTTGGAAAAGTGCTCTTTAACATGACGGGTTGTGCTGCTGCCCTGGAAATGGGCCACAGCACAAGCTGTAGTCTAAAAGAGCACTTTGTGCACATCCATGCACTGTGTGCCATGCACCATGAGGTGCATGGCAAACGGTGCATGGATGTGCATGGGGGCATTACATGTGCAGCACAGGCCACTTTGCAGTGGCCCACTAGGTCCCTTTCCAACAGCCTTTTCATGGTGGTCGGACTACCATGAAAAGGCTGTCGGAAAGGGACAGCCATAATCCCGACAGCGGTGCCTGCCTTGGCACCGCTGCCATTCAAAGGATACAATTCAGACCGCCACCCCGACGGGATCATAGATCCTGTCGGAGGCGGCGGTCCCCCCCCCAATGGTTTCGGTCCAATTGCCTGAATCATAATGCAGCGGTCGTACTGAAGGGCTGTCTGTCGGTGGGACCGCCATCGACGGCCTGTCGGTGACAGTCCCACCGACATCAAAATCAGCCCTTAAGTTTGTATTACATTTCAAAATAATATAAATATAATAATTTGAGTTGTAAATATTAATTATTTACAGTAATTTAAAAATAAAATCACCTATCCTAACAAACATTTTCAAATTGTATTGTTTTCTATGGGAGTGTGCTGTAATTCCAGTGGTTGTCCATATTTGTTAACTGGCTTACTGCAAGGCTGGAAAGGAATACATTTAAGACTGTTTTGACATTATCAGGGCTGTAGTAAATGTAGTAGTGTAGTTTGTGAATTGCAGTGGTCTTACTCTTTTGTGGGTGTATATTTTGTGTTAGCATGCTCCTTAAACCCACTCATTCTGTAATTATTATCCACCATTATCCCCTTACTACCTATGGTCCCTCCCACATTTACTACAGAAACATTTACCTATTTGGAGGAGATCTTTGTACCTGTAGGTTAGTGAATTCCATTTTGTAGCAAGTAAATAGTACTACTGGGGTACTACTTTACATACTCCCAAATGCAATATGTGAAACAGTCCCCTAAATATTAATTAGAATTAAGACTCATGAAATATGCATAGATTTCATGTTAAAATCAGAATATTAGTGTTTTTTATTTCCTTTAAAACCATTCAGTTGATTTATTATGCTCTTTTTAATATTGTATGCATAATTATGAGCGAGTTGTTTCTTCATAAGCTATTTCATCCTGTTTTCTGCTGCCGTACTGGATTCATTTTCTGAATCCATCAACGCCTTGAGCAGACACTGGAAATGAACAGAACTGAAGTACTAGGCACATGTACATTGTTTGAATGCAAATACGTATGAATGCATATTCCAACACTCGGTCATGCTGTGATGAAAATTGTACGTTTTATGTAATTTATACCTAATAAATTAGGGTTATTTCTCTAAACATTGAACGTTGTCTTTTTGTCAATCAACACTCCAAAATCCACATAGAAGTAGAAGACGTGCTGCATGTGTACTGGCACAACTTTCAAGAAATAGGTGCCGACAGTACAAAATGGCGTTGTATCATGCTATTGAAATACCCAAATGCATTTTTAAAAGAACTGTTTGCTCAGCTGTAACACATACATGACCTTAGCAATGCATCAAATGTACAATTTATGTGAAACATATGCAGCCACAATTTGTATGTCAAAAATAGATCATTATCATGCTGTATTTAATACAATAACCAATGGTGTGTAGTACTCTTTGCGTGGTGTTGGATGAACACGGTGCCCTGTATGCCTTGTTGCTTTATTTTTGGTGATAAGGATTCTGTTTTTGATTATTCATCAATTAAAAGGTGCATAAAAGAATAATATTGTTTTGTGATTATTATATTTTGCAAAACTAAAAATATATATTCTTTCTGAGCTACTTTGTTTTAAAGATAGCGGGAATAAGGAAAGGATAGTATGAAATTATGCTTCAGTTATATACATTTTCAAGCTATTACTGTGTAAAACGAACAAACAAATGCGTAAATGTCCTATGACGCTAACTCTTCTTGAAACACATCTCACATACTCATTTGGACCCACATTTCACAATATTTGTTGCACTGTGGCGCACCAATCAAAGTTGCTGTGCTGAGTTGCGTCAAAGGAAGAGAGAAAAATGCAGTGGCGGCTAGTGACATTTGAAAGTGGTAAGGCAGAAAAGCAAAATACAGCACAAAGCTAGAGGTGCTGATTGCACTTTGTTTGCAGGCACAATGTCACTAACCAGACAGGTCGTATTCAGTTGACAACATTAAGTGCATTTTAAAAAGGAGCAGCTTTTGAAGGTGGTCAAAGAGCATAGAGCGGTTCTGAAAAGGCAGTGTTGGGATATAAAAATAAGGAAAATATTACAACTACACTCTACAGGTGAATTGTATGGGCTGATTCAGCAACCCTTTTCTACTTATATTTCATGGTCACGGAAATAAAACAGGCCTTGGCAGAACCAATAAATCTGGCTACTTCCCACGTGTATGAGCTTTTTCATTGCTTGATAGAATATCATAGTCTGATAGGTTTATGGGTGTGGCTGTGTGGGTAAGTTAGTGGGTGAATGTGAGAATGAGATGTTGGTTGAGTGGAGGAATGAGCTGGTAACTGAGTACATAGTAACTGGATGAATGAGTGAATAACTGAATGGATGAATGAGCGGGTGAGTGCATGGATGATAGTTGAATACATAATGGATGCATGAATGGATCAGTGGATGAGTACATGCATGGCTGAGTGAGTGAGCGCAGGGATCGATAGAGACGAGTTGCTCCAGTTGTACAAGCTACAGCATCATACAACAATTATAACAATGTAATAAAACTGCTAAGAATTAAAAAAAATTATGCCAGTTTGAGCATTACAAGCAATCTGGGCACTACTGTTCCACGTTGCCCACAGAATATGTAAAATAAGCTACCGTCATCATCGGGCTGCCACTGCCCCTTTCTGTCTCATTCTTTTCCTCACTCTCTCCCTCACTTGTGTCCCTCCCTTTCTCTGTAGCTTCTCTCTTGTCCTTTCTTTCCTTCTACCTCGCTTTACGATTGTCTCTTTTGCTCTCTCATTTATTTTCTATGCACTTTTTCTCGCTGTTTATATCAAGGATACATCTCTCTTCCCCGTCAATCCAATTTTTTTACCCCTCTCTTTTTTCTGCCTCTCTCAATTGCTTTTCCTCGTGCAAGTCTCTTTTTCTGTTTTTCATGTTTGCGTGCGCTGCACTGCTTCAGTCTCCAGCACTAGTCCTTTATGTTTGCTGGGGTGCTGCTCCAATTTCTCTGTGGCTTTATTTTCGTGCCCCTCTTCCTCTCTTTCAATATCAAGCTAAATTGTAAATTGTAAATATATTTTATTTGTGTAATTAATATCTTTGAAATACCTTTCTCTTAGGCTCCCTCTTTTCTCGCTCGCCGCCTCTCTGCCTTCATATTTTATTCCATTTGTTTCTCCCTCTGTGCTCCACACTCTCTCCCTGCTTCAGTCTTCCTCTTCTGATTTTCTCTTTGCCTTAGTTATTCTTATGCATGTGCCCTCTCCCCCGCTGTGCAAGCTATGCTCTGTGCTCTTCTCTCTTTAACATGACTGGCCACTGAGAGTGTTGCTATTGAAATACTGTTCGCACCGTCTATGGCGGTCGCAAATTCCAGTCTCTGACTAGCCAGTGGGGGGCTGTGTCCATTGACTCTCCCTGAATGCCATACTGTGAAAGGACAATGACGGTTACTGCTACACTGGTGTGCTGTGTGCCAGCTTCTGTCAGGAGGGCCTATGTCAAATGGCATACTAAGCAGGATCGCGCCATACCTCAACATGTGCGATTCCACTCCAGACACTATGAGGGTGTCCGTTCCGACTGCAGGCAGCACACAGCCAATGAACCTAACCAATCCTGCAGCTGCTCTCATGCTGGTTTCAGCATGAGAGAAGCGCCAGGATTGGGTGGAGCAGGCTAATTCAGTGCTCCTTTTGAGACTGGGGGGGCTGTGTCTGCAATCTGCCCGGCTGCTTAAAACAGCTCAGATTAGAGCAGTCAGAGGTGCGCTTGTTGGGCTAGCCATGGAAAGAGACCTGACCAATCCGACATGCGCACTTCAAGCTTTTAGGCAAGCCAAGCCATCCTTGATCCTGCTGTCAATCAGCAGGAATAGCCCCACCACATCTCTTGCAATTGAGCTGAAACTGCGGCACAGTCTTAAATCATGGTAATGTCCTCATGATCAGCATTTTATTAATTTACTTATGCTGCCTGCTGCGCCTGCAGCAGATGGGGCAACGCTCCTCCGCCCCAAAGGAGGAACTGTCGTTGGAAAAATGCACCATATCTACTAAGATATGCCACATTTTTTTCTCCTCGATCACTTGCGCAATTTATGCTACCATGCACCAGTGCACACACCCAGTGCCATAATGCAAGGGTGTCTGTGTTTTCTAGGGAGGGAACCCTTTCAGTCCATAAACTATCCTTTAAGATACTTCCCAGTTTGTATGTGTGCTGTATAATGTAGCATACATGCAAATTGGGAAAAATAAGAAGAAATTAAAACAATTCTCCTCATTATGCCTGCCTCGAGGAGGCGTAAGTTTTTGGCTCAAATCCCTATCTAAGAATGTCAGTAGATAGAGGTTTGTGTCAAAGTCCATGAGTGGTTGAATGGGAACACGCATATACCACTCATGGAAAGCCCGCTTGACGCAAAGTAGCTCAAAGTAGAGCATAGTGCAACTTTGAATTACTTTGGGATACTTTCCAACACAAATCCTGGTTTGCTTTGGATAGTAAATCCCAACCCCAACACTTTGCTTGGGGATACACACAGGACCATATTATCAAGAAAGGCGCAAACATTATCGCCGCTTTAGCGGCAGGAAACTACAGCTAAAGCGGCGATAAGGGGCTTGATAATATGCCTAGAGAATTCCAATGGAAGCCCAGGTTTGATGTCCTTGACACCAGAACCTGGGCTTCTATTGGAATTCTCTAGGGCATATTATCAAGCCCCTTATCGCCGCTTTAGCGACAGTTTGCGCCTTTCTTGATAATATGGCCCACAGTGTTAGTAAATCTAGGCCATGGTTTAGCCTGCATAGTCTCCATTATTGTGGAGACACAGTGTGAATACATAAACATACCAATACTAAAAGCACCAAATAAATGTTTGTTATACATGGCTGATATGTTTTTAAATCAAAATATTCATGTTTTTGAAACCTAATATTTAATCGGTTTCATTATTTAATATGTTACTAACATTTTCATGTTGTAATATTTCCAATTATATTTTCATAATTTAATGCATTGTATGTTTTAATAATAACAAATGCTTCAATGTCATATTCAAAATGTCGAAAGAAAAACTCATTCAGGGAAAGAAACATTTTATATCAAGGTAAGCACAGATATTTTTGCATAAATCATTAGAAAGCACAGAAAACAAGTATTAGTAAAGACAATAGATCAGGCATTGTCGGCCAGACTTTTGGCTTTGTCAATGCTTGTTTTGTCATGTCTTTTGCAAATATTCATTGTTGAGTAAGCTGCCGGACCACTGTCAATCTGAAAAAAGCAATACCTAAAAGCAAAATTATATTTTGCTTTCTGACAACACACATCTCCTTAGTAGTCCCTAGAACGGAAAGGAACTCATTTGTGTGTGGATGTGCTCCTTGTGAAAGCACAAAATGCCATCACTCGCAGTGAAGTTAGCCAATGGCTGAAATGGGCTGAACTATTGCTCCATGCTGTATGCTGTGGTGGATGTTAGAAAAATGTGAATGGCACCATAAATGACCAATGAATGAAGAGTGCCGTAGGCTGAAAGCCCCTATACGTATTTATATTGTATACATAATTTTTGTAAAATCAAAAGGTCTTGACCAGCGCCAGCATTTAAAAAACGTGACTTTTTTTATTAATTCATAAAAAAAATGTACAAGCATTTGTATTTTACATGTTATAGCTTTTTTCTGAGAATACTGTAATGAAGGATTTATGTGTGAAGATAGTCCACAGTTGCTTAGAGTCGAGGTGCAGACCTCAAAGTCTAGAGTAACAAGTGAAATGTTTAGCATCTCCTGGATAGGTTGACATTATTGTCCAAAGATCCAAGCTCATATGTTGACATTAATTCTCTCCTTTCTTAGAGGTCGTTTTTCCTCTGGGTGGCATCAGATGAACCTACAGAACAACCCGTGTGTAGTGACAGTTGAGGGACAGAATATAGGACAGGAGGTTTGTTGTCAGGGGCTGTGACAGTGTTGAGCTCTTCATGACCCTGCCACCCTGAGATGTTGTAAGGGAGGTGGTGGCAGAAGATGGTGTTTTGCCACGAATTGCAGATGCAAAATCCAGTACTACCCCAGTCAGTGTCTTAAAGCCTGGAACGCGCTTCCGTTTGTCCTGCGTAGCATCCAGGACACCTCTCTTTTAAAAAAAAAACTGAAAACATTCCTCTTCAACTAGGCTGGCCGTTTTCACCTCTCAAGGTTCGCGCTGGGACACTCTTGTAGTATCTGTGCGCGGTATAAATGGAAATAACATAACATAACAATGACACACTGCTGGGTCCTGACTTTGATGCTCCTTTCTTGGGGGCTGTCCTGTGTCTATAGTAGTGTATTAATTTGTCCCACGTTGCACAACCTTTCCGGATTTTATTTACATTTTGAAACACAGTCTTTTACACACTCTTAGGTAACACATGCATCACTACGCTAAACCTGTGCAGGATGGACTTGCACAAGCACATGGCACAATGCAGCATCACAAGTATAAGTTATTGCCATGGCCACTGAACTCATGCGATTCTGCAGCCACTGCTTTTTTTTTTGCATAATTATGGATTTGCCACATATTCTGCAGATTTTAACCCAAAAAATATTTGTTTCTAGCTCGAACAAATCAAAAGTTACTAAAAACATTGTGACATATGTTTGCGTGCATGGAAGGCCCTTCACAAAGGTTAGCTGGTCATCTTTCAGTCGCTTATTTCTGTATTTGGTTGGTAAACTGGTACTAATGAGGTGAAAATATTGCCAAAACAGGATCCATGTGTAAAAAAATTATAAAATAATGAAGCAACAATATGAAAAAATGTGCAGTAGTATGCCACAATTTGGCTATTCTTGCTGCATAATTTAGTCAACCCTGACACATAATTTGGTGTTTTCCCCTACTGCATAATTCCATTTGTCCTGGGAATTGTTGTTTAGCTTTTTTACAGCACACAGTGTGCCATTACCATAATTCCATTGAATATATAGACACTGACAAATGTTCTCCCACACACTCTCTCACTCACCTTCTCCTACAGTCTTGCTCCACACACACACACGCACACACGCACACACGCACACACACATTCAGGCCATATATTCTGTTGCACTCTCTCTGTCTCCTCTATGCCCCCAACCAACAAACCATTCAGGTTCAGAACAGACCTCTCTATTAGGAAGTTAAAAATGTATAAAAACATTTTAAAAAATGCATTGGGGAAGAGGCTAGTAGCAAACTGCAGATCAATTGGATTTTTGTGCTTTTTTAGGTCTGGTGTTATCCAAGACCTTTTGATTTTATGAAAGTTATGTGTGTTACATAGTTATAGGGCTTTTCATTCAGGAGTCCTCCATTAGTCTGTTGTTGTGTCATTCACATTTTTCTTCCACCCATTCCAGCATGTATCATGGGCCAATGAGTCAGTCCTCTTCAGCCACTGACTGACTTCACTGTAAGTTACAACATGATGCCTTTTCAGAAGGAGTACAGCCACACAAAAAAAGTTTTTCTTTTTGGAGCCTGGAACTAGTAATTTGTGTTTTTTGCAGACCAAGAAATATTTTTGCTTTCAACCAGTTTTTTTTAAATGTTTTTATATTGATGAGGGCACACCAGCTTACCCAACAAAATATTTTTGCAAACCCACCACAGGAAAAAAACTGAATTGCCAAAGCCAAAAGGCTGGCGGCTAGCACCAGGCTGTATGGCTTTGCTAATGTTTGTTTATTTTTGGAGCATAAAGATCCCTGCTCGACCAAATTGTGTGATCCAATGAAAATACTTTATTTCACTGAACCTCCATTTTGTTCATTATTACATGAGAGCACCTTCAAACACGTGACTGCAGGATGTGCGCTATACAGAAACCTGTTTTGTTTATTTCTTCAATTATAGCACAAATCAAGCCGCCAACTAATGCATATACGATAATAGACTTACCTCATAGTTCAGTAGCATTCATTGTTATTAGGACAGGGCCAGGAATGTAAGGTGAAACACTTCTGTGTGTTAAGGAAATACTTTCTTGAATTTTGAATGAACCTTATCCTACTCTAATATGTATGTTGAATGATTTAGAGCTGGAGCCAACCCTTAGCTCTACTCTACTGATTAAATTCTTGGCTCGTCCACCTCTACTCTGAGGTATTCCTTCTCCTGTATTGCTATATTCTGGGGTCAGTGCATTAAAAATTATTGAAATAGGGAATGTCATTGTAATTGAGTATTTCTTATGTTGCTCTTTTCCAGCCTTCCACATTACTTCGTGGTTTTGTACAGACCCTACGTGATGCATCTGTCTGTCACCAAAGCAAACATATAAGCTGCTAAATGTACACAAGAACTACATTTTATCTTTCCTTTCTCAGGTTTGCTCAGTGCCATTGGCATATACCATCCTCCGTTCTTGAATGTCCAACCAATAGCATGTTTTGCATTGTGTGGCTTGTCAGCCACTTTCCAACATTTCAATCATTCAGTCATCACGTGCAGACTGTGAATGAGGATTCAGTCTAATGAACACTATCAAGTCTAAATCAAAAACCTGACTGGAGGAGAATCACTTGTTTATGCTGATGAGGACAAAAGCCAACTTCTTAAATGGCAAAGTGGACCTTGAAAGAGTTTATCAGCACTGGAAGAATGGCAAGGACCGGTGAGAGAAGCAAATGTGTCACACATCTAGTGATGGTGTAATGAAGTAGACATGGCAGCAGGAAATGGATGAAGTAAGGGTCTGGGTTTATTAAGTACAAGGACATAAAGAAAACCCCATCCAGCATCAAACCCTGCAGCTGCCAAGTGACAAGCTGCTTACAAACTATTCACAAGATGCCCATTCCACATTCTAGGCTGCGTAGCCTAGAAACAGTAATAACATTCCATATGCTCAGAAAGGTAAGAACACTACATCACCTCCCCCTTTATAACACAACAGAGAGGAAGGTAAAAGTATACCATACAGTGACTACAGAACTAAACAAAATCTTGATATCTAGCTGGACGTTATATGAGCCTACGAGGTCTGGCAGAATTCTCTTGTGACTTGGCATCAGAATCCTCTGACACAACACAGGGTTGAGATCTCGCGACCTGGCATTTTGCCGCTCTATTCAGGTTCCATACTTTATGATCATTGGTACGAACAGCATTGTTAAACACCTTAATCACTTTAAAGGGAATACTGAACTTTGAACCAGACTTGCCTAAGCGAGGCGATTTTATTTTCACCCAATCACCCACCGAAACACTAGTGTTCTTAACAGCTTTCCTCTGATCATACCATCGTTTTCTCTTCTCTTTGATCATTCTCTCCCTATCTCTCCATCCTTCAGTACACATGGCATCTTTGTCAACGGAAATGCTCTTCGACTGACCCAGAAGGGACACACCTCTGTGCTAGGAGTTCTCTTCTTAAACAATTGGAAGGGAGACACACCCGTAGACGAGTGCGGGGTAAACCTGTATTCTTTCACTTTCTTCTTCATTGCTGTCTCCCAATCAGTACCCGTTGCTATAGCCTGCTGCAAGGTCTCTTTCAAGACCTTTACAAACCTTTCAACAACCCCATTACATTCTGGGTGATAGAGAGCTGCTTTTTGTGTTTGATCCCTCTTGATGACAAGAATTCTTCCACAATGGAAGAGGTAAATTGCACACCATTATCTGATAGTAAAGACTTGGGGAAACCTTCTCTTTCAAAGAGAGAGTCCAAAAACTCAATAATCACAGAAGATACAATAGAACTCACCACTTGGATTTCAGGACAACGAGAAAACATGTCCATACACACTAGGACATAACGGTCACAAGATTTGAGCTTAATGGGACCTAAAATGTCTATCGCCACATCAGACCAAGGACCCTCAGATTCTTCTCTCACTACCATGGGTTGTGTTCTGCATTTTAAAATTTTGTCACAACACACCCATTCCGGGCAACTCCTGACTTCTCTTTCAATCCAAACATCCATGCCCGGCCACCAGTAAGACTCCCTCAATCTTTTCTTCGTCTTGACAATGCCCATGTGACTGACATGCGCATGATTCAACAATTTTACCCATAACTCACGGGCGGGAATAAGCCTGGTGCCCCTCACGAGCAACCCGCCCACAACAGTGAGTTCATGCTTGACTTGCCAGTAACCCTTTAATACTTCGTTACAATCTTTTTTGTCACACTAGCCATCCACAACCATCTCCATCACATTTTTCAAAACTTCATCTTTCACTAAAGCGCCCCTCCATTCATCCTCAGAGATGATACCTCCACTTACGAGGCAAACATCCACACCTTCATCAAAATCATCACCCCCAAAATAATCACACTCAGGAGTTTCCTCATCCATACAGCACAACCTGGACAAGCAGTCTGCCAAAATATTGGTGGCACCCGGCAAGTAGGAAACAACAAAACGAAATTCCTGCAAGGCAACAACCCATTTGCGAATGCGGTGCAATAGAAAATCAATACCTTTTTGTTTCAAAGAGTTCCTTCAAAAGCTTATGATCTGTTAATACTTCGAAGTCACCACCCCAAAGAAACGTCCTCAACTTGCGAATGGCCAAAGCTTCCCTTTCTACCATTGAATAATTACACTCCGACCCTCTTAAAGGTCTTGACATGAATAGCACAACCTTCTCTGATCCTTCAGGCTTTTGGAATAAAACCACACCTAAACCCTTAGAGCTGGCATCCGTCATTAAATATGATTTAATCCGTGGGTCGAAGCTGCTGAGGTCTTGGGCTTTGTTGAGACACATTTTCAGGTACTCAAATTCCTTTTCACAATCATCGGACCAAATTAACTCACACCCTTTTTTTAAGAGATCCCTTAGGTGACTTGTCGAGCCAGCGAAATTGGGGACGAACTTGTGGTAGAACTCTGCCATCCCCAGGAACTTCACAAGCTCTTCTTTACTTACAGGGGTGCGAAGCTTGGAAATGGTCTCAACTAAGGCGGACTTGGGCCTAATGCCATTTGCGGATACCTGATGACCCAAATATTCAATCTCAGATACATCAAATTTACATTTATCTGCTCGCAGAGTTAAACCAGCATCACACATCTTTCTCAAGACCAAGCTCAACTTGTGATCATGTTCCTCTGAGCTGGCACCGAACACCAAAACGTCATCTTGATAAATTTTGACGCCTTTGACACCCTCAAGAATGTGTTCCATAACTCTCTGGAACACCGAGGCTGCAGAGATAAGGCCGAAGGGCATCCTCAAAAACTTGAAGGTGCCAAAGGGCGTTATGAAGGCAGTTAAGTCTTGAGAAGATGGATGTAGCCTTACCTGGTGGTAGGCTGAGGTCAAATCAAGGGACGAAAAATGTTTTGCCCCAGCAAGAGAGCACAACATCTCACTAATGTTCGGCAGTGGATAGTGATCCACGACCACAGCCTTGTTAAGCTCTCTGAGATCCACACAAAGCCTGGCCTCTCCATTGGCCTTGCGTGCCATAACTATGGGAGAAAGCCATTCAGTAGCTTCAACCTCCTCTATAATGTTGTTTATCTTGAGTTTATCAAGTTCAATCTTCATCTTGTCCTTCACTGCAAAAGGAACACCTCGGACCATAGATACCTTGGGGACAGAACCAGGAATAATTTTGATTTGGTGCATGTAGTTCTTGAGACAGCCTAGTTCCTTTTTGAACACTTCTGGAAAACAATTGACCCAGGCCTTACAGTCTTTTCCAATTTGATTAACGGAGGGTAAATCTCTCAAGCACACTGAAGGAGTCTCATTAGGATCCAGGAATATATGTAAATCCCATTGGTGAAACCAGCTTATCAAAGAGTCACCTTTCATGGAAACATAAATCTTACTGGGAACAACCCTGCTTTTGTAATCAATAGTACCCCAGAACCATCCTAAGAGATGTATTATCTCTCCACCATATCCTCTTGGCCGTATGTCAGGTTTCAACAATGTTACCTTCTTTGAAAGATTCTGATCGAAAAATTTCTTAGGAATCAAGGTGATTTTGGCCCCAGAATCAAAAAGCATCTTTACGGGAGCATCATTGATCAGCACAACACCAATAGGAGCCTCACCCCCAGAACTTTTGACTTGAAAGATATTAATTTCTTCAATGTCTTCTTCAAATAAATCTACCTCCCTTACATTTTTCCGATCTCTACCAGATCTACAACATCTAGTGAAGTGTCCTTTCCGTCCACAAGAGGAGCAGGACGCCTTCCAACCAGGACAATCCTTGAAATTTGCCATATGACCTGGATTTCCGCATCTGAAACATTTGCCGAGGAAATGTTTTGAGATACTGGGTTGAACCTCATTTTTACCTTTGAAATTTTTTAAAGTAATAGGTTGACTCGGAGACTTGTACTGAATTGTGCTTTTTGCCCCTTCAATTTTGTTGTTTCTCTCCTTATCATTGCCCACATTCATCACTGATGCATGTTCCTTTTCATGTTGAGTGGATTTGTGTATTGTGTCCAAACATACTTTAGAGTGTTCATACGTTTTCGCAATGGTAACTACTTCGTGTAAAGAGTGATTGTCTTTCTGCCAGAGATTGTCTCTTGCTTTGTCGATGCTACAACCAAACATCATCTGATCTCGGAGGCGTTCTTCCAAAGAAGCTCCAAAATTGCATGTGGAGGCCAATTTTCGTAGCTCTGTAATATACTGCTCAACAAATTCTTCTCTTCTTTGCATGCGTCGACCAAAGTGATATCTTTCAAGGACTGTGCTTAATTTCGGTAAAAATGTAAGTCTAATTTTTTTATTGCAATTTCAAATTCATTGAGGGTAGACGAATAATTATCTGAGAGGTCAGGAAGGTGTTCATAAACCTCTTGTCCTTCTGCTCCCAGACAATGCATTAATAAGGATGTTTTCCTTTCTGCGCTAAGTGAGGTTTCGCAAACCCTGGCATAGTTTGCGAAAACCTTCTTCCATTTTAGCCATGGTAAATTAGGTTCACCAGGAGAAGACAAAAAAAAGGCTGGAGCAGGAATATTCTGCATCTTGGAAGGATAAAACAAAGGTGACCAGAGTAAAGAATTGTGACCAAAATTGTGTATTAGCTGTGTGTGTCAGCGATGACGCAAATGAACTTGAGGCACTTTACTAATGAGGCAAGCTGTGTGTATCAGCGATGCAAAAAAAATTAAACTGACACACGTAACCAAGAGAAACCAAAATTATATGCAAGTAAGTATGATAAAATTATTGGCTGTGTGTGTCAGTGATGAGGCGAAAGAACTTAAGGCACTTTACCAATGAGACCAGCTGTGCGTATCTGCGATGTAGAGAAAGTGGACTGACACGCGTGATCAAGAGAAACAGCTGTGCGTGTCAGCGATGCAGGGAAAGCAGACTGACATGCGTATGAACTTAAGGCACTTTACCAATGAGACAAGCTGTGCGTATCAGCGATGTAAAGAAAGTAGACTGACACGCATAATCAAGAAAAACAGCTGTGCGTGTCAGCGATGCAGAGAAAGCAGACTGACGCGTAATGGACTGACACGCGTAACCAAGGGAACCGGCTGTGCGTATCAGCGAAGAGGAGATGAGTGCGTGGGGTCGTAACAATGCCGTGACGTCAAGGACCGGCCCACATCAGGTTGCGCGCTGTGTACAGGGGAGTGCTCACGCAGCGTGCTCGTGCTTGGTTTCACGCCGGAGCTCGCGCAGGAACTCGCGCCTCATCTTGCACTGGATGTCACGGGGAAGCACGGCCTCGTCTCGCGCTAGCTCACTGGCCTGCGCCTCATCTCGCGCTGGAGCTCGCTTGCTAGGCCACACTCTTTCTCACAAAATAAAGAAATCCAAGTACTTACAGGATTTTCTAGGCAGCACCCCGCATGTGGATATCCCAGAACTTTAGGACAGAACACAGCAGTCCCACACTGGTTTTACGGATCCCTTCTCAGCTGAAAACGAGAGGGCACATTTTGCGTGAATAAGCCTCCGCTCTCCTTACTTGAGAGCGGTTGAGGCCAGGAAGACCACACAACTGTTGAAAAGGTAAGCTTGATGTGTTGAGGTTTTCGGAATTCACGTTGGATGTATGAGGTCTTTTCTTCTTCCAGTCGTCGCCAAGTGTAATGAAGTAGACATGGCAGCAGGAAATGGATGAAGTAAGGGTTTGGGTTTATTAGGTACAAGGACATAAAGAAAACCCCATCCAGCATCAAACCCTGCAGCTGCCAACTGACAAGCTGCTTACAAACTATTCACAAGATGCACATTCCACATTCTAGGCTGCGTAGCCTAGAAACAGTAATAACATTCCATATGCTTAGAAAGGTAAGAACACTACCACCGTTTCCCACAGTCTATGTTTGGCCTAAATGGGCACATTTTACACACTTCCTCTTAGCAGGGACATTAATCATTAGGTCGTACATCAAAATGTAACTGTGTTATGTAATTGTCAAGTTGCTAAATGTATATACTCTTGTATAGTCTTCCAACATTCCCCCACCAAATGAGCATTGCTCCAATTAAGAATATTCAGTAAAATCTTATAATGGTGCTCTATTCTAAGTCCTGTCCTTTTCTAAACCTGGGGCATAGGTGCAACTAGAATAAACAATTAATGGCATGATGCTCTTTCTCCACAGTGCAAAGCTGTCTCAAGCCCCTTTTAATTAGAGCTATATGATTTAGCATTCGAGCTATGTGCCTAAATGCACTTGCTTTCGATTTCATTGTAAACAAATGTTTTGAGTGGTAATTGCTACAGATTTATATACTTGCGTGCTGCACACGCATGCTTGGTGCACATAGCCTTGGCTGCAGTGCACAGAGGTCTTGTACTGCCACACACAGAGAAAAAAAATTAGAGGGACCATTGGTCATAGCACAAGGAGGTGGCATTGGCCCAATGCTGGTGGTTGGAGCTGAAGATAGGAATTACTGAATGCTCTAGGGTTGAAGGCACCTGTGAGAGTGACTGGGGGAAGCCAGACATACGTGATGGCCCTGATTTTTTATCATTGCTGGCTGATGCAATAGGAGGGCTACTTGTCACAATGAAGGCATGTAATGTTCCTTCTGCAGAAAGTGTGGACAGTTGTGTGGACTTGATACCCTATTGCCTTCGGTTTGTTCCTACAATGACAAATGCACTGTACAATGGGTATTGTAAGGTAATTTCATTGTTATAATAGCCAATATATATATATATATATATATATATATATACATATATATATATATATATATATATATATACATATATATATTCCAAATGAAGACTGCTCGCAGAGTGAAACGCGTATGGCAATATTGGCAATAAATTCCACTATGAAGGCCTGTTTTCATTTTGCTGCTGCCGGCTGGAATAAACGAGGCAAAAGTAAACGTTGGGTGTGGTGTCTTCACTTGCGAGCAAATTCGATTGGATGTATAGTGGCCCGCTCAGGCCACGAAGACACCCCACTGCTGGGAAAGCGGGTCCGTGTGCCTCTGACCGCGAGACACACAAAGGAGCAGCGTGCCCTTTCGGCGTGGCGCAAGTATAGCAGCAAGCTGGCCAAGCCCTTAGCAGTGACCCGATGGAAATCATAATTTTGGAGGAAAAGGCACAGCGGCATCAATTACTGAACTTACCTGAACTATGACAACCATAATGCACAGCACAGACACGCCCAGGTGGGCGATACTGAGAACTCTAATCACCTGAAAAGTCAACTGCAATGCTGTTCCTTCTCCCCATAGCCAAGCCTGAGATCAAGGGGAATTGTCCACGAAACGCGTATGGCAATATTGGCGATAAATTCCACTGTGAAGGCCTGTTTTCATTTTGCTGCTGCCGGCTGGAATAAACGAGGCAAAAGTAAACGTTGGGTGTGGTGTCTTCACTTGCGAGCAAATTCAATTGAATGTATAGTGGCCCGCTCAGGCCACGAAGACACCCCTCTGCTGGGAAAGCGGGTCTGTGTGCCTCTGACCGCGAGACATACAAAGGAGCAACGTGCCCTTTCGGCGTGGCACAAGTATAGCAACAAGCTAGCCAAGTCCTTAGCAGTGACCCGATGGAAATCATAATTTTGGAGGAAAAGGCACAGCGGCGTCAATTACTGAACTTACCTGAACTACGACAACCATAATGCACAGCACAGACACGACCAGCTGGGCGGTACTGAGAACTCTAATCACCTGAAAAGTCAAGTGCAATGCTGTTCCTTCTCCCCGTAGCCAAGCCGGAGATCAAGGGGAATTGTCCCCGAAACGCATATGGCAATATTGACGATAAATTCCACTGTGAAGGCCTGTTTTCATTTTGCTGCTGCCGGCTGGAATAAACAAGGTAAAAGTAAACATTGGGTGTGGTGTCTTCACTTGCGAGCAAATTCGATTGGATGTATAGTGGCCCGCTCAGGCCACGAAGACACCCCACTGCTGGGAAAGCGGGTCCGTGTGCCTCTGACCGCGAGACACACAGAGGAGCAACGTGCCCTTTCGGCGTGCCGCAAGTATAGCAGCAAGCTGGCCAAGCCCTTAGCAGTGACCCGATGGAAATCATAATTTTGGAGGAAAAGGCACAGCGGCGTCAATTACTGAACTTACCTGAACTATGACAACCACAATGCACAGCACAGACAAGCCCAGGTGGGCGGTACTGAGAACTCTAATCACCTGAAAAGTCAAGTGCAATGCTGCTCCTTCTCCCCATAGCCAAGCCGGAGATCAAGGGTAATTGTCCACGAAACGCGTATGGAAATATTGGCGATAAATTCCACTGTGAAGGCCTGTTTTCATTTTGCTGCTGCCGGCTGGAATAAACGAGGCAAAAGTAAACGTTGGGTGTGGTGTCTTCACTTGCGAACAAATTCGATTGGATATATATATATATATAATTTTTTTTATTTTATGGAAAAACAACAATTTTTTTTTTTTTACAAGGAATTTTTAAATAGTATTTCGTTGTGTTTTAAAAAGTATTTAATTTTCAGATGTTGTTGATGATATAGGTCCTCATATAGATATTTGGGACAGCGTTCTCAATTTCAAATGTGAATTATGACCGATATACCCTATTATTGGTGTAATACCTTATTATGCATGTGAACGTCCTGTGGATAGTACATCTGCAACAACAGTAATGGAGTAAACATAAAATCAGTCTCTATGTCTACATTCTGGTGCTGTTGTTGATGTCTTGGCTTCATGCATCTTCAAGATGGGTGTGGAAATTTCAATCACTAATATGACTGCTCTGTGTAGTATTTTGTTGAATTGTGCAATGCTGTTCCTTCTCCCCGTAGCCAAGCCGGAGATCAAGGGGAATTGTCCCCGAAACGCATATGGCAATATTGACGATAAATTCCACTGTGAAGGCCTGTTTTCATTTTGCTGCTGCCGGCTGGAATAAACAAGGTAAAAGTAAACATTGGGTGTGGTGTCTTCACTTGCGAGCAAATTCGATTGGATGTATAGTGGCCCGCTCAGGCCACGAAGACACCCCACTGCTGGGAAAGCGGGTCCGTGTGCCTCTGACCGCGAGACACACAGAGGAGCAACGTGCCCTTTCGGCGTGCCGCAAGTATAGCAGCAAGCTGGCCAAGCCTTAGCAGTGACCCGATGGAAATCATAATTTTGGAGGAAAAGGCACAGCGGCGTCAATTACTGAACTTACCTGAACTACGGCAACCATAATGCACAGCACAGACACGCCCAGGAGGGCGGTACTGAGAACTCTAATTACCTGAAAAGTCAAGTGCAATGCTGTTCCTTCTCCCCATAGCCAATTCGGAGATCAAGGGTAATTGTCCACGAAACGCGTATGACAATATTGGCGATAAATTCCACTGTGAAGGCCTGTTTTCATTTTGCTGCTGCCGGCTGGAATAAACGAGGCAAAAGTAAACGTTGGGTATGGTGTCTTCACTTGCGAGCAAATTCGATTGGATGTATAGTGGCCCGCTCAGGCCACAAAGACACCCCACTGCTGGGAAAGCGGGTCCGTGTGCCTCTGACCGCAAGACACACAAAGGAGCAACGTGCCCTTTCGGCGTGGCGCAAGTACAGCAGCAAGCTGGCCAAGCCCTTAGCAGTGACCCGATGGAAATCATAATTTTGGAGGAAAAGGCACAGCGGCGTCAATTACTGAACTTACCTGAACTATGACAACCACAATGCACAGCACAGACAAGCCCAGGTGGGCGGTACTGAGAACTCTAATCACCTGAAAAGTCAAGTGCAATGCTGCTCCTTCTCCCCATAGCCAAGCCGGAGATCAAGGGTAATTGTCCACGAAACGCGTATGGAAATATTGGCGATAAATTCCACTGTGAAGGCCTGTTTTCATTTTGCTGCTGCCGGCTGGAATAAACGAGGCAAAAGTAAATGTTGGGTGTGGCGTCTTCACTTGCGAACAAATTCGATTGGATATATATATATATATATATATATATAAAAAAAAATTATTTTGTGGAAAAACAACAATTTTTTTTTTTTTACAAGGAATTTTAAATAGTATTTCGTTGTGTTTTAAAAAGTATTTAATTTTCAGATGTTGTTGATGATATAGGTCCTCATATAGATATTTGGGACAGCGTTCTCAATTTCAAATGTGAATTATGACCGATATACCATATTATTGGTGTAATACCTTATTATGCATGTGAACGTCCTGTGGATAGTACATCTGCAACAACAGTAATGGAGTAAACATAAAATCAGTCTCTATGTCTACATTCTGGTGCTGTTGTTGATGTCTTGGCTTCATACATCTTCAAGATGGGTGTGGAAATTTCAATCACTAATATGACTGCTCTGTGTAGTATTTTGTTGAATTGTGCTTGTTTTTATAGAATATCTTTAGAATTTTAGAAAGACATTAATTGTACATTATCATTTAATGAGCACAGATTTGCATTGCATAGTGGCTGACAGTATGTCACAGTGATTTGTCCATCACACCATGATGGGGGTTAACTCTAGCTATGGAGGATGGTATTCCGCTGCACTAATGATGATTGACATACAACTGCTTGCAGAGGAAGGATAACCCACCGACGGAGGAGGGAAATACAACAGACAGGCCTCTCTATGCTTTGGCCACTGGCAGACATGAGAGACAAAACACAATAGGCCACATGTATTAAACTTTGATGCAACTCAATGCAGCAAGGGAAGTTGCTGCATTGCGAGGTGTCAAAGGGAGACAGCAGAAATGCACCATATCTACTCAAATACGGCACACTTCTACTCTCTCATAGCGCTGGAGCACTTCTGGCTGCCTCGAGCCAATGCAGGCCCTTTTGTGCCACAACACCAGGATGCCTGTGTTGTGGTCAGAATAGTTTTTGTGCAGGAAGGTATGCCTTCCTGCACCAAAACTATTCTTAGAGGCGTATTCCTCTTTGAATGTGTGCTGCAAAAAGCAGCACACGTACAAAGAGGAAGTAGCGCGGAAACATAAAGATATTTCTCCTTGTTACACCAGCCTCGGCTGGAAACAGTTTTTTGGCGCAAACCCTTGATAACTGACTTCAGTAAATATGGGTTTGCATCAAAATGCATGGGTGGATGCATGGGAACGCCCATGCACCACCCATGTAATTCCTCCCCAATGCCAGATAACGCAAGGCAGCACCAGGCACTGTGTTGCGTTACTTTTGGGATAAAATCCCACATACCTTGATTTGCATGGTTTGGTAAATCCCAATATTGGTTTTACATCGAGGCTGCACCACAAATTGCGGAGCAATCCTGACACAAAATCTTAGTAAAGCTGGGCCTTATTGCAGAGAATGGTCATGCACCACTCTGACGACAACATTCTGCCATGGCGGCGGCACAGTGGACCATCCTGCAAACTCAAAATAAGGTCCTCAGAACTCAGTAGCTGAAAATATTTTCATTGAAACTGCAGTCTACACATGTAAAGAAACTCTTACTTTTGTGTGGTAGACACTGCCAAGATACAGTTGTGTACTGATTGATTTATTAGTGGAGCCTGGCTGGTTAGAGAATGGGTTTGTTCTTAAATTATTGGGGAGATGGCACAAAAGGATAAAAACATCCAGGACAATTTTAAAAAAACATGGAATTTGATATTTTTATAACATGTACATATGAATGTAAGTTCATGTTTTTACAGGCACTGGTTTAGCTTTACGCTTGTAAAATGTATGAAACGCAACTTAGTGGAATGTTGAATTTATTTATATTTTAAATTAATCTTATTTCTAAAAAAGGTTGCTGACGATAATGAAACGCCCTACTAACCTTTGAGAGGCACTGCCTTTTGGGGAAACTCACAATTTCTCTAAAGACCAGCTCACTTCTGAATCAAGCTGGCCCCATGTGAGACAATTTTCAATAAAAATGAATGCCCATATCTAAAGAACGGATCTTGTTTAGCGAAAGCCAGTTACATGACAATATGTTGATTGCTGTCTCCCAAGAGAGCTTAGTTTGGCGACATTCTGTGGCAGCACAGAGGCTTGAGCAGCAAGAAATGATTGGTAGCCCTGTAAATCCACACCGTGCAGGAGCTGTCCATCAGATGCTCTCACACAATCCGCGCCCAGCGTCGGCTCCGCGGCCAGGGATTAAGAGCTGCTGGTTTTCTCCAGACCCAGAAGCAGGATTTGTCTCTGCCGCTCGCACTGTGTCGAATTATCCGCCTGGCCTCATCTCTTGATCCGGGATGTTCAGAGAAGCAAGGCGCCTCTTCAAGCTCCTGGAAATGGAATCTAACGCAGAAGCTACTGCGAGATCTTACAAGTTGTCAACTTTTTTTATCTGCCGGAAAATATGAAGATGGAAAATGAGATGGGTGAAGAGCGTGAAATATTGACCCCCCTCACCCAAATCACATCTCTGCAAGCTGATCTTCAGGCAGCTTCAGAAATGTGTACTTACTCATTCCCTGTATTGTGCCCTTCAACTTTAGGGCATGCAGGAAGGGCTGGGGATTCTGCCTCACATAAGGAAATTATTTCTGGATGCTGTTCAAGGCAGGGCTGCGAGCAGCCCTTGGGTCTGTCCACAGGTGGAGGTGAAATGGCATTTCAGGACCGTGGACAGGGACCGGAGTACCGCAACCGATAGGGTGACTCCCTAGGAAGATCACAGCCCCTAGCTTCACGGAGCACCAAACAGCTAGTCTTCAGGAGGTTAATGACCGTGGAGATGAAAACTAGGATAAGGTCCGGTCTCTCATAGGGCGGTGAGGTCATGTTGTCTGGTGAACTCAACAGAGGTTTCCCAATAACTGAGAATATTCTGGATAATGCTGGAAGCTTTTACACTTTGGGGAGAAAACCAAAGTTCGATGCATATTCCCTGAAACTATACCTTCAGCACCAGGCGCCGAGGGTTCGCTGGAATGCTTCTATGGACCTTTGGAGGAAACAAATATTGAGGAGGCTCCTGAGGTCTGCAATTGCCAACTGGTCAAAAAGAAGGACCCAAGAGTTGTTCATATTGTTGATGGAGTGGGGCCAGGGAGAACCCTCCACCTAAAAAATGGATTCCTTTCCTAGGGTGGACCTCGGAAGAGCGAGGCCTCATGGTAGCGCACATCAACATGCCTTTACAATTGCCGTTGGACTCCAGCACACTGTGAGGACTCCACATTTATCGGTGGCTCAACATTGCTGCACCATATCAAATAGAATTGTTTGAAACCACTCTATAGCTAGGGTTGGCTTGGAGCATCCTATCCTGAAATTCACCTATATCCTATCAGCAGCTAGGAAAGATCTCATCAGCCGACAATCCACTCTGAAAGGCAATGGTGACCCCACATCTCCTCAGTAAACAGTTCAGACCCTGTAGTCAGAGATCACAGTTCTCTGATATGCTGGGTGGGGCGGGGGTGGGGGGGGAGTTGAAACCAGAGATCTAATTTGCTTGACAATTCTTGTGTTACCCTCAGACTCCAATTTTTTAAATATACGCAAAGGAGTATTTTTAAAAAGCTGGTACAAAATAAGCAGGGGAGATGCAAAAACACTCAACGCTCTCCTGTGGAAGGAACTGCAAACTAAAGAAAACTGCCCTGCAAGGCTTCACCTGGAAGACGCAATCAAACAGTTGGGGCTGCGTCAATTATGGGATCTCGCCGGGCCCTTGGCAGGCTTCAAAAAAGCAGTAAATAACATTGTCAGAAAAGAATCTCTCTTGCAGGACAAAGCCTCGCTGGCGGAGCGAGCACACGGCTGGCTAACTATACAATCTTACACCAAACTCAGGCCCCAAACATATCTTCAGACCAGCTTCACCAAAAAGATAAAAGAGAAGTTTTTGAAATTTTGCTTAGGACTGTTGCCCTCTGCAAATCATTTGGCCCCTTGGCTGCGCCCCTCAATTCCAGCAAGGTGCCGCCTTTGTGGTAACGGCGAAGAAAACGTCGTACACTTCATCACCATCTGCAAGGACCTGCTACAAGAACGCCGGACCCTTTTGAGACCACTATTTAATAAAAACCAGATAAGGTCATGCAGGCAAGCAGTCCTGGCATGCTTCTCCGGCGATGAAGTCCAACTGAGCTGCCGATTGGTAAAATATCTTGAAGCTGTAGATGTCCACCTTAATAAAGTGAAAGAATAAACAGAAAAAGTCAAATTGGTCTGGTTGCAGAGCAGAAACTAGCGAAAGAATCCTCATGAAGAAGGCATTGCACTTGCATTAGGGGAAAAGCAGGAAGGACAGTGACGGAACCCAGTGTAACCCTTGTACCCTTAGAGCCAAAGTAATCGGATGGCAACAAGGGTCTAGTCGGTATCTTGGTGTTCATTGAGCTTTACTGCTATAAACTCTAAAACTTTGAACAGTCAATGGTTAGAGCTCAAGAACCGAATAACTACGGCTTAGACGTCTCCCTGAAACTTTTTGTTCTTCAAGCAATCAATTGCTTGTGTTGCTACAAGGGCACCATTGGGATTTCTTTCTTCTTTTTTTCCCTTCTATTCTACTGTTCGCTTTTTTTGTAGTACACGTGGTAATTCTCTCTTGGGCGGGATTAAGCAAGCACAAGTCTATGCGGAGGATCATCTCTTGTGGCCCAGGCACATTAAGGTCTGTAATAATTAACTGAATTCGAATGGGAATGCAAGTAAGCCCAACCATGCAAAGTTTTTAATGGCATGACAGAATTGAGTCAGTTCTTAGGCCAATCTTACACTCTGCCCGTATTTTAATAGTTTTAGCTTTAGTACTTTTTAATAGCAGTTCTTACTCATAGTTTACCATAGTATCATCGTAATTTGTTATGGCTGTTTCGAAACATGAAACTGTTTTAATTGATGATGGTTTGTAATGTTTTTAATTAACTGAACAATAAAGTATTACCTTACCTTACCTATCCTGAAATTCACCTATATCCTTTCAGCAGCTAGGAAAGATCTCATCAGCCGACAATCCACTCTGAAAGGCAATGGTGACCCCACATCTCCTCAGTAAACAGTTCAGTCCCTGTAGTCAGAGATCACAGTTCACTGATATGTTGGGTGGGGGTGGAGGGGGCGCGGGGAGTTGAAACCAGAGATCTAATTTGCTTGACAATCCTTGTGTTACCCTCAGACTCCAATTTTCCTTATTTGGCCATAAAAACATTGGCTTCTCATATGCATTTTTTGGTCTCGCCTTCCTACAAGTGCATAAGAAACCAGACTCAGGGCATTGGAATCACACTCCAGGGAAGGAAATCACACCCATATTGGGCACCAGTGGCGTAACAAAGTGCCCCATGGTGCGGGTGGGCCCCAAGCTCCAGGGGGGCCCCCTCAGCACAGTACCCTGTCCTGAGCTCCTGAGTGTGGTCAGAGGGGCCCCTCCATGTACTTTGCAGGGGGCCCCCCTCAAGGTTCGTTACGCCACTGTTGGGCACTGGGCTCTTCCTGTAAACACTCACGTTGGGTGCATTTCATTGATGTTTAATAATTATTCCTGGCACTTCTGGGAGGAATAACACAGTGTATGAGTTTATGGATTAAGTCTGGTGGTTCCATTTGCAGAAAAGTGAATATTGCAAATGGATCAGTCTCTTGAAAAGTTACCTGCAGCTCAGCGTCACCAAAGCTACTTCTCTGTTCGAGGCTCTTTCTCTTTGTGTTTTTAAGGTACAGTCATTTCACACTTTACACACCAGGCAATAAACACAATCCCTTGGAGTAACTATACTTTTATCTCTTGTTTAGTTTCAAGCCGGGCTCAGGATATGGACCCCTCGCTAGGCCCAATGCTATCAACCATGGAAGAAGGTGGGTGCAGAGGCTTCTGTTTGCCATGTGGCTAGATATCCCTACTGCACAGCGTTTACTGTTGCTTTCACCTGCCCCGTTGGTGAGGATAAATGGGATAACACACTGCTCACTGGTGCAAGAAGTTATATACTGGCACATGCATCAAAAATGCCTTTTGCGATTCCTTATTAGCGAAAAATAAGGATTCGCTAATAAGGAATTGCAAAAGCCAATGCATGTAGGAATCGCTAAAAAATAGCGATTCCTACAAATTCCTTAATTGCGACTCGCAAAGTGCGAGTCGCAATTAAGGAATTGCTTCCATTCATTCCTATGGGCCTACAGGCCCATAGGAATGAATGGGATTACATCAGCAATTTGCGAGTACCCATTAGGTACTCGCAAATTGCTGCATGCAATTTCAAGGTGCAAGGGTGTCAAAAGGACACCCTGTTGCACCCTGAAATTGTAATGTGCACCCATGTTACGCACACACATGCCCCAAGGGCATGTGTGTGTGTAACATGTAACTTTGAAAAATGCACTTTAGTGCATTTTTCAATGTTTTGCAAATTACCGACCAGTTTTTTTCCCGGTAATTTGCATTCCCTAATAGCGAAATCGCTATTTTAAATTGCTTCTAGCATTGCATTTAAGGAAGCACAATTTGCGATTCCTTAAATGCAATTGCAATTTGCGATTTTTGCATTTGGGATGATGCATCCCAAATGCAAAAATACAGGTCGCAAAGGGGCAGATTCTGAGAATCTGCCCGTTTGCGACCGGTTTTTAGTTTGATGCATGGGGCCCATAGTTTTGAATATGCAGTAAAGGGCAAACTCTGCTGCACAGTTCACTTAACGTGTAAGAGAAAGCTTAATCATAGAGCATACTGTGCGATTAAAGTCAAATTATGCTAAATTGGTGATTTGTATAACTGTTTACGACAATCTACAGCCACCTAAAAGCGCTGGGGGGTACAATAGAAGGAACAGAGTGACATTGAGAAAGAAAAGGAAGGGAATTAAAAAAAATGTAGCATACACTGTGACAATATCTTCATATCATGACAATTAAACATACGTACATATTGATTAAATGCGTTAGAAAATGTAGACATTTCTTACGGCAGAGAAAATACTCCTTCGACAAATACTATTCAAAATATTATTCATCAGCAGTGAATGGTTTTGCCAATCATGAAAGCACAGGGCAGCACTACATTAATATCAATGTCTCCAAATCCTGGAATAAAATAGCTTGCATCAGCGGAGCACAGATTTACAACCTTGCAGTATCTTAATAAAAGGTGTCCTTTTAATCTCTGCATCACAGCTGTGTTTTGATACTGTCGCACGGAGCTCAAAGTCAGTTTTATTCTGTATTAGAGAATAGGATTTCGCCCTCTTGCCATCTGGAAACAGCCCTGCAGAACAGTACTGTATAGTGTTATTGTTTCCCGCCTTTGTCAAAACAAAACATCTCCTCTAATCGATAGCTTTAGAATATAGAGATAATACCACCAAATATAACATTTTTAAGGACAAACTATAGCTAGCAAAAGACGAAAGGTGACCACTTAATCTCCGCAAAGTGTAAAATTTCCATATACAGTGTTATTGTTAAATTGTGATTCATTTAAGCTAGGATTGCATTGAGAAATGTGCACAATATTCACTAGGTGTTATGTTATTGTTTTTTCGTATAGTGCGTATCTATCTTTACTATAGCCTTGTACTGTTTATGTCTCAAACCCATAGTTATGTAGCATTCAGAATCCCCAGAATTACGGTTCCAGTGGCCATGTGTGTAGTGTTTGACAGTAGAATGCATGCCTCTGAGGGCACTGTGCTCTCCATTCATAAGGTCTGACTTGTAATGGCGTTTCTGCCATTCATGGCAAACATTGTAACCTATACATACACAATGCGGCTTTAGGCCAGGCCTTTCCAGCCATTGAGTTGTCATATTGTCAATCAAATTTTGGATCAACCTACAGTTAGCCTATAAAATGGGCAGTGGGCCACTTTCTTTCAGCCAGTGGCACTCCTGCTGCTGTTGTTCACATTTTGGATCAGCCCACAGGAGACCCATTTGTGCTTGATGTTTGAGACAATGAGATTATTGGCATTTTGCCACTTTACTGTACTTCCACTTTGGGAGGGGCGAGCATTAATTGGAATAAGCAGTCCGCCTCGGGAGAAGTTTTCTGCAGTGCCACTTATTTACTATGCAGCACTCACGGCAGGCTAGCTTACCTCCTTATGTGGCTGCATAGTGCCGCAGGATCCCAGCTGACTGTGGGTGGCTTCAATCTGCTTCTTCAAAGCTGCCAGCTACTATTCAGCTGCGCCCACCAATGACACCTTGAGTAGGGCAAGACTGGAAAACAAAATCAGCCCTGGCACAAAGGTTCAAAACAGCCGCTCACTACAGGACACCATGTCTAGACTAGGTCATGAGGACTGTGATGGTTAGATGATGGCAGTCAATCCAGCCAGTGGCGTAACGAAACTTGAGGGGGTCCCCCCTGCAAAGTGCTTGGAGGGTCCCCCCCATGCTCTGGACCCAGTCAGGAGCTCTCAGGCCTGCCCGTGCATTATTACTCATAAATGCTCTTTGTGAATACTGAAAGTCGTAAAGTTAGACTTTTGTGTCAGTTTATCTTTGTTAATCGGGCCCTTGACCTTTTCAATTTGACATTGTAATTCAAGCTGCGGTGAGGACAATTAATTGTCCCCCCTCTCTTCGATAGAGGTGATGCTCTGCATTCTCAAGAAAGATGGCTGCCATAAAATCCTGCTCAAGGAAAATGGCGATTCTTTCCCATCTCAGGACAAAGGGTTGGCCAAGAATCTCCAATTCCTGAGGTCGTGCTTACCAATTACCTCTTCTTAGTGAGTTGGATGTTAATAGCGAATACACGATAGGATGATACCAGAGGACAGAGAGAGAATATTTAACAGGATACATTGGTACACAAAAAAATGAAATTAAACCAATTAAAAAAATTTAGCTAAATCCACAGTCTCCAGTCTGAGTGGAGTTACAAGCTCATGCATGTTTTACTGTGAGGGCATGATCTCTGTGTATGTTGGGCGGTCATGGTCTCGACTGGGTGGTTCAATTAAATGAGTCCACTTCAGGGGAAAATGTGTTTCTGTATGTAGCGCTATCTAAAACACTCATTATTATTACATAGCAAAAATTATGGTTTTCAATTCAGAACAATACATACGCACAACATTAAAAGGAATGTTACTTTTGTAGAATCCACCTTCCAGTTATTTTGCAAATGTTTCTGCTACTAAAACTGTTTTGGAATTCTTGAAGAAGGGTGGTAAGTGTTTCAATGTTTTGACTGTCAGCGATTCATGCTCACTTAGATGCACTTATCACTGCATTGCCTGGGGTTTGAATGTCTTCAAATGGCGCCACTTAGATTAAAGAGATGGGCCTCACATAGGTCGTGCTCAGATATAGCCGAGGGCGGGAGGGGGAGGGGGGGTGTTAGCTGACTGCCAGTGCCCCATCTCTTATGCTAGCAGAGACAAATATCTCGCCAGATTCACAGTAGCAATATTCTGGATGTGTATGCTGGAAGCCTCTGGGGCTGCCTACACCGTTTTCAGCACAAGTGTGAAGCAGCCTAACCTAGATGTGTGTGTTTCTTTGTGGGGGGCTTACACCCATTTCTTTTTGCACTTCTCCACAGTCTCAGAGCAATATTAAGAGGCAACAATGAATGCATCACTAGTGCTGCCAACTAACAGCCCCCTATATAGCAATCATGTACAAAGGGAGATAAAAATAAGTCCCTGCCTAACGCAACACATTCTATCTTTGTGTCATGGGGATTTGGGTTCGTGAACTGGTGCTTCATTTACTACCATCTATTTTGCATTGTTCAAAATTTAAATGTTCATCTATTTATATAGCACTTCACATGGGCAATTGCCCTGTTTTTAAGCACTGAGATCTGAGAAGATGAAGCCATTCGTGTTTCTATTAAAGATATTAAGTGTAGTAATTCTAGCAGCCTGCATAATAATTCTTACCTTATTAGCGTATAGTCGGAAATGGGCACTGGACCACATCTAGCGGAACTCGGAAACCTAATAGTGACTATGAACAAGTTACTTTTTAGCAGTGTTGATGGTTGCCATCAGAACACCATGGTGACTTTTTCGTACCCGAGCCATTTACATGGATGCATTTTACTAGCCAGGGAGGTCCAAAGGACATTGAAGCCCCTGAGACAGGGTTGCCCATTGTTAATAAAGTTCAATCACAAACATAACAAAGGATGGAAGACACCAATGTAAAGTCAGGGCATTTGCCTCTTTCTCTAAGGCAGAAATCCATGAGACCACATCAGCAAGCAGAGAGGCCCCAGAGGGTGTAGTGGAAAAATGTTGCTGCCAAGTCTTATATAGCGAATCACAGTGCCAGCACCTGCCACCCCAAAGTCTTGGCAGAGATACACAGTGATCAAATGGCTTTATTATTCAAAATCAATCAAGAAACAGTGCCAAAGACAGGCGGAGTGTTCAAAATATCTCTGGAAGCATTCAGCCAATGCCCTGGATGAAAGTGACAGCACATCTGTATCATGTGGGATGACTGAAAATCTGAGCAGCTGGGGGGCTGGCATGTGACTGCTCAACCTCGGTGGGAGATGTTCTCCTAGACTTTGGCCTCCAGATGCAGGGTAATAGCTTGTAAACTGGTTATAGTACTGCATTAGTCAAGATGTTGAGATGTAGCACTGACACTTGTTAGTTAATTTGGCTGACAACCAGCCTAGGTCATTTTACTGCTGACTGATTTTTGATCACCTGTAAGTTGTCCCATTACCTGGTTTAATAAACCTCTGGCATACATTATCTCCAACAAAAATGATATGGTGCCTCTTATTTTATTGGGTCCTTATTCACTATAGTTCTGTTTATTACACTGGTATTTAAAGAATCAGAATTTGTTGTTTGGCTTTAGCGTATCAGTTGTGTGTTGCTGCCCACATCTCACAGAGTGCGTAATGGTAGGCAGGCAACTGTGTATTGCTCTGCCACATAACCCAGCCTTCCCCCGGTCACTGGGTCGAGATTTACCTGGGGTCACATGCCACCACGGACTTTATGAACAAAATCCCTTCTGTGACTTCCCTTCTTTTGTGATTGCAGTGAAACCCACACTATCTTGCAGGTAATAGAGAAGAATAATGAATAGCCACTTGAGGATATACAAGTGAACAGTGTTCCTGTCAACATAATAGGTGTCAAGATATTTCAGGCATCAACATAATTATGATTTCCAAAGTTTTGTTTGAGAAGAAATTGAAGGATAACTTGAAAATGTTTAAATCAGACATTCGGCTGAAAGGTAATGGAGGAGAGCCAATTAAGTTGTTGGATTATTTTAGGGAAGAGTGGGGCTTGAAAGTAGACTAATCCCTGGGAAAATCTATGTATCCATTAAAGAGGATTTGAAAATAATTTGATCTCACCGGAGGGACTTATTAGTGTATCTCGATCCCGATGAGGTACCCTCGTTCAGATTGAGAGAGAGATTTGAAGCTTCCCAAATTCCAGTCAAAACATATAATTATGTAGAGGACTTCATAGGATTTTTTAGGAAGGTCCAGGGTTGTATGAGAAACTCTCTTCATTTTATAAAACTTAAAACAGTATTGCAACCTAAAGTAGGAAAAGTAAGACAGGTTCCTGTAAAGGTGAAGGAGGCCATGATGCAAGACATTAAGAAGCTGAAAGAAAATGAAATTATTTAAGAAGTGGAAGATACTGACTGGCTCGCCCCTGTATTGATGGCATGCAACACCAATGGCGAGGAAAGAATGCGCATAGATCTCAGAGAGCTTAACAAGCATGTAGGGGTAGATCCTTATTCCCCACCCAACATAACATAAATGTTCTGTTCATTGGGCGGAGCTAAGCACTTTTCTTCTCTGGATTTGACGTCTGCGTATCACTAAGTCAAGTTGCATCCCCAGTCCCAGAAGTTAACATTGTTTTTTACACCATTTGGCACTTACAAGTTCATGGTTTGATTTCAGCTTCATCAGTCTTACAGAGGGCTATGGAGAAGGTTTTGAAAGGAATTAATGGAATTAAGATTTACCAGGATGAAGTTTTGGTTTATGGTAAGTGCTTGGAGGAACACAATGCAAGATTATGCCAAGTACTGAAAACATTGAAGGCGAATGGTCTTACCTTTAAGTCAGAAAAGTGCAAATTGAATGTCTCTGAAACAGAATACACATAACACATGACACGTCATGACCCAGGGAGTAGCTTGTACATATCATAAAAAGAATGCCTCGTCCTGAGAATGAGGATGAGTTATTGAAATTTTGGAGAATGGTGGACTATTACAACAAATTTGTTCCACGTTTTGCTGAAAAAAATAAGAGCATGAGAGATTTGTAAATGAAGGGCACAGACTTTGTGAAGAGGAATTCAATGACATTAAGAAATGTTTGGACTAAATGTGGAGTATGCATGCCTAGTGTGTGAAAGACTTTGTGACGCAAAGGGGTTAACTAGCTTAGGCAGTGTTGATGAGTAAAAATGCATCTAGAAAAGCTCTGTACCATGCTGAGATAGCAGAGAATCATGTGACGCTTTTTTTGCTCATTTTCCACTAGACATAATTAGATGTGCTGCCACAATGTTCTGTTTATGGTACCAGGCCGCATTAAGCTTGTGATGCCTGTTTTCCACATTCCATAGACGCAACTATCTGCCATGGCGATGTGTTTATGGTACCAAGCTGAGAAGTGTGGGCTGAAAGAGAAATACCGGGGAGGTTGAACTGGCCTCGGCCCGCCAGGGAATAGCTTGAGGCCTTAGGAGAATGATTGATTGGTACCAGGGAAGGGAGAGTGCACGATGCAGCTGGTATGAGTAAGGAGTAGCCGGGGTGAGCGAAAAACACTGATAATGCTGCAAGAGCAACAGGTATGAGAATGAACATGATATTGTGTGAGCCAATTCTTATTGTATAAAAGGAGGGGTGCTGATCCCTCAGGGAAGCTCACAGACAGAGCCGTGCAGAGCTGCCGTCGCCCGAAGCTTCTGCCCCCAGTTGTGCAATTCCCAGGAAGGGTGTAAAATAGATTGGAGCGGGCTGGTTAAAGGGCCTGATTCTACTGCTCTATGTGGACTTATTTTTTTTATTATTACTGTATCTTTGATTAACTACATTGCAATTGATTCAAGATTGTGTGTTCCATCATCACTCTGCTAGCATTGCACTGTATGCATATATATATATATATATATATATATATATATATATATATATATATATATATATATATATATAGTGGTGACTATTTTGCTCTGGTTAGCTGAAAGGTTGTATTCTCCTGTGCTACAAACTTACTTTTGTGCTTTTGATTTACTGCATTGTGAGTGATTTTGACCTGTTTCTGGCATTACATTATAAGAATACATACAACTACTTTGCTAATGTATAATTATCATTGCTGAAGCTTTGTGCACTTAATATTTTATTAAAGCTGACTTGTATTCACTACCTGTGTGTGTTGCTCCTTACTGAGTGTCCTTATTGATCTGTACTTGATTTACATTGCTTGGGCTGCAGCCAGTCCAACACACTAAGCCTCTAGTTTGAGCAGTTTTTAACCACAGGAAAGACTTCCTCAGGGCTGGGTAAGAATTTTGATAACCGAGCTCTGATGAAGTCTTAGAGGTGGTGCCAGACGAAACATGTGTTGGCTAGTTGGTGTAAAGAAAGAAGGATAAAAAAGGAACTCATCTTTGATACAACGTGCACGACTCTATGTGTGCTGCTTGATTGTGCCCACAAGGACTTTACAGTGACATAATTAACTGATAACAGAATACAACTCACATCTAAAGTCATGGAGGAGTTTTTGACTGTAAGAGATATAAGAGACAGCTCTGTATCATCCTGAGTCCAATGGTATGATAGAACGCTTAAACAAAGTATTAAAGGAATCTATGCAATATTCCTTGGTTTGTGGTCTGAGCTGAATGGATGAGTTCAATAAGAATGTAATGATATATAGATTGACTCCAAATTCCACCATGAGTATGTCACCTTCTAAATTGTTTTAAAGGAGAACAGCTAATTGTGTCAAGTGTCAGAGTTGGGTGAATGAAAAACGCTTGTGTAGAGGGAAAATTATGCCCAGAACTCAAGGCTGGAAGAAGAGAGAGCGAAAGAGAAAATGATGAAGAGGAAAGAGGATGATGAGTCTGACAAACGTAAGGCTGTCAAAGTTATGAACATGTGTATAGGTGATTGGGTTAAAATCTAAAGACCAAGAAAGGAGGGTATGGTCTAAAAAGTTTGTCAGCCTTTGAAAGTAATAAAGTTTATTGAAAATGCTGTCAAGATTGATGATTACAAGATCTGAAATCTTGGAAGGGTTGCAAAATTTTGCCCGGCAGTGTCTGGATCCAGGATATCATGTGGGGGGGTTGACGATGAGTGTTTGTGGTCACTCTTGGGACACACAGGGGTGTAGCAGGAAGAGTCAACCCATTGGAAGGAAATCTGTATAACTACATCACTATGTATAATTTCCATGTTATATAACTTAACTCAAGATAAGAGCTTGTATTTAACAATTTAATGTCTGTACATATGTTTGGTTAATAAGGGGAAGAAGGTGTGTGGTGTTCTAAGAATGCTAGGTTGTTAAGCATGTACAGTAACTAGTGATCTTGAATGTTTAGATTCAGCCTGAGGCTGGTGGTTGGAGCAGCAGATGAATCCTGATGAATGGGCTCTTTTGGTACTGACTTTTAATAAAGTATTGGATTTGCAATTTGGACTCCCTGTTGATTTGAACATCTTTGTTGCTCTTGTTAGACTTAAATAACTTGTGAATGGTACTTTGCTCTAATATTTAAAATGTGCCTAACAAGCAGTTAGCTGACTGTGGGGGCAAAGTGCCATTTTTGTAAAGTATTGTTTTTTGCAGGGAAAAATTAATTTCACACTGGTTCTTTCTTTTGTTCTCTTCCTAAGCCCTTTCAGAGGCTATGTTGTTTTAGCAAAACTAAGTGAAAAGTGTTAGGTAAAACTGCATATTTTAAAAAACTGCTCTTGTGAGAACTACCACAATGCCATCCCCTTAAGGAGGGCAGCTAGTTCACTGCATTCTTTGGATGTTATACCTGGCTCTGAGTGGTGCACATGCAGACATTGAGTGATGGTGCTAGTGACAGAAGTGGGTGGTAACCTCCTGATGAAAATCTTGGACACCTGCACTTTATATATATGTGTGCCTCACAACCCCTCTACCCGTGTCATGTGATCAAGGCTCCTCGGAGCCGAAACGTTATGGCGGCACAGCAATAAAATATTGAAGAATCGACTAACCTGGGTCCGTGTCCATAAATTCAGCGAATGCTTGGAGAACGCGGAGCCAAGTCATATATATATATATATATATATATATATATATATATATATTAGTAGGTATAGTTAGGACCTCGTTTCTATTCAAAAAGCGTTTTTTCTTTTGCCAATATCTTTGGCACCGTTTGACGAATCGTTGCGAAATTTTCCAAAAAAAAGGTTCATTGAGGTCAGCTCCTGTCTTGAAAGTTTCGGGGTGATTTGTCAAGCGGGGGCTGAGAAAAAAGGGGGGTCCCAAAACGTGTTTTCCTATGTTAATTTCCATAGGAAATTTTATTACAGGCTACAGCCCGAACTGCTGAACGGAATTACACCAAATTTGGAAAAAGGTAGCTCTTGGTTCAGAAAGCGACCTCTTTTTAAATGGTGTAAATCCGTGCAGTAGTTGCTGAGAAATTTAAAAAATAAAAGTTTCGATATCTGAGCACCGAGGAGGATTCGCGAACCCTCCCGAGCACGAGCTCAATTCTGATTAGCTGCCAACACTCCAACCAGAATGTGTTGGCAGCCATCTTGTGACTCGGTAACCGAGTCACAAGAAAAGAGTAAATAAAAAGGTGAAAAACAAGAAAAGGGGGCAGGGTACAAACACCCTGACCCACTAGGCCTGCTCAGGGGGTCCCACAAGGACACCCAGGTCCAAAAAAAGCATTTAAAAAAAAAAGAAATCGGCCAAATTCGCGCTGGGGTCGCAAATCTGGCCGGAAAAATAAAAAAAAAACGAAGCGCAGGTTCCCATGCTTTGTTTTTGAAAGCCCCCGGGTGGGCCAGGTCCCTGGGGCACTCACCAATTAGCCCCCCACACGCCCTGGGGGCCACCACCTACCTGGGGCACATACTGATTAAAAATGCGGGGGTCTGTAGCAGACCCCTGGGCCCCCGGGGACCACCACCTCCCCAGGGCATTAAAAAAAAATGCGTGGGGGTCCCAATTCCCCCATGCTGCCCCGGGGACCGCCACCTCCCCGGGGATCTGTTTTTAAATTAAAATGATGTGTGGGGGGAAGGAGCCCCCCCACACGCCCTGGGGGCCACCACCTACCTGGGGCACATACTGATTAAAAATGCGGGGTCTGTAGCAGACCCCTGGGCCCCCGGGACCACCACCTCCCCAGGGCATTTAAAAAAATGCGTGGGGTCCCAATCCCCATGCTGCCCCGGGGACCGCCACCTCCCCGGGGATCTGTTTTTAAATTAAAATGATGTGTGGGGGGAAGGAGCCCCCCCACACGCCCTGGGGGCCACCACCTACCTGGGGCACATACTGATTAAAAATGCGGGGGTCTGTAGCAGACCCCTGGACCCCCGGGGACCACCACCTCCCCAGGGCATTAAAGACTTGGAAGAGGGGCCACGCGGCCCCCCTCCAGGAGCCCTTGATGGCCATGGGTATCGCCACCCCCCAGGGCTGGCTCCTGCAATGTCCCGGGGTGCCCACCCCCGGGACATTGCCGTTTGCTATGGCCGTGCGGCTCTCGCCCTGTCATAGCAAACTCTGCTTTGCTTCATTGAAGCGAGAGCAGGAAAACCTGCTCTCACTTCAATGAAGCAAAGCAGATTGCTTTTGAGCAAGGGGAGCTGCATGTTAGCAGCTCCCCTTGCTCAAAAGCAATGCCGGCTCCCGCAGGAGGCGGGGAGCAGGCGGGACCGTGGGGGCATTGGGGCTCCTTTACGGTCCCCAACGCAAAGGGCCGGCCCCGGGGGATGGGGTCCCCGTGGCCATGAGTGGCCCAGGAGGGGGGCCACTCGGCCCCCCTCCGCATTAATTTTTTAAAAAATGGCCGGGCCCCGGGCCGAAATTGGCCTGGGGAGGAGGGCCGGGCGGCCCCCCCTCCTCAATTGCAAAACTATTTTAAAAATGGCCAAGCCCCAGGGGATGGGGTCCCCGGGGCCAATAGTGGCCCACGGAAGGGGGGCCACACTGCCCCCTTCCCTATAATTAGTTAAGAAAAAAAAGAGGCCATGCCCCGGGGGATGGGGTCCCGGGGTCAAAAGTGGCCAAGGGAAGGAGGCCACTTGGGAGCCGGCATTGCTTTTGCACAAGGGGAGCTGCTGACATGCAGCTCCCCTTGTGCAAAAGCAATCCTGCTTTGGTTTTTGGACGCAAACAGCAATGTCCCGGGGGTGGGCACCCCGGGACATTGCAGGAGCTGGCCCTGGGGGGTGGCGGTCCCCAGGGCCATCAAGGGCTCCAGGAAGGGGGCCGCACGGCCTCCTCCCATCATTTAATATAGCCCCGGGGAGGTGGTGGTCCCCGGGGCTTGGGGGGGCCAGCGAGGCCCCCGGCAAATATTTTGATGAAAGCCCCGGGAGGTGGCGGTCCCGGGGCATGGGGGTCCATGAGGCCCCCACCCACATTTTTAATAAAAATAAATTTAAGCCCCGGGAGGTGGCGGTCCCCGGGGCAGCGGGGGGCCGCGTGCCCCCCCATGCATATTTAAATAAAGCCCCGGGGAGGTGGCGAACCCCGGGGCTTGGGGGCGGCTTGGGAGGCCCCCCGGATCTTAATATACAAGCTCCGGGTAGGTGGCGGTCCCCGGGGCTGCGGGGGGCCGCGTGCCCCCGCATATAATTAGTATAGCCCCAGGAAGGTGGCGGTCCCCGGGGCTGTGTGGGCCCCCGCGGGCCCCGACTATATATTTTGGCATTGCCCCCGGGACCTGGCCCACCCGGGGGCTTACAGATAACAAAGTGCGAAGCCCGCGCTTCTTTTTTTTTTTATTTTCTCGGCAGGATTCGTGCACCCAGCGCAAATTATGCCGATTTAAAAAAATAAAATGCTTTTTTTGGCCCTGGGGGTCCCTGTGGGACCCCCTGAGCAGGCCTAGGGGGTCAGGGTGTTTCTACCCTGCCCCCTTTTCTTGTTTTCACCTTTTTTTCTACTGATTTCTTGTGACTCGGTTACCGAGTCACAAGTTGGCTGCCAACACTTCCTGGTTTGGAGTGTTGGCAGCCAATCAGAAGTCAGCTTGTGCTCGGGAGGAGTCGCGACTCCTCCTCGGTGCTCAGATATCGATATTTTTATTTTTTAAATAGCTCAGCAACTACTGAACGGATTACACCCATGGGGTCCCCGGGGCCGAAATTGGCCTCGGGAGGGAGGCCGCGCAACCCCCTTCCCGTTTTTTTGTTTTTGTTTTTATAAAAAGGGGTCAGGCCCTGGGGGATGGGGTCCCCAGGGCCCCCAAAAAAGTTTAAAAAGTGGGGCCACACAGCCACCCTTATAAGAAGAAAAAAAAAAACGGCATCTCGCCGGAGGCCACGCCCCCTTTCTCCACCACTCTGCAAACGTGCCCCCTGGCGCGTTGTTAGTTGGGGAATTAATTCCCCTTGAATACTGAGGGCCCCTGGGGGCCAACTAGCCCACCAGGTACCTTCAATATGCACCACAGAGCTGCGTTGCAGAGAGGTGGTCCAAGGCCACGCCCCTTTTTACACCACTCTGCAAACGCGCCTTTTGGCGCACTGCTGGTGGGGCGATGAGGTCCTCTTGTGTCCTGAGGACCTCAGGACACAAGTGGACTTCATCCCCCACCTTCATTCCTGAGCGCTGGTCGGAGGCCCAGCACCCTTTCTCCACCACTCTGCAAACGCGACTACTATTTAAAGAAGCATCTTTCAGCACCTCTGACTTAGAGGTAGTTTTAATCCCCCTGCCCTATTATATACTAGGGCCTTACAGAGGAGGTCAAATGATGTCATTTGAGATGTCATCAGTGATGTCATCAGTGATGTCACTGACCATGTCATGAATGATGTAATATGTGACATCATCAGCAGTGCATTGCGGGGGCGCGAGTTATAGTTAGCTGAACTAACTATAACGGCCGAATTTCTCTGGTTTTGTATGAGTAAAATGTCCAACTAACTATAACGTCCCTGAAACCTATGGTTTTTTCAGTGAATTTCAAAGGTTTTTTAAATGCTAATTTCTAACTATGCCTACAGAGGTAGGAAATGTGCAGAAAGAGGAAGAAAGGCACAGAAAAAAGCAAGAGAAATTCAGAAAGAGGCAACAGAAGTCCAGAAAGACGAAGAAAGGTGCAGAAAGAAGCAAGAGATGTGGAGAAGTGTGGCTCAATGGTTAGAGCGGCAGACCCTGATGCAGAGATCTGGCCCGGGACCAGGGTTCAATTCCCGCCTCGGCGGGTCTTGGGCTCAATTTCCTCGGACCTGATAATTCTCGCCTCGGTGCCTATTCTAATCATGGGTCCCACTCTGCAACTCTGGGCAATAGCTTGCTTAATCTCCACAACGGCCCCAACAGCGCTGGGATGCCTGGCTTCACCCTGGGGGTGCCCAGGAGTGGACATTTCACAGGGAAAAGCCAGGAAGGGTTCCACAGCGGTATGCGTACAGCGCCTGGACACCCCTTTGGGGGTATGGGTGCGCTTTACAAGTACAAATTTCAATTCAATTTTCAATTTCACAAAGAACCAACAGAGGAGCAGAAAGAGGCCTTGTTGCAAAGTCATCCTGTGCCCCCAACTTTTTGCTGACGGGTACTGGTGGTAACTGACTGACTAACCAGGCCTAGAACCAGTGCTATGCAAAAAGACACTTAGAATACAGTGAAAACACCTACATACACTAGGGAACACTATGCGTAGGGGTACCCCTGTGATTGGCATGACCTCCTCTGTAAGGCCTAGTACATAATAGGGGAGGGGGATTAAAACTACCTCTAAGTCAGAGGTGCAGAAAGATGCTTCTTTAAGTAGTAGTCATGTTTGCAGAGTGGTGGAGAAAGGGTGCTGGGCCTCCGACCAGCGCTCAGGAATTCCGCTGCATAGGACTTAGAGGAGGTACCAGGAGGGCTTCTTGGCCCCCAAAGTCCCTCAGGAGTAAATTGGACTTCATTCCCCATCCTGTAGTCTGCCAGGAGGCGCGTTTGCAGAGTTGTGGAGAAAGGAGGGCATGGCCTCCGAAGACGTCTTAGCAATCCCACTGTGTGGGACTTACTGGAGGTAACAAGAGGGGTAGTTGGCCCCCAACGACAACCTTGGGGGCCAACTACCCCTCCTATTACCTCCAGTAAGTCCCACACAGCAGGATTGCTAAGTTGTCATAGCAGGCCACGCCCCCTTTCCCCACCACTCTGCAAACGCACTTCCTGGCGCGCTCTTGGATGGGGATTAAAGTCCCCTTCCCTGCTGGGGGTCCTTAGGTGCCAACTAGCCTACCTGATACCTCCAGTATGTCCCAGATAGTGTGATTGCTGAAAGCTGGACACAGGCCACACCCCCTTTCTCCACCACTCTGCAAATGCCCCTCCTGGTGCGTTCTAAATTGGGGGATTAAGTCCCATTGAATACTGAGGGTCCCTGGGGGCCAACTAGCCCACCAGGTACCTCCAGTAAGTCCCACACACCTGGATTACTCAGAGTGGTCCGAGGCCACGCCCCCTTTTTACACCACTCTGCAAACGCAGCTCCTGGCGCACTGCTGCTCGGGGGATGAAGTCCACTTGTGTCCTGAGGTCCTTAGGACACAAGAGGACCTCATCGCCCCACCAGCAGTGTGCCAAGAGGCAAGTTTGCAGAGTGGTGTCAAAAGGGGCATGGCCTCGGACCACCTCTCTGCAATCCAGCTGTGTGGCGCTTACTGGAGGTACCTGGTGGGCTAGTTGGCCCCCAGGGACCCTCAGTATTCAGGGGACTTAATCCCCCAACTTAGAACGTACCAGGGGGCGCGTTTGCAGAGTGCTGCAGGGAGGGGGCGGGGCCTCCGGCGAGATGCCGGCTTTTAAAAAAATATATATATTTCTAGAATGGGGGCTGTGTGGCCCCCCTTCTTTTACAATTTTTTGGGCCTTGGGGACCCCATTCCCCAGGGCCTGAGCATTTTTTTCTTTTTAAAAATGGGAAGGGCTGCTATTGGCCCCGGGGACCCCATCCCCGGGGCCTGGCCAGCATTTTTTTTAATTTTTATTTTGGAGGGAGGCCGCGTGACCCCCCTCCTGAGGCCTATAATGGCCCCGGGGACCCCATTCCCCGGGACATTGCCTCATTTTTTTTTTTTTTTTAAATAATAATACGGGAGGGGGGCCACCCGGCCCCCCTTCCCTTGGCCAATTATGGCCCCGGGGACCCCATCCCCCGGGGCCAGCCTTTCTGTTTTTAAAAAAAAAAATATTATTGGGGAGGGGGGCCGCGTGGCCCCTCTCCCAGGCCACTTCTGGCCCCGGGGACCCTACCCCCGGGCCTGGCCTCACCGTTGGGGACCGTGAGGGGAGACCCAATGCCCCCACGGTCCAGCCGGCTCCCCGCCTCCTGCAGGAGCCGGCATTGCTTTTGCACAAGGGGAGCTGCTGACATGCAGCTACCCTTGTGCAAAAGCAATCCTGCTTTAGTTTTTGGACGCGAGCGCAGGTTTCCTGCTCTCGCGTCCAAAAACCAAAGCAGTGTTTGCTATGGCAGGGCGGAAGCCGCACGGCTCCCGCCCTGCCATAGCAAACAGCAATGTCCCGGGGGTGGGCACCCCGGGACATTGCAGGAGCCGGCCCTGGGGGGTGGCGGTCCCCAGGGCCATCAAGGGCTCCAGGAGGGGGGCCGCGCGGCTCCCTCCCTTCATTTAACATAGCCCCGGGGAGGTGGTGGTCCCCAAGGCTTGGGGGGGCCCATGAGGCCCCCGCAAATAATTTGATGAAAGCCCCGGGGAGGTGGCGGTCCCTGGGGCTTGGGGGGTCCGTGAGGCCCCCCCACCCACATTTTTAATAAAAATAAATTTAAGCCCCGGGGAGGTGGCGGTCCCCGGGGCAGCGGGGGCCACATGCCCCCCATGCATATTTAAATAAAGCCCCGGGGAGGTGGCGGTCCCCGGGGCTTGGGGGGGCCTGGGAGGCCCCCCACATCTTAATAAACAAGCCCCAGGGAGGTGGCGGTCCCCGGGGCTGCGCGGGGCCTCGTGCCACCCGCATATAATTAGTATAGCCCCGGGGAGGTGGCGGCCCCCGGGGCTGCGTGGGCCCCCACGGGCCCCCGCTATATATTTTGGCATTGCCCCCAGGACCTGGCCCAGCGGGGGCTTACAGATAACGAAGCGCGAAGCCCGCGCTTCGTTTTTTTTTAATTTTCTCGGCAGGATTCGCGCACCCAGTGCGAATTCTGCCAATTTTTAAAATATAAAATGCTTTTTTTGGCCCTGGGGGTCCCTGTGGGACCCCCTGAGCAGGCCTAGGGGGTCAGGGTATTTCTAACCTGCCCCCTTTTCTTGTTTTTCACCTTTTTTTCTACTGATTTCTTGTGACTCTGTTACCGAGTCACAAGATGGCTGCCAACACTTCCTGGTTTGAAGTGTTGGCAGCCAATCAGAAGTCAGCTCGTGCTCGGGAGGAGTCGCGACTCCTCGGTGCTCAGATATTGATATTTTTATTTTTTAAATAGCTCAGCAACTACTGAACGGATTTACACCATTTAAACAAATGGGCGCTTTCTGAACCAAGAGCTACCTTTTTGCCAAATGTGGAGTAATTCCGTTCAGCAGTTCGGCCTGTAGTCTGTTCCAAAATTTCCTATGGAAATTAACATGGAGAAAACACGCTTTGGGACCCCCTTTTTTCTCGGCCCCCGCTTGACGAATCACCCCAAAACTTTCAAGCCAGGAGCTGACTGGAGCGCCCCATTAGTTTTGAACATTTCGCGAAGATTCCTCAAACGGCGCCAAAGGTATTGGCAAATCAAAAAAACGCTTTTCCTATGGAAACTAGGTTCTAACTATAACTACCTACTGGTGACCGCCAGTAGGTAATAACTTTGGTCTCCAGGTGTGGGGTAGCTCCTTGTAAGCTGGTCGTAGTGCTACATCAGTTGAAATGTTGAGATGTAGTGCTGATGTTTGTTGGTTAACCAGACTGGCAATCAGCGTAGGTCCTTTCATCACTGGCTGTCTTTGCACTGTTGGTAAGTTAACCCATTACCTGGTTTAATAAGCCTGGGACACTTATTTTTTCCAACACAAATGGTGTGCTGTCTCTTATTTTATAGTCGATGTTTGCTATAGATCTGTTTTCTACATTTGTATGAAATAATCTGGGTGGGTTGGTTGTTTGGTCATGGGGTATTAGTGCTATGGCTGCATGCAAGATGGAAGCATCATACTTTATGCCAGAGATCAGCAGGGCACAGCCAGCAAGTAGCTGAAAGAAGTGGGAAACAAGGAGAGGAGATTGATTTGCACCGCTTGAGACAAGCCGCTCCCAACATGTGCTGCTTCTTTTCAGAACATGGATCCATTTAGTGTACACAAAATCCTCCCCCCCCTCAGGTGCAACATCCTGCACAGCTTTGCTTCCCCTGTGCTGCTAAATCTGCAGTGCACGTGGTCGAGAACCAGACAGCAGTGAGTTTCCTTTCTTGCCTTTGGTCTCTTGCGCAACACTTCAACGCTGTAGTCGGGGCACTTTCAAGACCCCCTGCCCAGCCTGCCTTACAGTATTCCCTCCTTTAAAAGGTGCATTTTTATCAATGTACAGTTGAAAAAGAAAAAACTACCTCCACACCACGTCACACCTACTGGCTTTGACAAAAGTTTGTTATTAATGCTTATTATTATTATCAGGGCAGGAGGTTATTACTTGTCCTCATATGAAGGTAGGCCTTCAGTGATTGATGAAATGTTTCCCTTCAGAAATGACATGGTTAATGGAGCGTTTTACCGGAAGAGTATAATTTATTTTAAACATGTCAATTTATTCTCACAAATACAACATGTACAGGGGAATATTGTTTAAATGCAATCAAAATACTCTTGCTATTAAAATATACAATTTGAAGATGCAGTATGGCTATATTAACTCTCATGTCCACCTGGAAAGCACAATAACAGTGTACTAGATGGAATCCTAGAGTAAACGGGAAGCCTGTCTCTCACCTCCTTTCAAAGTAACAGGGAGCAAATGTTAGTAAACTAAGGGGGATATTCTCAAGAACGTGTGATAATTATCGCAAAATTAGCTTAACGCAACTTTGCACATCGCAGTTCATCGCGGGAAAATAACACCGTGTTAACGTTGTATTCTCAACCTGGCGGCACTATGCGATAGTCTCACGCTAACGCATCAAATGACCGCGATAAAATTACCGTGACGGCAAAAAAACGCGAAAAAAGTTGCGATGTGGCCAACCGCGATAAAAAAATCAGCGATAACCAGCGACAGGCCTGCAATTCCCACGCGTCATGCGGGAAAATGCACTATAAAAGCACCGAAAAACACAAACAAAATAATTCAAACTGCGTAGCACCATGGAGGAAGCCGGAGCAAGTACAGAGGACGACCAAAACCCCACAAGCCCCCAGGAGGACCATCCTGTGACCTCGGGGTCACGGAAGGGCAAGGAGAAGAAGACGAGGAAGACGAGGTTCAGTCCGCAGGAAAACAGGATCATCATCACGTAGGTGATAGAACACCACCAACAACTGTTCGTCACCTCCAACGTGTCATTGGCAAATAAAAATGCAATATGGCAGTCGATCCTGGACAAGGTGAATGCAGTCGGAGTGAGGAGGAGGACAATTGGAGAGGTCAAGAGGCGCTGGAATGATGCGAAGCGCAAAACCAAGAAGAAACTCGCTGACAACCATCAGGCAGCAATGCAGACTGGAGGTGGCAGTCCAGCGGAACACCAGGAGCTAGATGAGATGGAGGAAATGGTGGCCACAGTCATCAGTGGGGAGACGGTGGCAGGAGTTGGGGGTCCGGACACTGCTTGACATGACCTGACACAACAGCACCAGGGTGAGTACCGAACAGGGACTGGGGGGACGGGGGGAGATGGGCACAATGGCACACATGCACAATTAAGTAGAGCACACGACACACCCACAATGACTCTGGATCATGTCCCTGATCCCCTTGGCACACTGCAGCACACATACAAACAGCAAGTAGGCCCCAGTCCACTATGGGCACTAAGGGGTCCCTCCCCACACAGCACCAATCTCACAACCAACCCATGCACATGTGTGAAAACCAGCAAAGCTGCGTGTCTGTGAGCCACACTGACAATGCAAGTGACACTGCATGACGAACAGCATGGCTGCAGTCCAATTATCATGACATGGTGCACGCCACGACACTGAGGTGGCTGAGTGTGGAACACATCCGTAAAGGAGCAGGTCACACTCTGACACATCCATGTGCACAAACAACCCCTGACGCCAACAACACATCTGCGGATACCCCATGCCCAAGAGTCCAAAATCCGAACTAGAGCCAAAATTAGCCAAGTATGCAACATCTCAGCACTGCAGAAGCACAGAAGTCAAAGGCACACCGCCTCAAAGGGATAAGGGGCAGCAAAATCACAGCTGCAGGGGAGACTCTCCCACAATGCAGCACACACACATAGCAATAACAGCACATCATCATTGACGACAATGTGGTACAAAGTGCAACACTCTCACTACAGAACAGAGGACACAACTGGTTCCGCTTGTGCGTAGAAACTGGCCAATCACATCTGGCATAGCAGGAAACTGTGAGATGATAATGTACGTGTACAACCTCACATCCGTGATGTAGATCAAATGTCCACTGTCCCGCATCAAATAGTCAGCTCCTCCCAAACAGTCACAATGTACATTGTCATGCAGTCTGTATGTAAACTTGAACAATGCGTCAACATACATGTCAACACAATGTTAAAATGCATCTCCCCTTCACATTGCAGAGGGACAATCAACACCTCCTGCAGAGCAGACCAGACAACTCATCAGTGATGATGAAGAGGACCTCCACTCCTTCGACACCGACGCCCTACAACAGCTCATGGACAGCTACGGCAACCCACCTCCAGGAGCAGGGCAGCCCAGCTGCATCGAGGAGACCCCACCCCCTGCACACACCACACAGCAGGAAGCACCCACCACCACGGCTGGCTCCTAGCACCTCACCGAAGAACACATCGCATTCCAAGGCCAGTTGTTAGACTGCCAGAAGGAGGTGACTGAACAGGTCCGGGTGGGGTTCGACCTCATGGCAGCCAAACTAGATGACATACGTGGGTGTCTAACTCCCATCAGGGACCACTTACACTCCCTAACGGACACCCACAGTTCGCTCCATGATGTCCAACAATCCATGCCCGACATCGCTGGAGTCATGACTCAGAGACAAGAACAACTGTCTAGTCAGAGTGGCCTCAGCGATGTCAGCCGAGAGTTGGCACAGATGCTGAGGATAATGGAGAACATGGAGCGGATGCATGCGGAAAGAATGGCTGCCACGGACGCACACCAGCGAAAAGTTGTTGGGATCTTCCATGCCCTGCAGATCCTCATCATCGCATTGCTGCCACTAAGGCAGTCGCTGATGAATGCTGCTGGTACTTCTACACACACATCTCCGGCCCCTGATGTGTCAGTGGCACACAGTGCTGCAGACCAAACATCAGCACCCACATGTCAGACAGATGACATAGAGGACGAAGATGCGGGCGATTCCACCTCTGTAGTAAGAAGGAGCCAGTAGCATTCTTCTACGCCATATGCCCTGTTTCAGCTTGGTTCTGCCCTCTGCATCATGCCCTGTAACAACACCTCCCACTGTCCCCCGAAACACTCTGCGACACTCACCTTGGACCTCGACATGGACTGCCATATCTTGTTTGCTTACGAATGACACAGCAATCAGACTGCGGACTGTACTCTTCCTCTTCCGATGTACTTGTCAATCCCTAAATGTCTCTGGCTGGCCCTCCACTGGGCTACAATGTGATGTGGGGTTTGCATGGCCATGTACTGCTCCAGCTCCGACACTCCACCGAATGTGAATAAATTATTCAAATTCACACAGATGTGTCATGTCCATAATCAATCAAGTATGAAAGTATGGATGAATGTAAGGACATTGATTGCCCAAAAAGGTACACCCTGGGAAATGAAAGCAATGCGCATGTTTGACCGTGACACACATAGGAAGTGAGATGACTGGGAATGTGTGAACTTGCTGTGGCCTCATTGCTCTGAAACAACAATCGCGCAATTCCTCAACTTTGCCCCACGCAATGTTAGAAATAGGGCTGGGTATGAAATGTCAAAGTCATTGGCAGGCCTAAAGTAGTGTCCCACATCACATTTGACAACAGAACATCTCTTCGCATACCTACTCACACTCAACTGGGTGGACACAGCCTGTAGTGATGGATCACATTGATCCTCATGGCAAGAATATGGACACCTTACTCACATTGCTGAAGACTCGTAAGAGCACAGGTCTATCAGCAACTATCCCAACCACTATGTCTGGCTCACAGAGGTGGAGCTGGCAATAGGGACTCACCCCTAAGTGAAATGCATCAGTCAGTCCCTCCCTGTGTACGGACAATGCTCATTGAGGCACACGATTTGTCATTCTAATCAACACTCATCACAGTTGAACACTAGTGAAGTTGCGTAGACTTTATTGCCATGTGCGTGTCAGTACGGGCAAGACAAGGGCCACAACATGCAGGCCAATGCATCAGACACTAACAGGCAGCATTCAGTCACGGTACAGTTCCACGTGACAGGCGTTGTGCATGCGCCCGGGATGTTCTGCCATTGCGTTGGTGGCTCTCGTAGAACCGGCACTCTTCTGACCTTCGGCAGTTATGTGGATGATATGCCACAGCTTGGAGCAATGAGTCGTATGTGTGTGCAACGTTTGGACGAATGGGTTGTTGTGTACGTAAGTGTCAAGGGCATTCCATGCAAGAGTACCTCGAGCAAAAACTTCTGTGTGTGGGGTGTGGATACGTTGGTCCTTCATTAGCGCTGTGCGTAGTGTGGGAGTCGTCATCATCTGCTATGGTATCTCTCTCAGGGGGTGCCTGCTGCATGCAAGACCAAGGTCGGAGGTGCAGGTGTCCTTCCGCCTCATGTATTGAGACAAAGGAGCTTTCATCCCTAATGTAAGTCTGACTACTGCTTGCATTCTGGAAATGTGATGTGGCTTTCGCGCTGCAATTGAAGCTAGGCCTTAGGCTTATGGTGCACCAATAGCGATACACACACAACAGTTGGCATGCATGAGCCAAGAGCCCGAGTGGCCTTGCGCTCCTTGTACAATCCCTTCGTGCGCGGCTGCCCTCCGGGTGCATGCAACATTGCAACATTGTCGATTGCGGGCCATGTGGCGCAGACACTGCAACAGAGACACACGCATCAGTTGGTTTCCTGTCCAGCCCAGAAATGAACCACGCCCAGAGCCCAGGGATAATTATTCACACCCCTACACTGGCCTGGCGTACGCCGAGCCAGCCCACTCGGCTTACGTATAAAGTGGGGGACGACGACGCTACGTGTCCCAGTTCTTCCCCACTGCCGGAGGTGACATGGCTGCGTCCGCCTGGCATATCACGAGACTCAATCAGAAAGGGTCCATGACTTACGTTGCACAGAGTTGGTGGCACCGGAAACACTGCGGCCGGCACGGGCCTACCGCCACGGTAAGGTGACTTTCGGTGCACTGAGGTAGGGGCACCTTAGGTGCTGAGCGGGTGTGCAGCCTGCGATGATGCGCCATCTTGGCGGTCCGGACTGGTAAGGATTTGTGTGAGCCCTGCTGGACCGCAGTGTAGGCCTGAGCCAGCGGGCAGCGCGGGCCTACCGCCACGTGGCGTTGCCTCGCAGTTCACAGAGTTAGTGGCACCTATAGAGCTGAGCGGGTGTGCAGCCTGCGATGATGCTGTGTGCACTGATATGATCTCTGCCATTGCGAAATCAAGACCCAGAATCACGTGTGTGACCTAGTGGCCCGCGGGGCGGGCTCCATGATGTGGAGACTGCCAAGGTCGCGGATCCCGGGCTTGGAGCTTGGAGCTTGCACCGGCATGTGGTGGGCCCTCTTGGAGACACGCTGGTGGCAGAAGGTGAGCAGTGAGGCCTGGGTGCGCAGGGACGGGCAAACACCCATGGGCGGTGGGAGGGGCTGGGGTGCAGCAGCCGGTGTGCGCAGGGGCGGCCAAGCGATGATGGCGTGTGTAATGATATGTACTCTGCCATTCATAAATCTGGACTCTGTTTCAGATAACGGACCTGGTGGACTGCAGTGTATAGCGGCACGTGGTTGGAGACACACAGGTGGCAGCAGGTGAGCAGTGAGGCCTGGGTCCGCAGTGTCGGCACTCTCTCTCCCTCTCTTCCTTTCACTGTCTCTCTCTCTTCCTCTGTTACTCTCTCTCTCCTTCTCCCTCTCTCCCCCTTTCTCTCTCTCCCTCTCTTTCACTCTCTCTCTCTCTCCCTTTCTTTCTCTCTCTCTCTCTCTCTCTCTCTCTCTCTCTCTCTCTGTCCTTTGATGAGCGCATGACACACCTTCTTATCTTGAATTTTGTCTTGCAGGCTGTGTCTTACAGATTGTCCAGAGAAGACCCGCCATGACTCTTCCGAATAGTTGTTTTGAGTTACATTTGAATAAAATAATTAGTTTGGAAATATAAAGATGAATGAATGATTCTCCTTTTTCTGACCACACATGAATGTTTATTGTTGTACTTGTGCGACATCAGGCGAATTGTTTTGTTCATGATTTCGTAAAGTTGATGTAAAATATCTTTGTCCGGGGTAGGGCCCCGGGGGGGGTCCTGGCGGGGTGGCGGTGGGTGTTGTGGCCCTCTTGGGTTTCAGGCTGCGTGATCAGTAGTTCCATGGCATCTGTTGTTCTTCTGGTGTGGCTGTGGGCTGGCCTCCCATTTCTGGTGCAGGTTATCGTCCGACTTAATACCAGGAAAGAGCAGGTGTTAATTCATTGCTGCTAACGCACCTTATCGCATGTTTTGTGATCTTATCGCCGATCTGGCTGGTCGTTGAGAATGTTGCGAAGTGGTGTTTTCACGGCTTTTTGCACGGGAACGCCTACTCTGCATCTCATTAGCGTTAGTTGCCGGTGTCATCCGTGGCGATGTTTTTTGCGGCTGCTATCGTGGGAAAACTGGCGATATTGGCTGTTAGCACCAGCTTGTGACTAGGGCGATATATCTATCGCCACTTTGGCTGCGATAAAGTGCTGCTAACTCAGCGATAAGTCCTTGAGAATATCCCCCTCAGAGCAGTAGAACCATTTTATGCTGAAGCCTGCGATTTGATCACACGAGCTCACTTTGCTTGACTCAAAATCCAAATTCTAGAATTCATCGCAGAGCGCTTTCTCCAGACCCGCTGCATTATGGGAATCCGGTCAACAGCTGACAAAAGTGAGGTGGAATTTATTTCTAGTTGAAAATGTGTGTTACATTGTGAACATCTGAAATAGTTACATTCACTCTTTGAGAGGGGTTTTATATATTGCCAGGCCTGCAGACTTAGGCCCCGATTCCGAGTGGGTTGTGAATTTTGATCCTTGAATTTACACTGAGATCGGAATTCCTACATTTTTGAATCTCAGAGCTGTCTTCATTTACTGGGGGAAAACGTTTGGGAAAAAACACTGGTACATGTGGTAAAAAGTAGAGTAAGCCTCTCTTTATACATGTAAATCCTCATTTCCTCTGGTACCTTGAAATCAGAAGTATTTCCAACAGGGAATGGCACCCTTCTCATGTCAGTTTACCCAAACCCAGAATGACTGCCATAATGATCTTTTGTGGACCATATTATGCCCCAAAGCAATTTAGTACATATAGAGGCATATTCACAAGCCCCTATCGCCACCACAACGTCACTTTCAGTGACGTTGTGGTGGCGATAGGGCCTCGCCTTATTCACAAGGCAGCGTTAAGCCACTTGCGTTGTGAATAGGCCCCCTTTCACGCTGTGTTTAGCGTGAAAGGGGCGTGCAGTGGGTGTTGTGGTGGGCGTTCCACCGCAACACCCATTGATATTTACGCTGCCCCCTATTCACAAGGGCAGCGTAAATAGGAGCTAACCCCAAACTTAAGACCAGGAAAACCCTGGTCTTAAGTTGATGATACGAGGAGAAATGCTAGATTTCTCCTCGTTTTGCATTTTCCATGTGTGCTGCCTTGTGCAGCACACATGGAAATTGCAAAATGCCATGGTTTGTTTCTGTACACGAAGGATAACAGGAAGATGAAATAAACAGCTTTACTGTATTTCAAAAAGATTGCATATAAGTACCCAGTATTCTGCGGTACTTTTCGACAATGTAAAAGTCTATGCGGAGTCGTTTCTTGGTATGTTTAATTAAACAAATTGTAATATTTCTGTTGAAAATAATATAAGTACCTTCATCGAGGGAACCTTCGGTGAACTCAGAGCTCCCTTTTACATTGAAAATTGTTTACCTTTTAATCCAGTGCATATGAAATATGACCTTTGGCCTTTGACCCTCGGCATGGTTACATAATAGGATTTTTTTCTATTGTTTTCTTCCTTTATGACCATTTGCAATTTAATAACTTTTATGTGCGTGGACAGTTTTATATATATTTTACTGTTATTCGTGTTTGTCTGAGCAATATTATGATTAGCTCATTATGGGAAACATAACTTCCATTGCTAATATTGCACCTTAAACATCTGAAACTGTCATGTCTAATTCTCATAAACGTATTGGAAAAGAAGAATTTTCCATTCACACGTTTTTGTTAGGGCTGTCTCTTTTTCCCACTTTTTCAAATATTGTACACTGTGATAAGCCCATGTATTAGCTACTTCCTAGAGAGGAGAATTGCTATGCTGGGATGGTCTGAAGGCGGAGAGATGATAGGATTTCTTAGCCATTGAACTTGACAACAATGTGGGTGAGGGATTATTTTATGATGACGAATGTTCATGTTTGGAGGACATCTGTCTCCTGGGAAGTGCGGCCAATAGCCGGACGTTATATTCTAAGGAAATCTGTACGTGGTTACCATAGTGTGGAAGGAACTACATCATGGGTCTCCCCTAGCCATTTCATTCTGAAGGTAGCTGCAGGACGCACTAATACAACCCAACAGTGCTGTCTGCCTGGTCTATTACAGTGGTTGAGGCTAACAGAGACCTGTTTCATCTCCCATTTTCCGGTTCCCAGATTTAGTTATGGTAAGATTTATTTTTCTCCTAAAAACAGTACTGATCTGTGGAACGTAACATTGCTGGCGAGATGAAAAAATTATTAAAAATAATAAGAGTACTTAGAGCCCTTTGGAAGCCGACCCCCGCCTCTGCCCCCCCCCCCCGATCCCCCTCCCCAGTTCTGCATAAAAAAGGTATGTTTTGGGCTTGGGTCAGAGATAGGCCTAAACCTCGCCTAACCCTTACTAGAAGACACCAATGACATTCTGGGGCAGGCAGATGCATTTTCCAGCTCTAGTCCTCGATTATTTGAAGAAAAGGAATAGGACACTTTACCCCGCATTTTTTACTCCGCATGCCATTACCTCGCATTTTTTACTCCGCATTAACTTTTACAACGCAGGGCTTTACAACGCAATCCGTTACAACGCATTCCCCATTCCAACGCAATTACTATTCTAACTCCAGGGGGGCGTTACTTTGGGGAATGCGTTGTAACAGTTTTGCAGTGTAAAGTCCTGCATTGTAAAAGTTTTTGCGGAGAAAAAACCGCAGGGTAATGGCATGCGGAGTAAAGTATGCGGAGTAAAGGATGTTTCTCGAGGAAAAGTGACTGTCACATATTTTATGCAAATTAGGTGTTCTTGCACTTGCATGTGCAATAGGGAGCGAAGGATGAACGATGGACAGAAACCCACGGAACTCAGCTGCAGATTTCCACATCTTCCTTCAGAAGGTAGGTCAGCATATGAAGTTTTGTAATCGGCATCGGTGCACTTAGACTGGGCTTATAGTTTCAGAGCCCCTGGAGAGGGGGGCGTTAATACCTTTTCTTTTAATGTAGTTTGCTTTTCCGAAAGGAGTGAGGATTTATTTCTCAGGGGAATTGGAAGAAAAGCAGCTCCCAGTGCTTTATTGACCTCTCCCCAAGCTTTTAATTTTGGTCTCTAAATTCTGCAATGAATTCAGAAAAGCGGAAGTGAAATCTTCACAAAATAAAGCACAGCAGCAGTGGGTACTTCTCTCAGAAACAAATAAACTGCTCAACAGAATTACACCAAATTTGTCAGAAAATTAGAACTTGGTACAAAATGCATGTCTTTTTGTGATTTGGTGTAAGTCCGTTCAGTAGTTTTGGAGATATTAAGCTCCAAAAATACTTGTATATCTTGACGGTTGGGTTCGAGGGACTCTTACAAGAGTCCCTCAAACCCAGTTTTTAAAAATAGAGCTTCCTGATTGGCCAAGGGGTGTTTTTTACCCTTGGGCTACGTTGCTCCCAAGGCTCCGGTGGGAGCAAGCTCTGACTGGCTGCCAGCAACATAAAAAAATGTTGCTGGCATCCATTACAGGACTTGGGGATTTAGTCTCCTGTCCTGAAGATAAAAAGTTTAAAAAAAATAAGGGGGCACGGTAGGGATACCCTGCTCCCCTCGACCCTGTGGGGAGACCCAGAAGGACCATCCCAGGGCCCAAAATAAAAAAAAAATATGTTTTTGCTGTGATCCTGTGGAAATCCCAAGGGATAGCGGCCAAAAAAAAAACCCTGAAATGGCGGGCTGCCATTTTTTTCTATATTTGGGGAGGGGGTATGAGTTAGGGCCCATCCCTGAGTCTTTTTAGGCCCCAGGGACCCCAGGCCCAGTAGCAGCTCCTGGAGGGAGTGCTGCCGGGCGGTGACGCAGGGCGGGGGAGGGGCAGGGTGGGGGGTAGTAAACTCCGGATTATGGCTGAACGGAGGTAAGTATACAAATAAATAAATAAAACGAATTTCATTGCGCGCGCTGCATCGCATTTGGCGATGCAGCGCGCGCAACGAAATTCGTTTTATTTATTTATTTGTATACTTACCTCCGTTCGCCCATAATCCGGAGTTTACTACCCCCACCCTGCCCCTCCCCCGCCCTGCGTCATCGCCCGTCAGCACTCCCTCCAGGAGCCGCTACTGCCCAGGCCCAAAGGTCAACTTGCATATTAGAGGGGAGAGGGGCCACGCAGCCTCCCACCCCGAGCTTTAAAGGGCCCCAAGGACCCCATCCCCTGGGACTGAATGGTGCAAAAAAAGGGGAGGAGGGCCATGCAGCTCCCCTCCCTCATCCCCCAGGGCCAAAATGTCATTTAGAGGGATGGGCACCATGTGGTCTTCCTCCCTGAGCCTTAAAAGGTCCTGAGGACCCCATCCCCTGGGGCTGACTCAATTACTCTGTCTTGGGGAGCCCATCCTGTAGCTTCCCTGTCTGCTCTATCGTGGGCAGGGAAACATATGTTTGCTCACGCCTGGTGGGAGCATTTTTAAATCTCCAGCCAGGCGGGAACAAACATGACTTCCCTTCCTGCAGCACGCAGACAGGAAAGGCAAGTCTTCTACTAGCCATCGCAAGATTTACAAATGCTCCCGTCTAGTGGGAGGAGACAGATATTGCTCCCACCAGGAGGGAGCATGCAAAGAAAGCTGCTCCTTCTGGGTGGGAGCAGCGGGGGCCCTGGGGCTGCCCCCATGACACCTAACTAGTAGTTTGTGGGTGCCCCAGGAATACCAGTGAACCCACCTCTGGCCCCATGGATGGAGTATACAGGTCCCAAGAAGGTGAGGAGGGAGAACGCACATCCTCCCCTCTCCTAATAATACAATTCGGCCCCAGGGCCACGATTGAGAACTGTGGAGTTGAGGCTGAAGTCAGTGTGAGTTTCTCACACTGCCTGTCAGTGGGTCGGAAAGGTGTTCAGAATACATGCGGAACCAATCCTTGGTCTCTTTACGAAGTGCACAGAGCAATGACCACGTATTCCACTTGCAATTGTGATTCTGTGAAAATGCATGTGAAGGAGTGACACAGTTGCCAAAATATTAACAAGGTGAAAGTAAAATACAATGTAGTGCTTACAGGTGAGTGATTGGGTTGTGTTTTTGGGGGGCGGTGAAGTGAAGGAGATCCGTGGAAGTGCATTCAGGAGAGGATGAAAAGACTGTGCTAATGAGGAAAGCGATCAGGTGTAAGACATATAGATGGGCGAGATGCAGAGAGAAAAAGGGCGTCATACAGAGTTAACATAACAAGAGTGATCACAGTCCCACAGGCCTCAGCAATGTTTAAATCACAATCTCATAATTTCAGAAAACATTTTCAATATTAATATTTACAATGGTGGCACAGCCTACTATAGTTATACTGCACCCATCCTGAGCTCAGGTATTTCAAGGTGCTGTTTTATGTGCTAATGACTTCATTAGCATTTCTGAAAGTGGTTTCAAATACATGAACTGAGAATGTGCAGACTGAAAGCAATACGCTTCAAGCTGCCCTGTGTTTGTTTTCAGCCTCAAGGCTGGTTCAGAATATGCCAAAATCCAGCCTTGAGGCTGAAAGCAAACAGTTTTTTATTTTTGTAGTTTTGTAATAGCGTGAACTTGACCTAAAGGTATGAGAGCACTTTACAACTTTACATGAGCAACAGTTACATTACACAAGACTCCGAGACATATTTACAGCGGAATGGAGAAGCGTGGCATTAAGCAAACATTGCTAACGCCACGCTTCTCCATTCTGAAAACGCAGAGAAGTGCCATATTCACAAGAATGCAGTGCACCCCAGCGTTTCCCCTAGAGCTGGTGCTGAGTTCAGCTGCCTAGCGCCAATGCAGACACCCTTGCACCATAGTGCACAAGGCAGCACACATTGAAACAGCAAAAACGAGGAGAAATAAAACAGTTCTCCTTGTTTCTCCTTTTAAAGACCAGGTTTTCCCTGGTCTTAATGTTGGCGCTGCCTTCTATTTACTAATTTTTCATTTATACTTTAACCTCTTCCGTGCGTCGGACGGCCCCCGGCCGTCTGACGTCACGGTGGGCGTGTGCGTCGGACGGCCAGGGGCCGTCCGATTTGCGCACGCGTAGAATTCGTCCGCACAGCGGGGGAATGTGCGCCGCAAAGAAGCAGTTATTGTTTGATTAATTAAAATCTTACAATATGTAAACAATAGTTCCTATTATAAAATCCAGTTTTAAAAAGGGAGAAAAAGGTAATTAAAACATGATTAGATGTAATATTCTTTCATATTATAAAATAAATTGGACTTAATTATACTGCTTGCATAATACTATTTACATATTATATTCATCATACATTACATTCTATTTGACTTTGGTAGTCTAACTTTGTTCTTAATATCATTAAAAACTTTACAAAAGCTGAGGTCAATATTATATCGTCAGTATGAAGACATCTTATCAATGCTTGTCTACAACTCCGTATTCCTCGAGCATTAAAATGTCTCCTAAGTATAGATTTTCTTTCAAGTTTCAGTTTCGGACATACACAGAGCAGGTGAATAATGTTCTCGTCTCCAAGTTTACATAAGCGGCAGGCCGTCCGTTCCTCTGTTCCTAGCCATGGCATTACATGACATAAGCCCGGAAATACTCCAAAACGAGCTTTTATAAATATTTGTTTATGCTTCAAGGACCATGGAATTTCATGATATGGTTGAACTTTCACCTTGGTATAACCATTCATTAGAGGCCATGCATGTTTTCTTTTTACAAAAGAATCTTGATCCAAAAGAAGTGATAAATGTTTTGTTGTATTATTGATGGCTTTTTTAAATGAATCTATGGTTATTGTCATGTCCCAGATCGAATTCGCTGAATATTCATCTAATGAAGCGTGAAGATATTTCCAGGCCTGGGATTTCCAATTTGTGTTTATTTCCTGCCACAGTAGTTTGAACATTTGGTTTACAGTATCCATTTTTATTCTTTTCCACACTTTTATAAATTGACCTTTTCGCTTCTCCATTCTGAAAACGCAGGGAAGTGCCATATTCACAAGAATGCGGCGCACCCCTGCGTTTCCCCTTGAGCTGGTGCTGAGTTCAGCTGCCTAGCGCCAATGCAGACACCCTTGCACCATAGTGCAAGGGTGTCTGCGTGTGGGGGAAGATTGTTTATGCACATAAACAATCTAGAATTGTTGTTTTGTAACTTCTATAGACGTTGCAAAACTGCATTTTTTAAAAATGATTGTTTATGTGCAGGAAGGGGTACCTTCCTGCACATAAACAATCATGTGGAGAAGTGTGGCTCACTGGTTAGAGCGGCAGACCCTGATGCAGAGATCTGGCCCGGGACCAGGGTTCAATTCCCGCCTCGGCGGGTCTTGGGCTCAATTTCCTCGGACCTGATAATTCTCGCCTCGGTGCCTATTCTAATCATGGGTCCAACTCTGGGCAATAGCTTGCTTAATCTCCACAACGGCCCCAACAGCGCTGGGATGCCTGGCTTCACCCTGGGGGTGCCCAGGAGTGGACATTTCACAGGGAAAAGCCAGGAAGGGTTCCACAGCGGTATGCGTACAGCGCCTGGACACCCCTTTGGGGGTATGGGTGCGCTTTACAAGTACAAATTTCAATAGGCAATTTGCTGTTTATATGTGTGCTGCACAAGGCAGCACACATGGAAACAGCAAAAACGAGGAGAAATAAAACAGTTCTCCTTGTTTTGCCATTTAAAGACCAGGTTTTCCCTGGTCTTAATTTTAGCGCTGCCTTCTATTTAAGCTGCCCTTGTAAATAGGGGGCAGCGTCAAAATCAATGGGTGTTGCGGTAGAACGCCCACCGCAACACCCATTGCCCTCCCCTTCCACGCTAAACACAGCGTGAAAGGGTTCCTTATTTACAAGGCACCATTAAGCCACGTTAAGTGGCTTAACGCTGCCTTGTAAATAAGGTGAGGCCCCTATCGCCATCACAACGTCACTGAAAGTGACGTTGTGGTGGTGATAGGGGCTTGTAAATATGCCCCTCAGTGTTTAGTGGATCTCTCTATTCATTGCAGAACAGGTGTACAATGGATCTTGCCCTCTCGCGGAGACTCTGTATTCAATAAATCCCAACAAAACACAGTCTGACAGGCATGAAAGCAGGCCTTTGTCGCCAGTTTACCTGGCAGTGGCACTGTGGCAGGTGCTACTCTGAAGTGACTGATCAGCTCGTAACTGGGGGAATCATACTGTAAACAGATGCTCTGCAGGGCCTAAAGCATGCACAGTGTGTCTGTGTACAACATGCACTTGACCTGATGTCAAGAGTCTCATGATTCTGTGACATCAGGTCACATGCCCTCAATCATTCACAAGCAGCATATGGTAACCCCATCCTTTCACAACTCATCACTGGATGGGGTCAGTGATGTTTGCTGACTCCACCCCTCCCTGTGACAAGCTGAGAAAGGGTGTTCATCCCATGAAGTGATCGACAAGGAGCACTTGGAAATAGAGGGATGATGCCTTACGCACCTGTGCTGCTTTAAAATGTGATACTCCTGTGCATCATAAGTGGTTGGTCTCTTAGCATGCATAGGTTTAGAAAAAAACACAAAAAATGGAAAAGCATGTTGGCACATGTGCACTAGCTCATGTGCCTCTCTTGATAGTGCCTGGCTGCCCAACTCTCATGTTAGTGAGGATGAGATGCAGCCAGGCACTGAGAGCGGCACCTGACATTGGTTTTCTTTAAAGCCTTTATTTTATTTTTATTAACAAAATGTATGTTATGTGGATGATAAGTCAACGGGCCATTAGCTGTGTGCCCTGCACCAGTAATGGGCCCACATTTGCCCTCCACTGGGAACCAAACACCCCATTGTAGCGCTTGACTCTCTCAGGGTCTCAGAGAAGAGCAGTAGAAGGCCTACTCAAGGGAGATGGTGTGGGCTAGTAATCACTATTCTCTGGAATGCAATAATAACACTGCGCACAACAGGAGTCCCACATGCGCAACGCTTACATGTGTGCACATGCGTGTGCCCACGTGCTCCAATGTAACCAGCCAAGTGCCCCTTCCCTTGCTGCATCGCAACGGCCTTATCTTTAAAGGCAGACACTGATGGTAAACATGCGCAGTCTATTTGTCATGAGTTAACTGTGGGTGAGTCGCAGATTATGAGGCTCCCCCACAGCAAAATATCGAAAACCAGATGATTCTCACAGGGGAAAAATAGCTACTATGCATGGGTATTCTTTCCCTAGTCAGCAATAACAAGTGACGAGGGGTTCTGAACACAGACTCTTCTTGCCAGTTGTCCGCAACCCCAGATACGTTACGTTGGCTGTCTGTCGCTAAGACCACCTATGTCACCCAGCCATGAGACCACCTCTCCCTGCAGGCTATCCAGACAGCACTATGAACCCTCCTGGTTCTAGGTTGGATGCATCTAGAATGCCAATTGCCTACATGCACTGAGCAGAACTAGGACTACCGTTGCCCGGGGTCACGCAATGCTATGCCCCCCCCCCACTCTCTTTGGCAAGGTTTCAGTGCCTCAGCACTGATGCCTCTACAATAGACAGGCCTAGAACCTAAACCCTGGGTCAGTGGCTGGTCTCCCTCTGGAGATTACTTCACCTTATACCCTCTGTCATCCGGTTCTCTACTTCCTGGAGATGCAGATTTCTTTGACCCTCACCCAGAGTATGAACGCCAGGGTCTATAGCTGCCACCACCCTTGCTGGATGACTGTCCTTCATAAAGGATGACAGCTCACACACAACACTTGGTACCCCCCTTGCGGGGAAGCACGTTTGGGCCGTTGGCCTGGCTGACCACCATACCAGCAATGTTAGGGAGGGCTGTGTTCACCTCATGAGACAATCCTGCAGCACACTCTGCCTAGGAGCCTCCACACTGAAACCACCCGGGAACCTTGAACCCGATCTTTGTTCTCCACTCGGAGAACAGGGCCTGTTCACCCTTCTTCCCCCAGTAATTAGCTCTATCCCTTGGGGTGCCTTAGTAGAGCCCATAGGACCTGGGTCAGCTTTACCCAGGCCCACTCCCTTTGGGCCCTACTCAGCCATCCAGCAGCGGGTTGGGAGACCATCTAGGAACCCTAAAGATCCCTTCCTTGGAAGTTGACAGGTGACCCTGTAGGTCCAGGCAGTCGACCTCCACTTTAGGACATCAGCCCTTTTCTTGGTACATCCAAAGTGCACCCTTCAGAAGTGTGATGGCCAAAGTTCTTTGCAGCCTGCTCCACTGCAGCTATGCCTTGCTGAGGGGACGCTCAATTCAGCTGCCATATTAAGGGGCCCGAGGGAGGTAACCCAAGGCTGGTACACCTAAAGTGCACCAGGCAGGAGTCCAGTAAGACAAAGCCTCTTCAGCCTTTCTCTCTTTGACAGCTCAGAGTGCAATCTCTAACAGATGTGACTTTCTGCCCCCTCTGTCCTGGGGTCAGAACCCGTAGGACCTACCTAATTGGTCACTTGGCCAGGCACTCACCTCAGGTTCAAAATAACAACGTTCTTGGATGACAGCCTTTCTCTTCCTTGGGCAGTCTCGTATCCTATCCTGACACCTCAGCGTCCACTACCAACCCTCGTCCTGGAATATAGAGAGTCTACCACCCCCACTCAGGTCTCCTCAGGGTCAGTCACTTAGCCCCCCTAGAGAACCTAGGGGCTACCACTACACCTCCTATCTTGGGAACCACCCTCCTTTGGGCCACCCACCACCATGGGTCACTCCAGGGTAGCTAACCTTCCCCAACAGATAACCTATGGGGGCCGTGGGAACCACAACTTTCTTGCACCCTCCCCACTCTCCATTGTAGGAATATTTCTCGGGGTCCAACACAACCGCCTGTCAGTAACCCCTAGGGGTGTCACTACTTCTGGGAAAACCTCCCACCCCACCCTTCCAGCAGCTTTGGCCTGTGCCAATGGCAGAAAAATCTCAGTGGAAAGAAAAACTAGTTTTGGGCTCCCTCTCTGGAAACCTGACCTGTCCCTGATAAGCGCTGGAATTTTCTGGAGTCCCTGTATCACCTCCCACTCCCTAAGTAGCAAGGTCAACCTCTACACCCCAAATCTTTGGTGTGGGTATCAGTTGCTTTCCCTAAACCTCTAGAGAGGGATCCTCCACCTAAAGGCCTAGTGTGTGTAGTGTTGGGGTTTAAAGGGACACTATGGCATGAAACAATCTCATGGAAACATTGAAAGCCCCACTCCGCCATCACATCATTTGTAAATGTAAACCAGTCATTACAACACAGTTTAAATGCTAAAACTCCATATCTTCACATGAATGCGGAGCTTTCCTTTTCTCATACCTTTAGTTCACATAACCAAACCTTTGAACCCCTCTCAGACCCTTGTGCTCTAATATTTGCTCATTAATGCATAGATAATTAAGCTGGACTTATCAAATGCTATAAATGAGTAGCGGAATGGGATACTATATTTCCTGCCGCTAAACACCAATGTAAGGAAATACGCCATTAGTTGTAAGGCCTGCACAAGTAATGGGTCCACCACATAACTTCAAGAAAATTCTTCTAACAACCTCTGCTGCCACACCAGTAAGAATAATCATCAACAATTCCTTAACTACGTGAATATTTCCAGAAGAACCAAAAAGTCATACATACGCCCATTACTAAAGAAACAAACCTGGAACAGCTGAACCCCGACAACTACAGACCGATTACAAATTAACCTTTCCTGGGCAAACTGATAGAAAGAGCAGCATTTGCCCAGATGTCACAATTCATTGAAGATAATGCCATACTTTCAAACTGCCAAACGGGATTCCATACAGGAATAGGCACAGAATCTGCCCTCGTTGTCATCTGGGATGACCATAAGAACACAGTTGACCGGAACGGCATTGCTGCACTACTTCTCTTGGACCTCTCAGCTGCCTTTAACACAGTTGACCGTGACACTCTATACAAAGACTCTACGAAGCATAGAGGGGACTGTTCTCGACTGGATCACATCCTACGTTCACAACAGAACTAATGTCATCCATACCCCCCTTTTTCTTCCAAACCGTACTTCACAAAAGCAGGGGACATTAAAGGCTCTATCATTTCACCCATGCTTTTCAACATCTACAAGAAGTCATTACCGGCACTGATCAATCAAGTTCACCTCACGTGCTATAACTATGCAGATGACACACAAATACTCCTTCAACTGGAATGCCCCAAAGACATTGGAAACTCATCAATTTTCAGTTGTCTCAGAGCTGTGGATCAATGGATGACATGGAGCCACCTCAAATTGAATGCTTCCAAAATGGATATACTCACGTATGGCGGTTGAAAAATTATGACCCACTCGCGGCATGGCATGATGATCTGGGAACACCGCCTAAAGTATTATAGGAAGAAAGAAACCTCGAAATGAGCATGGACTCCAAGATATCAATGAATGCCCAAGTGGACAAACTAGCAAGATCAAGCATTGTTACTATAAAAACTCTGTGACACATCTTCCCCTAACTGGGATTCCCACACAAGGTCCAGGCTACCATCTCTCTTGTTCTGTCCAAACTCGATTACACCAATAGCCTCTACCATGGATCACCTTTAACAACTAAGAAAAAATTACAATGGATTCACAACTCTGCTGCCAGTCTACACTCACATATAAAATCACAAGCGCACATCTCCCCTGCCTTGAAAGCCCTACATTGGTTACCGGTTGCCAGAAGATTCACATTCAAGCTGCTTTGCATCACCCACAAAGAAATACAGGAATGAAATCACAAAATACATTCAACAAAGGAACCTCGGCTCTAGAGTGGCACCTCGCCTCAAAATCCCACCGTACAAGAAAAAAAACATGGGCGGCACATCCTTCTCTGTTCAAGCAGCCAAACTATGGAACTCTTTTCCCTCAAACATAAGATCCACTGATGACCACCTTATCTTCAGAAGGCTACTCAAGAATTGGCTCTTCCTCACATAACCACGATATTCAAACATATATATACAGCATACAGCATATCCCTCTATGTGTATGTACACATTTATTTGAACTATAGATGTGTATCTACATATGTTTATTGCTTTGTATAAACATGTATAATGATTGTTTTTAAAGATATCGATATTCATTAGTTCTGTTTAACAAATGTACATATTACTTACAGTTACATTAGTCTATATTTAACATGTATATAAGTGACTGCATAAATAAGCAAATATTTTATCATAACGATTTATCTGCAATTGCTTCTCTATTAAATTACAAAAACAAAACGAATAAATTATTTGAAAGCACAGCAACACTTGAAAGTCTGAGTTTATTAAATGCAACTATAATCTACATATATTACCTTCCTTATACATATATCCCTTCCATTTACTTATGATATACCTTCCATGTACTTATGTATCTTTATATTTATTTCTTCGATTCTAATTCAGCACATCCAATTAACTACCCTATATTTCACCCTATATCTCTCACAATATATCCTCTACCTCCACTCTGACTCATCTCAAACCCCATTCCACTACTCTCTCCAATGCACTACCTAATTCTAACCATATACTGCTCTCAATGTATCCTATACCTCAACTCTCTGACTCATCTCAAACCTCATTCTACTACTCTTTCCAATGCACTACCCTATTTCTCACCCTATACTCCTCTCAATATATCCTCTACCTTTACTCTCCCATTCATCCCAAACCCCATACCACTACTATGATCCCCAAAATAGCCCTTTCTAGACTCTTCCCTCCTCTACCCCTCTGTGCATCATCTCATACCTCTTATACTATTCAGATCTCCCAAACAAGTCTTTCTAAATCCTTTCCTCTGACTTTTCCCCCTCCCTCCCCTTTACTCATCCCAAACCCCCTCCTACTGCTGTGAACGCCAAGAAAACTTTCTAAACCCTTCCTTCTTCTATCCCTCCACTATTCCTTTTACAATTCAAATAACAGACTCTCCTGTCCACTGCTCAAATCATATTAATTTCATAATTCCCTATACTCATTCACCAATAATCCTTTTTGAGTTCCAGAGTAGCCTGCTACTCGCCGAAAGGTGCTATAACACCTCATCAGGGGAGCAAGCGCTATATAAATGCAAATCTTTCCCTCTTCCATCCCTCCACTATCCTTTTCAATCCAAATATCAGACTAACATGTCCACTGCTCAAATTAATTTCATATTTCCCTAGACTAATTCACCACGAATCCTTTTCTGGTTCTGGATTAGCGTGCTACTCGTCGAAAAGCTCTTCAACACATCAGCAGGGGTAGCAAGCGCTATATAAATGCAAACCTTTTCCTCTTCTATCCCTCCACTATCCTTCTGAATCCAAATAACAGACTAACATATCCACCACTCAAATCAATTTCATATTTCAATATAGTAATTCACCACTAATCCTTTTTGGGTTCTGGAGTAGCGTGCTACTCGACAAAAAAGCACTTCGACGACTCATCAGGGGTAGTAGGTGGTATATAAATGCAATTACAATACAATACAACACATTTGCCCTCCACTAGCAACCAAACACCCCATTGTAGCACTTGACTCCCTCAGGGTAGTGGAGCAGAGCAATTGCATGGCCTACTTAAGGGAGGTGGTGTGGGATAGTGTTAGAATAGAAAAATTCATGTTTGCGCAGTGTTCTATGTATGTTAGCATTTGCGGCACAATTTTCTATGTCGGCGCCATTTTGAGTTATAATCGAAACTTATTCTTCGCTATTTCCGAGAAAAGGCCTCTGTTGAGTTGTGTTTCTCCAAGGCTAAGTTTTGCTTCACTAATGAATACACTGTTCTTATTAGTACATACCTTTCCCTCTAGATAGAGGCCTTCTCCCATTTGTCTAGTGGCGGGCACGGGCAGAGCGACCTTGAGTAGTAGACAGTGTGTGCCCGGCCTCAGAATTGAAACTTATTTTCTGTACTTCACTGTTTTGCTGCATCTGCTTGGAAAATTCCACAGTGGGCGTGCCTTCATTGGTTTTGAAATGTGCATAATGTATCTTGATGCTTGCTGAAGTTAGTCCCTCTGCAGCACTCCTAGCGACTGGGCAGACTGGGCTCCGCTCTGAGTGTACTTTGAATAAACAAATATTGGTTTGTATTCTCTACTGTCTGACCGACTCTTCATTTGTATGGAAGTCTGAGAGGTGGTCATTAGTGACCAGAGTGACCCGAATCGTGCCACCTCCTTCACTAGTAATCACCATTCTTGGCACGCAATATTAAAACTCAAAAATGATTGTCCAGTCTGTGCTTTTTCTTTTGAAAAAGGAAAAATATGTTTACTACACACACACTACTCAATACTATGCAGTCATTTACAAATATAGATAATGCTGAAGGAAATACCTTCTGCTGACATTGCGGGATCACCTCTGACCCTCTAAAGTGATCAAGTTCAACAAACCACATGTAAAAAATCATCACCACACGCTGGTTGAAAGACTCCTACACATCGGCATCCAAGGAGACGCACTCAGATGGATCATCTCCATTCCTAACAGGCAGAACACAGAGGGTCCACCAACCACCTTTTACATCCAAACCCAAGGAAATCATCTGCGGGGTCCCACAAGGATAATCCTGCAGCCCTACGCTCTTCAACGCATACATGTACCCACTGGCCAACATGGTCAGATCTCACAGCCTCAACATAATATCCTACACAGACGACATCAAACTCATCCTCTCCCTCACCGACGACCCTACCACCACCAGGACCAACGTCCACAGATGCATGATGACTATAGCCAAATGAATGAAGAACAACTGTCTAAAGCTGAACATAGACAAGATGGAAATACTGATCTTCGGCAACAGCAGCGACCCCTGGAAAGACTACTGGTGGTTTTCAGACCTGGACCTCGCACCCATAGCCACCAACCACCCCAGAAACCTCAGAATCATCATCGATAACAAGCTCACCATGAAATCACAGATCAACGCCTTCTCCTCTGCCTGCTTCCTCACCTTATGTATGCTACGGAAGATCTTCAAGTGGCTACCCCTGCGCACGAGACACACAGTGACACAGGCCCTCATCACCAGTTGGCAGGGCCCTCTACATAGGAATCGTCGCACACCTCCTACAGATACTTCAAACCATACAGACCGACACAGCCAGACTCATCCTCGACCTCCCCCGTCAAACCCACATCATGCCACATCTCAGGCAACTGCACTGGTTCCACATACAGAAGAGATGCCAATTCAAGCTGCTGACCCACGCACACAAGGCCTTACACAACCAAGGCCCTTCCTATACTAATCACCACCTGAACTTCCCCAAGGCATCAAAAACACTTATGTTCTGCCTCCCCCTCGCTTGCCCACATTCCCTGCATCCACCAAAGCAGAAGTGGAGGATGCTTCTTCTCCTACGCCGCAGCAAAGACCTCCCCACGCAGATCATGACCATCACCTCACTCCCAGAATTCCGGAAGGCCCTAATGACCTAGCTGTTCAAACAAGCCTTCGAGTGACCGGCAAGCACCTGGATACCTTATTGAGTGATTAGCAACGCTATATAAATCATGATTGATTGATTAATTGAAATGCAGTCATCAAAAGTAACCATGTGTGAATGCACTTATTAATGATAATAAAGCAAATGTACTTTGATCACTAGTTACTGTCAACATCATTATTTCAATTAAGCATTTACAAAACAAAAGGAATTTTTCATGGGTTTGTGTGTCTTTTATATACTTGCATCATTGAAAACGCAATCATAAAAATAGCCCCTTGAGGGCACCACAATATGATCACACAACATTATAATCAGGGCCACTGGAATTATGCGATTGTGCGGGCGCAGCGATTTTCGCATAGCATTAGATTTGCCGCATTTGCCACATAATCCATCATCTGCTGCATGATCTGCAGATTTCAACAAAAAAATAAATTTGTTCCTAGCTGAAATGGTTCAAAAGTTACTAAAAATGCAGTGGGACATGTTGCCACGCGGTAGAAGACTTTTTGCAAACTGGACTGCTAACATTTTTTTTTTTGCTTATTACTTTATTTGGGTGCTAAACTGGTACTAATGAGGTGCAGACAATGCTCAGAAAGTGTTTCCAAGTTTACAAAAAGACAAAATAATGAAGTCATATTGTTATTAAATGTGCTGCATTATGCAGCATAATTTGCCTTTTCTTGCTGTATAATTTACTAAGCCCTGCTGCATAATTTGGCCCTCTTCTGCCGCAAAATTCCAGTGGCCCTGACTTTAATCATAGACTTCATACACTCAGTTAGATACCCTTAGGCCACTATAACTGTGACCATAAACTTAGCCCCTAGACGACATTGTACTCCCAACTGTAGAGCATATGAAATGTAAAGAAAATCCTGGATTAGTCATCCCTTCTGGGTCCCACTAAACTTAGGGTCAGTGTTTTGTTCAAATCCTTTGGGGAAGGCTACGCCGCACTTGCAGCTCAGCCGCACTCTCTGCTACTCGTTGGTGGTGGCCCCGCAATCCTGGACCCACCACAAGGGGACAAAAAGGTGCAAAATTGAATGCCCTGCAGGGCATTATGGGACGCATCTCTTGATCAGTGCATATTGAATACGATTCTCTCCTGCTGTGCAGGGAAGAGCCACTGCCTTTTGTTTTCTCGAGGCTGTGCGTCGTGTCCTTTTTCTTTTCTTTAGCTTCGGTGTGGAGGGTGCCTGGTGCCACCCAGCACCCCACAGGCAGCGCTTAATCAGGGCAATCCTGGGAGCCCACTCTGGACTGCCCTAGCCGGCTTCCCTCACGGTCCACACTCCCGCGTGTGGCCCTCGGAGGCGGGAGGCAGGAGTCTTTTCTTCCCTGCCTGCTCCTGTGGGCAGGGTGTAGGTGTGGTGGTTGCCCTCACCCCCTGGACACAGGGAGCGGGGACAGGCCCGCTACAGATAGAGGAAGTGCAGCAGCACGGCACCTTCCGTCTTTACTGATCGGGCCCCGGAGTCAGGTCCCTAAGTGACCCCTGCGGGTGGGTGCAATGATACTCTCTTCATCTTTGTGTTGGTGGGAAGCAAGGAGTTGGGGATCCCAGGTCCCCATTGAGGAAATCCTGCCCGGGGGTTGGAATCCCCAGAACCACTCAGTTCTGGGGAGGGGGCCCCATGGACTCCCCTTCCCAGGAACAATTAGTTTTGGCTCAGCCTGGGGTAAAGGATCGCCCAGCAGTGGAGCTCCAAGTGCTCCAAGGTCACGTTGGGCAGTCAAAAGTCTAATCCTTCTCCTATTTCGGTTCCCGTTGGGCTGTTTTCCATGTTCTTGGGCTCATTTTGCACCTGGGGGCAAGCCCTAGTCACCTGCAGCACTTTCCTTATGCCTCTTGGCCTCGAAGGTAAGGCAAGGCAAACCATGCAGGGGGTGGTTCCACTGGCTCCCTGCGCCAGCCTTTTCCTCGGTTTCTTCTGGGGCTTCTCTCCTCCTTGGCGCAGAAGCCCAGTCTTGTTCCAAACTAGGGGTGATCCAGCGGAAGCGGTGTAAAATTGTGGGCTTAGGCAATGGTTTACCCACCACACCATTTATTCATACTCAGCTAACACAATTCATGATACCACAGAGTTTGGCACATATAAATTCTACACCAACCACAGAACATAGGGTCCTCCGATAGACCTTTTAATCAAGCTAATAGGGACTCAGATAATTAGAGACGGATGGCCACTCCTTTATGAGGACCTGGAATAAAGAAGTGCCTTTTTAACAAACAATATGCAAAAAATATCAATTGATCCAACAATAAGAAATAACATACATGTGGAATAGTTATATCATGTAAACTTTATCTGGACTTTTAGGTGAATGGTCAAAGCACAAAAATGCATTAGAATCATTAATACCGGTTAGTCAATTGAATGCAGGTAAATCACAATACATCACAGTTCAGGGCAAAATACATCACACATAATACCTGGTGAGAGAGAGAGAGAGAGAGAAACAAAAAGCACAATGCAAATTACAGAATGCAATCAAGAATCATGCAAACTAAAGATTCGGTTGTAGATTTGTCAGGACCAGGACACAAGGTAAACCCAGTAAGATGCTAGTGCACAGCGTGCATTAGCCGGAGTCTTTAACCCTTCAGCCGAAAGGTTCGACCTGCTCAACTTCACCAACCAGCAAAGCACAGGGAAATCAGGAAAGTTCAGTTCAGGGGAAATCAGTGTTCAAACTGACAGCATGTCAGGCCTAAGGAAATTTGAAAGAAAATAGCCACACACGTCCTTTTCCCACAGGGCAATTATACTTCCAAACGTCCACAGTTCCTGCCCACAAAGTAACTTTTACGCAGTTTGCATGATTTATATTGGTCAAAATCCATGGTCTGATCGTGGTGTGATCGTTCTCTTACCAAAATCGTCCGGAACTTATACGTAATGCCATTGTCCAGTGTTCACTGTTTTACTAAATGTTCAATAACATTTCTCCTCGGAAATAGGAAATACATTTGCAACTTATCATGTCCGCTCCATTCGCTCTCTTCTGAGCTTGCAACAAGGTTGACACAGTTTTGTACTAGCAGAGAGGATGCCTATTATTCAAACTGTAGAAACGAAACTTCAGCGATAATACTCGTAGCTAACCATGCGGTCAGGTTAGCATTTCTAGTCTATTCAAAGGAAATAATCATGAAGGACAAAATGCATTTTGAGGCCTACATGGAATCCTACTAAAACACCATTTTCTATTGAAAACGTGCTAACTTTCAAACATGTTAGGAAAATAAAGATGCATAGAAATTAATAATATATGAACACCATTCTATAATTCTATTTACTCTTAAGCATCAACTTATTGCAGATTCATTAATAAATGAGCAAGCACATTTACATGACAGTGAAAACATGACCAGGAATCATTTTACTCGAGCATTTTCATAATCGTCACACATTATAGCGCGTGTAGGTTTTCATAGCACATTATTAATCATGATTTCATTAACATTATTAGTTTTCTCTCTCTTTCATAAATGATTTTAACTCAATCCAGTTTGCAACCTTTCTGCATACTTTTACGATGCAGTTTTAACTCTCACGTGTTTCACGAGTCACACTGTTAGTCATGTTTCTTAAGTATATATTAGTATCACATCAACCAATGAGCTGGAATTGAATAAGCCAAAACATACTAAGATAATCACGCTCCATCAGGGGATGTAAGGGGACAAGCTTCTCTGGTCCTAGGGAAAGCCCCACTGGTCCTGGGGCAACTGTAGTCAGGGTCCTGGGTAGAGATGGATGTCATCGAGCTCCTCCTTCCAGTTGTCCATGGCTGCCGCCTACGGTCCCAGTGTCCAGCAGAAAATCACAACCAAGAAAGCGCAAGACCTTTGAATTGGGGGCAGTAGGTTCCAGAAGTGAGGCACCTCTGGCCTATTCTGGGGTGCTACATCACCTCTCCAACCCTATCCCAACCTTCCTGCACAGCCTGCTGGGACATTTAAAAATAGTGTCACCCAGGAGTCACTTGCCACATCTGCTCTGAGGGCCTCAGCTATGCCCCTCGCTGACTTCACTGCCAGGGCCTTTCTCACCAAATCTTCAAAGTGAGACCCCTCCTGATTTGGCTCCAGAGGTCTGGGCTCCCTCCTTTGTTTAGTGGGCTTGGATAGGCCTATCCCTGGTACAGTGCAACAGCTGATTGAGTCCCCTCTGCACCAGGCTACATGTGCGCAATTGCCAGGCTGCACACAACAGGAGTCTCCCACCTGCAGCCCTTACACTTGTCATGTAACCAGCCAAGTGCCTCTTACCCTTGCTGCGTCACAGTGGCCTTATTTTAAAAGGCGGACACTGGCGGTAAACACATGCAGCCCATTTTTCATGAGTTTACCGTGGCTGAGTCTCAGGTTATGATGTTCCCCTACAGTAAAGGTCGAAAACCAGGTGATCAAAATCAAATAATCTGATGGATTAGATGAGCAGAACCCATTGTCTCACAGATGGTAATTGTTTTTAGCAATCACTATCCGTATAACTAGGAAATGTGGGTGGGTGGAACACCAACACCTTGTAGCAGGTGCATCCCCGCTTTTGCGTTTCCTTTACGTTAGTTCAAGTACAGAATTATTGGTTGTGAAATCTGTTTTCTCACCGGATAAAACAATGTAAGAATACAGCACACAGAATTTCTGATATGAAGGGGCATGAGAATTACCAGATGCGGCATTACTGCACCATTACAAGTTTTCCATTTGGAATGAGGACTAAATGTGGCAATCGGTGTTTGCACAATGATGAATCTCCAGCGCATACATGTTTTAAAAGGGCGAGATTTGTCCAGGGAAAACCCCAAAGGTGTGGGGGTTTTAATACACATTTCGTAATCTTTTGTCTGTAATATAAGAAGTCTGAGACCATAGTCTTTCAGAGAACAGACTTCAGTTCATATTGTGAGTGATGGTCCCTTGCCGAGGGCTGGGAATAGTCACCACTTATACTAACTTTTCTATCTGCCCCGAATTGCTCCGCTGGACTAAATACTCATTAACAGAATTCTTATATTTCTGAAATTATACTATATGCAATGGTAGTGACTTACTGGACTGAAATCTCTATTGCACTAAACAACACTATTAGCACAGTAGAGGTTCACCACTGATGCCATAGATAGTTTGTCTATCAGAGTGCTTTGTAGGGGCTCAAAATCATTATTTCAATCAGGGAATTTGTCATACGTTTCTGGCTGCAGTTAATGCCCAATTGCCTCATCTTCAACCAAGTTGAATAGATTTTGGCAGGGCAAAAACTAATTTGTGTCAAAACCAGTGCTTAATTGGAGCCGATGGTTTCTGGTGCTCACCACCGGCACTTAATCGTCAATACTGGCTCTTATGATAGTCTGAACCATATCGAAGGAACCAATTCTGACTCCATTCAAGCAGCACAGCCGTTGTCAGCAAATGAATCCAATGAATCAAATTTGTATTCAACTCTTCAATTAATCCATTTTTTACTCCGTTATTTTCTTCTGTATTTATCCATAGTTTTCTTCAATTCATTTTACTCATTGTTTTATTCATTAACGTTTTTCACACAAACACAGGAGACTCAAAATGTTTCAGTGTCACGGTTTATTTAAAAACCCAATGCATTTCGGGACAACCCTTCATCAGGGGTATCGTGACACATGCTCGTAAAATTCTTGGGAACATTACTCGATGTAATTTCTTATCAGGGTTTAGCCATGCCATCACTTGATTCATCGATAGTATGCCCACGCACGACTTTCATTATCGGTGTTATCTGTTCTAGAATGGGCAACAACACCCACCGCCACCACCCCGAGGACCGCCACCCCCCCGGACTCCCCTGTCCCCCCCTACCCCCAGACCACCACAGAGGCAGCGCAGACAAAGACAGCGGACCTTCAGGAAATGCACCAGCCTCACAGACCTAACACCAGACAATGTCAATGCCCACTACAGGCTCAAAAGGACAACCATCCTCCGTATCCTGAACATCATTGCCCACAGGCTGACGGTACCAACACAGCGGACAACCAACATCCCTCCGCAGACAAAGCTGCTGGCTGTGCTGCACCTGTTGGCCTCTGGTACCTCCCAACCAACAACCGCCAGAGTCGGAGGAGTCTCACAGCCAGCCCCATCCAAGTTCCTCACACCTGTCCTGGATACCATCATCAGCTAGGTACCCCAGTACCTATACGTCCCCCACAATGCGCAGGAACAGCTGGAGACCAAGCAAGGACTATACGCCATAGCTGGATTCCCGCACGTGTTGGGGCAATCGACTGCACACATGTCCTACTTGTGCCCCCTGCCGACACTGCACACAATTACTGCAACAGAAAGCACACGATTCCATCAACGTGCAGGCAATAGTGGACCACAGGGGACTCTTCACCAATGTCGTAGCCAACTACCCAGGCAGTGTGCATGATCCCTTCATCTTCCGACAGTCCAACATCAACCAGCGCTTCCATGATGGCACCTATGAGAATGCACTGTTCGTTGGCAAGTACCAAATGAACACCTCACACACCTCAACTCCACAATCATGCAACTCACAACTCTGGCACTGCACACGTCAGAAAATTGCATACAACATGCCAAACAACATGCCCACCCACCAGACACGACAGCACAACTGACTGTGGCAACCTTGGTTAGCCATGTACATGAGCCATCAATGGCATGGCACCTCAGCCACACACTAGCGGAATGTGGGGAGAGGTGGGAACCAGGCATGTGCGAAGGAGGCAAGTGACCCATGAATGAGAATGTACACAATGCCAAGTGTGGTGGAGATGTGCTGGACAGACTGCAGTATGCAGACCACAGACATATCCATGTCTACATGCACTGCAGGTGTTTGGAGTGTAGTGGACAGTGGAAACAACCATGTCACCCCAGCCAGTGGGAAGATCGCAGAAATGTAGCTTGTGACGTCCCCCCTGTAAGCGTGTGCGGAGTGGGCTGGCCTGGCGTATGCCAGGCCAGCGTAGGGGTGTGGATGATTATCCCGTGGCTCTGAGTGTGGTTCAGTACTGGAAATGTGCAAAGGCATGTGTCTCTGTCGCAGTGTGGGTCTCCATTGGGGAGTGTAGGTGGTCCCTGATGAGACTTAGACACCCACGTATGTGATCTAGTTCGGCTTCCATGAGGTAGTACCCCACCCGCACATGTTCGGCCACCCCCTTCTGGCAGTCTGACACCTGGCCTTGGAATGCGATGTGTGCTTGGGTGGGCTGCTGGGAGCCAGCCGGGGTGGTGGGTGCGTCCAGCTGTGTTGTCTGTGCAGGGGGTGGGGTATCCTCGATGCAGGGGTGCTGCCCTGCTCCTGGAGGTCGATTGCCTAAGATGTCCATGGACTGTTGTAGAGCGTCTGTGTCGGAAGTGTGGAGGTCCTCTTCAGCATCACTGTAGAGTTGTCTGGTCTGCTCTGCTGGAGGTGTTGTTTGTCCCTCTGCAATGTGAAGGGGAGATGCTTGTTGACATTGTGTTGGCATGTATGTTGACGCATTGTTCAAGTTTACATACAGACTGCATGACAATGTACATTGTGACTGTTTGGGAGGGGCGGACTATTTGATGCGGGACAGTGGACATTTGGACTACATGACGTAGGTGAGGTTGTACACGCACATTTGCATCTCACAGTTTCCAGCTATGTCAGATGTGATTAGCCATTTTTGACGCACAGGCGGACCCAGTTGTGTCCTCTGTTCTGCAGTGTAAGTGTTGCACTGTGTACAACATTGTCGTCCATGTGGATGTGCTGTCATTGCTATGTGTGTGTGCTGCATTGTGTGAGAGTCGCACCTGCAGCTGTGATTTTGCTGCCCCTTATCCCTTGGAGGCGGTGTGCCTTTGGCTTTTGTGCTTTTAAGGTGCTGTGATGTTGGCGACTTGGGTCATTTGTGCTCTTGGTCGGTTTTTGTACTCTTGTGCATTGTTTGTCTGCAGATGTATTGTTGACGTCAGTGGTTGTTTGTGCACGTGGATGTGTCAGAATGTGACCTTCTCCTTTCCGGATGTGGTCCACACTCAGCCACCTCAGTCTCGTGGCGTGCACAATGTCATGGTGATTGTTCTCCAGCCATGCTGCTCGTCATGTGGTGTCACTTGCATTGTCAGTGTGGCTCTCACAAACGCATCTTTGCTGTGTTTCGCACGGGTGCATGTGTGTGTTGTGGAATTGGTGATGTGTGGGGTGGGACCCCTTTGGGCACATGGTGGACGGGGGCCTACTTGATGTTTGTATGTGTGCTGCTGTGTGCCACGGGGATCAGGGACATGACCCAGGGTCATTGTGGGTGTGCGGTGTGCAACACGTCGTTGTGCATGTGTGCCATTGTGCCCGTCCCCCCCCGTCCCCACAGTCCCTGTTCGTTACTCACCCTGTTGATGTTGTGTCAGGGCATGTCGAGCAGTGTCCGGACTCCCGACTCCTTGCACCGTCTCCACACTGATGACTGTGGCCACCATTTGCTCCAGCTCCTCCTGTGGCGCAGGACTCCCACCTCCATTTGCCATTGCTGCCTTCCTGTTGGCAGCGGGTTTCTGCTTGGTTTGGCTTTTCACATCGTGCCAGCGCATCTTGGCCTCCTCGACACTCCGGCTGCATTCACGATGGAATGCCATTTTTCCGTCTGTGTTGCCAATGACACGGTGGAGGTGACGGACAGTTGTTGTTAGTGCTCTGTCACCTCCGTGACGACGATCAGGTTGTCATGCGGACTGTACCCCGTCTTCCTCTTCTACTTGGCCTTCCCAGACCCCGAGGTTCCTTGCTGGTGGTCTGTGGGGCTTGTGGGGTTCGCGTTGACCTGGGCATCCATGTTGCTACGCAGTTTATTTTGTTTACGGTATGTTTTTCTTGTTCAGCTTTTATAGTGCATTTTCCCGCATGACGCGTGGGGATTGCAGGCCTGTCGCTAATTTTTGTATCGGGTTTGGCCTCATCGCAACTTTATTCGCGTTTCTCATTTTTGCGGCGCCGCGTTAATTTTAACGCAGTCATTTGACGCGTTATCGTGGGACTGTTGCATGGTGCCGCCAGGTTGGGAATACTATGTTAACACGGCGTTGTTTTCCCGTGATAGACTGCGATATGCAAAGTTGCGTTAAGCTAAAGTTGCAGTGGTTATCACACGTTCTTGAGAATATGCCCCTATACGCAGTAGTGGGTGAGGCGCTGATACTGGAAACAGACTTACTTGCAGCTGCTTTTGTAAAACTGTGTCCATTCAGGCAATTATGAAAACGGTGACAGCTTTAGAGCATAGACATTTGTCTTTATTTATGAGTACTGTTGCTTGGTTGCATCGTGGCCTTTCTGGTGTGAGCCGCAGACAGCAAGTTCTATTTCATGTATGAAGCAAGACTGCTTCATGAGCACAGGGTCTGGTGTGGATTGCCAGTTAAGTCTCCTGGTTAGGATCAAAGTACCCCATGGTAGTTTCAGTTTGCAAAGCATCTTTAGTGCGTGAAAAGCTTGCTCTTGTCTTCTAATCCAAAGCTACTAATTTATTTGCTTCAGAATTTCTACTACTGCTTCATTCAAATATCCAGGCTGGGTGTAACCTGTCCGCAGTAAGGGCCACATGTATGAAAAATAAATTTGCATTCGCTTACGGTGCGATTCGGTCATATCGGCCATTTGCAAATGCAAAATAGCCTTTCATGATGCTTGAAAGGCTTTGAAGTCGCAAATGTAGGTAATCGCCAATTCCTTAATTTGAGCCGGTGCTTTCCGGTGCTCAGCACCGGCACTTAATTAGTTTCCGATGCTCGGCACCGGCACCTAATTGTCAACACCATATTTGGAACAGTCCACCACATGGTGGCGCTGCTCATCTAATTTAGAGATGAGCAGAACAACGGTAGTTTAAGACTACAATATACATTAAAATTGCTATTACCTGCCTCCCCAGCCATTCCTTTAGCTTTGGGGACCTGGAATAATGTGACTGTCGCATTTACATGCGAAAGAGATAGTAGCTGTTTTGGCAGCGATGACAAGGGTGATGGGTGGTGCAAGCTGCAGTGGCCTCCTGGTCAGAGCCCTGGCACTTAATATTTTACAAATTAAGCACTGGTAATCGCATACATTGCTATTACCTGACATTGCGACTAAAAAATTGGGAATCGCAAATTGCATTTCCCTTAGCACATGTATGAAACATTTTCCAAATGCAAACTGTGCATTTAGGAAAATGCAATTACCATTGACTTCAAGTCGATGGTAACCATGTGCAAATTTTGAAAAATGCACAAAACTGCATTTTTTAAAGTGCCACGTAGAGCACACATGCTCTAGGGCATGTGGGCACATTACATGTGCACATTTTGTTTTTTGGGGGGTGCTTCAGGGGGGTCTTAGGTCCCCAGCACTCTTGGCTTTATATTACCTAATTTGCAATTACCAATTAGGTAATCACAAATTAGCTAATGCTAAACCATTCGCACCTATGGGCCTTTTGGCCAATAGGAACAAATGGAGTAATATTACCTAATAGTGATTTGATATTTACAGAATCGCTTTTAGGTAATATTATGGAATCTCAAAATCTTTGGCGATTCCTTACATACATAGCATTTTGCGATTACCAAATAGCGATTTGGTAAAAATCGCTATTTGGTAATTGCAAAATGCTTATTTGATACATGTGTCCCTAAGTGCTCATACGGAGAAAGTTGCAGTGTTTCAAAAGGTTCTAATGTGTTTGCACAAATTTATCATCTTCGGCCAGATGTATGAACTTTTCATTATGCGAGTCTCTAATTGTGATTTTTTTGTGACTCGCAATTTAACGACTCACAAAATGAAATGTACTAACGTGTCTCAGACACATTAGCTATTCCCAAATGGGTTGCAAGGGACCTGCCTCATCAATATTCCTGAGGCAGGTTGCAATTTGCGACCCATTTGGAATGGGCAATAACACAGAGATGGTGGCCTGCTGGGGACATCAGACTACCATATCTAAGTTTGCTTTTTAAATAAAGCAACTTTTTTTTCAAATGCAGCCCGTTTTCCTTAAAGTAAAAAGGGATGCGGTTAAAAGAAAAAAATGAAAAGTTTTCTTTTAGTCCTGCACTGAAAAAATGTTGCTACCCCCATTCACAAAAGGGAAGAGGTCCCGAGGGGACCCCTTCCTGTTTGCGAATGGCTTTCCACCAACTTGAAGTTGGTGGTAACTGCGAATGTTTTGCGATTGCATTCCCGGTTGCAAAACATTCCTACATACTAATGCGACTCGCTATTAGGAAGGGATGCCCTTACCACGCTCCTTCCTAATAGCGACTCACAAACTCTATTTTGCGAGTTGGTAATGTGACAAGCAAAATAGGGTTTGTACATGCCAAAAAGCATGTTACCAGTCACAAACGGTTCGATGGGCGATTGTGACCGGTAAAATGCTTCGTACATCTGGCCCCTTCTGAGGAGCACTCATCAACTTAGCTTCTAAGAACACATAGCTAAAGAACTCAAGGCTCAATTTCAGAAGGTTTCTCTTCGATGATGCAGGCCATAGCCATTATGTTGATGGTGCTGGAAGGCGGCATAAAGAATCATTTGGTGTTTCCTTTCAATCTGGGTGTAGATTAGTATGTCATCACTAACAAGTGGGAACACACAGGGTGGCATTCTGAAATACTCATGCTGCTGAGGTAGCCCCAAAGCTCGGTCACTTCTACCTGCAGAGTCGAAGGATTGTGAAAAAGATGATCATTTATTGCACGTCTTCAGTCATCAATGGCAGATGTCAGTTATATTTCAGTCTGGATGGTTTGATTCAGTAAGTGGGTGTAAACACAGATGCCCACAGGTCCAAACTGTGTGGCCTTTTGTAACTACGCACAAGGATTACAAAGGGGTGGACCCCTTGTGGTCTTGATCTTGTCTTTCAATGTCTTTAGTTCTTGTTGCATACTTGTTTTCTTTAGTTTGTTTGTAAATAATATTTAATTAAGCTGTGAATAATCTATCACCATGAGAGAGGTTATCCAAACAAAAGACATATTTTAAGTAAAGATAATAATGTCAAACATGGCAACTTATTTTCACAACAGCTTCCAACCCTATACCAATACTTTAAGGACATATCTATACTCTATGCATGTCTATACTAAGCTATAAGCATTTACCTCCACAATATTTTGGTCCTCGATATTTAGGCCTTGATATTTTAGACCCACAATATTTTCTAATCATTATACTGTACGAATACTGTATGGTCTGAAAAGCAATTTCTACCATATAGTCATCAAATTAGAGTCTAATTTTATTTTAGCCTATTCAGAATCTCATGGAGAGATAGAGTAAACCAATTTAAGGTGGAACCTTGGCTTAGATCACACTAACTCACTTTGGATGACTTAAACCCTCATCATAATTTTTCCACAGTCTGACACTTCATCTTCTCCTCAACATCAGTCACGTGTTGGAATTAAGACCAATATTTCTGCTAAAATGGGGTTCAGTTATTTCTAGCTGGAAACCTTTCTTAGGTTTGAAAGTCTGAAAATATCCAAATAAAGAAGGACCAGTGCTAAATGTGAGCCAGCGTTTGCAGAGGCTCATTGGTACTCCTTTCGGGGGACCAGCCCGTATTTTTCCTCATCAGACTTTGACCCAGATCAAGAGAGATACAAAAACCCAGAAGGTAGTAAGAAGGATGAAGAAAAAAGTAGAAAAACCAAGACAAAGTGAGAAAGCAGGAATGAAAAGGAACTAGAAAGAGTGAGATAATAGGGCCGAGTGTGTCTGGTGGTGGATTCAAGAGGCATGATGCATAATTAAGACGATGCAGCATTGGTATTCAGTAGCACCAGTCGCGGGCTTCTGAGCAGAGCTTTGGGCCCTGGCACTTATTCTTTTATAAATTAAGCACTGACTGCATTCAAGCGTTCAACAGGGCTAAAAACCTTTTGGTCTTTTGTGTATCAAATTGTCATATCCTCATGGAACTCAGACCTAGGGGCCCAATGTTTTAAGAATCAGGGCACAAAAAGTGGTTGCCGGTTGCCCATAGACTTTTTACGAGCCCTCTCTGATTTTGAAATGAGACCTATGTATTAATAAACGTTTCTTGTTTAGTTGTTTATTAGGAACAGGACCACTGCTTGCTATCCTCTGAGGTAGCCCAACAGGTTTCATAAAGGGGAAGGTGTGTCCTTGGGACACATTCCCCTTTGTAAATCTGTTGCCACTTCCTGTGAGGTATCATAACTGAACAATGTTTTGTTACACAATTGTAGTTGCAACCAATTAACTTACAGTTAGGAAGGCCACTTTTTCACTCCTCCCTTTAAACTGATTCGCAATAGATCCCAAAAATCAGCGTTGTGAGTCTGACAGGCTTATCAGCCTTGGAAAATGAGTTTAGTAATTGGGAAACCGCCATTTTGTGTTTGCAAACGTTATGATTTTGTGGTCCGAAAGGTTTGCAATTAGAGTATGGCTTTGTACATTAGGCATCTGAGCCAAATGTACGACCATTCCATTTTGCGAGTTGCAAATTACGACGTTATGCGGTTCGCAATTTGAGACTCGCAAAATGGAATGTACAACAGTGTCTGAGACACTGTTTGTGATTCTCAAATGGGTCGCAAGGGACCTGCCTCATTAATATTCATGAGGCAGGTCGCAATTTGCAACCCATTGGGAATGTCCTGCAAACACAGGCATCGTGGCCAGCTGGGGACAGCAGACCCCCATGTCTGTGTTTGATTTTTCAATAAAGCAACTTTTTTTTTCCAAATGCAAGCCCCTTTTCCTTAAAGGATAATGGGATGCGTTTAAATAAAAATGAAACTTTTTCTTTTCAGTTTATAAGGGCAGACAGTGGTCGCTGGGACCACTGCCTGCTCTTAAAAAATATTTTTGCACCCATTCACAAAGTATCTTACCACCTACTTGAAGTAGGTGGAAATCTGCAAGTGTTTTGCGACCACAAATGTGGTCACAAAACAATGGTGCATTCCATTCTGACTCACTATTAGAAAGGGACGCCCTTGGCACTCCCCTACCTAATAGCGACTCGCAAACACTATTTTGCGAGTCACTGACCTGCAAAATAGGGTTTATACATACCACCACCCTTTTTTGCAGGTGCAAACAGGCCGATTACCCGTTTGCGAACGCAAAAAACAGTCGTATATCTGGTCCCCTAGTGCTTAATTTTTGTCCGGCTTAGTGGTGCTTTTGGTTTTGGGGCTGAGGCTGAGCACATGCTTCTGGGCAGACATAAGAGAGATGCAACGCTCTTCCGTCTTCTCTAGCCTCTGAGTCCCATCTCAACCGGAGCGCTATTACAGGAGGCTTGAAGCAATATATCCATCCCATTCTTAGATGGGAGACGGCAGATCTCATTCTTAACCTTTAATGCAGCAATTCATGTAGGAATTCGTTGCATCTGCATTCAGCTCAAGAGCAAGGGAGAAAACACGGCTTGTCCATCTCTTTTGTAAAGTTGTCCACTGAAAGACAAGAAGGGCTACTAATTAGTTGATTCATTCAGCATTTAATGAATTGGCAGTCCTTCGTCTATTTCCATGCAACACAATGGAAAGGGGTTATTACACTCGCTACCAAGAAGTATAGAAACCTGTGTGGGAGATCACCTATGTGCGCAGTAGAGTGGAAAAAATAATCTCTCTTTAGTTTCTACATGGTTTACTGAATGATGCTTTAAAACCCTTCAGACAGCACGCCCCTGTGGCTTCAGTCATCAGTACATCATGTGTAAAAGTGCAAGGCTAGTGCTACATTAGGTTCATCATAGACGCTTGCGTTATGTCCATGATCAGAAATGGCCATAAAGGGATGTCAAATTACAACATATACTCTAAATAATGGCCTTGTTTCTAAGGGAAAAGGAGGGTCCAAATTGCAAAAATCACTTATAGAGAGGCTTAAAAAATCTGTGCAAGGAACAAATTTGAATTTTATTACCCATTTCAAGCCCACATAATGCCAAACAATACTACATTATATGTTAAATTGTAATACACGCACACAGAAACAGTTGAAATAGATCTTGCTCGGTTTTCCAAAAATCCATAAGATTATACTAGTTTTAAGGGGTAGGAAGGGTAGGAAGAAAGGAGGAGAGGTTCAGATAGAGAAATAGAATAGACAGAGACCAAATAGAGAAAAAGTTCAGTTTCCAAGGGGCCCGTGGAAGGTGGGCGCCCTGAGCAATAGCCCACTTTGACCGTGCCTTAAAACGTCGCTGGTCAGGGTCAGACAAAATAAGCTTTTTGTCTGCATTTACATGAATTGCTGGCAGTACTTACCCAGTTTATGTGCTTCTTTTTTAGGCTATCTAAAAAAATTGCTGTGTAGTTTCATAGTACATTGAATTACAGAAATGTGGCATTTCTGATTCAATGCCCACATCCTTATGGGAACTCTCATCTGATGGAATCTTGTCTAAGAAACGGAGGATAATGTTTTCCCTTTCCTGTATGTGATGCTGGGTCGGCCCTTAATAAAGGGTTGGAGAGACTTACCTGCCACCAGTAAAGACCAATATTTATTGAATATATTATAAATCTTATGGGAGAAAGAGTTTTAATTAGTGATCAGACGTACAAGTCTCATCTTATCTCTGGTCTTAACCTTATTTTTCCTAAGCCTGTCCACACGTTTAAGGCATTGAGCTCTATTACCTGCTCGTGCAACCACATACTTGTTGTATCCACGATTAAGAAATCTATGTCTTATATCAGTCAAATTCCGATCAAACTCCCTGTCCTCACTGCAGTTTCTCCTTGCTCTCAACATCTCACCAAAAGGAATTGAGTTTTTGGGCTTTTAGGATGTGAACTATTAGCATGGGACTGTAATGTGTTGAGAACAATAATTTAGCATGATTTATGAAAGTACAGGTGAGCTGGAATGATTACATCTAGACACTAAGATGAATATAAGGGTTATAAGGTAACACTGGAGTGTTTCAGATGACACACCATGATTATTGCCTTGCCATATGTAGTTCATGCTAATCTCACGGATTTTGGACTAACTGGTAACCCTAAAAGAGCACGTCTAAGTTCACACGTTGGGTGTTTGTTCTTCTGTTTCTAATTGTATCCATTATATAATTAGCCTTGGGAGCAGACAGTTGCTACAACATAGAAGAATACACAATCTAACTGTTTAACCCACCAGAGGTCATTACTTATATTATAGAATCTGGCAACTGGGAATTATGTTGTGTGTAGTCATGTTTCGAATTGTAATTAGAGCTTTGTGTTTTATTTTTGTAGCTCTGATTAAGTCAGAGGTTTATGTACCAAATGACAAAACACGTGTTGGCTACTGGATTGACCAAATTGACTACAGAATGTATTGAGATCACCAAATCTCGTGTGAAGAAGATTGAATAAAAAGACAAGGAAACACCATTGGACTTATGTACTGACATCTTGAACAGTGGGCTGCTCAGGGGTGTACTAATTCATTTAAATTGGGGATTTTATCCTTAACGAAGTTGTGGGTGTTGTAGGCCACTCCTTTCCCTTTGGAGCACCATAAGATAACGTGAGATTAACATGGGAATACTTTAGGTTAGCGCAACCGATAACCTTGCCACAGTGATTGTTTATCCTCAATATATTCATTATGTGTGCCAGGACAGGGGTTGCGTAAACAATCACAGCATGCCTTTCATTCACCCCACAGAGGTCGTAGCTGTACAGCTCTCAAGCACCCCAGGCCTTCTTGAAAATGAGACTTTTTCTATATTCACCATCTATGGACCGTAGCGTATTGGCTGCCTGATGCGTGCAGGTGAATGAGAGCTGGCCCGGCATTTTGTAGCTGTCAGGGACATAGCATTTCTCTCAAACTTAATCAAACACATGTTGAGTTATTCCACAAGTGGGAATTTGTCTGAAACTGCATTGCTCACAACACATATACTTCTAATTGTGTTGAGTGGCGAGGGGGAGGTCACAGATGGTACCATGACTCTGCTTTCTTCACCGTAGTTTTTCCAGAGTTTGACCTCTCTCCCACACACTAGTCAGCTTTGGAGGAGACCCATGTTTAATGCTAGGTCTGAGTACGCTCTTGATAAGATTGCTTCTCAAAGTGCAGCGCCTCAGCCACCAGGTCCTCATCTTCAGATGATGTACCCCTATAAACCTTTTGAACATCAGTGCATTCCCTGTGACATTGTCACTATCTCAAGTTGCTGTTACCATCGTACCTTGTGCACATTCCTCCATGAATGGATGATGTTCAGATGACAGACATGATATGGCTCCTTTGTTTCAATCTCTCACAAACAACTGGTCACTTGGTTGGATGTCCAATGGTCAGGAACCCCAATGCTTGCTGACAATGTTGCTATTCTGTTTTCTCACTCTTTCCCCTCAGCTGAGTCAGAAATCAGAGGAACCTATTTGACCTGGCAAGAGACATTTTCCACCACCATGGACTATAATTTTTTCACGCTCCTTGCTCACACTTTATCAAGAAATAAAACAGGCTAACGCCAACGGGCCATGATAATTTGATGGTGAATGCCCAATAATTGAAGATCTCCATTCCACATCCCTGGACTGGTGGTCAGTCGCCAGCCTTAATTTTTCTTGGAAGTGTGTGTGACTACAGAGGTCACTTACAGTAGTTCTCCCTCCAGGTGCCTCGAGAGCTGACCACAACACCCCGGAGTTGGTGCCCATCTGGTGCTTTACAGGTGAGAAGTTCATGCAGACCCATTTCTTTGACCATATGCCTATTACTGGCTGAAGTGGTAAGAAGATATATTTTCCCCTCAAAACCCGGTACTACCCTGTGGGGGCCTGCCCTTCACAGCAAAAATGATTTAAAAACAAGGGGTCATTGTGCCCTTTGGTGGCCTCCCTGCCTCTGCGAGTTGCAAAAAATATATTTTAAACACTATGTTTTGGAAACTGGGCAGAGTTTTGCCCCACACTCGTCAGAAAACAGCTTCTTCTCCGCCAGGATTTAGTGGGATGGGCAGATTGATTTTCCATCTTTAGCCCACAAATATATGAGGAACAGTGATTATTAGGCCTGGTTGGAGTTTACAGAGGTCTGCTATGCAGAACTCCGCGAAGTGCCGGAAAAAGTCAGCCGCGGTCCGCGGAGTTCCACAAGCAACGGAGTGCGGTAACTTGCGCTGCTCGCGCCGATTATTAGCGCCTGGAATTTGTCTTGCGCTGTAAAATTTTACAGCGTGAACGGTACCACGTGCAGCACAAGAGGGTGCTGCCTTTTTCTGCCGCTCGAGCAGATGTTCTGCTTAAGCAGCAGCTTCCTCAATGCGAGTGGCAGGTTTCTCAACACGAGCGGTAGCGACCTGCCGCCCGCATTTAGAAATCTCGCTGGGACGTGGTCTAGTGTAGGATTTTCCTCGCTCTTGCTCGCCAACTTAACGTTGGCGAGCCATGCGAGAGGAAAAACTCCTCTCCGCACTGATTCTCTGAGTTTTTTGCAACTCCGCACTCTACGTGGACTGGGCAAAACTCCACATACTCAGCCGGCGGAGTGGAGTTCATCGCCCACCCCTAGTGATTATCACAGTTTTTATGAAAACCAGGTGGGCACATCTTGCATCCATGAACAACACTGAATGTAATAATTTCTGCCAGCCAACTCAAGCTCAACACCTCAAAAACAGAGATTCCTACATGTGGTAACTAGATGAATCATCACTCTTAAAGCATTTGGCCTCAGGAGCTAGGACCTCCACCACCACACTCTAGGCACGTCAGGAACCTACGCATGGATTCCAATACTTGTCTTATATAATTAGCAAATTACTGTGCTTCCAAATGAGTACATAACTGTGGTTCCAAATGCTTAGATAGTACTGTCAAGTGTTCCCACACCTTGGGATTCCACAGAAGGCCCAAGCTATCTCTCTCCAGTCCTTTCTCATCTTGACCACCTCAATGGAATATAACTTAAGAACACCCCTCCGATTCCTTTGTAAATAACAGAGAATCCAAAATGCATCCACCTGACAGCGACTAAACTTTCCAAATCTGATTGCATCTCCATTCACAGGCTTGCAGGAACCACTCGAGGTCCACTTAAAGCAATGTGCACAGCTAAGGGATTTATTCATGGGACTGGACCACTCTTTCTTCATCAAAGGCACCATACCGAGCGTCAAGCTTGGCATTTTCTCTCAAGCTTTACCCCCTTTACTTTCTGTGCCTCCACTCAAAAAGACTCCATCACGTGCAGTCTCTATTCAGTGGGCCAGACTTTGGAACGCCAATGTCTTCTAGAAAAAGAAGATTTGACAACCATCCCCAATTTTGCAAAGGATTAAATACATGGCTCCTTCTAGTGATCGAACCACAATATCCAGAGTTTGATGGACCCAAATACATTAATAAATAGACATGCACATCCCCCACAACAGTACATGCTTAAGTGCTGCAACACTCTGCACCATGTTAGGAGCATTTCTCCGAGCCTCAACCCCCCCTCTCCCTCCCCCGCCCACCCCTCCAACAGCATTCCAAGGCAGAGGAGTAGCTTTAATGTCACGGGCCCTAATGCATTGCAAGCAAGGAAACTAAGCCCCCTGCTCCTCCAAACTCGGGAATAAAAAAATACAGGCATATTGGGGGTACAGTTGGAGCCTCACACTGTGGAATCCGATGTCACTGCACCTGCTGCGCTAATTGTAGCTGTGTAGTTGACTACAGATCTCCAAGTTCTTTATTCTACCCGTCTTTCCTTCTCAATTCCCTCTCCCTATCCCTCTCTCAATGTATTTATTTCCTTCCTTTTACTCTCTCTTACCCATCTCTTTCTTCTGTCTTTCTTCTTCCGTTCTGTTTCTCACTAGTCCTATTCTCATTCGTCCCTAACATTCTTACTTCTGGACTCTCTCTCTATTCCTCTTCCCTTATCTCTTTTGCTTGTCCATTATCTTCTTTCTCTCTCATCATTTAGCCCTTTTCGTCTTCTGTCATCTTTTTCCATTTTCCTCTCCTTTCTTTCATTCACCCTCTTATTTTACCATTTTGCAACTCTTCTCCACCTCCTCTCAATGTATCCCTTACCCACTTAATCCTCCCTGTCCCACCTAAACTACACAAACAATACACTCAGAGCCAGGCCCAAGCCAGGCTTTGTGGTTTAGAAAATTGTGAGTGACTGACCTCTTAAAAAACTGCAAACAGTGCAGGGTAGGCTGGACCCCTTCCATCCCTTGGGCCCTGGGGCCACTGCACCGGCTGGACCCCTGATAGGTCCGCACCTGATTCCAGGAATCCCTCACACACTTGGAAAGCAGCAGTGCAAGCTTGGATCACAAGCACACAGAACAGTTATAGGACAAGAGCAGCTGAAGCTTCCCCTAGATACACAGTAGGCAGACCCAAGGCAAGCTTTCAAGCTTCCACCACACACCGATAGGTACTGCCACAGCAAGAGTGAGCGGTTCTTTATAAAATGAACAGCTATTTCTAAGTCTGGTTTTGATGTTCTGATTCTAAAGAAGGAGGCCCTGAAGCTCTTGTGCCCTGTACTGTGCTTCAATAATAGGTTACTCCTTTGTGTTGGGGTGGTGTAAAAATGCATTTGAGAGGAGTTCCACCGGTAACATGATACTTTAGAATAAGAATGGTTTCACACTTCTAGTTTCACAACTTTATTTTCCTCGATAAATTAGCGTAAAATAAATTACTATATACATAAGGAACATTACATTGATAGACTGAACATCAGTCATTTATTTTTTCATGTTGTGCATAATCATAGTTGTCCAGACAGTCAACACGTTTCGCCCCTTGTGGTGCACAGGCCCAGGGCTTTTTCAAGGCTGTCAAAAATTACTTTATGCATGTTATTACTTTACATGAATATACATTTTAAAATACGTCCATGGTGAGACTGGCAAAAACACTAGTGTTGCACTGCACTCTTACATGAAAATAGGATAATGACTGGTGAGATGTGTTGTGATGTGCTGCATGCACTCAGTTGAGGTGTGATAATAAACGTTGATCTTAAACTTTTAGAAAAGGACCCCGAAATCGATGTTATAGTCTTTTCCTTTGTAATATTTCACACATATAGGTCATGAGACACATGCATGCTCTGGTAAAGAAAAGTAGTGCTGATAGGAAAAGTCGCTATTAGTGGTAGTAGCGGGCTGTGGTAGCTAAACAATATGTCGATGGGACTATGGTTGGGGTCTGGATTGTAAGGTAGAAAAGTGTGGCGTAGCGGCCAGGGCGGCTGACTTCGGAGCGCAGGGCTCACGGTTTGATCGCGTGCAGCAGCTCAGCTCAGCACCATGTGACTCTGGGCAATAGCTCACTTGATCTCCCCAAGGGCCCCCAGTACCTTGAGACCCTTAGGGGTGAGTAGTTCCCGCTTTACAAATACTGGATTTAGATTTAGACTTTAAGGCATAATTCTGATCAAAAGTATTCTGATGCCTCAAACGTTTAGGTGGAGGTGCCTCAGGGACTTGTATTCCTTCCTCGGTGGTTGCAGTAACTTAAGGTGGAAAGGGGTAGGCCCAATGTTAGTAATTCTGCCCCTGTATGACCTGCATATCAAAACGACAGTTTCATGCATGTCATGCATTTCAATGGTCTGGGCTTCAGCTGAGACTGGAAAGGGTTAACAGGCAAACCTGGAGCCATGAAAAATGTGACGTCGGATATCCACTGCATCATTCATGCCTGGGAAGAAAATTAACATTCGGGTTTTAAGGTCCCAGAGAGAGAAGAGAAATATGACACAGAGGGAAGAGGTCATCTGAGACGTCCCTAGTACAGAGCCTGTGAGCTGAGGAGCTACAGAAAATGGCTCCGCTGCTAAAGCTACAAGTGTTCCGGTGGGCCGCAGCCCAGTAAGTGAAATAGGGGCTGGCGAATCCAGTCAGCCAGGCCAAGCAGAGACAGGCCGCGCTGAGATCAGGGGACCAATGTGTCGTAAAATTAATTTATGTGCCAATCAGAGCTTTTTTCATTCGATAGAAACACTGACAAGATGCACAGCATATAAATGTTTGCTATTTATCTCCAAACCAGAGCCTGATGCAGTGTGCTGCTGCTTGTCAACCAGAAATATCGCCACACACCTTTATCATTCACCCAGCGTCCCGCATCAATGTTCAAAACCACCATAACTCTGATCTCATTCATCTGGCTGCGAAGCACTGGTTTAGAATACTACAAGACAACAGACACAACTGGGTGTAGACTCTCAGCTGAAAAACAGATGCCATTTTTCAAGGATTCAACAATTCTAATTACCCTGACCACAACACTCTTAGGAAATGACACCAAATGATCTCTAGACATTTTGGCCCACATATACTAACATTTTGCATTGGGGTTGCCTCACTTTTTAGACACAGACCCAACATAAAATGTATTTGGAGATTAACTAAGCCACAAAAAGCACGATTTCTGGTACTTTGCATTGGGGAGGCATTAAATGGGTGGAGCATGGGCGTTTCCACGCATCCATCCATGGATTTTGACCCAAACTCAGATTAATTAAGTAAGTAAACCTGTGTTTGCACCAAAACATTGCACCTACCTGAGAGAGGCATAACTAATCGAATTCACGGACAGTGGCGTAAATGTACACTATGGACGGAATTCTCTTTGGCATGACTCTTAAGAGTAAAAGCTGGTGCTGCTGGATGACGAGACGAAAGAATCAGGGCAGAAAAGCAAGAAGGCTAAGGAATGAGGAATGTAATGGAGAGGTATGCACACTATGGAATGAATTCTGTTTTGACATGACCTTCAATTATAGAGTCTGGTGGAGCTAAATGAAAATAGGAGAAACAGTAGTGGCAGCAGGGGAAAAGGATCAAGGAATAAGGGATGTCTGGGAAACAGTCCCGGAAAGGTAGAGGAAAATAGCAACACTTAAGTAAAAAACAGCAAAGTATGGTGTCCACATATATGGTCAGGTTGAAAGTTTCGTTACACCTGCAAAATCTCTCAAAATGTTATGTGATGAAAAATACATTTAATGCAAAACTCTGTAAGGTGCAAATTTTCAAATTTCATGAGATTTCGCCTCAGTAACAAATATTTCACTCGGGGCCTAGATCCCTGATCTAGCAATGGGAAATGAGAAACGTTTAGAAAATGATGACGAAAAAATGTAAAACCGCCCACAGTAATGTCGTATAGTTCCTAGGAATCCCCAGGACCTGCGCGTTTTGGATGACCTAAACTGAGGGCTTGGTGTTCAAACCGCTTCCAGACAGCCCCACAGGATATGTCAGCCATTAGACAATCTAGCTCTACAGTGCCACTATCACCCCCCTGTATCTTACAGTAGTGTAGGTAGTTTCTGGCAACCACTGAACGGGACAACCCTGATTCCTCAGGGATCGTGGAAAACAGTACAGTTCTTTTTGCTCAGTCACTCCTGCTCACTTATTCTCAGAGAATACACAGGATGGCGATTAGGACGTTTCAATAAGTATTTATTGGTTTAGCCTCAATCTTGTGTAAAACATATTTGCTGCGACAATTAGGAGACGGAAGCATACGAAAGAGATCGCAAGTACTAATATACTAAACAGTAGATACATTTCTACCATATTGCTAAAAAGATGAACATACACAGTTCAGATAAAAATGTAGCATTTGCATACTCCTATAATGCGCGCCCTAAGTAATTTGCCTAAGTGTACCTAACCTAGATATGTAGGTGTAGCATGTATATGTGTATATAGCCAAGAATCCCCTAGGGTAGAACCATCCCCCTCACCTGATGGTAGAGAATGAAGGACCCCGTCTCTGCTTCGAGGATGACACCCTGCAAGGGATGTCAGACCGCTGCGTGTCGAAGATTCAGCATGCCGGACCCTATGTCAGCGTGGAAAAAATTCTCCTCTAATTTGCAGGGGGGAATAAGGTCTTATATACTAGAGTGGTCACTCCAGGGTTTCTTCTAGAATCAATATGTTTTGAAAACAATCATAAATGTTTTGAAAACAATCATAAGTGTTTTTCCAAACAAATACGATCATGCACAGCGGGCTGTTGGCTAAGGATGAAAAAAGTGGTGACCCTTATACAGAATAAATATGCCGTGCCTGAGGACATGTTTACGTACGTCAGGTACAGGGATTAAGATAGAATACTAAGAGCCTGGTGTCGAAGAGACAGGAGCAAGCTACTAGGTAAAAGCTCACCTGTTTCAGAACCGTTATTGTCATGTGGATGGGACAATGTATGTAAAAAGGGGTATACATGACAGGACTAGCCTAAAGCACATGACGCCCACTCCTCATCAAAGGTTCAACAGGGTCAGCTAAATAATAATAGAAAGCTAAGCTCAATAAAAGCATAAAATCATTTATAACTAAGATACTAAAAAGCATTTCTAAAAAGCCTGCAAAAATGTTAAATGTAAAATCCATTTTCCCTAAAAGCGTTCAAAAGGTCCTTTAAACTTGTATATGTGGTTATTATTACACTGAGCACTTTATGCTTAGTTAGAGCAGAGAAGGAAAAATAAAACAAAGTCAGCTTCGACCTTCAATTTGGTAAATGTTTAAAAAATGCCAAATAGTTCCCAGCACATGGAAGGCCAGATTGTTTATGACTCCTGTGCTGAAGACTCAACATCGCTGAACATTGTATCCGCAGGTGGCAATCCCGCCAGCACTTACAATATCAGGTTGAGTCAGCAAAGATGGTCATCTCTGGTTCCCACAGTAGCTGCCAGGGAAGAATTAGATGCCTGCATGCCTGGAACTGATGCCCGTACCTCTGGAGCAGAGCCGAATTCCCTTCCAACTGGAGGGGAAGCATCCCTTGGAGGCCCTAGAAATACCGTCATCAACATGGGAATACGCTGTGGACAACTGTACACGTGGGCCTGCAGGGGCTCCAGGAGCACGTCTATGTCCGGTGACGCAACCGATGGAAGTGTCAGACACAGGTCCAACACGCATCCGAATCCGCATTAGAGGCAGCGGAACACAGGCAAGATGCAGTCTAGCCCGACTGGTCTAAAAGACAGGAACCAATGCTCACTCAGCTCTCGAAGCCGAGGCGTACCCAGGTAGAACACCATACACTCGCGACAACGTCATTCCAGCAGTGTTCTCTCCATGTCTTGAGGGATTGAGACGTCCATTGCGAATCAATAGGATTAAAATCAGGATGCCCGCTACTGATAGCAGGACCAAAGGAAGCCCTCCAAAAACGCTTCCAAGTACGGAGTGTATGAAAGCTGGAATTACTCCGAAGATGGTCTGAAAGGTGGTTAAGAGACCTGATCCAAGATGCTTAAATAAATGTACGATCCCACTCGTATCAGACACATGAAAGATATGATGTTTCTTCAAAACGGATCAGGAAGTTCATACGGACCAGGGCCTGTATCTCTGCTGAAGACCTTGCACCCTGGAGATCAAAAGTCTCTCGGGCTGAAGTTAAGGCCACATTTTGTTGAAACAACATGGCTTTCAGTCTGCTCAGCGAATCAAACCTTAAACTGGAAACATTCAATGAAGGCCACAGTGGTGCCTCCCTAACTGTGCGAGCTGGGGGAAACAATACTTGCTTACAACAAACAACCGTGAAGTTTACTGTGACTAGATATGCAATGCCTGGAGCCATCCCCCCAACAGCCTTGATCATTCAGCATTAAATAACTCCCATTCGAGAGTAACTCGAAACTGGATGAATCACTGCAGCTGGGGAGCCTTTCAAGTAGCAAGATAAGTTCGCTATTGAAATATTACATGCTCCATGAAGCGAGACCTCTTTGCACACTAAAGATCCACTTAAAGCCTTCTCACAGTCTGTACCACTTAAGAAAACTTCAGTGTCCTTATTTCTACACTGATATCCATACGGTAACTACCAAGCTTTCTGTATGTACCCTTCACCCAATGCTTCATACCTGCCTGCTTGGATGTATTTAAGGCAGTGTTGGAACTGGAATGTTTTGATTGACAGCGTGAAATAGCCATGAATTAACCATTCTGTAGATGGTGACTCTGCTACTGAAAAAGGTAACTTCTCTAATTTTTCAATGAGCAGCATGGTGTACTTTGCATCCCTGCGTGCCATGGTCTGTCGGTCAGATTATTAGCCAAAAATAGATTTGAGCCGTTAATGTACCGCCATGGCACGTGCCCAGAACGCAGTGATTGTAGCGCCCAGCTCAAAAGCAAAATGGAGCGCAATTGAGATTGCCCATGTTGTAAAATAGACAAATTTTGTTCCATTATGTCAATTGCCGAGGACACAATGTTGCCAGTGAATAAATACTTGAAGTAAATGTGGTCACCCCATTGTCTACCACAGCCAAGGCCTTTTCTAGGTTAATTCTATCAATCTCACGTAATCTCTCAGCAGCATCCTGTTGGGAGACTTTCCACAGTTCATTGTAGATGGCCTATAAGAAGCGTTTTTTACGCAGTTTCTTGCAAGAAATCCCTAAGATCCATGTTGTCAGATAGAAGGGACAAGTGTTGTTTCACCTGTAATAGTGTTGAGGTTTTTAGCGATTCTAGGCACAGCTTCCCAACACTATAAGAAGTCACTACCCCTGGGTTGTCTGTGTGTACATAGCGTGGGTCAGGCCTATGGATACTAACCTCTCTGGTGGTACCCTTGAATCTTGACTGACACCTATTCGTGTCGATAGGCCAAACCAACCATCCCTTCCAATTGGGAGCTGATGAATTGTGTGTACCATTCTGTATCATTGTACCCAGTGCCTCCTCACTTATCAGAGTATCATTCCATATACCTTGAATAGGTATGGGCGAGGGGATATGTGGTGTCTTCATGTCTTTTATTTTTGCAAACCTGTAGCAGGTAGTCTGTTGCGCTGTTTTGTTCAGGAATATTATCTGTAATGGTATGAGGCAAGCTCTAAATACAGCAAAAGACACACAGATGATGGACGGAACGTAGAGCAAATCATACATTTACCCCCAGTCAAGAGATCTGGGTTAAATTCATTGTTCTTTTGCTCACCATGCCACCCCAGTTTAGACCCAGCCATATGTAAATCAGTCTTGACCCTGTGCCTCTTGGGAACAGTCTAGCCTGAACTGCCAAGCCAGGTCCTCACTGGACCGGAAACCAGCATTCTGTGACCGGTTTCGGGGCACCACCTCTTATCAGCCAGGCCAGCTTGAATCCAGTGGCACAGTGAGCCCCGGACCCATGTCTTGGCATACCCGACGCACTTAGGGTGAGAAAGCAAAAGACACACAGATGATGGACGGAATGCAGAGCAAATCAAACATTCACCCCCAGTCAAGAGATCTGGGTTAAATCCATCGTTCTTTTGCTCACCATGCCACCCCAGTTTAGACACTGTATGACATTGTTCTGCATTCTGTCCATCAATTGTTCTTTTTGCATTTGTCACCCCGTGCTCTCCGTGCCACAAGAGTCAAGCTATCCCGGCTGATGAGGGGTGAAACCCCGAAACCAGTCCTAGGATGCTTGTTTCCAGTCCAGGGAGGACCAGGCCTGGTAGTTCTGGCTGGACTGTTCCCATTGGGCGCAGGGTCAAGACTGATTTGCATATGGCGGAGTTCAAACTGGAATGGCATGGGGAGCAAAAAAACAATGGATTTAGGCCCAGATCTCTGTACTGGGGTGAATGTATGACGTTCTGCATTCTGTCCATCAATTGTTCTTTTTGCATTTGTCACCCCGAGTGGTACGGGTATGCCCAGACGTGGGTCCCATGCTCTCCGTGCCACTGAAGTCAAGCTATCCTGGCTGATTAGGTGTGAAACCCCGAAATCGGTCCTAGGATGCTTGTTCCCAGTCCAGGGAGGACCAGGCCTGGCAGTTCGGGCTGGACTGTTCCCATTGGGCGCAGGGTCAAGACTGATTTGCATATGGCTGGGTTCAAACTGGAATGGCATGGGGAGCAAAAAAATAATGGATTTAGGCCCAGATCTCTGTACTGGGGTTGAATATATGACATTGTTCTGAATTCTGTCTATGAATTGTTCAAAGCTCTAAATAAAGCATCAGATCCTAGAACTTGCCATTCTTTTGTCCCCAGATGGATTTTGTGTCTATTGTGTTCCTACAATAGTCTAAACCTTGTATAGACAATAGTATGACGCTGGGTCTGATGTATTAAACCCTGTAAAGTATGCAGATTTCTGTGCGAACATGGCAGAACTACCTTTCAGTGGTGTCGGGCAATGCTCCCATTCATGGTAAGTGTTAACAGTGCGTGGGACACTTGCTCTATACAAAAAGTGATGACCATAATGTTGGCAACAATACATAGTGTCGAAGTCAGGTGTATCTTCATAGAATTCCCTGTAAGAAAATGCAGCAGATTGTTCTAAATCTGAGAGCATAGTATTTACAGTCTCAATGTCCCAATCATCAGAGAGTGTACTCGGGGTAGTGAAATCATTCAATGAAATTTTAAACACATGTGGAATTTTCAAATGTTCAGTGCGACCAAATACATCATATGAAACCCTATCCCAAACTATACCACTGGAACTGCTGTAATGTTCACTACGGACAGGTCTCTTTGTTCATGGTGTGATGACATATGAGGTTTCAAAACCAAGTTCACAGGTTGTACTGCAGAGCGTTGTGAGAGGTAATGTCCATTCAGTAGTAGGAAATAGACAGTTACTATACCAATCCAAATTAACAGGAATAGGATCCCTAATGCAAACCAAAGATGCAGCCAAGGGGACACAAAGTGTGTCTTTTTCAGCCAGAGAAAGAATTGTCGTAATTTTTCTTTCTCGGAAATGGGTGGCGTTTGCTATAGGTCTGAAGAAAAGTCATTGAATTTGATAAAGTAGCCAGACGCAGTTCAATCTATCTTTGGTAGCTCAGCAGGGTTTGTAGAACTGGCAGTTGCTTCTTGTGATGGCACATTGATGTAGATTTCATTGCTGGGCCGAATTGCAATTTGCGTTTCAGTTGCATTTGGATGTTGTTCAGGTTCAACTGGTGTAATACATACTCCGGTATTTGATACTTCTGCATTTTGCGCACGCACAAGACATACAACGTAGGGGTTATCAGATAAGAAGGACGGCGAGGACGAGGAAGGAGAGCAGCCATGGCCAGGAGGAGGCAGCCACGGCAGGCAAGTGCCTTTTTTCTTACTTTGATTACTTTGGGAGGGGCAGGGAGCGGAGCAGAGTTCCATGGAGTTGTTTTCCAACTCCGTGGAACTCCGCGTAGAGGCACTACGCCTGCTCCGCCCGGGGTTACGGAAAACACAGGATTGTTCATTGGGGAGGTGTAAGTCTCAATCACACCTTGGTATTCAAGTTGGTCTAAAATTTCTTTGACCTGTCTTTTTGCATCATTTTTAGTAGGGTACTGTCTCTGTGGATTTGGAGTAGATTTATTGGAATTTCGTGGGGAGTAGATCCCACGTCCCACCCTACATGGTTGCGGTATAATGCTGGAGCTAGCGCTAGCGCCCACTCCTGCGTGTATGAATGTTCTGGAACGAGGTCGGAGGAAGCAGGCAAAATGATGCTTTCCCCTTTTGGGCAATCCATCACAAACTCAGGCAGCCAATCTTTTTCTGCTAACAGAATGTCATATCCATATGTTATGTTGTCCCAAAAGAGACCTTTAACTTTTCTTGAAATGTCCCCCTCTATTTGGAGCATAATTTCATATAGTCTATGTGGGACACTAACTTTCGTGATTAGGTGTTTCCACCATGATGCGTTCATTCAATACTGCTGTCACCAGAAAATCCTTCAGGTTCTAGCGAGCTATTGTTACTTCTGCCTCGCTGTCTAGCATTGTCAGAGCCCATTCCCCGTTCAGAAGCTTTGTCCTCAGTAACCTGGGCATGTCTAATTTTTAAGCAAGCTACTTTCTTCTTTTTGAATTGAGGTTTTGCTTTAACCGCTTGACCGCGGCGCGAATTCCGCCGCGGTGCGGGTGAAATAATGAGTGGGCGTGTCTCGGATGGCCCCCGGCCGTCCTCCGCACACGCCCACCGTGACGTTGGACGGCCGGGGGCCGTCCGACGCATCGAACGGGTTAAGTTGCTCTTCCTGCTTGATAGTGTAATCTGAATTACGATGTGTTTCTCTTTTTGTCTTTGGTCGATCTTCTAGCTTTTGTTCTGACCGCATGTCCCTCTCTGAGTTTTTTCATGAACCCTGGAAGGAACGAAAGGAACGTGTATCAGTGTCCTGATACCTGTCAGGTTTCCTAATGTTGTCACAATTCCTAAGGTTTTACCTTTTCTCAGAGGACTCCCGTTAGGGAGACCCACCCCTTGATCGTGAATTCTTTTCTGTATTGTTATTTTTAGATTGTTTGTTATCCCATTTCTTTTTAGAAGAAGAGGGTGCTTGCTTCGAGTTGTCCTTGTCGGGACTACCTGCCATTTGTGGCTTCCCTGGTTTGGCTCCCAAACTATCTCTACCTAAAGCAGCATAGGTTTCTTTGATAATTTTTGGTGACTCTTGCTCTTTATTTATTGGAGCTATTTTCCTTAGGCGGCGGTGTATAGCCACTGCTGCTGCCTCCCCTTTTATGTTGCTCAGCATGACCGCAGAGACTTGGGCAAAATTACCCATCAGTTTCATCCCCAAGTCCAAGGATATTTGGACTACCTACTAGAATGCTATTGCAGGCTGCCCTATCCCAATCCTTTCAGAATTCCTATAGTGTATCCTCTTGCTTCCTCTCAACTGGAGTGCAAGTTCTACCTTTTAATGCGCAGGTGACTACTCAGTTTTCAAGTCTTCGGTTGACTTCATTCATCTTGCAAATAGCTGCGGTGGTCACCTTCATGGAACAAAGTCCACAAAGGTATTTTGAAGCAGGTGTTCTCTAATAAGCATGTTCCCTTGGCTGTACTTCACTCAGTGATTACTTAGGGTCAGAACAGCTCAGGAGAAGCATCCATTAGCATAGGAGAGAGCATAGGTGCATGTTTGAAGCAGAGGACATGTTTATGAGGCCTGTAGAACAGCCACCAACCACATCACAAACCAAAATGGGGGAGGAGGAGAAACTATCAAACAATAAGAAGTGAATGAAATGAATAACAAAATGTTCAGACAACGTTTAATCGACCTGTTAGCTAAAAGTAAGAAAATGTAAGATATTATACACTTCCTCACCATTATGTAATAGAGCTGCACACTGCACGTCATGTCTTCTAAGATCCCTTCTTCTTCTCTAAGTTGAAGGCAATTAAACAAATGTAACAGCCTAAGAAAGGCATGTGCCCAAAATAGTGAAGTCAAAGCAAAGGAAGTTTGAAATTGGGGAAAGTGTGAAACTAAAATTATTCATAATAAATAATAACATGTTTTATGATTGATGAGGGCATAAGGAATGTCCCTTTACATTCGGACTCCGAAATCCATAAACAGAGTCTTTGCATATTCGCCTGGCCTGCCCTCCCACAGTCTGTCATCCATCAACATCCATCACTGACCTTTTTCAGGTACAATCCGGTCTGTGCTCAGCACTCCCCTGCATTCTGAGGCCGAGGCTGGCCTTTATATATATTTCATGAAGTTCATTTTTCTTTTCAGCTGATTTGTTTTTTGTTGCAGAGGGCAGGACCTTCACTCCCTCAGAGTGAGCTGATTGATCTACAGCTGCTGACGGTATTGCGAAAAAGATGAGGCGATTTTGCCAGTCTCATCCATAAATACAGGCTCAAGGAGATCTATTATCAAGGTGGGGTGTCACCTGTCCGACAGCTAAAAATCAAGGGCTTTGTTTAAAGTAAGGGATAAGAGGAAGGGAGTGACTAAGAAAAGAGAGAGAGAGAAAGAGAGAGAAAGAGAGAGAAAGAGAGAAAGAGAGAGAGAGAGAGAGAGAGAGAGAAGGTCTGGCTTAATACGGAAAGTGCTTCTTTAATCACTGGAGAGCAGCGGTGGTCGGCACAGGTAAGCCCGGTGCGATGGTGCGGTGGGGCGCGGGCGGGGCAGGGTGGGAGAGGGGGCTTGTCGATGGACGATGGAATAGGTATAATTAAATAAATAAATAATACCTATTCCGTCATCGGTCGACTTCCCCCCCCCGCGCCCTGCCCTGCCTCACCGCACTTACCTGTGCCGGCCGCCGCTGCTGGTGAGTGTAGGCCCTCAGTAACTCATCATAAATGAATGATGTTACCCAACCTTGCACATAGGCATTCATTCATCCATGCAAAGATTTACCCATCCACAATAAAACACACACACTCAACAAAAATATGTAAGATAAATCAAAAGAATAAAAGCAGAAAAAGAAAACACGCCTCTGCATAAATGTGGCAGGCTTATGCTTGCAAAAAAAAAAATTATATATAGCAGAGGGCGACTATCTTGCAACAGTATTGTACATTGTGTATCGTTGTATTAAAGTGTCAACATTGCCACCATGCTTACAAGCAACTTTTTGACCATCTTCGAATCCAACACAATGATACACTATGGACAATAGCATTCCCACATGACCACCCGCTTTAGAATCAGTGGCCGTGCAGGCCTTGAACTACACATGAAATGAGCATCAAGCGAGTGGCCCTGGCACTAGCAGTTCAGGCTGGGCTGTTGCTACAGGAGCAGGGTCAAGGCTGATTTACTTATGGCTGATTCATCTCTGAGGTGGCATGGTGGGCAAAAAACACGATGGACTGGGCTGCAGCCAGAGTAATTACCATTGACTGAGATTAATGAATCAGTGCAATGTGACTGCTATTCCCAGACATGGATCCCGTGCTCACTGTGCTACAGAACTCATGGTGTACATAACTGACCAAGCTTAACTAGGTCGAAACCAGTCTGGAATTGCATGTGCTCCCACTCAGAGTGGACCTGTTGGAGCAGGACCAAGGCTGATTTACATGCTGTTGGTTCCAGTCCTAGGCTAAATCAAGCAATCAACCAATCACTTTGCCTTCTTTTGAGCAATCATTTGCACAGCACCCTAGGGTAGCCATCCACAGACAGGCTATATGTTCCTGGGCAGGCTACAATCAAACACTTTCTACTCGCTAGGTCATCTTATGCCATAACTGATTCTTTTCCATAAGCCAGCATTCCCCTAGCCAGGTTCAGAAGTCCAGAGCAGCCTACCATTATCCAGGTTCAAAAGCCTACAATAATCTTCTTTTATACATGTTCTGCATTCTACTCCAGGATAACCCTAAACAGGCTCTGTACCCTTTGGTAGCCTCCCCAGTAACGGCTGCTCTTCCTAACCGGTGGTGTAACGAGTAGTAGGGAGGTGTGTGGGGAGGGTTTAATTAACAAAAACAAAAAAAGCACTTACGTGCTGCTGCTCGCCACCGCCTCAGTGTTCTGCTCTGGTCAGACTCCTATTCCCCAGGTGCTGGCGCACACTGCCAGGCTCATAGATGCCAAACACAAAGCTGCTGTCACACTGGTAATACAGAATGAGAGAGCAGTGCCATGATTGGCCTCAGCAGGCTTGTTTAACCCTCGCTCAGATCCTAGGAGCCTGTGCCTCTACTCCACCCGGCAGTAGAACACTGCTCAGGTGGAGAGAAATCAAAGTGCGCATGACAGTTTGGCCTGCCTTAGACAGCGTCCAAACCGTCATGCACACTTACAGTGTGCACCACAACCCCCCCTGCTCTCGTCATGGCCCCGTCCAGACTTTGCTTGCTGTCTCAAGCGCGGAATTTTTTTTTAATAATAAAATGGTTTTATTATCATTTTTATCTTTCCCTCCCTCAGCTGGCTTCCAGTGGGAGAGCGGGGGACACTCCTCCTCCATAGCGGAGGAGCCGCCGCTGCCCCTTGGTGGGTTTTGCATCTGAGCAAAGCCTACCTCTAGCCTTGTTTAGAATTATTGAGCAGCCTATGCCTAGCCAATCTTTCCAAACTGCTCACTGAAAACGGCACTCCCACCAAACCAGCTAACTGGTTTTGCTGAGCACTTTTAGTCCTCCATCAATTGTACCTAATGTGCAACTTTCAAACAACATACAAGGTTTTCCTCGTCTCCCCGTTATGTTTCCTTCCCTCCCCCGCCTCCTCCCTCCGTGATTCTTTGGCTGCCTCCCCTTTTCTAGCCCTGCGTGGAACCGTCGAGTCAGCTACCTTTATTGTTTTTTGTTTGATTTTGTATATCCCGCCATTTTGGGATAATGCTATTGGCTTCTTCTAGTCTACCCCCTATGGTCTCCCACACCCTCCCTACGTATACTTTCACCGATACTCATGTCGGTTTGTCTGTCTTTCACTTTGACTGCTTTTACTGCTTTGCTCACCCTGAAGTACTTCTCCCCTTGCCAGTTTGCCTGACTCTATCTGCATTCCTTACTCCTGTTTACCATTCCCTCTCCACCTTTTCCCCATAATACGTGTCTTGGCTATGCTACGCGCTAATAACTTATAATATTGTGTAATCTCATGTTTCTCTCCTGTAATTGATGTAATTATGTAACCTGATCCTCATGTAAAGCGCTCTGATACCTCCGGGTCTAGCCAGCGCTACATAAAACTTTGCAAATAAATAAATAAAAATAAAATAAAAATATTGAACACAGCGTAGTCCTAGGAATGGACTTATCTGGGATGCGACTTCAAGTAATCAACTGTGACTGAGATTAGTTCAAGCTTTCCATCCATCATTTTCTTTTTGTTTTCTTCGGCCCTGGCACTGAAGTACACTACTCTTCTGGTGGATGTGACATGTGAGCAGGCAAAATGCTGTTACTCGCAAGACAATAGAGCCAATGACTGAAGTGGGCTTACCCATTTCCCTTTGCTGTATCCTGTCATGGATAGAAGCAGACTGTGATGCCCTTTGACCAGAATAACGGCAGAAGATGCTGATCCATAGTCGCTCTACATATTTAAATGTATACATATGTATATATATATATATATATATATGAACACACCATCCTGCTCCAGTCACGAAGAAGGCACGCACTCGAGGATGCTGAAATAGGGCTTCTTTATTGTCTCGGGTCTCCCTCGATCCCGCAGCTAAAGAGAGACACGTTTTGGCTTCGCAGAAGCCTTTATCAATCTAATTGGCGCCAGGAAAATGTAAGTATTTATAGCCCTTCCCATTTAGGAAACACTAAACATAAAGAAAATACTATTGTGTATGTGACTTTGCACAAATACACACCCTATATCGTTATATAAATGCTAAAATGTGACTGGTAAGACAAATGATCACAAAATATAAAAATGCATAGTGCAATTATTTAAAATGTATATCACAGCCTAGTGCATAACCAGTCAACAATAATCACAGGTTTAACATAATGGGTGTGTATGCGTGCAGCACAAGAAGTGAATTTCTCCAGCCTATTTGGGAACATGTCACAAATTCAAACAGTGCCGCCAATCTCTCGATAAACATTGCCCTCATGTATAAAACAAAGAAAATGTATTATAAAACACTGTGCTGGCTGTATGGTAACTTCGTTGCCCAGAGACCACTTTACCCCCATAGTAAATAAAATTGATGTAAACTCGTCCACCGGTATTTAACCTGTGTCCTTAACTTGCAAACAAAGTTTGTAGTTCAGCCCAATGTAGATCGCATCAATATGTTCTTTCAAAACACAAGCGGCAGTGAAAATATGGTAACGGCAGCCGCACCTCGAGGCCAAACAACACATGATGTGTGCGCATTTCCGACATAAATGCCCGCCTCCTGGTGAACGCTTAGATCACCAGAAGGACTACCACTCCCATAATGGCGCTTGGCGGTCTAGTAAATGTCATAAATTCATGGGCGTACATCCATGTGAAAGTCCATATCATTCATTTATCATGCCAGAGTCCATAAACAAACATGTTTAACCCCTTCCATGCTCATGACGAGCTGGACTCGTCATGGCACACAGTGCTCGTGTGCTCATGACGAGTCCAGCTCGTCATGGAACCCAGTCAAGGAAATCCCTCTGGTGCGGGCACCAGAGGGATTCCTTTCATCCCTAAAGCCTCGGGAGCTGGGGAAGAGCTTCCCCAGCTCCCGAGGCTCCCCTGGTTTCCCTGAAATGACGATCGGCGCGCACGTCGCGCTGATCTCATTTCAGTGAAACTGAAACTGAAATGAGCCAAGAGGCTCATTACAGTTTCAGTTTCTACGTGCTCAGGGGGCTATCTCAGCCCCCTGAGCACGTAGAAACTCAGGAGAGGTATCGTTGGAAAGGGAGAATCTCCCTTTCCAATGGTACCCTCACTAGTGGATCTCTGCTTGGGGATCGCCCCAGGAGGGCGATCCCCAAGCAGGATCCACTCACTAGGCACCAGGGAGGGGGAGCGGCCCTTGGGCAAGGGCCTTTGCTCCCCCATACAATTTTTGGCATAATTAGTCTTTCTGCCCCCTGGGGGTAGATGGGGGCAGTAGCCCCCAATCTGCCCCCCGGGGGTAGAAAGCCCACTAGACACCAGGGATTTCTATTTAAATTATATTTAGGGGTGGGGGCTGCCCAAACGGGCATGCCGATGCCCCCATCCCCCCGGCCACAAAATTAGTCTTTCTGCCCCCTGGGGGCAGATGGGGCAGTAGCCCCCAATCTGCCCCCCGGGGGCAGAAAGCCCACTAGATACCAGGGATTTTTTTGAAAATTATAGTTAGGGGTGGGGCTGCCCAATATGGGCATGCCAATGCCCCCACCCCACCCCGCCGCAAAGGTACAGTCTTTCTGCCCCTCCTGGGGGGCAGATGGGGGCAGTAGCCCCCAATCTGCCCCCCGGGGGCAGAAAGCCCACTAGATACCAGGGATTTGTTTTAAATTATAATTTGGTGTGGGAGCTGCCCAATATGGGCATACCAATGCCCCCACCCCACCCCGCCGCAAAGGTACAGTCTTTCTGCCCCTCCTGGGGGCAGATGGGGGCAGTAGCCCCAATCTGCCCCCCGGGGGGCAGAAAGCCCACTAGACACCAGGTTTTTTTCCCTCGATACATTTAGGGGTGGGGGTTGCCCAAGATGGGCATGCCAATGCCCCCACCCCTCCCCACGAAATTCCAGTCTTTCTGCCCCCTGGGGGGCAGATGGTGGCAGCGGCCACCAATCTGCACCCACCCGGGGGTTCAGAAATACCCTAGATGCCAGGGATTATTTTTTTATAGGCCCGGGGTGGGGGCTGCCCAGAATGGGCATGCAAATGCCCCCACCCTACCCCCAAAGAAAAAAAAAAACTTTCTGCCCCCCAGGAGGCAGATGGGGGCAATAGCCCCTGATCTGCCCCCCGGGAGGGGGCAGAAAGCCCACTAAGCGCCAGGGATTTTTTTTTATATAGGTAGGGGTGGGGGCTGCCCAGAATTTGCATGTCAATGCCCCAACCCAAAAAAATGCTACAGTCTTTCTGCCCCCCTGGGAGGCAGATGGGGCAATAGCACCTTATCTGCCCCCGGGGGCAGAAAGCCCACTAGCCACCAGGGATTTTTTTTTTTTACAAAGTTCGAGGTGGGGGCTGCCAAGAATGGACATGCCAATGCCCCCACCCACCCCAAAAAGATGTCACTGTCTTTCTGCCCCTCCCAGGAGGCAGATGGGGGCAGTAGCCCCTGATCTGCCACCCGGGGGCAGAAAGCCCACTATGTGCCAGCGATTATGCTGGCTTTTTTATACGGAGGGGTGGGGGCTGACCAGCATAGGCATCCCAATGCCCCCGACCCCCCAAAAGAATAGCCACAGTCTTTCTGCCCCCTCGGGGGCATATCGGGGCAATAGCCCCTGATTTCCCCCTCCCCAGGGCGGCAGAAAGCCCACTAGGCACTGACTTTTTTCGGAATGTGCCTACCTGTTGAATTTGGTTCCTAGCTCTGCCGGCACCCAGGGAAACCTAGCAAACCTATACATTTTTTAAAACTAGACACCCAGGGAATCCAGGATGGGCTGACTTGACTGGCTCTCACCAGGTTCTGTTACCCAGAATCCCTTGCAAACCTAAAAATTTGTCCCAAAAAACACATTTTCCTCACATTTTTGTGGTGGAAAGTTCTGGAATCTGCGTGGATCCACAAAATTCCACCCACCCCGCGTTCCCCAAAGTCTTTCGAGAAAAATGGTACCTCACTTGTGTGGGTAGGACTAGTGGCCGCGACAGGAAACGGCCCAAAACGCAACATGGACACACCACATTTTCACAGTGAAAACGGACCCTTTTTTTGCAAAGTGCCTAGCTGTAGATTTTGAACCCTAACACTGCCAGCACCTAGGGAAACCTAGCAAACCTATACATTTTTGAAAACTAGACACCCAGGGGAATTCAGGATGGGGTGACTTGACTGGCTCTCACCAGGATCTGTTACCCAGAATCCCGTGCAAACCTAAAAATATGTCCCAAAAACACATTTTCCTCACATTTCTGTGGTGGAAAGTTCTGGAATCTGCGTGGATCCACAAATTTCCTACCACCCTGCGTTCCCCCAGGGCTCCCGATAAAAATGGTACCTCACTTGTGTGGGTAGGCATAGTGGCTGAAACAGGAAATGGCCCAAATCGTATTGTGGAGACTTCAAAACTACCTATAACAAAACTACCTGGTTTTGGGGGGCACCTGGTTTTTGGCCTCGGGCTCGCCGCCATCTAGGGAAACCTACCAATCCCACACATTTCTGAAAACTAGACACCCTGGGGAGTCCAATGAGGTATGGCTTGCGTGGATCCCCCAACGTTTCCCTACCCAGAATCCCCTGCAACCCTCAAATTTAGCTGAAAAACCATATTTTCCACATATTTTTGCGTGGAATCACCGTGCTGGCACAAATGTCCTACCACCCAGCGTTGCCCTTGTTCCCCGAGTAAAATGATACCTCACTTGTGTGGGTGTCCGAAGCAGAACTGGCTAAAAACGTATTTTTAAAAAAATATAGCGCTTAGAATTCTCGGTGCTATACCCTAAATCCCTATGTTTTGGGCTCTTCCCAGTCACAGGCCTTTGGCCCACCCACACAAGTGAGGTATCATTTTACTCGGGAGAACAAGGGGAACGCTGGGTGGTAGGACATTTGTGCCGGCACAGTGATCCCACGCAAAAATGTATGGAAAAAGTGATTTTTTCAGCTAAATTTGAGGTTTGCAGGGGATTCTGGGTAGGAAAACGTTGTGGGACCCATGCAAGCCATACCTCGCTGGACTCCCCCGGGTGTCTAGCTTTCAGAAATGTTTGAGTTTGGTAGTTTCCCAAGATGGCCGCCGAGCCCAGGGCCAAAAACTCCTGGGACCCCCCTTGCAAAACCAGGTTGTTTTGTGATAAGTAATTTTGATGTCGCCTCAATAGGTTTTGGGCCCTTTTCTGTCGCGGGTACTTGACCCACCCACGCAAGTGAGGTATCATTTTTATCGGGAGACCTGGGGGAACGCTGGGTGGGAGGAAATTTGTGGATCCACGTAGATTCCAGAACTTTCCCACATAGAAATTTGAGAGAAAAGTGATTTTTTCAGCTAAATTTGAGGTTTGCAGGGCATTCTGGGTAGGAAAACGTTGGGGGATCCACGCAAGCCATACCTCGTTGGACTCCCCGGGTGTCTAGTTTTCAGAAATGTGTGGGTTTGGTAGGTTTCCCAAGATGGCCGCCGAGCCCGGGGCCAAAAACCCAGGTGACTCCCTTGCAAAACCAGCTTGTTTTGTGATAGATCATTTTGATGTCTCCTCAATACGTTTTGGGCCCTTGCCTGTTGCGGGTACTTGAACCACCCACACCAGTGAGGTTTTTGGCCCTGGGCTCGGCGGCCATCTTAGGAAACCTACCAAACCCACACATTTCTGAAAACTAGACACTCTGGGGAGTCCAGCGAGGTATGGCTTGCGTGGGTCCCCAATGTTTTCCTACCCAGAATCCCCTGCAAACCTGATATTTGCTGAAAAAATCACTTTTTCGACATTTTTGTGTGGTAAAGTTGTGGAATCATGGGGCTGACACAAATTTCCTACCACCCAGCAATCCCCAGGTCTCCCGATAAAATGGTGCCTCACTCGGGTGGGAGGCCCAGTACCCGCGACAGGCAAGGGCCCACAACGTATTGAGGCGACCTCAAATGGCCTATCACAAAACGACCTGGTTTTGCAAGGGGTCCCATGACGTTTGGCCCGGGGCTCGGCGGCCACCTACGGAATCCTACAAACCTACACATTTCTGAAAAGTAGACACCGGGGCATTCCAGGGAGGTATGACTTGCGTGGATCCACCAACGTTTTCTTACCCAGAATCCCTGCAAACCTGATATTTTGCTGAAAAATCACTTTTTCGCACATTTTTGTGTGGTAAGTTGTGGAATCATGGGGCTGACACAAATTTCCTACCACCCAGCAATCCCCAGGTCTCCCGATAAAAATGGTGCCTCACTCGGGTGGGAGGCCCAAGTACCCGCGACAGGCAAGGGCCCACAACGTATTGAGGCGACCTCAAAATGGCCTATCACAAAACGACCTGGTTTTGCAAGGGGGACCCATGACGTTTTGGCCCGGGCTCGGCGGCCACCTACGGAAACCTACCAAACCTACACATTTCTGAAAAGTAGACACCCGGGGCATTCCAGGGAGGTATGACTTGCGTGGATCCACCAACGTTTTCTTACCCAGAATCCCCTGCAAACCTGATATTTTGCTGAAAAATCACTTTTTCGCACATTTTGTGTGGTAAAGTTGTGGAATCATGGGGCTGACACAAATTTCCTACCACCCAGCAATCCCCAGGTCTCCCGATAAAATGGTGCCTCACTCGGGTGGGAGGCTCAAGTACCAGCGACAGGCAGGGCCCACAACGTATTGAGGCGACCTCAAAATGGCCTATCACAAACGACCTGGTTTTGCAAGGGGGTCCCATGACGTTTTGGCCCGGGGCTCGGCGGCCACCTACGAGACCTACCAAACCTACACATTTCTGAAAAGTAGACACCCGGGGCATTCCAGGGAGGTATGACTTGCGTGGATCCACCAACGTTTCATCCAGAATCCCCTGCAAACCTGATATTTTGCTGAAAAATCACTTTTTCGCACATTTTTGTGTGGTAAGTTGTGGAATCATGGGATTGACACAAATTTCCTACCACCCAGCGTTCCTCAGGTCTCCCAATAAAATGGTGCCTCACTCGGGTGGGAGGCCCAAGTACCAGCGACAGGCAAGGGCCCACAACGTATTGAGGCGACCTCAAAATGGCCTATCACAAAACTACCTGTTTTTGCAAGGGGGTCCCATGACGTTTTGGCCCGGGGCTCGGCGTCCACCTAGGGAAACCTACCAAACCTACACATTTCTGAAAAGTAGACACCCGGGGATTCCAGGGAGGTATGGCTTGCGTGGATCCCCCAACGGTTTCTTACCCAGAATCCCTGCAAACCTGAAATTTGGCTGAAAAAATCACTTTTTTCACACATTTTGTGTGGTAAGTTGTGGCATCACGGGGCTGACACAAATTCCCTACCACCCAGCGTTCCCCCAGGTCTCCCGATAAAAATGGTGCCTCACTCGGGTGGGAGGCCCAAGTACCCGCGACAGGCAAGGGCCCAAAACATTTTGTGATAGGCAATTTTGATGTCGCCTCAATACGTTGTGGGCCCTTGCCTGTCGCGTGTACTTGGGCCTCCCACACAAGTGAGGCACCATTTTTATCGGGAGACCTGGGGAACGCTGGGTGGTAGGAAATTTGTGTGAGGCCAGTGATGCCACACTTTCCCACACAAAATGTGTGAAAAAAGTGATTTTTTTCAGCTAAAATTGAGGTTTGCAGGGGATTCTGGTAAGGAAACGTTGGGGGATCCACGCAAGCCATACCTCCCTGGAAGCCCCGGGTGTCTACTTTTCAGAAATGTGTGGGTTTGGTAGGTTTCCCTAGATGGCTACCGAGCACGGGGCCAAAACCCAGGTGACCCCCGTGCAAAACCAGGTCGTTTTGTGAAAGGCCATTTTGAGGTCGCCTCACTACGTTGTGGGCCCTTGCCTGTCGTGGTACTTGGGCCTCCCACACGAGTGAGGCACCATTTTTATCGGGAGACCTGGGGGAACGCTGGGTGGTAGGAAATTTGTGTCAGCCCCATGATTCCACAACTTTACCACACAACAATGTGCGAAAAAGTGATTTTTGAGCAAAATATCAGGTTTGCAGGGGATTCTGGGTAATAAAACTTTGGTGGATCCACGCAAGCCATACCTCCCTGGAATCCCCGGGTGTCTACTTTTCAGAAATGTGTAGGTTTGGTAGGTTTCCCTAGGTGGCCGCCGAGCCCCGGGCCAAAACGTCATGGGACCCCCTTGCAAAACCAGGTAGTTTTGTGATAGGCCATTTTGAGGTCGCCTCAATACGTTGTGGGCCCTTGCCTGTCGCGGGTACTTGGGCCTCCCACCCGAGTGAGGCACCATTTTTATCGGGAGACCTGGGGGAACGCTGGGTGGTAGGAAATTTGTGTGAGGCCAGTGATGCCACACTTTCCCACACAAAAATGTGTGAAAAAGTGATTTTTTCAGCTAAAATGGAGGTTTGCAGGGGATTCTGGGTAAGGAAACGTTGGGGGATCCACGCAAGCCATACCTCCCTGGAAGCCCCCGGGTGTCTACTTTTCAGAAATGTGTGGGTTTGGTAGGTTTCCTAGATGGCTACCGAGCACGGGGCCAAAAACCCAGGTGACCCCCTTGCAAAACCAGGTCGTTTTGTGAAAGGCCATTTTGAGGTCGCCTCACTACGTTGTGGGCCCTTGCCTGTCGCGGGTACTTGGGCCTCCCACACGAGTGAGGCACCATTTTTATCGGGAGACCTGGGGAACGCTGGGTGGTAGGAAATTTGTGTCAGCCCCATGATTCCACAACTTTACCACACAACAATGTGCGAAAAAGTGATTTTTGAGCAAAATATCAGGTTTGCAGGGGATTCTGGGTAAGAAAACTTTGGTGGATCCACGCAAGCCATACCTCCCTGGAATCCCCGGGTGTCTACTTTTCAGAAATGTGTAGGTTTGGTAGGTTTCCCTAGGTGGCCACCGAGCCCCGGGCCAAAACGTCATGGGACCCCCTTGCAAAACCAGGTAGTTTTGTGATAGGCCATTTTGAGGTCGCCTCAATACGTTGTGGGCCCTTGCCTGTCGCGGGTACTTGGGCCTCCCACCCGAGTGAGGCACCATTTTTATCTGGAGACCTGGGGGAACGCTGGGTGGTAGGAAATTTGTGTGAGGCCAGTGATGCCACACTTTCCCACACAAAAATTTGTGAAAAAAGTGATTTTTTCAGCTAAAATTGAGGTTTGCAGGGGATTCTGGGTAAGGAAACGTTGGGGGATCCACGCAAGCCATACCTCCCTGGAAGCCCCCGGGTGTCTACTTTTCAGAAATGTGTGGGTTTGGTAGGTTTCCCTAGATGGCTACCGAGCACGGGGCCAAAAACCCAGGTGACCCCCTTGCAAAACCAGGTCGTTTTGTGAAAGGCCATTTTGAGGTCGCCTCACTACGTTGTGGGCCCTTGCCTGTCGCGGGTACTTGGGCCTCCCACACGAGTGAGGCACCATTTTTATCGGGAGACCTGGGGGAACGCTGGGTGGTAGGAAATTTGTGTCAGCCCCATGATTCCACAACTTTACCACACAACAATGTGCGAAAAAAGTGATTTTTTGAGCAAAATATCAGGTTTGCAGGGGATTCTGGGTAAGAAAACTTTGGTGGATCCACGCAAGCCATACCTCCCTGGAATCCCCCGGGTGTCTACTTTTCAGAAATGTGTAGGTTTGGTAGGTTTCCCTAGGTGGCCGCCGAGCCCCGGGCCAAAACGTCATGGGACCCCCTTGCAAAACCAGGTAGTTTTGTGATAGGCCATTTTGAGGTCGCCTCAATACGTTGTGGGCCCTTGCCTGTCGCGGGTACTTGGGCCTCCCACCCGAGTGAGGCACCATTTTTATCGGGAGACCTGGGGGAACGCTGGGTGGTAGGAAATTTGTGTGAGGCCAGTGATGCCACACTTTCCCACACACAAATGTGTGAAAAAGTGATTTTTTCAGCTAAAATTGAGGTTTGCAGGGGATTCTGGGTAAGGAAACGTTGGGGGATCCACGCAAGCCATACCTCCCTGGAAGCCCCGGGTGTCTACTTTTCAGAAATGTGTGTGTTTGGTAGGTTTCCCTAGGTGCCGGCAGAGCTAGGGTTCACAAACTACAGCTAGGCACTTTGCCAAAAAAGGGTCATTTTTCACTGCGAAATTGAGGTGAGACCACGTTGCGTTTTGCGCCGTTTCCTGTCGCGGGCACTAGGCCGACCCACACAAGTGAGGTACCATTTTTCTCAGAAGACTTTGGGGAACGCGGGGTGGGTGGAAATTTGTGAATCCACGCAGATTCCAGAACTTTCCACCACAGAAATGTGGGGAAAATGTGGTTTTTTTGACAATTTTTAGGTTTGCAAGGGATTCTGGGTAACAGAACCTGGTGGGAGGCAGTCCAGTCACCCCATCCTGGATTCCCCTGGGTGTCTAGTTTTCAAAAATGTATAGGTTTGCTAGGGTTCCCTAGGTGCCGGCAGAGCTAGGGTTCAAAAACTACAGCTAGGCACTTTGCCAAAAAAGGGTCATTTTTCACTGCGAAATTGAGGTGTGACCACATTGCGTTTGCGCCGTTTCCTGTCGCAGGCACTAGGCCGACCCACACAAGTGAGGTACCATTTTTCTCGGAAGACTTTGGGGAACGCGGGGTGGGTGGAAATTTGTGGATCCACGCAGATTCCAGAACTTTCCACCACAGAAATGTGGGGAAAATGTGGTTTTTTTGACAATTTTTTATGTTTGCAAGGGATTCTGGGTAACAGAACCTGGTGGGAGGCAGTCAAGTCACCCCATCCTGGATTCCCTCGGTGTCTAGTTTTCAAAAATGTATAGGTTTGCTAGGTTTCCCTAGGTGCCGGCAGAGCTAGGGTTCAAAAACTACAGCTAGGCACTTTGCCCAAAAAGGGTCATTTTTCACTGCAAAATTGAGGTGTGACCACGTTGCGTTTTGCGCCGTTTCCTGTCGCAGGCACTAGGCCGACTCACACAAGTGAGGTACCATTTTTCTCGGAAGACTTTGGGGAACGCGGGGTGGGTGGAAATTTGTGGATCCACGCAGATTCCAGAACTTTCCACCACAGAAATGTGGGGAAAATGTGGTTTTTTGACAATGTTTTATGTTTGCAAGGGATTCTGGGTAACAGAACCTGGTGGGAGGCAGTCAAGTCACCCCATCCTGGATTCCCCTGGGTGTCTAGTTTTCAAAAATGTATAGGTTTGCTAGATTTCCCTAGGTGCCGGCACAGCTAGGGTTCAAAAACTACAGCTAGGCACTTTGCCAAAAAGGGTCATTTTTCACTGCGAAATTGAGGTGTGACCACGTTGCGTTTTGCGCCGTTTCCTGTCGCAGGCACTAGGCCGACCCACACAAGTGAGGTACCATTTTTCTCGTAAGACTTTGGGGAACGCGGGGTGGGTGGAAATTTGTGGATCCACGCAGATTCCAAAACTTTCCACCACAGAAATGTGGGGAAAATGTGGTTTTTTGACAATTCTTTAGGTTTGCAAGGGATTCTGGGTAACAGAACCTGGTGGGAGGAAGTCAAGTCACCCCATCCTGGATTCCCTGGGTGTCTAGTTTTCAAAAATGTATAGGTTTGCTAGGTTTCCCTAGGTGCCGGCAGAGCTAGGGTTCAAAAACTACAGCTAGGCACTTTGCCAAAAAAGGGTCATTTTTCACTGCGAAATTGAGGTGTGACCACGTTGCGTTTTGCGCCGTTTCCTGTCGCAGGCACTAGGCCGACCCACACAAGTGAGGTACCATTTTTCTCGGAAGACTTTGGGGAACGCGGGGTGGGTGGAAATTTGTGGATCCACGCAGATTCCAGAACTTTCCACCACAGAAATGTGGGGAAAATGTGGTTTTTTTGATAATTTTTTAGGTTTGCAAGGGATTCTGGGTAACAGAACCTGGTGGGAGGCAGTCCAGTCACCCCATCCTGGATTCCCTGGGTGTCTAGTTTTCAAAAATGTATAGGTTTGCTAGGTTTCCCTAGGTGCCGGCAGAGCTAGGGTTCAAAAACTACAGCTAGGCACTTTGCCAAAAAGGGTCATTTTTCACTGCGAAATTGAGGTGTGACCACGTTGCGTTTTGCACAGTTTCCTGTCGCAGGCACTAGGACGACCCACACAAGTGAGGTACCATTTTTCTCGTAAGACTTTGGGGAACGCGGGGTGGGTGGAAATTTGTGGATCCATGCAGATTCCAGAACTTTCCACCACAGAAATGTGGGGAAAATGTGTTTTTTTGACAATTTTTTATGTTTGCAAGGGATTCTGGGTAACAGAACCTGGTGGGAGGCAGTCAAGTCACCCCATCCTGGATTCCCCTGGGTGTCTAGTTTTCAAAAATGTATAGGTTTGCTAGGTTTCCCTAGGTGCCGGCAGAGCTAGGGTTCAAAAACTACACCTAGGCACTTTGCAAAAAAAGGGTAATTTTTCATTGTGAAAATGTGGTACGTCCACGTTGCATTTTGAGCCATTTCCTGTTGTGGGCACAAGGGCTACCCACACAAGTGAGGTACCATTTTTATCGGGAGACTTAGGGTAACACAGAATTGTAGAGCAACTGTTATTACCTATTGACTTTCGATGCATTTCTGCCTTCCAAATGAAAGACAATGTGTAAAAAATAAGTCATTTTGAAAAATGACCTATAATTCTCATGCTAGTATGGGTACTCCCAATTTCGGAAATGTGCAAATATCTACTGTTTCTAAAATCTACATTTTGTTCCCATTTCAGAAATACATAGGTGTCTTTCATAACAATTTTTCCATGTATACATTTTCCCAAAATAATTGCTATATACCCGGTACATAATAAAAACCATTGCAAGATGCTGCTCAATTATTGGCTCTGGGTTCGTCGGGTTCTTGGTGAACCTACAAGTCCTATATATCCCCACAACCAGAAAGGTCCAGCGGATATAACGGTATATTGCCTTCAAATAGCTGTCATAATTAGAAGAAGTTACAGGTGAAAACGTTGACACAAATGGCTGTTTTTTTCAACTAATTTTCAATTTTTCCTTAATTTAACTGTTAGTTTCTATAAGGAAAACTTTAAGGATCTACACAAATGACCCCTTGCTGAATTCAGAATTTTGTCTACTTTTCAGAAATGTATGGATTTCCAGGATCCATTATTGGTTTCATACCCATTTCTACCATTAACTGGAAGGAGGTTGAAAGCACAAAAATAGCAAAAATAGGCTATGTCCCAGAAAAATGCCAAAACTGTGTAAAAAAGTTGGTTTTCTGACAAAAGTCTGCTTGTCCCTGAAAGCTGGGAAAATGGTGATTTCATCCCCACAACCCCTTTTTGATGCCATTTGCAGGGAAAAATCAAGACGCTTTCATCTGTAGCCCTTTTTCGCATTTTTCCCCAAAAAACAAAATTTAGCTGTATTTTGACTAATTTCTGGGTCCCCTCCAGGGGAATCCACAAACCCTGGGTACCTTTACAATCCCCATGATGTTAGAAAAAAAGGACGCAAATTTGGCATGGATACCTTATGTGGTCAAAAAGTTACAGGGGCCTAAGCGCGCACTACCCCAAATAGCCAAAAAAAGGCTTAGCACAGGAGGGGAAAAGGCCTAGCAGCGAAGGGGTTAAAAAACGGTAAATAAAGTCTCCTGAAGAAAAATGTGCCTCAATGTCTTTAACAGGCAGCACAGAATGATAACTCAGTATGGGCACAAACAACAGGGTCGAGGGAGACCAATCAACAAAAATTCCATATGCCGAACAATCCTCACCGCTTCCGCATAGGCGTCCGCAGTGCCCAATCACCAGAGGACGCCAGTCTCCTGAGCAAGGCATTTCTAGACTGGGGAAATGCAGCCCCCATGCTGGCAGTCGTCAAACCGCCCCGCTGCGGGATCATTATATCCCACCTGCTGTCATCCTTATTCCTCTTCCTGGCATAGACTCTGGGGGCTCCACCACTAGCATTCCCATACTTCGCCAAACAAATGCGGTCAAAGGATATATATATATATATATATATATATATATATATATATATATATATATATATATATATATATATATATTTATATATATATATATGGTACTCCACAAAATGCCTCGCCATGGGATAATGCGGGTCTTTTTTATTTATGGCACGCAAATGCTTGAGTACTCTTCTTTTCACGGGAAATGTCGTGCTGCCTACGTATTGTAATCTGCATGGGCATTCCAGAACATAGATGACATAGGAGGAGCTGCGCGTAAGAAACAGTTTTTAGACCCTGTAGGTGTCTCGTATGTTTTCTTCATGTAGCTTGCGCGGCACGCCTTGCAATGGCCACATGGATAAAACCCCTGGAGTCCCTGTTGTAAGGTATGTTGTTTTCTGGTGATGTCTCCCTTCACCAATATGTCCCTGAGATTTCTTCCCTTCCGGTTGGTGATCATAGGTCGTTTTGCAAGATCTTGTCCTAATACTGGGTCACTTAACAGTGTATTCCAGTTACGTGTGACTATTCTTGCGATCTGCTTGGATTCGGAATTGTAGGTCAGGATAACCCTGGGTGTGGCTTCTGTTTCTGTGCTGCTCTGTCTTTCGAGGAGAGTTTCTTCTCTGGTGATGCTATTGGCCTTATCCTTCGCTTTGTTCAGAACCCAAAATGGGTAGCCTCTTTCGGTAAATCTTTTGAGCATGTTTTCCTGCTCTTTAAGAAAGTCTTCCTGGGTGCTGCAATTCCTTTTTGCTCTCAGTAGTTCCCCATATGGAATACTCCATTTTAAGGTCTCTGGATGACTACTGAGAGCATGAAGGAGGCTGTTCCCTGCTGTAGCTTTCCTGTGAAGTATGGTTTTCAGTCTGCTGTCGTTCACATCTACTCTGACATCCAAGAACTCAATACTTTCTCGACTCATGGTGTAAGTAAGTCTAAGGTTGTGTTCGTTCCTGTTCAGGCTGTTAATAGTTTCAACTGCACTTGTCTCACTGCTTTTCCATTTGACGAACACGTCGTCAATGTAACGTAGCCATGTGATAACTTTCCCTTCTCTGTTCTATGCTGTTAAATTTTTCAGGGTTTCCTCCTCCCAGGCCCCCAGAAAGAGATTAGCAAAGCAAGTCCCCATGGCAGTCGCGAGGACTTGCTTGTAGATTGTCCCATCAAAAACAAACATGTTGTTGTGTAGACAAAAGCTCATCATCTCTAACAACATGTTGGTATGATCTCGGTAGCAAATTTCCCTGTTCCTCAGGAAATGGTGACAAGGATTTATGCCCAGAGAGTGGTCAATTATGGTAAACAGAGAGTTGACATCCATGGAAATTAGCAGGTAGTCATCCTCCATTCTATGTCCTTCATCTTAACCAGAAAATCTTTTGTATCCCTTATGTAGCAAGGAAGAGCTGTGACATATTCTCTGAGAAAGTGATCTACGTACTTAGATATGTGTTCTGCTACACTCCCTATAGATGAGACAATGGGCCTGCCTGGTGGTAACGTGGGATTCTTGTGGATTTTAGGTAGTACGTAAGATACAGGGAGTTTAGGGTAGTCCTGTTTCAGATAGCAGTACTCCTCCCATTGGAGGATTCCACTGTCTTTCCAGCCCTGCAACTTATTCCATATTCAGATAATACTATCATTATATTCATGCATTTGGGTTTTCACATAAAATTTAGTGTCACTCAATTGTCTTAATGCCTCATTTCTGTAAGCTTCTCTGTCCCACAGTACGATGTTACCGCCTTTATCTGCTGGGCGTATCACAATGTTGTCATCCTCTGACAGTGTCTTGATAATTTTTCTTTGTTCTTTCATAAAGTTTTGTTGTGTGTTGGTTCTCTTTTTCTGGAGACGTAGATTGATGAGGTCGTTCGTCACAGTTTCATGAAACAAGTCTATGCTGTCATGTGGCATATTGGGGAAAAAGGTTGATTTTGGCTTGAAATCAAAAGACGCTGAGCGGTCAGTGCTAACACTCAGCGTTTCTTCAGCGCATTCCGGTTCAATGTCGGTTTTAGTAAGGAGTCCTTGAAGTGTTCTAAGGGTATCAATATTCTTAATAGCTAAATGGGAGCTATTCTCATTCTCCCTAGAGGATAGGATATTGGTTGTGTTACCTTCTACAGATCTACTACCTTTTAGCTGGTGCCAGCTATAGCCTATAGCTATATATATATATATATATGACGATTCCTCGCTCACATCTGCTACTCCAAACAAACGAGAGTGGACCCAGGTATTGTGCAGATTGTGTTTATTCACGCACAAACAGTCTCGCCATTACGCGTTTCGGCAGATCCCTGCCTTGATCACATGACAGCGTTAGGAAGTCTGATCGCCATTTTTAAAGTGACAGTGCTACCAGTTAATTGATGGAAATGGAAAAAAGATTATATACATATGCTGGAATGCTTCAATTGCTATACAGTCCCTGGTAATACAATTATTTGCTTAAATGCCTTTTGTCGATATTTTCAAGTGTGTGTATACATTTCATTGGATATCAAATATATAAATAAATATAAAAATACAAAAAATATATACACTCCTAACCAATCCTAGCTTTGATATAAATGACCAAAACTAGATTGGCTCCAATGCTACCATAGACCATCATCAATATTTTACTAATTTTCAAATCTCATCATATAACTGGTTAAAATATTATAAAAGTGTTATCCCTTATAAATACCATAAATAATGTGCTAAAAACGTATAAATGTGCTAGTGCCTAAAATTAACAAATGAATAAAACCAAATTTCATCAATTTGCATGTTGACACTTGTGTCGGAGGCCGCGTATAAATACATAATGTCTTTTTTACGTATTACTTGGCATGCCCCGGTAAAAAATTACTAGTGCATAACACGACATGTGCAAAATGAGCAAGTATATATTAGGGAATAAGTTGAACCTAATAGTCATCATTTGATATGCAATTGGTTCCCACAGTTGTAAACATAGACATAAATTATGCATTAAATAAATACATATCAATATCAATAAATATACAACTCAAATGCTAAAACTCCATTCTGTTTTCCCTTACTATGTAAAACTCCTTAGTTTGTTTTATGTAAATATACTGCAGATTAAGTTCCGACGGACATTTTGTTTTTGTTCTTATATTTAAAAGCATCAATTCAGGGGATAATATAAATTGCAATAGAAATTGAATAAACAAAACCCATTCATTTGACTATTATCACTAGACCTTTAGAAATAAGGGATTAGTTATAAATTCATCATAAAAATGTATAAAGGTCCTCACTAGTATTCAGACCCCCGGATGCTTGGTGTCCAACTCTAAGATGTATTGAGTTTCCAGGCGTCTCAGTTTTGCTTCCCTGTTTCCCCCTCCTTTCTGCGGGAATAGCATCTATTACATAATATCTTAGATGCTTGAGATTGCTTTCATGTCGTTCTTTAAAATGTCTCGCCACAGGGTAACTAGGGTCATTGTTAGTGATTGCCCTTGTATGTTGTAGGATCCTTTTGTGTACCGCCAACTTTGTACTGCCAATATATTTTAGATCACAGCTACATTCTAAAATATAGACCGCATATTCTGTTTTGCAGGTCAAATATCGATTGATGGTCCGCGGACTATCATTAAAAGCTGTGTAGTACAAAGATTTAATGACTCCAAATTTGCATGCCTTACAACTAGCACATTTAAAAAATCCTTTCCTAGGTGCGAGCCATGTTCCCATCTCTTGATCTTCGGGGTTATTTCTCACTAGGGAATTTCCTAAGGATGCCGTTTTTCTATATGTGATGGCTGGTTTCTTGGGGAGTGACTGTCCAATTATTGGATCATCCAATATAATGGGCCAACTACGTCTCACAATCCCCCTAATCTGTTTCTCCTGTCTAGAGAATGACAGTATAAGCCTGATGGGTTCATTATATACATTCAGAGTGTTACTAGTTGCTCCCTCCAGCCTTTTTCTATATGTCAGTAAATCACCCCTGGGTTTCTGCCTAGATTTAGCCATGGCTTTATCTATGGTTGTATTTTTGTATCCCCTCTCCAGAAATCGTGCCTTACTCTCTTTTTGTTTATTTTCACAATCTTTTTCATTACTGCAGATCCTCCTGATGCGTAGCATCTCCCCGTAGGGGATGCTTTCTACCAAGTGAGGAGGGTTCGCGCTAGATGCATGTAATAGAGTATTACCTGCAGTGTCCTTTCTGTACAGTGTTGTAGACATGACATTGTTTACTATAGTGATTCGTACATCCAAAAAGGTTATACTTTCCTCACTGATGCAGGATGTAAATTTTAAATTAAGGTCATTGATGTTAAGCTGCGCTATGAACTCTTTAGCACTATGTTCCGTACCCTGCCATACTATAAACAAATCATCTATATATCCAAGCCAACAGATTATCTTTTCTTGGCAAATGCGGTCATATTTCCTCCTAAGGACCAGCTCCTCCCACCATCCCATGAACAAACATGCATAACTTGGGGAGAAGCTGGCCCCCATCGCTACTCCCTGTACCTGTTGGTAGACCTGGTTCTTAAAAAGGAACAGATTATTGTGTAGACAAAAGCTTAATAGATCAATTATCATCTTGTTATGCTGGACATATTTTATCGGTCTACTAGATAAAAAGTACTCTGTTGCCCGTATTCCATCACAGTTTCGTATGCATGTATATAAGGACGATACATCAAGTGCTATTAACAAGTACCCACTTCGCCATTGTATATTTTCAATTTTCCGTATAAAATCACTAGTGTGTTATGTCCGTAGAGCGGTATTTTGTTACACGGAACCTCACAGATTACTGTAGTTGGCAATGGTTGTGGTACGGTTACCCTCTCTTACAACCCCTGGTGTTAGAACATTTTCACTGATGATCCTTGTAAATTCCTTACAAGAAATTGTAATTTATTTTGACATCTTTAGTTTTGCATGCATCTTTAATTTTATGACTAAATGCCTGATTGATACCTTGTGGGAAAGCTTATACTCCATGCAATGGCCTGATCTGATTATAGTGACAAGCCTGTGATAAAGGCTATAGGTTATAGGCCTTCCTGCATAAGGGATACAAAAGATTTTCTGGTTAAGATGAAGGACATAGAATGGGAGGATGACTACCTGCTAATTTCCATGGATGTCAACTCTCTGTATACCATAATTGACCACTCTCTGGGCATAAGATCTTGTCACCATTTCCTGAGGAACAGGGAAATTTGCCACCGAGATCATACCAACATGTTGTTAGAGTTGATGACCTTTTGTCTACACAACAACAGGTTTGTTTTTGATGGGACAATCTACAAGCAAGTCCTCGGGACTGCCATGGGGACTTGCTTTGCTCCTAGCTTTGCTAATCTCTTTTTGGGGGCCTGGGAGGAGGAAACCCTGAAAAATCTAACAGCAGAGAACAGAGAAGGGAAAGTTATCACATGGCTACGTTACATTGATGACGTGCTCGTCATATGGAAAGGCAGTGAGACAAGTGCAGTTGAAACTATTAACAGCCTGAACAGGAACGAGCACAACCTTAGACTTACTTACACCATGAGTCGAGAAAGTATTGAGTTCCTGGATGTCAGAGTAGATGTGAACGACAACAGACTGAAAACCATACTTCACAGGAAAGCTACAGCAGGGAACAGCCTCCTTCATGCTCTCGGTAGTCATCCAGAGACCTTAAAATGGAGTATTCCATATGGGGAACTACTGAGAGCAAAAAGGAATTGCAACACCCAGGAAGACTTTCTTAAAGAGCAGGAAAACATGCTCAAATGATTTACCGAAAGAGGCTACCCGTTGTGGGTTCTGAACAAAGAGAAGGATAAGGCCAATAGCATCACCAGAGAAGAAACTCTCCTCGAAAGACAGAGCAGCACAGAAACAGAAGCCACACCCAGGGTTATCCTGACCTACAATTCCGAATCCAAGCAGATCGCAAGAATAGTCACACGTAACTGGAATACACTGATAAGTGACCCAGTATTAGGACAAGATCTTCCCAAATGACCTATGATCACCTACCGGATGGGAAGAAATCTCAGGGACATATTGGTGAAGGGAGACATCACCAGAAAACAACATACCTTACAACAGGGACTCCAGGGGTTTTATCAATGTGGCCATTGCAAGGCATGCCGCGCAAGCTACATGAAGAAAACATACGAAACACCTACAGGGTCCAAAAACATCAGTCAGTTTCTGACGTGCAGCTCCTCCTATGTCATCTATGTTCTGGAATGCCCATGCAGATTACAATACGTAGGCAGCACGACATTTCCTGCAAAAAAAAGAATACTCGATCATATGCGGGCCATAAATAAAAAATACCCGCATTATCCCATGGCGAGGCATTTTGCGGATTACCACTTATCGAACAGTTCTCTCCTCCAATACTTTATCATAGAGCAGATACATCAGAACTATAGGGGTGGGAATAGAACCCTTTCATTAAGAAAAAGAGAATCGTGGCACATCTTAGACCTACAGTGCAGGTTCCCGAGAGGTCACAACGTAGACGAAGATCTAGGTATTCACCTACATGACAACTGAATATCTCTGATGTAGTACAGCACATGTCTTAAGGTTGCAGGAGCTCTTTGGTGTTCGTAGGATTTGACCTGTGATTTCTGAGAGTTTGTATGTTCTCTTATATGTAATGATTTGTCCTTGTTTTTAACAAATGCATATTTCAAGAATTGCATATTTTTTCTTTTGTATCACAGGGGAAAAGGAAGGGACCGTCTCGTGGAGTAGGCGTCCATATGGGGTCCCTACCCTTTTCTTCAGACATCACGTCGAAGTGGTGGAGGGCACGTCACAGATAAGATTTATTCTGGTTTTATTAATTGAGTTTCACGGTGTAGTAATTTCATCTGTATAGCACATGCTTTTTGGATGATTAACCCTTTTTCGAACCCGCAGTTGGTTGTGTTTGTTTGGCTGAGTCTCACCGATCTCTTATTCTGGTTAGAACAGCAGGCGAGGGTATACTCTGTTAAGTTCGCGTTCCTGTACATTCCGCCACTTTGGCTCACAACTCAGGGGTGTTGAATAATTAGGCACTTTGCCATTCGAACCCCCTGCTGTATGAACGCAAGATGTGGCCACTTTGGTGTAAGTAGTGAGTAGTCTGAACTCTAACTAGCACTATGCTGCTGATTATAGTATTGCTTACTCCTGGTTTTAGACATACCGGGTCTTTTTCTCCAACTCGTTTTGGAGTATGCTTACAGGTCACATGAGTAGAGTCATTATATTGATCTCATTAATCCATACACTCACTAGGAAGCAATTGACATGAATTGTTAATACATTGCACCTTTCAAAATGGATGCCACACTCTCCTGCGTTGTGTAGCCCTGTTTATACCTTTTGAAGCTAATCAGGTCGTTTTTTCAGAGGGCAACTGTGATTTTGTTTGAAATGTAATTTAAGTTTATTCAAATTCACATTACACATCAGCCACTTTGCTTAAAGTCATATGTAATGAAGTAATTGGCATATAGACTGTATGTATTCACACATTTCAAAATGGATGCCTTGTTTACGTGTAATTTTCTGCCTTTTTTTTCCACCTTCTATTTCGGAGGTTGTGTATGTATTCAGCCATGTAACATACTTCCAGTGTGTGAGCAAGCCTGCAAGACAGTCGAAACGCGTTACTGGATAATACATCTATCAATGGATCTACCCCCTGAGTGATCGTCTTATTCGGCTATTTGAGTGGGATATATATATATAGTGAAAGATCACGAAACGCGTTAGGCTGCTCAAGACTTTGCTGTGGAGTGTCAGGTCTCTCATGCTACAGCCTTCAACAAAAGTATTCAAGCGATACCTACCTGATTGAGGGCTCTTTTGTTGGGGTAACTTTTGGATTGTGTGTATATATATATATATATATATATATATATATATATATATATATATATATATATATATATATATATATATCCCTTTATGTATTTTTCAATTTTTTTAATTAAAAGAGCCTAGCAGACTGGCAAACCTTGCAGGCCCTCCTAGGGGAGTCTAGCAAGGCTCATCACAGTGCACCTCTTCTACCCACTGGGTTTGTCAAACACAATAATCAACCAAAACCTGTGCCTACTAAGGTAATCTGTATGATTCCATGTAACAAAATAACTGTCTAAAAGGCTTTAAACACAGTGTTATGGCAATCCACTAGGCCTACTGGCCAGTAGGCGTTAACAAATTATAGATAAGTCAGGCCTAATGACTTGGTTGTAACTTTTCATGATTAACAGATCATGCCTATGGCATCTCTCATATCTTTTCTCAATGATCCAATCACCCCTTAAGCCTTTATCATTGGAAATTACAAATCAATCAATCAATCAATGGGTTTTAAAGCTCGACTACTCACCCGTAAGGGTTTCGAGGTGCAACGGTGAGCTGCTGGTCTACCGAAGCGCTGTGGTTCAGTCGACGAGCCAGGTCTTGAGGTCCTTCCTGAATTGAGTGACAGTGATTGCCTAAGGTGGAGAGGCTGGTTGTTCTAGGTCTTTGCTGCGAGGTAGGAGAAGGATCTTCCTCCTGCCGTGGTCTTGCGGATACGTAGAAGAGTGGCCAGGGCCAGTTGGGCAGAGCGGAGGTCTCTGGTGGGTACGTGGAATTTGAGACGGTGGTTTGAGGTACACAGGGCCTACATCATGTAGGACTTTGTAGGCATGTGTGTGGAGCTTGAAAGGGATTCTTTTGTTGACTGGGAGCCAGTGGATGTCTCTTAGGTGGCTGGTGATGTGGCTGCAGCGGGGATGTTGAGAATGAGTCTGGCAGAGGCGTTATGGATGTTCTGTAGTTTCTTGAGGAGTTTCTGGGTGATGCCGGCATAGAGTGCGTTGCCGTAGTCGATTCTTTTGCTGACGAGTGCATGAGTGACAAATATGTACAATATTACCATTACCATTGGAAAAAAATAATATTCAACCCCTCTTAAAATGGCCTGACAAGTATTATCACATTACAAAAAATCTTCAACTCCAAAGGTGTGTCAGAGGGGGCAACAAGTGCCAAAACTATAGCCATCTATGGTATATTCTAAGATTCCTTGTGACAAAATCCCTCTCTGGGGCCATTAAAACAGAGTAACAACAACCCACTTAAAAGCATATTCTCTTTAACAGTTTTCACAGTAAGTAAGCCGGCTTACTGTTGCTCTTTCAAACTGTCATAATAAACAGATCACACCTAAGGTATCAGACATAACACTCGCCAATGAAACAATCAGACCTATAGCCTTTATCACAGGCTTGTCACTATAATCAGATCAGGCCATTGCATGGAGTATAAGCTTTCCCACAAGGTATCAATCAGGCATTTAGTCATAAAATTAAAGATGCATGCAAAACTAAAGTTGTCAAAATAAATTACAATTTCTTGTAAGGAATTTACAAGGATCATCAGTGAAAATGTTCTAACACCAGGGGTTGTAAGAGAGGGTAACCGTACCACAACCATTGCCAACTACAGTAATCTGTGAGGTTCCGTGTAACAAAATACCGCTCTACGGACATAACACAGTGTACTAACAATCCACACTTAAATGTCTATTGGCTTTAACATATGCTGTTTGCAAAAACTAAGTCAGGCCTTTTGTCTTTATTGTACATTTTCCCTACAAAACTGACCAGCCTATAGCCGTGATCATTGGCTTGTCACTATAACCTCCTCAACCCTGCTTTATAGAGCATACACTTTCCCACAGGGCAAAATGTACATCGCAAATTATCCTTTTCAGGTGGAAGCGCATAACTCCTGAGGAAGTCACATGCTATGCTCATGGTAATCAATATATGGGTGGAGCAGAAACCTAACTCACAGTATTGCTTCTGAAATATATTTTTGTTGCTGTTCACAGAAGGTCAGGTGACAGCTGCGCTGACCAGCGAGACCAAACCAAAATGATGCAATGAGAGAGAAAGAGAGAGAAAGTCTTTGGGGCATATTCACAAGGACTTATCGCCGAGTTATCGCCACCTTAACGCATCAAAAGTGGAGATAGATTTAACGCCCCATTCACAAGTGGGTGCAAACTGCAGACAACGCAAGTATTCCTGCGATAGCTGCCGCAAAATTTACCTCCACAGGTGACACCACCAACTAACCCTAATGAGATGCAGAGTAGGCGTTTCCGTGCAAAAACACACGAAAACACCACTACACCACTTTCACAACGAACTGCCAGATCTGCGATGCGAACCAAAAACAGGTGATAAGCCACGGTAGCACCAGGGAATTAACACCTGCCTTTTGCTGGTGTTAAGCAGGACGACTACCTGCTGCATGAAAGGGAGCCCAGCCAAGAGCCACATCTGAATACCCACAGATGCCATGGAGACAATGATCATGCAGCTCCGAGACCCATGAGGGCCACAACACCCACCGCCACCACCCCCAGGCCCGCCACCACCCCCAGGACCCATCCCGCCCCCCCCCCCCGGACCACCGCAGAGGCAGCGTACACAAAGACAGCGGACCCACCGTAAATGCACCAGCAGCACAGACCCAACGCCAGAGGAGGACATTGCCCACTACAGGTCCAAAAGGACAACCATCCCCCGCATCCTGACCCACATCGCCCACCTGCTGACGGTACCAACACAGCGCACAACGAACATCCCTCCGCAGACAAAGCTGCCGGCTGTGCTGCACATGTTGGCCTCTGGTACCTTCCAACCCACAACTGCGAGAGTCGGAGGAGTCTCACAGCCAGCCCCATCCAGGTTCATCACACCTGTCCTGGATGCCATCATCAGCCTGGTACCCCAGCACCTCCACATCCAGCCACACTGCGCAGGAGGAGCTGGAGACCAAGCAAGGCTCCCACGCCATAGCTGGATTCCCTCACGTGTCGGGGGCAATCAACTGCACACATGTACCCCTCGTGCCCCCTGCCGACACTGCACACAACTACCTCAACAGAAAGCACACGCATCCCATGAATGTGCAGGCAATAGTGGACCACCCGGGACTCCTCAACAATTTTGTGGCCAACTCCCCAGGCAGAGTGCATGATTCCTACATCTCCCGACAGTCCATCATCAACCAGCGCTCCCAGGATGGCACCTATGGAAATGCAGTGCCCGTTGGTAAGTCCAACATGAACACACCACACACCTCCACCCCACAGTCATGCAACTCACGACATTGGCAATGGGCACGCAGCACAACTACATTCAACATGCCAACCGACCAGACACGACAACACGACTCCATTGGGAACCTGGGCTTGCCATGCCCACAACCCAGCCACGGCATGGCACCACAGCCACACATTAGCAGGATGTGAGGAGAGGCTTGGAGCAGGCATGTGCGAGAGCGGCAAGTGACTAATGAATGAGAACCTACCCAATGCCAGGTGTGGCGTGGAGGTGGCGGACAGACTTCAGTGTGCAAACCATGGAAATGGCCATGTGGACATTAACTGCTGGTGCATGGAGTCTAGTGGCCAGTGGACACTACCATGTCCCCACAGGCTGTGGGGCAGAAGGCGGAAATGTCGCACGTTACGTCCCCCCCCTGTATGCGCGGGCGGAGTGGGTTGGCCCTGCGTACGCCAGGCCTGCGTAGGGGTGTGAATAAAAAGCCCGTCGCACTGGGCGTGGTCTTCTTTCAGAATGGCCAACGCGTCTGCCAGGGCGGCGCCTCCCAGCCAGCCACGAGGCCGGCGCCGGGCGCGGCGGGGCCTGCGTCCCTGTGCGCCTGCTGCACCCCGAGCCGCTGGTCCCCAGACCCGTCATGCCTGGCCCAGCGCACCAAGGAGGCTCCACTCACCTGCAGATACCGGCGTGTGTCAAAGAGGGCCCACCACGTGCCGGTGCAAGCTCCATGCCCCAGTCCCGTGACCTCTGCAGCCTCCGCAGACCATCGCTGGCCTCCACGGCGCTGGCCCACAGTACTCCTTTTTCATTGAGATACTCCACCGGCGTACTCTTCGGCCCAGTTGTTGGCACATGTTGAACTGAGTCGTGAGTTCTGAATGGCAGTGACAAAAGGTCTGTGGCAGCGTCCACATCACTATACTCCCTCCGATCAGTGAAGCCAAAGTCTGCATCGCAGGACTGCGACACGTGGTGCCGCTAACCCTGTTCAACGCAAGCCGGCGACACGTGGTGCCACTAACCCTGTTCAACGCAAGCCGGCGACACGTGGTGGCACTAACCCTTTTCAACGCAAGCCGGCGACACGTGTTTGTGGGCCCCTGCAGACTACTGGCTCAGGCCTACACTGCGCTCCAGTAGGTCCCACATATGGAACTGTGTCCTGAGTCTTGAATGGCAGTGACCCCCAAATCCGTGGCAGCGTCCACATCACTAAACTCCCTCCGATCAGTGAAGCCAAAGTCTGCATCGCAAGCCTGCGACACGTGGTGCCACCAACCCTGTTCAACGCAAGCCGGCGACACTTGGATGAGGGCTCAGGCCTGCACTGCACTCCAGTAGGTCCCACATGTGGAACTGTGTCCTGAGTCTTGAATGGCAGTGACCAAATGTTAATTGCCGCATCTATATCACTGAACTCCCTTCGATCAGTGTCCCAGACCCTGCATCGCAAGCACACGACACATGTCTGTGGGCCCGTGCTGACCGCTGCCCCCGGCCTACACTGCGGTCCAGTAGGTCCCACATCCAGCGCTTAGTCGTGATTCATGAATGGCAGAGTCCATACCAGTGAACGCACGGAGAGGAGTAAGAGGAAGATGCGGCTCAGTCCGGATGAAAGCCGGATCCAAGTCACGGAGGTGACCAAACACTAGCAACAACTGACCTGGTGCCACTAACCCTGTTCACCGCAAGTCCGCGTCCCGTGGTGCCACTGAACCTGAACTACGCAGGCCGGTGGGACCATCCAACGTAAGCCGGCGACACTCGGTGAATGGCCCCTGCTGACCGCTGCCTCAGGCCTACACTGTGGTCCAGTAAGTCACACATGTTGAACTGTGTCTTGGGTAAGATGTGGAGGAGTCCACACCATTGGACACGCCTCATCGCAGGCGGCATCCCCTATCAGCACTGGTGCCACTAACTCTGTGCGCAATGAGTCATGGGCACTTTCTGGTTGGACTTTGGTGGCATCTGAGTCCATGGCCTGGGGGTTGTCTGCATCATCATCTGGCTGGACCGGACTTGGTGTCAGACATGTGTCTGTTCCATTCATCTGCACCATAGTGACTGTTTCAGCGTGGTTCTGCCCTCTGCATCATGCCCTGTCGGTACACCTTCCACTGTCCACCGAGACACTCCGCGACAACCCCCTTTGTCATCTAAGAAAACCTGCTCTGCTCTCGTGACCCTGCCCCAGTGCACCGCAAGTCAGCGGCCCGTGGCGGTAGGCCCGTGCAGGACGCTGTGCATCCGGGGCCACTAACTCTGTGCAGCTCAAGTCATGGGGCCTCTATGGTTGAATGGGTGTGTCCTTAACGATGTACACTGTTGTCGTTTTTTGACTGCACCAGGCACTCCATGACGGCTGGTGTGCACACACCCCATACACATCCAACACAGGTGTCACTCGACATGTGAGCCTGCTAATAAAATTGGCCGGGCGCACATGCCCGTAGCCATTCCCACCATCTAAGCAAGTGTGTCCGTGGGGTCATTATGTCAGCATGATGGGCCTGAGCCCTGCAACATCACAGTGTGCTGTCTTCAGCGGACGATACCATGTCACCTCAGCAGTGGCTGAGACCTTGGACATGTAGCTTTGCCCGCCCCCCCCTGCATGCACAAGCAGCGTGTGCTGGTCCGGCGTACGTCAGGTCAGCGCAGGGGTGTGCTGATTCGGCAGGGGGATCAGGGCGTGGCTCCGGTCTGGCCTTGAGCAGGAAGTGCAGTAAGTGTGTCTCTGCGTTGGGGTGTTGTCGCCACCAGGGCCACAGTAGTCGATGTTGCAATGTAGCATGCACCAGGAGGGTGGGCCCGCACGTACGGGGAAATGTAGGAGCGCAAGACCGCTCGGGGTCTTGGCACATGCATGCCAAGTGTTATGTGTATCAGTCCTGCGGCTGCATAAGTCAGATGCCTAGCCTCAATTGCAGCGCGATCACAGCCAGCCATGGACTGTACACCTGTGTCCGCCCTGTCCGGACCATTGGCCTACACTCACGTGGCCGCACACCCTCAACGGCCAGCTTCATGGTGTTGTTGGCATGCTGCTGGACATGCGCGGACAGGCATGACAATGGTGTGCCGTAGGAGTGCACGTGATACAACCGTGCAGCGCACACAAGTGTGGGGGCTCGTGGGAGGGAGGAGCAGCTGTGAGGCAACGTAACACAGAGTGAGGCCGCTCATGTGCCACGTGCTGGGCATATCATCCATGATTCCCTGGGTCGCAGACATCCCACCCCACCCACGACAGGCCTCTGTACATCTCCTGTATGCATGCAGATGGTGAAGTTACTGTAGGGATGAGAGGTCCTTTGTCTGAACTATCAGGCGGAAGCACATCTGCAGCTCCGAGCTGGGACTTGCATGTGCCCAGCACCCTCTGACAGATACGATAGCATTTGCTGGCGACTCCCACACTACGCACTGCCCGACATGAGACCAACGTGTACACATCCCACACGCAGAAGTCCTTGGTCGTAGTTAGCGTGCTTGAAATGGCCTTCACACGTACTCCCACCCCAGGCCTGCACCCATTGCACACAGACACTGCTCATTGCTCCGAGCTGTGCCATTTCATCCACAGGACTGGCGTGGGGCAAGACAGTGCCACTTCAAGCAGAGCCACTGACGCAATGGCAGACCATCCCGGACACATGCTCAACTCCAGTCACGTGGACCTGTACCGTGCACGTCTGCTGCATGTACTGGGGGCACTGCCATTGGCAGTGCTGCGGATCAGTTACCGGCTGAGCTTCCGCCTTGCCAACGTCACCTGCGTTCAGCCTGTGTTGCATTGTCACTCGTGCATATTCGAGTGGACCATGGATGTCTGCCTCTCCAACGTAACGGTAGCTGACCTGGATTTCAATGTGTGTGTGCGCCCCCTGTTGGCCCACGACGAGGAGTGTCACCGTGATGCCCGTTTATGGCATGCCTGGATGTTTGGCATGCATGCTGGCAACTGGACCTGGGAGATTGCATGAGTCGTCGTGTGCAGTGACCACATTGAGCCGCTCCCCGATTGGGCTTTAGTGCAAATTGGGGCCAGGGGTTGGAGTCAGCACATCTATCCGGGACAGCTGACGGGTTACGCCGCCGACATGTTAGATGTGGTGGACAACGATCTCTCATTGAAAATGTTGGCCTACGCTGCTGCACTCGCGTTCATGGACGAGTGACAAGGTACCTGCAGCCACAACTGAATGTGACCCATTGCACATGTCCCGACGCCTGGTTGCATGTTGGGGATCTGGTCACATGTCCCAAGACGACAGTGGACATGGCTGCATTGGCCTGGACTCCTGATCCATGCGCGGACAACCAACGCGGGTTGGCACTGACTTGTGTTGGTGATGGACTCCCCCGGGGTGGACATGGGCGCTTTCCAACGTTCCTCATTCAGACATGCTTCTGCATTGGTCTGCATGTAGTGGCACTTCTCTTGGCCGTACTGACACGCACTTGTTGATAAAGTTTCCGCACTTTCACTTGTCTCCAACTGTGTTGAGTGTTGATTTTTATGCCAATGTGTGTGTCACGGCCTATCTGGGTCCCTGCCATACATGCATTGCTACCCCATCAGGGCTGTGGGCTGGTACTTGTGCATTATCATGTCCCTGTTTCGTGCTTTGCCAGATGCGTATGGCCATTTACCGGCCACAAGCGGGTGCACTTGTGTCCTGTGTTCGGTTGTGCAAATGTTGCTGTTTGTACCACATTGTGTTCGATGTTGGGGTGCTCTGCTTCCTATGTGTGTGTGCTGCATTGTGTGTGAGATGTCCCTTCAGCTCTGATTTGGCTCACCCTTCTCCCTTTCAGGCAGTGTGGTTTTCACTTCTGTGCTTGTTCAGTGGTGTGATATTGCCGGGTTGTGTGACTTGTGCTCTTGGTTGGTGTTGTTACTCTTGGGCATGGTTTGTCTGCAGTTGTGCTGTGCTTAATTGTGCATGTGTGCCATTGTGCCCATCTCCCCCGTCCCCCAGTCCCTGGTCGTTCCTCTCCCTGTTGCTGTTGTGTCTGTTGATTTTGAGCAGTTTCCGGGCCCCGACTCCTGCCACCATCTCCAGACTGATGTGGTGGACACCATTTCCTCCATGTCATCCAGCTCCTGGTGTGGCGCTGGACTCCCACCTCCGGTGTGCATTGCTGCCTTGTGGTTGTTGGCGTGTTTCTGCTTGTTTGTGCGTTTCGCATCATTCCAGCTGTTCTGGTTTTCTTCCATTGTCCTCCTCCGCTCTCCGGCTGCATTCACCTTGTCCACGATGGCCTGCCATGTACAATGTTTTGTTGCCAATGGGGCTTGTGAGGTAGTGTACTGGCTCCGGTTGCCTCCATTGTGCTTCGCTGTTGTTTTCTGTTTGGTTTGTCTTTCTTTTTCCTGCTTTTGTTGTGCTTATTCCCTCCTGCCGTGTGTGTGTGTCGCGGGCCTGGCGCTGCTTATCGCTGCTTTCCTCATCGCGAATGGGCTCATCGCACGTTTTTTGGTGTTGGGGTTTGTGTTTTTATCTCCGTCGCGGTGGTTGTATCGTGGTCATTGGCCGCGTTTTCGGGAGACTATTGCATGGTACCGCTGTGTTGTGAATTCCACGTTAACATGGGGTAATTTTCCCGCGATAGACTGCGATTTGTAAAGTTGCGTTAACATTTTTTGGAGATGTTTAGCGCACGTTCTTGTGAATATCCCCCTTTGAGAGCAGGAATAATAGTCAGATGTGAGATACAGATACTGCGAAGAGTGACACGTTGTCCTGCGTGATAGGTATAAGTGTATGAATGAAAGTCCTTGTATGGTCAGTGAGCTGTGCCACATGGCCTTTTTGATTTGGGCTGGCATGTCCTGTTCCCACTCGTCCAGTGTATTTCGCAATCGATGAGTTAACTGAAGGTGCTCTGTGGTTTTACTCTTGTTCAACAGCAGGTCACTAGACTTAAATTGATCCGGAAGGTTTGTCATCAAAGAGTCCCACCAGCCAAGGAGTAGCCCATGTGAGGTTGTGAGGTGAGGATTTTGGCACTCACAAGAGAGTCCCTCACACAGCAGGAGTATTGCTTGTTCACAGCGTGTGTCAGTAGTATTTAGTCTGTACATTTTTCGGGTAGTGGTAGGCTGACATATCAGAGTAATATATATCAGGGTTTTCCTGTTTTTGTGTTGTATTTTGTTAATTTGACTAACTGCTTAAATGAGCGCTGCTGTGCGAAAAAATCAGGTGCCACCAAGGTCTCACTTCCAGTGATCTCATCAACTGAATGTTGATACTGAGGTGAAGTGAAGGAAGCTGCATTGAAAGTTCAGTTGCAAGGAGTTTGGAGTTGGAATTACTCTATAGTGGAGGTCAGGTGCAGAAGCAGGAAGGGCGGAGGAAGGGTGCATAGTAAAGATAACCCTAATAGAAGCCTTTGTGCAGATAGTTCGCTGAGGAAACTTAAAAGTTTGAGTTGCCCAGGGCCTCTCTAGGATTACCCAGTGTAAAGCCCTAGATTCCGTAAACACAAACATGTGTCTCAGTTAACCAGCCTTCAATCTTAATAAAGAAGAGTTGTGGATATTAGGAGAGCCCTGAAGTAATTATCATTCAGTGTCAGACTGGGGCAGAAAACAGGCCCAGGTACAAAAATAAAAGTGGCCCCATTTGCAAATGGGTAGTAAAAAAATGACAGGCATTTGGAGAGCCTCCATTGTGGCTTCTCTATTATGCCTTCCATATGTATGGGTCTACCTACCGCATGTAAGGCATGAATACCTTACCCATCCAATTAGCCATTACTGCCATTTTAGAATAGACATTGGCAATGGAAATGTATTGGTAGTACATTTAGCGATCAGGAAGGATAGAGTTGGAGAGTGGGTAACTTGGCGAAGGTATGTGGGCAGTAGCTGTCATGAGTCAGTTAATAATTGTTTTTGTTTTCAAATTAGAGCTGCATCACATGCCCCGGCACACCAGATTGGACATGACGCAGTACCTTCCACACCAAGTGAGACACTCAAGCAGTGCTGCATTGTGTGCCCAATGCAACCCATCATCGCCTGCACAGTGCTGTTAGCTACTGCATCCTACTCCTGACATAAAGATGGTCACAACTGCAGGCAATATACAGCCACAAACCAGGCCCACCACTACACAACCAGCTCACACATAGCCACAAAACCGGCCCTCTCACTGACCTATCAGTCTGGCCCATCTGCCACTGTCAGATTACCCTGTAGGCAGGGCCACTAGAATTATGCGGCAGGAGATGGCCACATTATGTAGCGGGGTTGAGTAAATTATGCGGCAAGAAAAGGCAAATTATGCTGCATACCGCAACACATTTTCTGAAAGTATCGCTTCATTATTTAGTCATTTATAAATTTGAAAACTCTGTCTTGTCTATAGGTTACACCTCATTAGTACCAGTTTAACACTCAAACATAGCAATTAGCAACAGAAAGGTGACCAGTCCAGCTGTGCAAAGGGCATTCCACTGCACAGCAACAGGTTTCGCTGCATTTTGAACCCTTTGAGCTAGAAACAATAATTTTTTTGTTAAAATCTGCAGATTATGCGGAAGATGATGGATTATGTGGCAAATGCGGCAAATCTATAATTATTAGGCGCGGGCGGAGACCTCCGCTCTGCCAGCGGAGTCTGCGGAGTTTTCCCTACTCCGCGCCCGGCTGAGAACGCGGAGCAGGGAAAAAAACTCCGGCTCCGCAGCGGAGCGGAGTTAGCCAGCCCACCCCCCCCGCTAAATTGGGCCCTCACCTCCACCCCGCATAGATTAAAATAAGGTACAACATAATTTAAAAAGTATGAAAGTAACTTACCTTATTGCAGCGTCCCCGGGCTGCCCTCCTCCTCCTCGTGTACATCTTGCACGAACTGCACATGCGCGCGCGCATGCGCATTTCTTTGTGAGAAATGCGCATGCGTGCGTGCATGCACAGTATGTGCAAGATGTACGCGAGGAGGAGGAGGGCAGCCCGGGGACGCCGCAATAAGGTAAGCTACATTTATTCTTTTTAAATTATGTTTTACCTTATTTTAATTTATGCGGGGTGGAGGCGGGTGGCGGGGCGGAGCTACGCGGAGTTCCACGGAGTTTCCCCCCCAACTCCGTGGAACTCAGCGTAGCTGCACTCTGCAAACTCCGCCCGGGGTTAATAATTATACGAAAATCAACGCGGCGGCTGTTAGAAATGGGGGTCTCTAGTTGGCAAGGGCTTGCACCTTTGTCCAAGTAGGGACCCTTCTTCCTAGTCAGGATAAGGGAGTTACACTCCTAAAATAACCCCTGCTCACCCCCTTGGTAGCTTGGCACGAGCAGTCAGGCTTATCTTAGAGGCAGTGTGTAAAGCATTTGCACATAACCAACAGTAATACAGTGTAAGCACTACAAACGGACACCACACCAGTTTAGAAAAATATCCAATATTTTTATATACTTTAAACAAGACCAAATACGATAAAAATCCACAGTACAGTACTTTAAAAATCTTCTGTTATCAAAATGTCCTTACAAACAGTTCCTTGATGTCGATAGCTCCGTCCGGGGCTATCACGGCGTCGTGAACAAACAAATCCAAACAGTTCTGGCTGACCGCGGCGTCGCGGGTCAGCTACGGTGTCGGGAGGACCCGCAAACAGTACCTTTCAGAAATGCAGGGCGTCGATGACCTCGCGGTGAGCTTCCGAACACACGGCGTCCGCAGGCGTCGGTTCCGGAGGTCGGTGCGGCGTCGTCAGGGCCCTTGAAGTCACACACGTTGCAGATCGATCTCCTCTCTGTTGAAGTCAGGAGCGCTGGCGTCGGCCGGCATCGGGTGCTGCGGTGCGAAGTGCAGTGGTGCGGCGTGCGGTGCTCTCAGGTTGCGGTGCGAGCAGCGGCTCGGTGGCGGCGTCGGATGGCGTCGTCGGTGAGACCAGGGTCGCGGTGTGAGATGAAGGCGGTGCTCGTCACGGTGCTGGCAGGTCACGGTGCAGCAGCGGCATCGTCGTAGATGCAGTGCTGTCGTCGTCTGACGAACTTGGAGTCGATGGCACCGGCGTCGGTGGGCCAAGGCTACGGGGCGGGATGAGGGCGGTGCGTCGTGTATCTTACGAGCAGTGCCCCCGAACCACGGTGCAAGCAGCGGCGTCGAGTCCGGCGTGGAGTGGCGTCGACGGGGATACAACGGCGTTGTCGTGAAGCGAGGCAGTGCGGAGTGCGGTGCCCACAGGTCGCGGTGCGAGCAGTGGCTCGGTGGCGGCGTCAGCAGGCGTCGTCGGTGAGACCAGGGTCGCGGTGCGGCGTTGCGGCGGTGCCCTCTGCGGTGCCTTCAGGACACGGCGTCGGCGTCGTAGACAGCATCGGACTTGAAGTCTTTGCTGTTCCTGAGACTTCTTGAACAGGGGGCAAGCTCTACCTCAAGCCCTTGGAGACACTCACAAAGTAGATTGCAGAAAGTTCAGTTCCAGTCCTTTCACTGCCCAAGACAGAAGCAGCCACTGCAGGCCAACACAGCAAAGCACACAGCAAAGTGGTAGTTCCTCCTCACAGCTTCTCCAGCTCTTCTTCTTGGCAGTCTTCTTGATCCCAAAGAGTTCCAATTTTCTGGGGTTTGGGTCCCCCTTTTTATCCTCAATTTCTCTCTGTTCTCTGAAGGCAGAGAGGCCTTTGCCTAGTCCAAACCAGTTCTGGTCAGTCCAGGAGCACTTTGTTGACAAGTCTCCTTCTTTCCTTTTCACAGTGCAGGCCAGGGACATCAGACGCACCACAGGAGGTGGAACCAGCATTGTGGAGGGAAGGCCCAGCCCTATTCAGGTCCCAGGTGCATCTCCTCCCACCCATCTACATGTAGATCTTGCTATTCAGCCCTGTGCTGACTCACCCTGTCTCCTGGCATCCCCCAGCCCCTGTCACTCACACTCCAGACAAGGAATACACAACCTAGCAGAGGCAGGCTTGGATGGTTAGACGAGAAAATACCCACTTTCTAAAAGTGGTATTTTCAAACACAGAATGTTAAAACCAACTTCACTGAAAGATGCATTTTATCAATCTGAGTCCAGGCATACTAAACTCGAATTTCTACCATGTTCCCTGGGTCAGTTAGGATTATAAGCTGTAATAATCAGAACTGCCCACTCTGGCCTATGGGGAACAGGTAGCCTTGCAATAGTGAAAAATGAAATAGGCTGTAATTCACTATCAGGACATGCCACACACACCAGGGCATGTCCTACCTTTCACATACAATGCACCCTGCCCACAGGGGTACCTTGGGCCTACCTTAGGGGAGACTAACATGTAGAAAAGGGAATGTTTCGGGACTTGCAAGTGTGTGCACTTGCCAAGTCGACATGGCAACCCCAGGCTGCACACAGGCTCTGCAATGGCAGGCCAGAGTTACACTTTACGGGCTGTTTGCGTGGGTGGCACAATCCAGTGCTGCAGCCCACTGTGAGAAGTTGGCCTGGTATATGCTGTTCACTAATTAAAGTGGACACCTTGCACCAGAACAATTCGACTCTTATGGTAGATAGGTTTAAGACAACCTTTATAGAAAGCTATCCTAGTGGTAGCTGTGGAGAGCAGCCTTCAGGCTAAGTCTTGAAGGAATGTAAAGCAGCTTGTTTTACCACACAATCTCTTGAATCACCAAATGAAAAGACACCACACAGGTATATATATCAAATATATATGTATTTATTAATAAACACTCTACTAATCTCTTTATGAGATTAGAAGTCAGGAACATATGTACAAGTCAAATGTTATCAAAATAAGTTTAGCACAATCGAATATCACAATCTTAGTTTGCTAGACCTAGGTCTAGGGCATCTAGAATCGAGGGACCCCCAAGAACCACCCCAGGTAGTTGTAGGAGACCCACAGGGGACGGACGCGGTGACCTGGCACCGGTGCGAGTCCTGTGCGAGTCTATGCGCTCAGACGCGATTGGGATTTCAATGTTAAAGGTCCCTTGCGTGTTCGAGGCGAACACACCGATCGGTCCTTGTACGAGTCGAAGGACGCGGTTATAGATAGAGTTGCAAGGGAGATGGACGCGCTGTGTCTAACACAGACGCGAACCTTGTGCGAGTCAGTGCAATGGAGATCTCAGTGCTACAGGCCCTTTGTGTGTTCGAGGCGAACACCGATCGGACTCAGTACGAGTCGAAGGATACAGTTCTAGATAGTGTTTCAAAGGAGATGGACGCGGTGTGTCTAACACAGACGCGAAGCCTGTACGAGTCAGCGCAATTGTCGCACTTAGAAAGTTAGAGTTTTAGGACACTTCGAGGGAAGCTACAAGCAAGTCACTTACAGGGTAAGTAGTTATAGGGCCCACACCCACAGGAGCACCGTAGTGCTGAAGTTACCTCACCCAGGGGAGCCGGGTGCATAGGTGTTCTTTGGTGTCGGGTCGCGGCGTCGTTTTCAATGGGAGCCAGTGAAGACTTGCTGCTTGCGGCGACAGGAGAAGTGTCCGGAGGAATCCAAGCCTGGATTCGGAAGATGGAAGACCTGAAAGCAGAGGGGACAGTGTTCAAAGTCACTTGGCAGTGACTCGGGGCACGGAAAATGGATGCCCACCGTCATCGCAAGATTCAGGTCGTTCGTGGTTGCCTTGACTCTTCAGCCACGAGGTCCAGGAGGTGTCGATGATGACCAGGAGCTGGATTCGGCATGTCCCACGATGTCTGCAGCTTACTGCGGTGTCGGCGACTCAATCAGAGCCAACAAGCCTTGGTAACAGCAAGTCTTGGGGAAAGTGTGAAGAGACAATGGCGCAGACCAGCAAGGTCTGTGGGACTCACCCCGTGAGGGTAAGTCAGGGCAGGCCTGGAGCAATCAGGGGAACCCTTTGGTTTCTTTAGAAAGTCTTCTGGGGACCCACAAGCCGGCTGGCAAGGGATCGTGAAGACGCCTCAGGAGGATCCGCTCACAGGGGCCCAAGGTCACTCGGGACGTGGTAGGCCTCTGATCTTAGGAGGGATTCCTGCTGGAGGCTAGGACCACACGTGGTCCAAAGCACAAGTTCGTGGAATGTTGTGAAGGGGTTGCACTCGACAATAGTGCACGGTACCCAGGGGTCGTGGTTCCTCATTACTCTTGGGGTCCACTGGCCTCAGCTTCACTGGGGACTCACGATGGCCTTTGAGAAGTCAGGAAATCTACTTCTTGGGCTGCAGGGACTTCGGACTCCGGCGGGAGCGGCATAGTTTGCGACCGTCGTTTGTAGTTTTTGGTGCCTGCCAAGCAGGGGAGTCACTCCTTGACTCCAAGGGAGATTCTTCAGTCTTCCAAAGGTAGTGGAACGTCGAAGGTCCGGGATTCTTCTTCAGAGCATCGTCCAGGGAAATCTAGGGTGCCATGCACAGGTTCCCCCTCTTATACTAAAAGAAAGGGAGGGACTAGCTCTATGACCCTACCTATGGGAGGGTCAGGGGAGTGGGTGGCTACACCCACTTCCCTTTGTCCAGTTTCGCGCCAGAGCAGGGGCAGGTAGCCCCTGAGCCGGTTTGAACTGGCATATGCACAGAGGAGCCTTCTGCTCCCCCAGTGCAGGACTTCAAAGCACTCGAAGAGTGCACCCACCCAGCCCCAATACACTAAACCCTGTCTGGAAGGTGGTCACACCCCCTTGGGACAGGATATCTATTGTTGGGCTTCCTCCACTGCGAGTGTTGGTCATCAGCAGGAGGGCAGCCCAGTGTCTGTGACTGGTGGCATCCATTTTGTGATGCCAGGGCTCTGCCGGATTCTACAGCGTTTCCACAGTAGGTAATTGTCTATCCCTCTAGAAGGGTGGAATGCTACCCCCGCTGCCAAGACTGGCGGGGGGGGGGTAGTATGCCAAGATGTTTGACACCAAACACGACATGTTTTGATGCAGCCATTCCAAAGTTAGCATTTTACCGCGAGGATATAATGCACTTAAAAGTATATGGTTTAACCGCATCCACAAACAGCACCAGAGAATGGACTCTGAGAGCTGAGAGCTGCAGAGGGGCCCTGCTCAGGCAGAGGCACCCCCTCACATAGAAGCCAAGCACCCTGCCCTCAGGATTGATAGGGCCTGCCTTAGGGGTGACTGATAGGTTTATATGTGTGTGCAGGAGAGATATAGGGAACCTATATCTCAGTGAGGAGTGCTAGCACCACCTCACCCAGGCTGCAGTAGCAGGCCTGTGGTGTCAGATTTAGTCTGCTTCCCAGGGGTGGCATAATACATGCTGCAGCCCCTGGTAGGCCTGTGAAGTACCTATGCCCTCGGTACCTAAGGTACCATATACTAGGGACTCATAAGGTACCACAGTATCCAATCACTAGTGCACCTAGAGTGCACTCCAAGTCGTTAGAGAGAACAGAGAGGCTGGGGCCCTGATTAGCAGGGACCCAGCCAGACTATAGCCAGAAACCAGTGTAAACATCAGAAAAAAGTGGGGGCAACATAAGAGGCAGATCCTACTCTCCTACACCCACCAACAGCATTTGATCTATAGGCCCTGGCACACTCAGTGCACTTTACAAGGGACTGACACATAAATCAAATAGGCCAATCATGGAAACACCAATCCATAACACATTTTATACAGGAGCACTTGCACTTTCCCACTGGACAGCAGTGAGGAAAGTGCGCAGAATCATTACACCAGCAAAAACAGAGTCAAAATCAGGAGGTCAGAAAGCAAAAAGTCAGGGGAAACACGCCAAAAGATGCCAAGTCTAACAGCGGCACAATCGCATAATTACAGTGGCCATGCCTACAGGCCATTCCGACTCTGTTAGTATTTCAGGTGGCCCTCCAGGTTTAAAAACTATGTGCAGCACTCGCCATGTGAGTGTCAATGACAGATGTGACTGAGGGAATGGTGTGGGGTAGTTTTATCATCAAAAGGAACACGACATTCAAGAAAAATCCCTGGATTAGTGTACTTTAAAAAAAAATGGCACGACAGTCAAAAAGGGGAAAATGTAAAAAAAAAAACATTTTATAATGACCAAGTATGAATTGCCTAGATTTGGCTGTTCACATTAATCCGGAGCGTTCACCATAAGATTTTACTGTGAACGGCTCATAACCATGTGACGTAATTGTGTATTTTAAAAAATGTAGGGTAACAATCGTAACACAAAATTCATCTTATCGTCAGTCAATCGCTGAGAAAGTGAGTCACCACCTCCTATTGTAACTATAGAGTGTCAATGGTAACTATATAGTGTCAAAGAGAAAAAAGATAATGGAAGGGTTTGGTTTATGTCCCTTTCTGACACAATACAGTTGAAAGTTAGCATAGCTCGGAAGTGTAGGGTTAATATGGCGGTAGTAACTGCGATAGAGTGAAGAAAGAGAAAGGCTGCTGCACATGCAGCTATCACAATGAAAGCACCAAGAAGTCAGCCATGTGCTCAGAGACAGCTAAGGCTCAGCCAAAGCCCACTATGACCACTGCCTCTGCTAGCTATCTGTCCCTGCAGCTCCATTAAACTCTCTCACAGAAGCACCACTGCAGCCCTATCATAAGCAAAATTCCTTTACCCACATTCATTAAGTTCAGCTGCTGAAGCAATGCAGCCTTTGCTAAATGCCTCAGATTTCATGTAGCCAGTGCTTAATTTGAGCCGGTGGTTTCCGGTGCTCAGCACTGGCACTTTATTGTCAACACTAGCAGTTATGATAGTGTGCCACATGGTGGCACTGTTTGCCTAATTTAGAGATGCACACAACAACAGTTGTTTATTAATTCAATATACATAAAAAATGACTAACACCTGCTGCTCAAGCCATTGTTATAGCTTTGGAGGCCTGAAATAGTCTGAACTGTCACACTTTTGGGAGTGTGATGGTTAGTAGTTATGTTGGTTCTGTCATTGGCAGCGCTTGCAGGTGCAGTGGGTGGTGCAAGGTGCAGCAGCCTCCTGACAAGGGGCCTGGCACGTATCTCGTTACAAACTAAGCACTGCATGTAGCAAACAAGGACCCTAGTAAATTTATAATAGCTTTAGAAGTACTGCCCTTCAGCAGAAGGAACACCAATTGCAAAATGAACTGCTCGCCACACTGACAGCCTAAGATATCAAAAGCCAGGTAAAGGCAGATGGCCAGATGTCCCCACAAGCATATCCCCTGCTAGCACTAAAGCATTCAGTTCGACCAGCATAATGTTCTTGACTTCATGTCCTCGTGCACCTGAGAAAGAACAGCTGTGATAGAATCGTTAACGATTCTGGCTCCAATCATCAAAGCTGAATTAGAAGGCGGCCATTTTGAAGGTTTCCTCTGGGCGGCCAGATGGGCGAACAATGGTTAAGAGGTAAATAGAGTTGCTGCCAATGACTTAGTCAAACATGCACTTGATGCTAAAATCAGTTTGGTCGCTTATCAAGAACATGACCCTCATAAAAACACACAGTCCATGCTAACGCCGAAATCTGAAGTGATATACATATCACTAAATATTTCTGAAAAAGAGCACCAATAGCACCCTAATATTTTCCTGATCACCTCAAAAATGAATTATAAATTAGTATCTCACTCCAAATTGACTTACTCCTATTAATTGGTAGATCAACAAAAAAATATGCCACAATATTGTCTAGACGCAGTTCCAATGTTATTAAAAGGAACATAACATGGTTAATTATTATTCGCAGACGAGCAGTGGCAGAAGCAGTTGCGAATATTGCACTAAATAACTGGATTTTGACACGCTCAATATGTTACATCTTAAAAAACACAGAGCTCTTTAATATGGTAATCAAGGTTTGTGGTAAGAAATTGTAAATATTAAAATTCCTCTGTTTTTTCACATCAAATGATGACCGGAAACCTGGGTCGCGCAATGAGAAGTTCAGCTGCTGTTTCCAGGCCCTGGAACTAGTTTTAACCAGTTCCAAATTTGGTGTATTGGTTTCCAGACAAGCCATATTTCGTCTTCCAGGTGTCAGCAGAAATTAGAGACGGGCCTGGGATGTTCTCTCACAGAGCAACCTAAAATATTGATGCAAATGAGGGAGTAGAGTTCACACTTACATCCATCAATCTGTTGGTTGTTGAACCTCCAGAGGAACAAAAGGCAGGCCCTGTCTGAAAAGGACAGTCCTCTATTACAAAAGAGACCCTGAAGCCAACCCCACCCCTCCCATCTATAATGGCAGTGCTCCTGTCTGGAACAAAAGGGCATGACTCAGCAGTGAGCTGCTGCATTGCTCTAGTCCTCTGTCTTCATCCTTCTGATTCTGATGCTTTCCAGAAGCTTCAGTTATACCAGCAATACACTCTGCCAGGCTCTCCCTCCCACCTCCATTTTGTACACAGGCCCACACAAAGGATCAAGACGGATTCTGCTGTGTCAAGAGAACAACACTGTAACACATACTCCTTGCATGCTTCTCCTACACACTGAAGCATGGCATGTGCACACGTATTCACGGAAACAGGGATATGGCACAGAACCGAGTTATAATGAACTGAAACACCAATGTACATGGCAAGGCCAGTAGGCCACTTGTCCTTGAAGGAACCAGGTAAAAAGCCCTGTCCTGCAATTAGGAAATCACGCTGACCACCGTCAGCACCTTACAGCCTGGGGAGCTGGCAGTGTCACACTCACAAGGGAAGGCATGATCAGGAATGTAGGGGAAACAGCGTTTACAACGCTGCTGTTACCACACAGGTAGGTAACAACGCGGTCGTTACAACGACCGCGTTGTTACCACGCGTGGGTTTACATCGCAAGTCGTTTCTACGACTGGCGCTAGATGGCGTGCAACACCAGGGAATGTGTTGGATTTAAAATCCACACATTCCCTGCTGTTGTGCTAACTGCAGTAGGAATAGTAATTTATACTATTCCTAAGTCCAGCGCGCCATCTAGCGCAAGTCGTAGAAACGACTTGCGATGTAAAGCCACGCGTGGTAACAACGCGGTCGTTGTAATAGCACGCGCAGACCCCCACCCTGACATACACTTGATTATACAAACAGATGCAATATCCTGAGCAAACTACCCCCACCGAGCTGGGATTCATGCAGGAGGCCATTTCACAAATAGTAGGAACATTCAGAGACACACCAATACAAAGTTCATTATGAGATTGTTAGACGTTGCTAGAGTTGAGAGAAACGATAATATATCGTCGGCTGTACGAGGAAGCAACTCCCTCGAGCACACAAACGCTGTAGTACAGAATCTAGAAGTGAAATGTGTATTGCTAACCATTAATAAGAATGTACATCACAGTACAATCTCCGTTTAATTAAGTTGCACTGAAATCAGATATGTATGGTTCAGCATATTTTAGCAAACTATGTGATTACCTGTACATGTAAAGCATATATATACTGTTTCAAAATACCAATAAAGATATGTAAAAAAAAAAAAAAGTAGCGTGTAGTCTTACACCGAAACCAGTGGATGGGGTCCGGCTTTCTTGCCTGCATTAGGGCCCACACCATTCTTTTTACATCACTGGGCATTTTTGAGTACCGTCGTGACAACAGAGCCCCTCTCTAGGTCATGATATTTTAATCAGGGCTTCTCATGGCACACACATGATGGTCATATGTGCTGATGCCAACATAAAATGCAAAAGATACAGATCACCTAAAACAGAGGTTCAGGCCCGCAAATCATGCTGAGAACATTCCTGTCACAAAACACACCCTTTGAAAGAGAACATCAGAAGCTGATGTATTGTCTTACCCTTGGCCCTTCAACAACCTCCTATTAGCTGCTGGGTGGAAGGTCAAGGAATGAAAACTAAAAATAAGCGTCATCTAGTCCCCCTCTAGGGAATAACCACACCTGCATTGAGTATCCTTTTGATTTCATGGCTACCCAGTTTATTTTCCTGCGTAATAATAACCTATTCACTTGCACATTCATTTGAACAAATCAACTTGTCAACTGATATCTTTTCTGAAGGGCAGCAATCTTATTCAACATTCTGAGTCCAATACTCATAAAAAAGGTTCCATCAATGACCCATCGTCTCCAGACAAGAGCTCTTTCAAACTCTTGAACCTCTTCCAGCAGAATAGTCTGACCACCTTTACCTCCCATGATCCTTGACCACAATCCTCCTCCACAGAGCACTCCACCCAGTAGAGTCGTGGGACGTTCCAGAGATTGCAATATCAGAGCAGCTGAAAGAAGATAGAGGAAGCACCCACCTAATGAAATACTTGCACAACATAAACACCCAAGACACACCTAGAAAAACACATTATTAAACAATTCTTTATTGAGGTTCCACATTTTCTGCCCACAGGGGATATACAGAAGAGAAGAAGAATCATATAATAATTTACATTGTTACAGACTACACCACGGACCCGCAAGCGGTTCTAAGGGCAAGCGATGGATTGACAGGACCAAAATGACAGGAAAGGGGATCATGTGGGGAATACAATTAACTTAACAAAATAAGTATGTCTTCTTTAAAACAGATTACAAAGAGCAAAACACAAATAAAGACTTTTAGCAACCCTGATCCGCAGTCTACCCACACTCCTCTCAGCTGGATAAATCCAGTGACTTCTTCAACATATTCACAGTGCTCAATGACACAGGCAGACTCACCAACCACTGATACTCAAACAACATCAACCTTCACACCAAGTAACATCTTACCAACATAGTCAATCTTTGCACTAATTCTACGATCACCAAGTCTAAACAACCATAAAATTTCAATAACCCCTATCCCTCCATGTATATATAGCCAAAGAACACAAAGATGCACTTTTACCACTCTGCCTCAAAGTCTCTTTCCAGGGAGGAGTTGCTCTTTACTTTCTAAAAACTAGCTGTCTATGGTTTATATGTAGAAAACGGGTGCTAAGTATAGGCAAACAGAACATTAGACCAATCACTGCCCTTCCCTGCCTAACAGTGATACTCGCGAAACATGAAAATCACTTAAAAAAACTACTTCTTGGGCCCTTTCAGTCTGGATTCTGTCTCTGAGATGGGCAAGGTGAGGAAGCTCGTCTACACAAGATCATAGATGACTCACTTCAACTACTTGACAAAGAAAACTCCTCTCCTGTTACTCGACCTATCTTCTGTGTTTGATTCGAAGGACCATGAAGTCATCCTCTGAATTCTTACAGGCCACAAGGTTTCATATTTTCTACCAATCCTACCCTTCTGATTGATTCCCTTAAGTGAAAATCAGGAACTCTACATCAAAACTCACCTCTTCACCATTTGGTGGGCCACTAAGATCTGGTCTGGCCCCCATCCTGCTCAATCTGTATGCTGAATGATTATAGGAACTCTTTTCTTTTACCAGTATACAGAGGACATCCAGGTATATCTGCATATGGATTGTCCAAATACCTGCAGAACACCTAGTTACCTCAGAAAATGGGTTGTCCAGATATGATGCTAACCATCTCTGTATCTGCAAGACACACCTGGAAGAAAAGCCTCGACTAAATCTTGACTCCTCAAATATAGAGTGCTCGTTAATTTTCCAAAAGAAATTAGCAAATTATCAGGTCAATGGACTGAACACATGAACAGAATGTGTATCAGACACATAAAGAACTCTTCAGCCAAATCCTTGAATGTCATTGTTGATTAGACTCTCACCCTTCGCACATTTATCAATGGTTTCAAAGCCACCAACAAAGAATAATATGGCACATGGGACACTTTCTCTCTATGTCCCACCATAAGAACGTAATTCAAGTCACAGGATCATACATACAAAGATTTTTTGGAGGGCGCAAATTAACTGGGCCGTTTGCAACCGCAAAAAAAGCATTTTTAAATGTACAAAAGCCAAATTGCAATTTGGTAACCTTTTACCAAATTAGGATTTGGGTTTGCTATTCAGTACTTGGAAGGGGGTGTTTAGGGTATTCCTTCCAAATACCGATTTGTAGTGGAATGTTTAATGTTTTGCAACCAAATTACAGTTGCAAAACATTAATTTTTACCGACTTGTGAAATGTAGTGGTAACCATTCGCAAATGCGAAGGGGTCCCTAATGAGACCCCTTCCCCTCTGACGATTAAAAAAATAAATATTTTTAAAGAGCTGGCAGGGGTCCGACAGACCATTGTCTACTCTTAAAATATGAACCTTAAAAGTTTCATTTTTCTTTTGAAACCCATCCCATTTTCCTTTTAGGAAAAGGGGCTGTATTTCAAAGAAAAATAGTTTGCTTTATTACAAAGTGATCACAGACACGTTGATCTGCTAAACACAGCAGGCCACCATCTCTGTGATCGCTGTGATTCCTAGTGGGTCATAAATAGTGACCTATATCATTAACATTCATGAGGTAGGTCAATTTGCAACCCCACCAGGAATTGCTATTTTAAATTATATTCTTTAGTATATTAGGAATTGCGATTTCCAATCTGCAATTTGCTAAGAATCGCAATTTGGAAATCGCTATTCCTAATGTTGTACATATGGCCCACAGTCACAGCAAGGGATGCCTATGGCAATACTCTATTCTCCCCTACAACACATCCCCACAAGTAATGACTTGTACCACTAAGAGAGGGCCTTTATTTTCCTGAAGCTCCCCTCTCTAGACCAAGCCTGTCAAATCATCTAAAATAATGGGTGCAGCTAAAAATTGTGATTTTATTTATATAGTGCTTACTATCCCTGACGAGGCGTTGAAGTGCTTTTTTGCAAGTAGCATGCTATTCCAGAACTCAAAGGATTAGTGGAGGATTAGTATAGGTAAATATAAGTTGTTAATTTGAGCAGTGGACATGTGAGTCTATTAGCTTGATTGAATAGGAGAAAGGAGGGATAGAGGAGAGAAGAGTAGAGTCTAGAAAGTGTTATTTGGGCGATCATAGTAGTAAGATGAGGTTTGGGATAAGTCAAATGGGGGATATAGGAGGGAAGAGTCTAGGAAGTGTTATTTTGGAGATCATAGTAGTAAAATGAGTTTTAGAGTGAGTCAAGGAGGGATAGAGGAGGGAAGAGTCAGGAAAGAGTTATTAGGGAGATCATAGTAGTAGAATGAGGTTTGGTATTAGTCAGAGAGTGAAGAGAGAGGATCTATTGAGAGAGGTATAGGATGAGACATAGAGTAATGCATTGGTGGGAGTTGAAGGCTTTTTTTTCCTACAGTGGGAGTAAAGTAATATATGTATAGGTACATAACTACCTAGAAAGTGTAAACATGTATAGGGAAAATAATAAAGAGGTATAATTTTGTATTGTATAAAGTTCCATATGTTCATGCATGGATAGAAAGTTAGAAACTCAGACTTTCAAGTTCTGCTGCACGTAAGGCTATTTAATTGTGTATTTTTATAATAATTTATTTTAATTGTATTTATTTTTATTTCAATTTATTTTTATATCTTGCTCAATATTGAAACACATATATTGTTATGATCATATTTACATATTGTGATAGATAAATAAAATAAAACAGAGACCCATAAACTTCTAATCCTATAATCGATATGAAAACTATGCAGTGACGTATATACATGTTAATCATTAAACAATGCATATATATATATTTTTTTAACCATAAGTAATATATGCATTTGTCAAGCAGACCTAAGACTATCTATATATTTTAAAGCCATAGTAGTATATATATTTGTAAAAATAAATCTACATATCTAAAGACATACATATAATCAAATTATACTTGTTTACATGCACAGTCATATGCTGTACATTTGTGTTTGACTATAGTGGTCATGTAAGAAAGAGCCAGCTCTTGAATAGTCTTCTGAAGATAAGATAGTTATCAGTGGATCTTATGTTTGGGGGTAAAGAATTCTATAGTTTGGCTGCTGGAACAGAGAAAGATGTACCACAAGTGTTTTTTTTATATGTTGGGGTTTTGAAGTGAGGTGCTAATCTGGGGCGGTGGTTTCTTTGTTGTATGTATTTGGTGATTTTATTCCTGATGAAAAGTGGCCCTAATCCATATGTTGCTTTGTGGGTGATACAAAACAGCTTTAAGGTGGATCTTCTGGCAACCGGTAACCAATGTAGACCCCTCAAGGAAGGGGAGATATGAGCTTGTGGCTTTACATGTAGGAGTACTATGGCAGTAGAGTCCTGAAATGTTTGTAGTCTTTTCACAGTTGCTAATGATGATTCTTGTTAGGGGCCATTGGCATAATCAAGTTTAGACAGTACAAGAGAGATAGTAGCATGGACCTTGTGTGGAAATCCTAGGTGGGGGAAGATGCATTGCAGAGTTTTCATAGTAATGAAGCTTAATCTTGCTACCTTGTCCACTTGGGCATTCATTGACAATTTGGAGTCCATGGTAATTCCAAGAGTTCTTACTAGTTTAGAAACTTTAGGAGGTGGTCTCAGATCATCAGGCCAGGTGCAGAGTGGGTCATAATTTTTCAAATCACCACATGTGAATATTTCAGTTTTGGAAACATTTAATTTGAGATTGCTCCATGTTATTCACTGATCAACGGCTCTGAGGTAACTGAAGATTTTTGAGCTTCCAATGTCTTGGGGGCTTTCCAGTTTCAAAAGTATTTGTGTGTCATCTGCACAGTCAAAGTATGTGAGCTGAAATTCATTGATCATTGCCAGTAAGGACTTAATGCAGATATTGAAAAGCATGGGTGAGAGGATAGAGCCTTGAGGGACCCCTGCTTTTGTTAAGTACCCTTTGGATGAGAAAGGGGCAGTGTGGATGAAACTTCTTCTGTTGTGAAGGTAGGATGTGATCCAGTCAAGAGCAGTCCCCTCTATGCCGGCTTCGAAGAGTTTTTGTATGAGAGTGTCATGATCAACTGTGTTGAAAGCAGCTGAAAGGTCCAAGAGAAGTAGTGCAGTGACCCCATTCTGGTCTACTGTGCTTTTAAGGTCATCCCAGATGGCGATGAGGGCAGATTCTGTGCCTCTTCCTGGATTGAATCCTGATTAGAAGTCGGAAAATATGGAGTTATCTTCAATGAATTGTGACATCTGGGTGAATTCTGCTCTTTCTATCAGTTTGCCTAGGAAAGGACCATTTGTAATTGGTCTTTAGTTATTTGAGTCATGCAGGTCCAAGTTTGTTTTCTTTAATAATGTATGACTTTTTAAAATCTCCTGGAAAGATTCCTGTAGTTAAAGAAGTATTGATGATTCATGCTAGAAATTGGGTTTCTGGTTGGCAGAGGTATGCACCCTGTCCAAGCAGGAATCACAATCCTAGTTAGGGTGGGGTAAGTGTAGTGCACACTAAACATTTACCTGTGCTCCCCCTGTGGTAGCTTGGCAGAGAGCAGTCACATTAAGCTAAAGAGGCGATATGTAAAGTATTTGTGCACACACACACACAGTAACACATTGAAAGAAACACAAAAGTACTCCACGCCAGTTTGGAACAACAGCCAATATGTATCTGAGTAAAACAAGAACAAAATAATAAAAATCCAACATACACAAATCACGTTATGAAATGCAGTGCTTAGAAGTAAATAGCTCCAACTATGGTCATCTTGTCACGTTTGACTGGGGCAAATCCAAAGAAATCAGTCCAACCGCAATGGAGCATGGGCTGGATATAGAATTCACGCAGTCCCGCTGACCGTAACTTGGATGCGTTGAAGCTGGGGACGATGTTTTGAAAAACAGAGGGGATGCGTCGCTGTCGAAGTGGGGCAACGTTTCTGATGGGTCGATGTCAGGAGCGCTGTGCCTGGAGCCGAGGTGTCCATGTTGAACCGCTGGGGTGTAGGCGATGCGTTGGCACGAAGCCATGCAGGGCCGTGAATGCATCAGAGTCAGGCACGGTGCGTGGCAGACATCAGCAATGCGAAGTCCGAGACTCACGCAGCAGCAGTGATTTGGAGGTGCTGAGTTGGCAAAGACGGGGCTGCGTTGTAATTCAAGGGCATTGCATCATTCAGTCGGTGAGCGGTGTCCACGGATTCAGTGCAGGCAGCAGCGATGTGTTGATATCACAGAGAATGGTCTAGTTCCGAATGACGCTTTGGTGTTAATGCATTGGCTTCTTGAGTTGCAGTACCAAACACTCACGTCCAAGGACCAGCACTGGATTTGGCACCACTTGGCAGAGCAGGTCTCACAGCAGAGGAGCCCAGGTACTGGTATCAAGATGCAGGTGAAGTCTTTCATATCCCTGAGACTTCAGAAATAGGAGGCAAGCCCAACAAGCCCTTGGAGAACCTTTGGAGATGCAGGATGTGGAGAGTCATGTGAAGAGTCAAGTCCAGTCCTCTCACCCCCAGGCAGGAAGCAGCAGGCCAATACTGCAAAGCAAGCAGCAAAGTGGCAGTCCCTCCTGGAAGCACAACAGCTCTTCTTCCTGGTAGAATGTTCTCAGTTCCAGAAGTGTTCTGAGTATATGGTGTCAGAGGTCCAGTATTTATAACCATTTCAACCTTTGAAGTAGGGGGATTATAACGAAAGGTCTTTGTAGTGTACAAGACCCTGCCATTCCCTGCCCTGGCTCCAGACACACTACAGGGGTGTATGCAACTCTTTGTGTGGGGACCGGCACAGTCCTATTCAGATGGAAGTGTCAGCTCATACCTCTCAATCTAGCTATGGAAGACCCATCAGCCTGGTGATGGGCCATCAGGATATGCAATGTACACCTCTGCTCACTTTGTGTGTGACTGTCAAGAAGGAATACACAAAGCCCACCTGTCTCCCAAACTAGACATGTATTCCAGATACAGGCTGAGGCACAGAATGGTAAAAGTAAGAAAATGCCAACTTTCTAAAAGTAGCATTTTCAGACCTGCATATGTAAAAACCAACTTCACTAAATGATGTGTTTTTAAATTGCAAGTTCAGAGACACCAAATTTACTCTTCCTATCTTTTCCCAATTGGAAGTTACACTTGTAAAGTGTTGCAAGGTAGCTACAATGCTAACCTATGGGAGGCATAGGCCCTGCTTAGTGAAATCTGAATTTAGCACTTTTTTACTACCAGGACATGTAAAACTCCAAAGTACATGTCCTACCTATTAAACACACTGTACTCTGCCCATGAGGCTACCTAGGGCCTACCTTAGGGGTGACTTATATGAAATAAAAGGGAAGGCTTGGGCCTTGCAAGTAGGTGAACTTGCCAGGTCGAAATGACAGTTTAAAATGTACACACAGGCCCAGCAGTGGCAGGCCTGAGACATGTTTGAAGTGTTACTCATGTGGATGGCACAATCAGGCTGCAGTCCCAGCAGTAGCATATGATTTACAGGCCCTGGGCACATGCTTTGCACGATACTATGAACTTATCAGTAAATCAAATATGCAAATCATGGAGAAACCAAACGACATTACATTTTATACACAGAGCACATGCACTTTAGCACTAGTCAGCAGTAAAAAGTGCACAGAGTCCTAAAGCCGGCAAAATCGAAATTCAGCACAAAGTCAAAAACAGGAGGTCAAAAAAGCAAAAAGTCAGGGGAAACCATGCCAAAAGATGCTGGGTCTAACACGTGTGTCCCCCAGCCGAAAGTGGGGAGAACTACCCAATGCATTGGGCATTCTCTTCACTAAGGCGGAAGGAGGTAAGGAGGGTACGAGCTGGTGGGCGCTCTTTCCGCACACTGGCAGCTAAACTCTGAAACTCACTTCCTATACACATTCGCAGCATCGATAATTACCTGGCTTTCCGTAAGGCTATTAAGACCCACCTTTTCCCTTCAATCTAGGCTTCCTTCTGTCACTTGCCTCCCTTTCCGTCTGCTATCAGCGCCGGGACGCCCCTATGCCGGGGCAGCTGTGCGCTCTATAAAACCTCATAACATAACATAACAGAACCTGGAAAGAGCATCAGCGTTTGTGTGTTATGTTCCGTGATGGTATTCCATTGTAAAATCCATTCCCTGCAGGGAGATGAAACACCTCACCAGTTTAGGATTTTCATCCCTCATCTGCATTAACCATCTTAGAGGACTGTGTTCTGTCTGAAGCTGGAAGTTAGCCCCAAATAAGTAGGGTTTTAGCTTCTTCATCTCCCAGACCACAGCAAATGCTTACCTTTCTATTGCGCTCCACCTCTGTTCCCTAGGAAGTAACCTCCTACTAATAAAGGCTTCAGGTTGTTCTAGGCCCTCTTCATTTAGCTGTGAAAGCACAGCCCCCCCCACGCCATGCTTTGAGGCATAAGTCTGCACCAAAAATTCTTGGAAGAAGTCATGAGCTTTGAGCATGGGCGCCATGCACATGGCCTCCTTCAGCTTGTCAAAAGCGGTCGGCATGCCTCTGTCCTGATCACCTGATGTAGCTGCTTCTTGAAAGTCATCTCTGTCAAGGGGACAACAAGGGTGCTGTATCCCTTGAATAATCTCCTCTAATAGCCAGTGAGGCCTAAGAAGGCTCTCACTTCTGTCTGGGCTTGGGGGTGTCCAAGCCAGAATGGTGTCAATTTTTGGCTGCAGGGGCTGCACCTTGCCACCCCCTACTTGGTGTCCTAAGTAAACCACAGAACCTTGACTCATCTGACACTTACTGGCCTTGATAGTTAGGCCTGCACGCTGCAGGGCCAGCAGCACTTCTTTGAGGTGGTGCAAGTGGTCCTCCCAACTGGAGCTGAAGACAGCAATGTCGTCAAGGTATGCGACACTGAAGTTCTCCAACCCAGCCAGGCCCTGGTTGACCAACCTCTGGAAGGTGGCAGGGGCTTTCTTCAACCCCAAAGGTTTGACACAGAACTGGTAGTGCCCTTCTGGCATTGAGAACGCTAACCTCTTTTGTGCCCCTTTGGTCAAGGCAATCTGCTAGTACCCAGACAGTAAATCAAACATGCTGAGGAGCTTGGCAGCTCCAAGCCGATCCAAGTACTGGACTGGGCATAGGACTGTTGGAGGGCTCAATTACTCCTAACTCCAGTATCATAGAGACTTCCTCCTTGATGCTGGCCCTCACTCTGTCAGACAACCTGTAAGTTTTGTGCTTAACAGGCAGGCTATCCCCAGTGTCAATGACAGGAGTGCACCAACGGGTGGCTCCTGGGGTGCGTGAGAACAGAGATGCAGAATGTCCCAGCAACTGGCAACAGTCTCTCTGCTGCTCTTGAGTCAAAGTAGGGGAGAGGCTCACACCCTCTGGTGACCCATCCTGCTCTTTGGAAGGTAGGAGGTCGGGGAGAGGTTCACTCTCCTCTTCCACACCATCATCTGTGACCAAGAGCATGGTCAACTCAGACCTCTCGAAGTGTGGCTTGAGGCGGTTCACGTGCAGGACCCTCAAAGGGTTCCTAGGAGTCTGCAAGTCCACCAGATAGGTGATGTCACTCTGCACTCCTTTACCTCAAATGGGACAGACCAGCGGTCTTGCAGAGTACGGGGCTCCACGGGCGCCATTCCCCACACCTTTTGACTAGGCTGACACTCAACCAGAGTGATATTCTGGTCATATCAGTATTTTCATGTCCTCCTGGCTAGCTTCCATATTCTCCTAGGTGAGTGTCTGGAAGTGGGCTGTCTGGCTGCGGAAGGCCAGCATGTAGCTGCATACATGCTGGGTTAGCTTCCTGGGAGCTTGCTCCCTGCCCTCCTTTGTCAAACTGAGAGGTCCTCTCACAGGGTGTCCATACAGGAGTTAAAAGGGCTGAAGCCAACCCCCTTCATGTGGTAAGTCTCTGTAGGCAATTAAAAGACATGGCAAGAGGACGTCCCACTTATGCCTCATGGATTCAAGTAGACCCATTACCATGCCTTTGAGGGTACGGTTACGGTTGAATCTCTCAACCAGCCCATTGGTTTGGGGGTAGTAAGGAGTAGAGAACCACTGGTTACCCCTCACTCCTTCCACATGGCCTTCATGTGCAGGGACATGAAGTTTGTACCACAGTCAGATAGCACCTCTTTGGGGAAACCCACTCGGATAAAGATCCCCATCAGTGTCCTGGCCATGGTGGGACAGCCACTGTCCTCAGAGGGATAGCTTCCAGGTACCGGGTCGCATGGTCCTCCAAGACCAGACAAACATGTTGTTCGTGGCTGTCTTGGGATCCTGAGGCCCCACAATGTCAATGCCCACCCCCTTGAAAGGGGAGCTCATGACAGGGAAAGGTTGCAGGGGGGCTTTGCATTTCCCCCCTGTCTTGCCACTCGCCTGCTAGGCAGGACCGGACCTGCCAGATGCATCTGAGGCTTTCCTCATTTGAGGCCAATAATGTGGGTTACAAGCCTGGCAAAGGTCTGGTCTTGCCCCAAATGACCTGCCAGTGGCACATCATGAGCCAGACCCAGTAGGAAGGTTCCGGAAGTGCTGGGATACCACCAGCACACAGGCTGCACCAGAGTCAGGAGCATTAGGCTCACTATACAGGACACCATTCTCCCAATAAATCAGGTGTTGGCCAGAGGCGTCACAAGCTGCCTGGGCCTCCGCCTGCCGCCAAAGACCCACAAGAGTAGGGCACTCCTTCTGCACCATACAAAACTCTTCCCTGGAGGAACATCCATCCTGTTGCAAAGGGGACAGCTCAGGCAGGTTCCCCAGTTCAGCCACTTCTTCCCCTGCAGGTGCTGGAGCAACCCCCTCAGGGTCAGCCTCCGCCCAAACCGTGGGAATTTCTGGGACGGGTTTTCGGCTCCCCTTGCCCTTTCTCTTCTTGGCAGGCACTTGGGCCACTCTTTCAGGCTCCAGGTCTTTCTGATCCCCCTCACGAGCTGCCATGGACTCTGTGGTCAGGCACACCCACTCAGGCAACCCCAACACGTTCAAGTGTGACCTGAGCTCCACCTCCTTCCAGGTGGTATGCACCAGGTCAATGCCCATTACACAATCCACAGGCATGGATGGAGTCACAGCTACCCTCAAGGGAACCTGAGCCATTAAACATTGACTCTCACGGTTATCTGCAGCAACAACTTGGTGGACCACATATGGGACTACCTGCTCTAAAGACGCCACATGACACCAGAAAGTTGTTATGCTGGCTTCTGCACCTCTCAGAGCCTCCACCCTTTGACCATTAATGGTAACCTATTGCCTATACTTCCTAGTATTGTCAGGCTTGAGCGTTATTAGACCTGGCACCTTTTGGCATGGTTTCCTCTGTCTTTTTGCTTCTGACTTCTGATTTACTAGTAAGTCCCTAGTACAGTACACTGCGTGTGCCCAGGGCTGGTAAATCAAATGCTACTCGTGGGGCTGCAGCACAAATTGTGCCATCCAAATGAGTAGCCCTTCAAACATGCCTCAGGCCTACCACTGCAGCACTTGTGTGTGCAGTTTTAAACTGCCATTTCGACCTGGCAAGTCCCCCTACTTAGTTTCACAAACTTTGAGTATATCGGAAAAAAACCTAACCTATGGGGGAACTAGGACTCAACGAAAGTTTGTTGTAATCACTGCCTAGAAAAAATACTCTTTTTCTAGAGACCCCTCACCCACCAGGGTTTCCCCTAGGTGGCATGCTTCATCATTGGGGTTCCTCTCAATCCTCTACGGATTGAGGCGTGCTGCAACTTGCGAATTACGTAGGAGCACTTAGTTATGGACTATGTGAGGTGCAGTGATGTGGAGTGGAAGGAAAATTAGTTTTAAAAATACCTAACTAGTGAGCTACTATTTTATTCCCGCCGCTAGCTGGTATGGTTAAAATCAGGGGTTAATACCAGGGGGAAACCTGACCTTAATGAGTTTGGTTCCCCTAGTATTGTGTCTGTGTCAACATGTTTCGAGCTGTCCCCTACAAGCTCTTCATCAGGACAACACGGGGTCCAGCCCCGTGCGTACCACTCCTAATAAATCCTATAATGAGGATACAGTGAAGTGCACACCCAATGTGTATTCACAAAATACATACGGTTACTTAATGATACTCAGTATCTGTAAAAGAAGAAGCAAAGAGATACATTAAAAACAACTGCTGCCCGCCGGACATGCTGGCAGGCCATATAAGCTTGTAAATACATGCAGCTCCTTACCTAGATCAATGCACCCGTATATAGTGGGTGCACGTAGGGTCTATGTTGTGTGCTCATCTCGTGTGAAGTGAATGTGTCACACTCGATGCCGGTGAAAAACATTCGTAATGGAAACTAATGAGAAAAGACACCACGTGACAAACAACACGAAAAAACATGTAGTATTCGATGACACGTACTTCTAGTTAGGCAATACTATTGCCTCATGGTCAACAACAGGGGTAGAGGGGCTTGTAGTCACACCCTAGAAATGGAGATAAGACACTTATTTAGCCGTTTTTTGTTCTAACGATAAAAACCGGAGGATGGCAATTCCTCACCGGAGTACAGCAAGACCCCCTTCTCTTTGTACTTACTTCATCAAAGCACACCTCTCGGTTCGTTACCTACTTCTGTTCTGGGAGACCGCATATTGATGCGTGTGTCTGCCGGGTTTCTATTTGAAGCTGTCGGCATGGAAGCGCCTTGTCATTCTGCTGAACTACTAGACCATGTATTACCAAACAAAATAGCCGCCTCCATTGGGACAATGGCGTGGCCATCTTAGTAGTATACCAATCCCTTACTTTACGTTTTACTGATTCTAGGCAAACCCGTGGTGAAACAACGTTGTCATTTAATCCCTCAGTGTCTGTACGGAGTTTATACACCCATCGCTGCTCCTTTTCCAATAGTCTGTGTTCCAAGTCATCAATGTGACTAAGGTGTCCTAAAACCACCCATTTCAGATCGTTAGGTGTATGTTTCTGTTCCATGGAATGTGAGGACATTTTTGTGGTACTTGGAACACAGACTATTGGAAAAGGAGCAGCGATGGGTGTATAAACTCCTTACAGACACTGAGGGATTAAATGACAATATCCCTTTGGGGCTCTTTGTTGGTTAATCCATTAGGAGTAGCCCGTCTGGACCACACCGGTCGTGCTTTCTCACCAAGTCTCGAAAACCATTTTCTGTGAAGATATACCGCACACCTAAGTACCATCGGTGTAGTGGTATAACCTGCATAATTCTTATTCTTTAGCTACGGATGATCCAGCCTCGACTGGTTATATCCTCCGCCTAGGAACAAGCATTACATCTAAGACTCTGGGAACCAGAGGCAACACAGTACATCGGAGGCGTCATAGAAATGCCCTGGACAACATAAGCGGAGTCCGCAACCCGGGTGGTGGATAGAACATCAAAAAGCGACATGAGTAATGCCCCAGAAGGACACTCCCAGGCTTAGGTCTACTGTATATGAGAAAAAAACTTACAGGGGCCACTTACGAACAACGAAAACGTTGTTTCACCACGGGTTTGCCTAGAATCAGTTTTAAACGTAAAGTAAGGGATCGGTATACTACTAAGATGGCCACGCCATTGTCCCAATGGAGGCGGCCATTTTGTTTGGTAATACACGGGCTAGTAGTTCAGCAGAATGACAAGGCGCTTCCACGCCGACTGCTTCAAATAGAAACCCGGCAGACACATGCATCAATATGCGGTCTCCAGGGACAGAAGTAGGTAACGAACCGAGAGGCGTGCTTTGATGAAGTAGGTACAAAGAGAAGGGGGTCTTGCTGTACTCCGGTGAGGAATTGCCATCCTCTGTTTTTTATCGTTAGAACAAAAAACGGCTAAATAAGTGTCTTCTCTCCATTTCTAGGGTGTGACTACAAGCCCCTCTACCCCTGTTGTTGACCATGAGGCAATAGCATTGCCTAACTAGAAGTACGTGTCATTGCATGCTACATGCTTTTTCGTTTTGTTTGTCACGTGGTTGTGAGAAGGTGGCCTGGTATATGCTGACCACTATTAAAGTGGGCACCCTGTACCAGTCCAAATGACCCTTATGATGTATGAGGTCAAAGATAACCTTTAGAAAGCTATCCTAGTGGTAGCTGTGGAGAGCAGCCTTCAGGCTTAATCTTGAAGGAATGTAAAGCAGCTTGTTTTACCAGAACATCACCTCCTATATTGACTAAATGAAAGGAGACCCACACAGTAGTTATATAAAAATATGTATTTATTAATATAACACTCTCTACTATCCTCTACACAAGGATAGAACACAAAGCACACATAACACGATCAATAGAACAGTTGTAAGTAGCACAATACACAGTGGGCTCCAGGGGGAGACCAAAAAATATACTAAAATAGTGATATAACAGTCACGACTGAGATCAAGACAAGGTCTGGAGCACGTAGAATCGTTGGGACCCCAAGGAACCACCCAAGGTGAGTAGCTAGGGACCCCACAGAGGACGGGTGCAGTGTGGGAACACGACCGCTGGCTCTGTACAATTCTATGGGGAAGTCGCGGTTACACTTTTAAAGTTTGAGGACCCTTGTAGGAGGACTTTGAGCGAACCCTTTGGAACTTAAGAGTTTGAAGAGCCACCCCACCAGTGGATACCGTAGTACCAGAGTTACCTATCTGAGGGGAGCCGGGTGCATAGGTCTGAAGTGGCGTCGGAAACTGCTGTTGTTCTCAATGGAGGGCTGTGAAGAAGTACTGCTGCCGTGAAGGTGAAAAGGGTCCAGTGGAATCCAAGCCTGGAATCGGGAAGGAAGGAACCTGAAAGCAGAGGGGACAGAGTCTGGGTCACTTCAGAGTGACCAGGGGCTCGGTAGACGACTGCACACCGATGTCGGTTGCTTCAGGTGCGAAGAAGGGATGCTTGACTCTGCAGCCACGAGGACCAGGAGATGTCGAGGATGACCAGGAGTCGGAGCGGAGCTATCCCATGAAGGATGTCGAGTGCTGAGGGGTCGGTTTCCAGCTGGAGCACCAACAAGCCTTGGCAAAAGCAACCCACGAAGGAAGGTCAAGCAGGTTACGGTGTGGACCAGCAAGGTCCAGGTGACTCACCAAGCAATGGAAAGTCAGGGCATGTCCGGAGCAACCAGGAAAACCCAACAGAAATCAAGATGACCCTCAGAGAGACCCACAGGCCGAAGGACCAGGAGTCACAAGGGGACCTCGGGCAAGATTGCAAAGTACCAGCCCCCGGAGCACTCGGTGCCAGGAGGCCGGAGTTCTTTGGTGCAAATACTGCTCAGGGTGAGGACTACATGGAGTCCAATGCACAAGCTCGGGAATCGCCAACAAGCATATGCAATTGCAAATGGACGCGGTGCACAAGGGTTCGGGTTATACAGTCCCCACAAGGGATTCTGGCCTCAAACTTGCTGAGAGGGCAGATCGACCTCAGAGACTTTCAAAAACCTACCTCTTGTGTTGCTGAAAACTTCAGAATCCGCAGGAGCTCAGGAGCAGCAGACCAGTCAGTTGCATTACGGTGCCTGCAACAGCAGGGGAGTGACTCCTTCACTCCAAGGGAGATTCTTCAGTTGTCCGTAGTGCACCACAGGTCCTGCATGGAGTATGTATGGAGCAAGGGCACAGACAAAGCTTTGGACGGAGAGGGAGACGAAGTCGGGCCCAGTCGAAGTCCAGCGAAGACCAGCGTGTCCAGACGGTCAAAGGTCAGTGTTTTTTTCTTGTAGAATCTTGACCAGGTCAAATCTAAAGTCTTACAGCCAGGTAAGCCCTTATGTACCCATGGGAGAGGGTTGGACAGATTTGGGGGACCCTCCTAGGGGAGGGTCAGGACAGAGGGGTGGTTACACCCATGTCCTTTGTCCAGTTTCGTGCCAGAGCAGGAGCCAATGGCTCCCAGAACTGGTTTGAGCTGGACTATGCACAGGGACACCAAATGTTCCCCGGGTGCAGACTTTCAGGCACTCTCAGAGTGCACCCACCCAGCCCCAATACACTAAATCCTGTCTGGGAGGTGGTCACACCTCCCTGTGACAGGATGCCTATTGTGCTGCCTTCCCCTGCTTGAGCTTGGCTCAGCAGCAGGAGGGCAGAAGTGTGTCTCTGGTCGGCAGCATCCATTTTGCGCGGACGGGGTCGAGAAGGCTGTCACCGAATAGACCAGTGACCCCATGAAGCTCGCTTCAGAAGGGTGGAATCATACCTCCCACACCTGTTACCGGTGTGGAGGAATGATTCCAAGGTGTTTGATACCAAACACGATATGTTTCTATGCAGCCGTTTTCCAGATAGCATTTACCGCGAGGTTATAATGCACCTCTACCTATATGTCCGGCTGAGTCACAGACAACCCAGGAGAATGGTCTCCGAAGGCTGCAGAGAGGGTCTGCTCATGAAGGGACACCCTCTCACTAAAATCCCAGCACCCTGCCTTCAGGATTGATAAGGCCTGCTATAGGGGTGACTTATACGTTTTAAGTGTAGTGACCTATAGATATAGTGAACCTATATCTAAAGTAAGTGGTGCAAGCACCAACTTACACAGGCTGCTATAGCAGACCTGGAGTTCCACTTTGCATGGCCTCTCATGGGTGGCATAATACATGCTTCAGCCCATGGGAGGCCTCTGGGGTACCTATGCCCTGGGTACATGGGTACCATATACTAGGGACTTATAAGGGTACCCCAGTATCCAATCTGGAGTGTACCAAAGTACATGTGTGACAATTTAGAGGAGAAAGCAGATAGGCTGGGGTCCTGTTTAGCAGGATCCCGGTCAGACTAGTCAAAAACAGTGCAACATCAAGCAAAAAGTGGGGGTAACCATAAGAAGCAGATCCTACTTTCCTACACAACCCCCCCCAAACGAAAGGACATGAGACTAACCTTGACCAGTTGAGTCTTCATTTTCTAAGTGGAAATATCTGGAGGGTCCATCTGCATTGGCATGGTTACTCCCAGGTCTATGTTCCACTGTATAGTCCATCCCCTGTAGGGAAATGGATCACCTCAAAAGTTTGGGGTTTTCACCCTTCATCTATTTTAGCCATAAGAGGGGCTTATGGTCTCTCTGAACAATGAAGTGAGTGCCAAACAAGTATGGCCTCAGCTTCTTCAGAGCCCAAACCACAGCAAAGGCTTCCCTCTCTATAGCTGACCAACGTTTCTCTCTGGGGGTCAGCCTTCTGCTTATAAAAGCTACTGGCTGATCCTGACCTTCTTCATTCAGTTGTGATAACACAGCCACTACCCCCCAACTCAGATGCATCAGTTTGAACAATGAATTGTTTGGAATAGTCAGGACTTTGCAGAATGGGAGCAGTGCACATGGCCTGCTTCAGGTCATCAAATGCCTTCTGACAGCTAACTGTCCACTGAACTTTCTTAGGCATTCTTTTAGCGGTCAGATCATTTAAGGGGGTCACTATAGATCCATATCCCTTAACAAACCTCCTGTAGTACCCAGTCAGGCTCAAGAAAGCTCTGACCTGAGTCTGGGTAGTTGGAGCAACCCAGTCCATGATGGTCTGGATTTTGCTCTGCAAGGATTGAACCTGGCCTCCACCCACAAGGTGGCCCAGGTACACAACCTTACTCTGCCCTATCTGGCACTTGGTGGCCTTGATAGTGAGGCCTGCCTTTTGCAGGGCCCCCAGAACATTTCTTAGGTGGACCAGATGATCCTCCCAGGTGGAACTAAAGACAGCAATATCATCAAGATAAGCTGCACTGTAGTCTTCCAGGCCTGTGAGAACTGTATTCACTAACCTTTGAAATGTGGCAGGTGCATTTTTCAAGCCAAACGGCATCACCACAAATTGATAGTGCCCACTAGGGATTGAAAATGCTGTTTTGGGTTTGGCATCCTCAGCTAGTCTGATTTGCCAATATCCAGCTGTGAGGTCAAATGTACTCAAGAACTTGGCTGAGGCCAAAGTATCAATGAGCTCATCTGCCCTAGGAATAGGATGAGCATCAGTCCTTGTGACTGCATTGAGCCCCCTGTAGTCTACACAAAACCTCATTTCTCTCTTACCACCCTGGGTATGAGGTTTGGGTACCAGGACTACTGGACTAGCCCAACGGCTATCTGAGGGTTCAATGACTCTCAATTCCAGCATCTTTTGGACCTCAGTCCTGATGCAGTCCCTGACATGGTCAGGTTGCCTGTAAATCTTATTTTTAACAGGCAGACTTTTACCTGTGTCCACTTCATGGGTACACCAAGTGGTCTGACTGGGAGTCAGGGAGAACATATGTCTGTACTGATTGGGGACCTTCCTACAATCAGTCTGTTGCTACTCAGTGAGGCTGCCTGCCAACGCTACACCATCAACTGAGCCATCATCAGGGTTCTGTGAGAGGAGGTCAGGGAGTGGGTCACTCTCTTACTCCTGTCCATCATCAGTAGCCATGAGCAAGCCCATGTCTGCCCTGTCAACATATGGCTTGAGCCTATTCACATGGAGCACCCTCTGGGGGCTCCTGGGAGTTCCAAGGTCCACCAGGTAGGTGACCTCTCCCTTCTGCTCAAGAATGGTATGGGGTCCACTCCACTTGTCCTGGAGAGCTGCTGGGGCCACAGGCTCCAACACCCATACCATCTGTCCTGGCTGGTGCAGAGTCAGCACAGCCTTTTGGTCATGCCAAGCTTTCTATAATTCTTGGCTAGCCTCCAGGTTTTTACTTGCCTCTTCATATACTCAGCTATCCTGGAGCGGAGACCAAGTACATAGTCCACTATGTCTTGTTTAGGTGGTTTGAGAGGCAACTCCCATCCCTCCTTCACTAAACATAAAGGACCCCTAACTGGATGTCCAAACAGAAGTTCAAAAGGGCTGTAGCCAACCCCCTTCTGAGGAACCTCTCTGTAGGCAAAGAGAAGGCAGGGCAACAGGACATCCCATTTTCGCCTAAGCTTTTCTGGGAGGCCCATGATCATGCCCTTCAGGGTTTTGTTGAATCTCTCAACTAACCCATTGCATTGTGGGTGATAGGGTGTAATAAATTTGCAATTTACTACACACTCCTTCCACATAGCAGTAATGTAACTGGACATGAAGTTTGCACCTCTGTCAGTTAAGACCTCCTTAGGGAAACCCACTCTGGAAAAAATTCCCAGGAGGGCCATGGCCACCACAGGAGCTGTGGTGGTTTTAAGGGATATTGCTTCTGGGTACCTAGTGGCATGGTCCACCACCACTAGAATATATCTGTGCCCAGATGCAGTTGGAGGATCCATGGGACCAATTATGTCAATCCCAACCCTCTCAAAGGGAACCCCCACCACAGGTAGTGGTATCAGAGGGGCCTTTGTGGTACCACCTGCCTTACCACTGGCTTGACAGGTGGTACAGGAGCAACAAAACTCCTTTGTGTCCTCTGACATTTGAGGCCAATGAAAGTGAGGGACAAGCCTGTCCCAAGTCTTACTTTGGCCTAGGTGTCCTGCTAAAGGGATATCATGTGCCAGTGTCAGTATGAAGCTTCTAAACTTCAGAGGTATAACCAACCTCCTGGTAGCATTGGGCTTGGAGTCTCTACCCTCTGAGTAAAGGAGTCCTTCATCCCAGTAGATCCTGTGGGACCCACTGGCACTCCCAGCAGCCTCAGCAGCAGCTTGCTGTCTGAGGGGTTCAAGAGAGGGGCAGCTGTGCTGCTCCTGACTCAGTTCTGCCCTGGAAGGGCCCCCTGTCCCCAAGAACTCAACCTGATCAGGTTCAAGTTCCTCTGAGACAGTTCCTTCACAGGGACTGGGGTCATCTTCCTCAGGAGACTGATCCTCACTCGGAGTCTGGGAGGAAGACACTGCCTTACCCCTTCTGCTCCTTCTCTTGGAAGGCCCCTGGTCCATTTTTCCAGGATCCAGGGCCTGTTCAGTTGAAGACAGTTTGGCCTCTCGTCACAGCAAACACATCTGCAGAGATGCCCAACATTGCTGCATGTGTCCTGAGTTCCACTTCAGCCCAGGCTGAAGTTTCCAAATCATTGCCCAACAAGCATTCCACGGGGAGGTCTGAGCTAACCACAACCTTCTTAGGGCCAGTTACCCCTCCCCAGCTGAAATTAACAACTGCCAAGGAATGGTCTGTCCTGACATTGTTAGCATTGGTCACTTGGTACATCTCACCAAGTATGATCTGGTCAGGGCCACAAGATCTCTTGTCACCATTGTGACACTAGCTCCTGTGTCCCTATATGCCATGGCCTCCTTACCATTGATTAGAGGCTGTTGTCTGTATTTGCCCAGATTACTGGGACTGACAAATAGGGAGGCAATATCCATGCCTCCATCACAGACTAAAAACAGCCTGAGCTGGAGTTCTGACTAAGCCAGAACCCATCTCAGATCCCAGGGTTAACCCTACTATACCCTTGTTCCCTGTACCACCACTTTGAGCTGAACTAGGTGGAACAGTTGCCTTAGGGGCAGAGGTGGAGGTAGGAGGATCCTTGGCCCTTGGACAACTGGCATCTTTTGTCCAATGGGTTTTCTCCTTACACAGGAAGCACCAAGGTTTATTTTTGCCTTTACCTTTGTTAGACTGTGACTCCCCCCCAGATGCAGGTTTTTGGGGCCCTGATGAAGACTTCTGGTCTTTACCCTTCTCCCCACCCTTATCTGAAGTATTAGCATCTTGCTTCTTCTGGTCACCACCTGTGGTCTGGGTTTTCTGTTTCACCCTGGTTATGACCCACCTATCTGCCTTCTTTCCCAATTCTTTGGGAGAAGTCAGATCAGAGTCAACCAAGTACTGATGCAACAACTGATTTTGGCAATTATTAAGGATCTGCTCCCTCATAATCAAATTCTACAATCCCTTGAAATCATTCACTTTGCTGCCAAGTAACCAGCCTTCCAGAGCCTTACTAGCACAATATACAAAGTCTACCCAGTCCTGAGTCTGTGTCTTCTGGGTGTCTCTGAACTTAGTCCTGTACTGTTCAGCGGTTAAGCCAAAACCATCAATGAGAGCACTCTTCAGGACTGAATAGTTGTCAGCATCCTCTTCTCTAACAGTGAGGAGCTTATCTCTACCTTTGTCAGCAAAGGAGAGCCACAAGATAGCTGCCCACTGCTCCTGAGGGACCTTCTGTACTTTACAGGCCCTCTCCAAAGCAGTTATCCATTTGTGGATGTCATCCCCACCATGGTAGGGAGGGACTATCTTGCTCAGGTTCCTATGGTCATAAGAATACTCCTTAATCCTAGGGACACTGTTGCTGCCACCATGGGACTCTAGTCCCAATTTCTTTCTAGCCTTCTGGAGTTCTAAGGATTCCTTATCTAGGGCCAATTGCTCTTGCCTGAGCCTAAGCTTGACTTTCTCAAGCTCTAGAAATTGGCACTGCCTTTCATAAGAGTTATCTCTCTTATGAGATATGGAGGTCCCTATAGAATGTCCTGAATGGTCAGATTCTGCAGAGGGAGATCTAGATCTCCTGGGTAAACTCTGCACTCTTCCTGGAGGAGTAAAGAGAGGGCCACTGGGGCCTTCTCCACCCTCTTCCTGAAGATCTAGGCTGTCCAGATTGGAATCATCTTGATCCTCCTGGCCAGGGTTTGAGTCTAGGTCATAAAAGGTGTCACCTCCTGACCTGTCTTCATTCCCTGACCCACCCACTCTTTCTACCTCATCTGACCCTGGGGTCTTTCTAAGGTCATCTAAGAGTAACACCTCAATGAGACATTTGGGTGTTGGCATTTCTCCCTGTCTTCAGCTTCCTAGAAGCACACATGGCTTTCAAATCCTGAAATGTGAGACCATTGTACCTAGAAGGCAGAGAGCCACTGGCTTCTCCTTTAGAAGACATACTAGTGTGGTGTGGTGTATGCACCTACCTAACCTAGTGGGAACTAAACTCTCTTAGGTTGGAGAAAGGGTGTGCTAGACCCTTAACTTACCCAACCCCAAGATCAGTAGAACTTACTTATTCTAATCTTTAAGTATTAAATGTACCTGAATACTTTAGTGGTTTTCAGTTAATCAATACAAAGAGATTTATCTGGTAAAACAATGCAGGCTTGAATCCCAACCGCTGCACACCAATGTGAGAAGTTGGCCTGGTATATGCTGACCACTAATTAAAGTGGGCACTCTGTACCAGTCCAAACGACCCTTATGATGTATGAGGTCAAAGATAACCTTTAGAAAGCTATCCTAGTGGTAGCTGTGGAGAGCAGCCATCAGGCTTAATCTTGAGGGAATGTAAAGCAGCTTGTTGTACCTGAACATCACCTCCTATATTGACTAAATGAAAGGAGAACCACACAATAGTTATATAAAAGTATGTATTTATTAATATAACACTCTCTACTATCCTCTACATGAGGATAGAACACAAAGCACACAATACACGATCAATAGTTGTAAGTAGCACAATACACAGTGGGCTCCAGGGGGAGATCAAACCATATGCTAAAATAGTGGTATAACAGTCACGACTGAGATCAAGACAAGGTCTGGAGCACGTAGAATCGTTGGGACCCCAAGGAACCACCCAAGGTGAGTAGCTAGGGACCCCACGTAGGACAGGTGCAGTGTGGAACACGACCGCGGGCTCCGTACAATTCTATGGAGAAGTCGCGGTTACACTTTTAAAGTTTAAGGACCCTTCTAGGAGAACTTCGAGCGAACCCTTTGGAACTTAAGAGTTTGAAGAGCCACCCCACCCGTGGATACCGTAGTACCAGAGTTACCTACCTCAGGGGAGCCGGGTGCATACGTCTGAAGTGGCGTCGGAAACTGCTGTCATTCTCAATGGAGGGCTGTGAAGAAGTACTGCTGCCGTGAAGGTGAAAAGGGTCCGGTGGAATCCAAGCCTGGATTCGGGAAGGAAGGAACCTGAAAGCAGAGGGGACAGAGTCTGGGTCCCTTCAGAGTTACCAGGGGCTCGGTAGACGACTGCCCACTGATGTCAGTTGCTTCAGGTGCGAAGAAGGGATGTTTGACTCTACAGCCACGAGGACCAGGAGACGTCGACGACCACCAGGAGCCGGAGGTGAGCTGCCCCACGAAGGATGTCGAGTGCTGAGGGGTCGGTGTCCGGCTGGAGCACCAACAAGCTTTGACAAAAGCAACCCACGAAGGAAGGTCATGCAGGTTACGGTGTGGACCAGCAAGGTCCAGGGGACTCACCAAGCAAAGGAGAGTCAGGGCACATCTGGAGCAACCAGGAAAGCCCAACAGAAATCAAGATGACCCTCAGAGAGACCCACAGGCCGAAGGACCAGGAGTTGCGAGGGGACCTTGGGCAAGATGGCAAAGTACCAGCCCCCGGAGCACTCGGTGCGAGAAGGCCGGAGTTCTTCAGTGCAAATACTACTCAGGGCCAGGACTACACAAAGTCCAATGCACAAGCTCGGAAATTGCCAACAAGCATATGCAATTGCAAATGGACACGGTGCACAGGGGTTCGGGTTATACAGTCCCCACGAGGGATACTGGCCTCAAACTTGCTGAGAGGGCAGATCCACTTCAGGCATCTTCGAAAACTCACCTCCTGTGTTGCTGAAATCTTCGGAGTCTGCAGGAGCTCAGGAGCAGCAGACCAGTCAGTTGCATTACGGTGCCTGCAACAGCAGGGGAGTGACTCCTTCACTCCAAGGGAGATTCTTCAGTTGTTCTTAGTGCACCACAGGTCCTGCAAGGAGTCTGTATGGAGCAAGGGCACAGACAAAGCTTTGGACGGAGAGGGAGACGAAGTCGGGCCCAGTCAAAGTCCAGCGAAGTCCAGAGTGTCCAGACGGTCGAAGGTCAGTGGCTTCTTCTTGTAGAATCTTGTTCACATCAAATCTAAAGTCTTACAGCCAGGTAAGCCCTTATGTATCCACGGGAGAGGGTTGGACAGATTCGGGGGACCCTCCTAGGGGAGGGTCAGGACAGAGGGGTGGTTACACCCATGTCCTTTGTCCAGTTTTGCGCCAGAGCAGGAGCCAATGGTTCCCAGAACTGGTTTGAGCTGGACTATGCACAGGGACACCAAATGTGCCCTGGGTGCAGACTTTCAGGCACTCTCAGAGTGCACCCACCCAGCCCCAATACACTAAATCCTGTCTGGGAGGTGGTCACACCTCCCTGTGACAGGATGCCTATTGTGCTGCCTACCCCTGCTCGAGCTTGGCTCAGCAGCAGGAGGGCAGAAGTGTGTCTCTGGTCAGCAGCATCCATTTTGCGCTGACCAGGTCGAGAAGGCTGGCACCGGATAGACCAGTGACCCCACGAAGCTCGCTTCAGAAGGGTGGAATCATACCTCCCACACCGGTTACCGGTGTGGAGGTATGATTCCAAGGTGTTTCATACCAAACACGATATGTTTCTATGCAGCCGTTTTCCAGATAGCATTTACCGCGAGGCTATAATGCATCTCTACCTATATCTCCGGCTGAGTCACAGACAACCCGGGAGAATGGTCTCCGAAGGCTCAGAGAGGCTCTGCTCAAGCAGGGGCACCCTCTCACTAAAAACCCAGCACCCTGCCTTCAGGATTGATAAGGCCTGCTATAGGGGTGACTTATAAGTTTTAAGTGTAGTGACCTATAGATATAGTGAACCTATATCTAAAGTAAGTGGTGCAAGCACCAACTTACACAGGCTGCTATAGCAGACCTGGAGTTCCATTTTGCATGGCCTCTCATGGGTGGCATAATACATGCTTCAGCCCATGGGAGGCCTCTGGGGTACCTAGGCCCTGGGTACATGGGTACCATATACTAGGGACTTATAAGGGTACCCCAGTATCCAATCTGGAGTGTACCAAAGTACATGTGTGACAATTTAGAGGAGAAAGCAGATAGACTGGGGTCCTGTTTAGCAGGATCCCAGTCAGACTAGTCAAAAACAGTGCAACATCAAGCAAAAAGTGGGGGTAACCATAAGAAGCAGATCCTACTTTCCTACAGTGGTGTCTTTTCTCACTAGTTTCCATTATGAGTGTTTTTCACCGGCATTGAGTGTGACACATTCACTTCACACGAGATGAGTACACAACATAGACCATAACTGCACCCACTATATACGGGTGCATTGATCTAGGTAAGGAGCTGCATGTATTTACAAGCTTATATGGCCTGCCAGCGTGTCCGGCGGGCAGCAGTTGTTTTTAATGTATCTCTTTGCTTCTTCTTTTACAGATACTGAGTATCATTAAGTAACCGTATGTATTTTGTGTATACACATTATGTGTGCACTTCACTGTATCCTCATTATAGGATTTATTAGGAGTGGTATGAACGGGGCTGGACCCCGTGTAGTCCTGATGAAGAGCTTGTATGGGACTGCTCGAAACATGTTGACACAGACGCAATACTAGGGGAACCAAACTCATTAAGGTCAGGTTTCCACCTGGTATTAACCCCTGATTTTAACCATACAAGCTAGGGGCGGGAATAAAATAGTAGCTCACTAGTTAGGTATTTTGAAAACTAATTTTCCTTCCACTCCACATCACTGCACCTCACATAGTCCATAACTAAGTGCTCCTACGTAATTAGCAAGTTGCAGCATGCCTCAATCAGTAGAGGATTGAGAGGAACCCCAATGATGAAGCATGCCACCTAGGGAAAACCCTGGTGGGTGAGGGGTCTCTAGAAAAAGAGTCTTTTTTCTAGGAAGGTGATTACAACAAACGTTCGCTGAATCCTAGTTCCCCCATAGGTTAGTTTTTTTTCGATATACTCGAAGTTTGTGAAACTATATACAGTTAGGAGGGTAAACCTAGCCTTAACCTCTACCTCCCCCGGTTTTTTGGTTGTGAAGTCCCCCTTCTTGCCAGGCCCAAACCCTCCCTTTTATTACATGTAAGACACCCCTGAGAAGGGCCCTTGGTAGCCCCATGGGCAGGGTGCAGTGTATGTAAAAGGTAGGACATGTACAGGTGAGGTTTACATGTCCTGGTAGTCAAAAACTGCTAAAGTCGTTTTTCGCTACAGCAAGGACACTCTTTTCCATAGGTTAGCATTGGAGCTGCCTTGTAACCTCATACAAGTGTATCTGCCAATTGGGAGCAGATAGAAAATTCGAGTTTGGTGTCTCTGGACTCACAATTTAAAAATGCATCTATAAGTAAAGTTGGTTTTTAAATTGCAGGTCTCAAAACGGCACTTTTAGAAAGTTGGTATTTTCTCACTTAATCATTCGTTGCCTCTGCCTGTCACCAGGAAAACACATCTGAATTGGAAGACATTTGGGCTTTGTGAATTCATGGTAGACAGTCCGCGCTGCAGCTGTAGCCCAGTGATTTGACCTCGATGCCGCAAAACCGAAGCCTCACAGCTTGACCTCCGACTTCATCATTAACACCACACAGCAGTAAGAAATTGAGGGTCATCTCGGCAATCGCCGCATCAACTACCCTGTGCTCTGCAATATCCCCGGGCGTCAGTGACTTCACAACTCTGCACCGCCGCCAGGAACCAACGCTTCACTTGCTTCAGTGACGCCTCACCTCATTCATGCAAAGCACTGTCCTTGAGTGCCGATGTGCCAACGACCTGCATAGCAGCAAGGAACAAACACCGCACTTGCCTCACAGATGCCTAACCTCCCCTACATCTTGGACTGTCTTTGATTTCAAGATACTGCACCAGGGTCTGCGTGACCCCCGACGCCAGTCCTTTCTTCCTGAGGTCGGACTGACTTTGTGGAGTCGTCAACGTCAAGTGCGACCAGATGGCCCGTTGGAGCCATTGTTTTTCTTAAAGTTATACTTGATTTAATTTTGGAATGTTCTTATTTTGATATGTGTAAGTTGGATAATTTTTGTCATTTTGGTCTTGTTCTAAATATTGGCTATTTTTATAAACTTGTGTGGAGTACTTTTGTGGTGTTTTCACTATGTTACCGTTTGTGTGTGTTTGTGTGTCTGTGCAAATACTTTACACATTGCCTCTGGGCATAAGCCTGACTGCTCTTGCCAAGCTACCAATGGGGTGAGCACAGGTTATTCTTAGCGTGTACCTAACTTACACTGATTAGAGTGAGGGTCCCTACTGGACAGGGTGCAAACCACTGCCATCTAGGGACCCGTTTCTGACATTAGTGTTCAGCAGTGAGGATAAGACCTGTATTTTCACATTACATATAGTGACTGGTGTACACTACTTCCATATCTGAGACCATTACATACCAATATACTGCTTTCTTTTTCCTGTTTTTGTGTGGCAATCCTTTTGAGCTTTGATGATCAAGGTAGAGCCTGGAGAGCTATCAGCCGTACCTACAGATTTGGAGTTTGAGCAGGAGAGGCTGGAAAGCTACACGGTGCCTCAGCTCAAAATGTTTTGCAGGGCTGTCAAGTGTTCTTTTGAAGGCCTAACTAGAAAGGAGGAACTGCAAAAGGCGCTGAGGGCCTGGTTAGCAGCCAGGGAGGCTGGTGAGCAACCAGAGGAGGAGATTGTGGAGGAGGAGGAACACAGCCTACATGGTGATTTGTTGGGAAATCAGAATCTACCAGGGGGAAGGTTCCTTGCAGGGCAGGGAGCAGGGTTTCCTCTTAAGGCCTGACCACAGAAGAATTGAAGGTCAGGCGGGAAGACCGATAGCTCCATTTGGAACTGACTAGCTCAATTGGGATGTGGAAAAACAAAAACTATAGATAGAGAAAGAGAAGCCGGCCTTGGAAAAGAAACAAAAAACTTATATTCAAATATTAATTTTGGAAATATTCCTGTTCATCGTGTTACAATTCACATTGCGTCATACAATTATAATGAAAAATTGCCATCCTTGTATATCATCATTGTACGTTATTCTATGAAATCACATTGTACATGAATTCATATCCAAAAAGAATAAATTTCATATAAAAAGCAATTACGTCTGTTGTACTTAGTTGAACATGTTCAACTAAGTACAACAGATGTAATTGCTTTATTATAAGAGATGTTATACTTGAATTATTACGAAAGTATTCTTTTTGGATATGAATTCATGTACAATGTGACTTCATTCTTTCGTTTCTACAGTTTAGAATGACCTCCTGATGAAGGACCCTCTGGTCCCAAATGCATTGCGTATCTTTTTAATTTTGATGAGGTGTATTCCTTACAGTTGAAATATTATTTTGAAACATTGACAAAGAAGAAATAATAAATGATTAAAAAACATTGGATCTCATGGATTAGTGTTTTGATATGCATGAAAACATTTGGATAATCTGAATAACCAATTGTTGAACCCAAGCTTGGGGCACAGAGAAGTGCGAGGTGCTTTCCCATGACTTTTTGCATTTCTCCTTCCCAGTTTTCCGTTACTCTGGATGCTAGCCTTAGGACTTGGGCGCGTTTGGCACTGCTGCGCAGTGTCAAAGCGCTGTGCTCATCATGTACATACTGCGGAGCGGTGTATATATAATTGGCTGATTCGAGGGGCATGTATCTCAAATGTGCCTCCGTGGGCCTTCCGTACTTGTTATGCCATCCACGGAGGTAGCTCATCGATTGTGACACAGGTTTGCACTGGTGGGAACTGTTACTCGCCTTGGCGGTTACAAAGCTGTGTGCCAAGGTTCTGCATGTCTCCTGCTATATGGGAGTTCTCCCTGGTGACAGGATGCAGTGTAAGGAAGAGGTTGGGCAGGTGTGTGTATATGTGTTACCTGCAAGAGTCGTGAATGAAATCTGGGTGGGTTCGGTACGATGGGGCCTGCTTGTTGCATTGGATTAGAAGGAGGGGATGTTGGGAAAGGCTGTCTAGTGTTATTTCCTACAGGCAGAACAGCAACAGTTTGATGTTTGGTATCCATGAGTTTGTACAGGTGAATCCTCTCCGATTGTGGGAGTAGGTTCAACATTACAGTGATGGAAATCTCACTTTGGGAAAGTGGGCATTTCGATGTACATGACTCTGTGTGCCTGGCTGCCTGTCTCCTAATTCACAACAGGGAGCTAGCGGGATGGCCACATCTGTGCATTCCTAATAGAGGGCCATAAACTAAAGGTTTATGGGAAACTGCGGATCTCTGACTCCGAAGGGCCTTTCTTGGATGGTTACATGGGGGCGGAATTGGCATCTGTATTCCAAGGGAGCAGAGTCTTGACCCCACTAAAGATTGTGATCAAACCTCCTGGGGTAGGATGGCAGACAGGACAACATTTAGAGAGGGCCTGTGCATTTCTGAGGTGGCCTTTTGAACTGATCGTATTGTCAAAGGCCATGGTGGGTATAACTACTGGGGCTGCGGCCTCTGGAAGTAGAGACAGTTTTGGATTTGGAACCATAGTACGCTAGTTCGATAGTGGGACATTGACAAAAGGAATCATTAGGGCAAAAGGGACTGAAACTGGACTATCCACAGACTTGTGGTGGGTTGGAGCTTGTCGTGCTCCAAGAAGGGGACTGTCACTTGGCTGATTTTGCCTGGACTTTGCTGGCCCTCAGCTAGTGCTAAATGTCATGGCCTGCGTCTCGAAGTAGACTCCGAGGGCTGGTGAGCTGGCCTCCTGTCCAGGAGATCCCAGGAACACAAAGGATCTCACTCTCTCCACGAGATCGTAAGGACTGTACTGGGTGCAGCGGATACAGGTGAAAGTGATCGTGGTTAGGAGAAGGACCATCCTGACATACACCATCATCTCACTGTGCAAAAGGAGTTTGTGCGCAAAGATCAGCAGCCATCTGGGGTGCCAGGATGTGAGGAGTTCAAGGACTGTGGGGGAAGTTTGCAGAGTTGAAGGGACCTGTGCTTACAACCAAGGGGACCTGTGCTTGCCTGTGCTCCATAGTGTGTGGTGTCCGAGGGTTGTTGGGGGATCCTGAGACAGGAGCTGAGTCTGTCTTTGGCCTCCAGATCAGGAGGGCGACAGTGCCTGACGTCATGGCCACTGTCCAAGGTCGTTGGCTCCCTCTTCCTGGACCCACACCACAGGGTGCTTTATTTTGGAAAACATTGTGGTGAGACCAGAGGGGTTTCTTGTGCCTTGTGAGCACCTGCATCTGACTGCCGGGGGTCTCTGGCAGGTCACACCTTTGCTTAAGGGAAATACATTTCTCCAGATGGGGAGCGCACCAGCTTCCTGGGTCCCAATCTTTTGTCTACAGGGGGGATAGAGATCCCGCACTCGTGCAGGTGCTGAAGGGAGCCTGGAGGTCTAATCTGGATGGATGAAACTAAGTAACTGTTTCTTTCTGTATTAGGTGGTTCCAACTGTCTAGTCAACAGGGCGCCAGCAGGAGCAATGTGTATCGTTGGCTGGTAGAGTTGAAAGACTGAAGGGATGGTCACAAGGCGTAATCAGAGATTAGTGACTGTTTGACCTTCTTACAAGGGGAAAGTCGACAATTGCATATAACAGTAAAATGTATGTACAATGTATGTTTCATTGTGATTTCAATAGAGAAGCTTGATAATTGAGTATAACTGTAAAGTGTATATACAATGTGTCTTGTTTTGATTTCAGTGCATGTGTGTAATATAAAGACAAGTGTTTTTAGACATACGGTGTGGAGGCCAGTGGCAGCTGGTGACTGTTGAAAGCGGTAGGGCATTTAATGCACTATCGCAACTAGCAGCACAGACTGCATTAAGCACAATGTTTTATATAACTTACCTTCCCGCCTACATTCAACTTCAATTAACTATGCCCAAGCTGTTCTGCTCCATAGCCCGCGATCTCTCCGCCATGCTCGGATGGCTTCACAATTCAAGTGCGGATCCCGTACTCAGACGTAGCCCATCATCTTAACCACTCCTGATGCTCACAGGTAGACCAGGCTCACTGACATACCCCGCTATCTAGACCAATCCCGATGCTTCTTTCATACTGTTTGCATAAGTGAACAGTACAACAGCAGCACCTGATTGGTTAGAGTGGGCAAAGACAAGGCTCACAGGGAGACCGGACTCAGTGACACAGTGCTAGTTGCAAGAGCTGAAGTACGCATGTCTGGTTGGCCGTGGTTAAAGAAACGGCCTAACTGACAATCGCACTTCATCTTACAGGGAGAGGCAGGTTGGCTGCCAATCATCATGCCTGGGGAGTAGCCCACTTCTCCACCCCGGGTAAAGTTATGGGCAGAACAGACAGAGAACAATACTTGACCCGTATGTGACAGCTCGCTCGCACATAGGGGGTCGACGCCCCTGGCGCTCCTTAGACGAGCCACCCCAGGTGGAGTCTTTTTGTGGCGAACGCAGTGTGTTGCGATGGGGGGTGTTGTGCCAATGCTTTATACTCAAGCTCTGAGGATAAGCCTGACTGCTCGGAGCCAAGCAACAAGAGGGTGAGCACCGGTTATCGGTCAAGTGTATCAGACTCATATTTGGAACAGTGGGTTCTGGCTGGGTTCAATGCGCCTTAGCCAGCTCAAAACAACGGGGTCTAACACTATCTTTTCCTAACTGAAAGTTAAACTTGTAAAGTGTTACAAGGCAGCTCCAATGCTAACCTAAGGGAGAGAGAGGCCGAACTGTAGTAAAAAATTAATTTAGCAGTTTTTCACTAACAGGACATGTAAAACTCAAAAGTACATGTCCTAAATTTTAAATACACTGCACCCTGCCCATGGGGCTACCTAAGGCCTACCTCAGGGGTGACATATATAATAAAAGGGAAGGTTTGGACCTTGCAAATAAGTGAGCTTGCCAGGTTGAAATGGCAGTTTAAAACTGCACACACAGGCCCAGCAGTGGCAGGCCTGAGACATGTTTGAAGGGCTACTCATGCGGTGGCGCAATCAGCGCTGTATGCCCATTAGTAGCATTTGATTTTCAGGCCCTGGGCACATGCTGTGCACTATACTAGGGACTTTTCAGTCAATAAAATATGCCAATCATGGAGAAACCAAACGGCATTATAGTTTAGACACAGTGCACATGCACTTTAGCACTGGTCAGCAGTGAAAAAGTGCACAGAGTCCTAAAGCCATAAAAAAAATGAAATTCAGCACCAGCAGCAGTTTCTGTGCAAGGGCACAGGGGCTCCGTCCCCTTTACATTCACTGAAATTACGGTAAAAAATACAGCAATGCTGCGTCTGCTTTAAAAAAAAAGAAAAAAGCTCATATGCATACATATACACACTTGCTCTTGAACTGGGGTCTGCTGTATTTGCTGAACTTGTGTCATGGTGGCGCTTTGCCTAAATGTGCTCCCCTGAGCGGGCCTAAAGTCTAGAGAGTATTTGCCAGGCTGACTATCTCACAGCACTGAGGCCTGTGCGGTCATCAGCTCGGCAAAGACCTAGCATCAAGGGCCAGTATCCACCCACTGATGACGTGGGGGTAAAGTTAACCCTGGGTGTTTGAAACTCAAGTCCTGTAGAGCTATACTTGGAACAAGCATTCACATGGAACTCATTTTGGAAAACTTTCTTAAGTATCACAGATCTTTCTGTGTAGAATAAATCTGTGTAACATCACCCTTGTTCTAAAATAACAAAGGAATACAGCCAAGCCAGTATTTGTGAATAACTACGGTTCAGCCGAACCGAGTTTTATTTAACAAAGATTATTCAGATCAACACTTTATAGGTGTATCTCAAAACCATGAGAAGAATTTAGAAAAAAGAAAGAAATGGGTGGACCCCAGGTGTAAAGACAAACCAAAACCGAAATCAAAGAAGAAGAACGTGTGAACATAAGAGGTGTATTGGTTGCTTTATATCAAAAGGACAGCACTTTAAATTCAATACAATTCAAGACACAGGTAATAAATCATTGTATCACAGAAAATGAAAAACAATCTGCCTTTGTACAACCAATACACCACTTATGTTCACATTTTACTTCACTGTTTTTCTTTGATTTCGGCTGAACCATTGTTATTCACAAATACTGGCTTTGCTGTATTCCTTTGTTATTTTAGAACAAGGTTGATGTTACAAAGATTTATTCTACACAGAAAGATCTGTGATACTTTAGAAACATTTCCAAAATGAGTTCCATGTGAACGCTTGTTCCAAGGATAACTTGATACCCCAGTACACATGGACATAAGGGTCGTTCTTGGTTGTGTTTAAATCTTTCTAGCCATGTAGAGCTAAGCCCTCACGTCACTCAGGGAGTGGAGAGCATTGTCACCCCTCCCTTTCACAACTCGCCACAGGGTGCAGGGTGGAACCCACCCTGTCACGAGTTGGGAAATGGTGTGGTAAAGGCTGCAGGCGGGAAGCCAGGAAATCAAGTCTGCGCAGTTTGTCATCAGGACTGAAGACATACTGCGCAGACTCAACTTGGTTCCCATGCATGAGTTAATGTTGGAGCTGAATGCCATTTTAGCTGCGGTGCGATGTTACAGATAGACTTGTGGGAAGCAAAGGACAAGGTGTTGGGTTTTCTCACTGCAGTTTATGTTGCGAAGGATTCGGAGTTGTCATCGCCTAGCCTGGCAAGTTGAAGGCAGCTTCAAGTCCAGGTGAAGTAGAAAAAGTGCCATCTCCAGGGCCCAGTCATTTGGTTAGTTGTAATTGTGCCCGGTAAAATTCTTCATCTACGCTGGCTTACGGTAAATGTGCAGGCTGTCTTTGCACGGGTAACGGCAGACTTTAAAACATCACCTACCTCCCGGCCTTGAGCCCTCACTTATGTCCCTCAGCTCCTCACTCACACATGCTTCGACTCTACCTCACCCACTTTCTGTGGCTTTAATGCTCGGTGGGGGATTCCACAAGCATTGTGACAAAGGGCATTAGGTTTCTGAGCTAATATATGCTTCTGCACTGACACCCTTTCCTGCCTGAAGCCCGAATTTGCAGTGTGCCCTCAGATGGTCTGGAGTTCATCCTGTGCATTGTACATGTGTGGACACACAGAGCTGCAGTGTGATGGCGCCACAGTTGTGTGGCCCTCTAGTAAATGCACCACGCGCTCTTAGAATGCATTGGTGATGACGAGTGGGTGGGTCTGTGGAGACCGCCTCCTCAGGTGGGGCCCTTGAAGTGCAGATAGAACCGGGACCCCTGCTGAAAGTTCTTATGGGAATAAAGTTCATCATGCCCCCTCCTGAAAATACAACAAAATCCAGGTGTCGGGAAGAGGGCCATGTCTTTGGAGGTGAAGCCCTTCGGGTTACCCATAAACACACCTTTTACAACCAGGACATGGTCTGTCCATGTTTGCAGTGCTCAGACCTTCTGCTGTCTTCACCTTTCTACTGGATTAGTTAGCACAGGTGCCCTGCATTTCTGTCTCACTCCTTTTTGACCAAATTTTTTGTTTATCCCTCATTCCTTATCATGGAGGATGTTCCTGCTCTCACTGCCACCAGTGATTGAACGAGTCTTCACCTGCCCCCACCCTCCTCCGATATGTGCTGAGTTACACCGCATTGCTCACTAGTCTCTGAACGGACTTCATAGTTTTGTGTGTCCACTAGAATTTGACACAACTGATAAAAGGCATAGGCCTTTTTTTAGTGAAGTCGAGTCATGCGCGGAGCGGTAAAGCCAGTAGAGTCCCATTCTCATCCTCACAAACAACACAAAATTCAAATTTTTCTGCAGTTTTATATAGCGCAAACTCGATCCAAAGGTATGGGAGCACTTTAGTTGTATTACAGACAGATATTTAGGCACGGCGAGATTAAGCGATTTGCCCAGAATCACAGGATTTTGTCCTCCCCCAGAGACTTGAACCCGGTTCCCCAGCTTCAAAGTGGGCCACTCTAGCATTGTGCCACACCTCTCCCTTCCACTTCCACCCAGGACAATTTAAAAGCCAAGGCAGGGTGCACACTGGATGAAGTGGAAAAGGAGAGGCGGAGGCTGGCAGAGGAGGCAGTGGCTGACTCAGTCAACTGCTGCTGCTGAGCACCGAGCTGCTACACCTGACCAGATGTATGATTGAAATGTGTCTTAGACATTTCTTGAAATGCTCAAGCTTATCTGTGAAAACATTTCTAGTGCCTTATAAAAAGAAGTCACTCCCAACAGAGTGAGTGTTCTGTTGACTCTTGTGACAGGCCAGATAAATGAGTGTTACTGTTTGGAGAGTTGATGACATCTGTGAATGCTTGCATTCGCTGCTTTAGATAGCAGTGTGATACACATGGTCAAGTGATGCTTGGATAACAGTAGGATTACCTTAGTTATACATTTCATGGACTGTAAGGACTAACTATCTGTCTCTGTGCACCGATTGGTTATGTTTTTAACAGGTGGATGGAGGGCCATGTCAGATGTTTGCCTCAGACAGAATGACTTATAACTAAGAGTCCTTTATTTTAGAGTGACTAAAGATGAGTGAAGTCTTCAGGGAGGCTGATGTTACTTCCCCATTCCCCACCTCTAACGTTCTACCCCCTTCACCCCCGACAAAGCCCAGCCCCACCACTCACAAATTTAACCAGCCACCACTGTTCAGCACACAATCAAAAACAGGAGGCCAGAAAATAAAACGTCAGGGAAACCACACCAAAAGATCCCATGTCTAACAATTCTTGTTACTGGTATGGCAGCAGAGGTAGTTAAAAAAATGTTATTGAAGATTTGTGGTGCACAAGGGTCAGAAGGGCAGCCAGCTGGCCTTCTTGCTTTGACAAGAAGCATACATTCACATTGTGATAGTTGTTTGAAGGAATGCATAAGCTGGGTTAGCCTGCCCTTGGAGGGTATTGTTCAAAATGGGTTGGTAATGGTGGTTTTCCTTTGTTTTAAATAGGAGTCCAACATGTTTGCTTTGGTTGTGTAATACTTTGCCAATCTGTCATTAAATTTGTGAGTAATTGGATGAGTTCCTAATATGCATTTAGGTTTACGAAATCTAGTGAGAATTTTATAAAATTCTTTATTTGCACATTTAGCAGTTTGAATTCTGTCTGAATAGGACAAATTTTTAGCTTTTTAAAAGAAAATGTATTTGAGCAGAACAGAGACGTTTCAATCTCCAATCAAATAAAATACAATTGAAAAAATAGGGATACAATTTATACATGCATGACATGCACTAAAAAGTACAATTTCTTGTCATAAAAAGGACAGCATAAGTCAGAGGCAAAATGCAGGAAATCTAAAAAGCAAAAGTTCATTATTAAGGTTCGCTAAAAATGAATATACAGACTAGAATCATCGAAAACATTCATTACTCCTTCTACTTCCTAATACAATAAAGTGCATAGACAGGATGTAACAAATCTAGAAAATAGAAATTCCTCACTAAAGTGCCTATTAATATACATTACAATGATTACTGCAAAGCTTATAAAGTGCTTAAGCTAAACCGAATAGTGACTATATGCCACCATCCCTCATGGTCATATTCCATATTGAAATGGAAGTCACTTCAATGCAATAAACTGGAAATAATATTTGCGATCAAACTGCATTAGATCACACTCGGGGCTTTGACATATTAAAGAAGTAGTGCAACCCCGGCCTTAAAAACACAAAATTCAACTTAAAGGGATCTTCAACTGTATTAAACAACAAAGCCCAGGTTTTCGATTAAATCAAGATATTGCCAAGAGGCATTAAATTGCTTTAAACTCCCAACCCTCTTTGCGTGAGGCTTCCTCAAATTGCCTCGTCCTAATCATTTTACTCAGCAATTCTTAATACACTGGAACCCTACAGGTTCGCCACATTTGCAAAATCAGAGAGCAGGCAATAATAAAAACCATTGACAAGAACTTCTGTCCTGATTGTGGTAAATTCAAAGATTGCCCATTTAAAAAAAAAAACGTACCAAGGCAGGATCTAAATCAATTGTTGATCCGTTAGCCAAATTCAATACAGAAGATAGCTAAAGCCGAAAGGGCATTAACATAGGGCAGAAATAAAAAATGTGTAACCAGCCCCTTTCACCCTAGAGGTTACATAGAAAACAGCAATTCTCAAGTGCCAGGAACATTCTATTTAATACTGCTGGAGTGTAGTAGGCCATCCAGTGTGAGATAAACAACATCCTTTAAAGTTTGCAGCTCTCAACGACTTACTGCCTAAAAGTGATATGGTCTGCCAAACTCTCTCTGAGAAATCACAATGTGCTGTTAGCTGAATTTTATCTAAAATATTCTTAATAGCATTTGGTTGTACCTCTAAATTCCGAATTAGCCGGTCCCAATTCCCTATCCTGACCATCCTCGACCTAAAAAAAGCTCAAAGTACAATATGACTATCCAGGCAGGGATCAAAATTTTGAGCCCAACAACAAGATAAAATCAGATGATAACCCAGCTTTTTTGATTGTTGACTTGTATATTCTATTAAGTTTGTGAAGGTGAAGTTTATCTTGAATGCTATCTGTTTTGATGTCTCTTATCCTATCAACTATGTCAACAGGAAAACCAATGTATGATCCTTGCCATCAAAAATTACTCTGGCGAGACTCTAACACATCCCACAGATATTGTTCAGGCCTTCCGGTCATTTTTACCAAACATTCTATAGGGCAGATGGTGCCAATATGTGGTATGACAAGGAGCCCTTCCTCTCCGCTATCTCGCTTCCTAAATTATCATCAAAGGGTTCAAGCAAACTTGCAAAGGATATGATGGAGGACGAGGTATGTCAGGGTATTGATAGCCATCCCATCTCTAACTCCATGGGGAAAGATGGTTAACCTTCAGAATTTTACAAGATAAATAAATGCTAGCCTCCCTGCTGTAATAGATGTTGAATTCTATACATGAGAGATCTTCCCCACTTACTGAGGCTAATAAGGCTAGAATTGTTGTGTTGTTGAAAACAGGCAAAGAGCAACTTGATTGTGCCAGCCAATTTTGCTGATTAATACTGATCTCAAGATTCTAGAGAAAGTGTAAGCAAATCGATTGCAGGGCCTCTAACGTCACTAATACATTTCAACCAGGTGGCTGTCATTTAATAGAAAATTAGGGGGTAGTGGAACCCAGTTTTCTTCCATGCATTAGTGCAATCGTGCCCCTGCTACGCCACTGATTTAAATGGACTGCCCCTCGGGACACACACCACCCACAAAAGCGCCTGCAACACTTAACAAAAAGTGCTACATATGCAAAGCAAAACAGTGTCACCACAAAATGTGCCTTTTCAGGCAACACCCCAAAATGTGTGGAAAGAAATACTCTAGGATGTCAATATTTCTAATTCACATAAAACCTAAATACCTGTGAATGAATTATACAAATATTTCAACATATACCAGCAGATACAAAAGCACAAAAGAAGCACATTTTGTTTTAAAATTTTGAAGTGTAATAGAAACAAAGATTTTAATAGGATCAAAACAAATATTGGTGATGCACAAATGATACATTTTGTACTGTATTGCACATTTGTATAGCACTTACTATCCATATGTGTGGCACTGAAGCACTCACCTACATGGGAAGCAAGCTACGTCAGATAGGGTGGAATGTGGTTAGAAGGGTGTTGTTTTTGTTTTGTGAGCAAATGTGGGAAGTGTTTCCAAATTGTACCTGATGAACACCGAGGTGTGGTTATCCTGCTATGTGCGCAGCGCGTAGCAGTTTGGTGGATGATGAGGTGTGAGAAAGACAGTCACGCAATTTATGGTTTTCAGTACGCTGGCAGCTTTAAGCAGCTCTGTGGGTTCCATTATGGTATTTCGTATGAACATAGTCTGTTTAGCTGATTGCTGCACTGGGTTGTCTAATCAGAAATTTTGAGGCAGATTCTCTTACATTTCACATAACACACTGCTGCGAAACAACTTACAGCACTGCTCTGCTTGTAAGGCAGATAGCAGAAATGTGCCATTTTTACAAAGATATGGTACATTTCTGCTATTTTTTAGCATTGGTGGACTGCGTGCTGCCTAGCACCAATGCAGGCACCTTTGAGACACTGTGCAAGGGTGCCTGCATTACAACAGGGACAATTTCCTGCACAACAATCCATAGAGGCATAGTCCTCTTTCTATGTGTGCTGCACAGTGCAGCACACATTGAATGAGAAATTAACACTGGGAAAGTCGTACCATTTGACACATTCCCAAGTTTACTAGCTTTAGTAAATCTGGGAATACACCAAATTTCCTAGGTGGACGTATGAGAACGCTTATGCTCCACCCATGTAACGCCTTCCCAATGCAAGGTAACTCAAGGCAGCAAAATGCGCTGCTTTGCAATACTTTGTGTTTACTAAACTACATAAAGCCATGCAAGGTGGCTTTGCATTGCTTAGTAAATACCAAACATGATTTTGTGCCGGGCTGCACCACAAAATTGATGCAAGTCAGACACAAAATCTTAGTAAATCTGCCCCCCAGTCTATAGTTCTGGGCCAGAGTTGGTATTGGTGGAGGGAGAGAGAAGTGGAGAGAGATGCCAGGATGTGTACTGTTACTATCATTTCATATCTGAAAGTCATTGTGAGATGTAAAGAAGCAGCCATATTGTATAGATAGGTGGGACCTGCAGTCATGGACTAGATTAAATAGTTCATTTGACCCACAGTGTGTCACAGATCTTTTCAGTTATTCCAAGTCTGTTCATTTAGTGATGGCTGGTTCATTGGCTGCACAGTACTGGTGATGGAAAACTCTTATAGCAGACATGTCTTATGTGAATGTAAGAGGTGTAAGTTACAGTTAGCTGCCGACCGCTGAGTGTTATGGTATTAGTATTAGTGTGGGCAAGAAATGTTATGTATGATCTTACATAACTATATAATACCCCAGCAAAGATAGGTTAGCTCTCCTTAACTTACCTGCTTGAAAGTAGTTTGCTGCTTCGATTGTTTCCAATCTGTGCATTGGAAACTGAAGATTGAGCTTGAGGTTGCGACTGTCTTTCCAGGTTCTGTTGCTGGGATGTGTGGTTGTGTAGTTGTCTTGGATATATCCATGTTTTCAACTGTAATCTGAAGTGTATATGCTCCTGGATGCCCTGAATGGTGGCTGTTAGGGTTAGAGCTTGATGGCTTGCACTGAGAATGCAGTGCCTCCTATGGATTTCTTATGGTAAGGAAGTATGGTAAGTGGTGCAAGCCTGGAGCGCAGCGTCATGATTTGTTTGCAGTGCTTGAATTTAGCTTGTAAGTAAGCAGTCCTTTTGAGGCTCTTTTGTGGAGGCTGTGTGAACAATGCAAAGTGCCTCGAACACTGCCTTCCTTGCCTTAGATAGCCAGTGGAGTGATTGCAAGACTGATTGCATGTGTTCTCTTGGGTGAAGGCAGAGAAGAAAGATTGCAGCGGTATTTTGGATGAGTTGCATTTTGCGTATTATGAATGTAGGTATCCAAGGTATGAGAGGATGCATGTTAGACTTGGCTTTTTCAGCGGGTTTACCCCCAGACTTTTTGCTTTTTGGCCTCCTGTTTTTGACCCTGTGTGTGTTGGTTTTAGGACTCTGGGCACTTTACCACTGCTAATCAGTGCTAAAGTGCATATGCTCTCCGTGTAAATTGTGTTATGGATTGGTGTTTCCATGATTGGCTTATTTGATTTATGTGTCAGTCCCTTGTAAAGTGCACTGAGAGTGCCAGGGCCTATAGATCAAATGCTGTTGGTGGGCTGCAGCACTGGATTGTGCCACCCACGCAAACAGCCCGTAAAGTGTACCTCTGGCCTGCCATTGCAGAGCCTGTGTGCAGCCTGGGGCTGCCATGTCGACTTCGCAAGTGCGCCCACTTGCAAGTCCCTAAACCTTCCCTTTTCTACATGTTAGTCACCCCTAAGGTAGGCCCAAGGTACCCCTATGGGCAGGGTGCATTGTATGTGAAAGGTAGGACATGGCCTGGTGTGTGTGGCATGTCCTGATAGTGAATTACAGCCTATTTCGTTTTTCACTATTGCAAGGCTACCTGTTCCCCATAGGCCAGAATGGGCAGTTCTGATTATTACAGCTTATAATCCTAACTGACCCAGGGAACATGGTAGAAATTCGAGTTTAGTATGCCTGGACTCAGAATGATAAAATGCATCTTTTAGTGAAGTTGGTTTTAACATTCTGTGTTTGAAAATACCACTTTTAGAAAGTGGGTATTTTCTTGTCTAACCATCCAAGCCTGCCTCTGCTAGGTTGTGTATTCCTTGTCTGGAGTGTGAGTGACAGGGGCTGGGGGATGCCAGGAGACAGGGTGAGTCAGCACAGGGCTGAATAGCAAGATCTACATGTAGATGGGTGGGAGGGGATGCACCTGGGACCTGAATAGGGCTGGGCCTTCCCTCCACAATGCTGGCTCCACCTCCTGTGGTGCGTCTGATGTCCCTGGCCTGCACTGTGAAAGGAAAGAAGGAGACTTGTCAACAAAGTGCTCCAGGACTGACCAGAACTGGTTTGGACTAGGCAAAGGCCTCTCTGCCTTCAGAGAACAAAGAGAAATTGAGGATAAAAAGGGGGACCCAAACCCCAGAACTTTAGATTACTTCTGAACTAAGGAACCTGCCATGAAGAAGGACCGGGAAAGCTGGAGGAGGAGTACTGCCCCTATGCTGCGTGTTGTGGGGTTGGCCTGCAGTGGTTGCTTCTGTCTTTGGTAGGGAAAGGACTGGACTGTGCTTTCATCATCCTGCTGTTAGAGTTTTCTCCAAGGGCTTGAAGTAGAGCTTGCCTCCTGTTGGAAGTCTCAGGGATAGAAAAGACTTCAAGAGAACTCTTTTGGATCAAGAAGACTGCCAAGAAGAAGAGCTGGAGAAGCTGTGAGGAGGAACTACCACTTTGCTGTGTGCTTTGCTGTGTTGGCCTGCAGTGGCTGCTTCTGTCTTGGGCAGTGAAAGGACTGGAACTGAACTTTCTGCAATCTACTTTGTGAGTGTCTCCAAGGGCTTGAGGTAGAGCTTTCCCCCTGTTCAAGAAGTCTCAGGAACACCAAAGACTTCAAGTTCTTCTGCCCTCAGCACTGGGGACTGTGTGTTTTGTGCTGCAACAGAAGAAAAGCAACTCGACGACGTCGACGACGCCGCTGCCGACTCCGTGTCCCGACGGCACCGCAGAGGGCACCACCGCAACGCCGCACCGCGACCCTGGTCTCACCGACGACGCCTGCTGACGCCGCCACCGAGCCGCTGCTCGCACCGCGACCTGTGGGCACCGCACTCCGCACCGCCTCGCTTCACGACGACGCCGTGGCCTTCCCGACGACGCCGCTCCACGCCGGACTTGACGCCGCGGTTTGGGGGCACCGCTCGTAAGTTATACGACGCACCGCCCTCATCCCGCACCGCAGCCTTGGCCCACCGATGCCGGTGCCACCGACTCCCGTTCGTCAGCCGACGACAGCGCTGCAGCTACGACGACGCCGCTGCTGCACCGTGACCTGCCAGCACCGTGACGAGCACCGCCTTCATCTCACACCGCGACCATGGTCTCACCGACGACGCCATCCGACGCCACCACCGAGCCGCTGCTCGCACCGCGACCTGAGAGCACCGCACGCCGCACCGCTGCACTTCGCACTGCAGCACCCAACGCCGGCCGAAGCCAGCGCTCCTGACTTCAACAGAGGAGATCGATCTGCAACGCGTGTGACTTCGAGGGCCCCGACGACGCCGCACCGACCTCCGGAACCGACGCCTGCGGACGCCGTGTTTTCGGAAGCTCACCGAGAGGTCATCGACGCCCTGCATTTCTGAAAGGTACTGTTTGCGGGTCTTCCCGACACCGTAGTTGTCCCGCGACGCCGCGGTCAGCCAGAACTGTTTGGATTTGTTTGTTCACGACGCCGTAATAGCCCTGGACGGAGCTATCGACATCAAGGAACTGTTTTTAAAGACATTTTGAGAAGTAACTATTTCTGAAGTACTGTACAGTGGATTTTTATCATATTTGGTCTTGTTTAAAGTATATAAAAATATTGGATATTTTTCTAAACTGGTGTGGTGTCCGTTTGTAGTGCTTACATTGTATTACTGTTGGTTTGGTGCAAATGCTTTACACACTGCCTCTAGAATAAGCCTGACTGCTCGTGCCAAGCTACCAAGGGGGTGAGCAGGGGTTATTTTAGGAGTGTAACTCCCTTACCCTGACTAGGAAGAAGGGTCCCTACTTGGACAAAGGTGCAAGCCCTTGCCAACTAGAGATCCCATTTCTAACAATGCAACATAGTGTTTTCATTGTAGAAGGCACGCTGTTTTGCGTTGTTAACATGTAGCATCAAATATTGATCTGAATCCATGGATACCCCTAGGTTTCTGACTTCTCTTGATATTGTTGAAGGTGCCTCATGTTCATTGGGCTGTATGGCAGTAATCTGGAATTTTTTGTCACTGTCCGCAGGTGATAAGCTTTGTCTTTGTTGTATTTAGCTTTAGATGGTTATTCCTCATCCCTGTGTTTATGGCCAGAAGGCATTCATCAAGTTTTAAGGTACCATGCAAGCAGAATCAAAGAGAGATGTTATCACAGAGCAGGATCCTAGATGCATACTATGAAACCACCACTCAGAGCATTAGAGGCAGTGCTGCTGCTAGTGACCTCAGCCAGGCCACAGGCCACAGGTGGACCAATCACAGGCTCACACAATCGCCTATACTTTACCATGCCTACCTGTCTTGCTGGTCAATGTCCAACAAAGGTCTTCTTTTGTACAACACCTTTCACACAACCTTCCTGTAACTTTATGGGGATAATGCCTTTGATGGAGCCTGCTTCAAGTCCATGCAGTTTATGTTGGTGCTTTTGATTAAATGTAATTGAACTATCCACCTTTTATCACAAACTTACAGTGAAACTAATTAAGGAACCTACCCAACTTCCTCTGCAAAATGACATCTAAATTCTATTTAGTTTTCACCATTGTTGCATCCCTAAAATGTTTAAAACTCACTCTTCTACACTAATTTCCCAATATGTTCTTGATGGATATATATCGGCCATTACAGACTGGGAGGATCCTTTTCCCCGCACACAACCGCACGTTGATATCACGATTTTAACAGTGCTGGATCACGTTTTAATGTAAAGCTTGAAGAAGGTGGTTTGGACCTGCTGATACCACCGAAACGCGTCGCTTCTTGGTCTTGTTATATATAAACCTGATGCACATTATTGGTGGTGTTGTTGCAATTTGAAAAAATATTTTAATGGATCATTAATGCCAGCCCTATAGTGGTTGTGCTTTGTGTGAATATTGTTTTTTGCTGCTTTTTATGGAATAATTCTTGATGAAATTGTATTTTAACATGTGTTTATTAATTCTTTTTGTGAATTAGTTTTTATCTATTGCATTTGTTTTATGAATAAACCATTCATATATTTGACTTTTGGCTCCTAATACAATTCCTGTGTGAATAGGTGTTTGAGTGATTGTTTTGGTACGCTATTGTGGTTTCCCAAAGGGAATTCTTTTTAGACATATTGTCACTTGATGGATATACTCCAAGGTCTCTGCAAAGTTATTTTAAATTAGTGCCAAGTTAAGTTAAAACTTCACTTACAAAGTTGGTCAGAATTAGGAAACTCAAAATTATATGAATCAGATAAAATTTTCTAACTTTACTTGATGTGAGATATATCCTTTCGGTCCTTACAGGTGTGATAACTTTCTGATGCAGAATGTCCCAGGTAAGAAATCCTTAAGCAAATCAATTTTGAACGTTGAGGTTGTACATCCAGCACCTCAGGTAAGAGATGTAGGAGGAAGGGCTCTGGGCTGAGGCCAGCGTATTTTTTAAAAATTATAATTTAAAAATAATAAGCTTTGCATTACACAAAGCTCGAACCATTTAGAAAATTCACTAAGCTGACAGTCGAACTACTTTACAACTTTATATCCTTCTACTTTAATTCCCATCTAATTGGTAAGATTTAATTTTGGATTGAGAAAAACTGCTTGAGTGTGCTTTAATATGTACCTCAGAAATTCCACAAGTTCCTTCACATAGTATCACACTGTGTGCACCCAGAATATCAAAACCAGAATATCGATGACAAAATATTGAATCAAAAACATTGACAGGTAAGTAAGTATAGTTATTCCATTCCTCCTGCCACATATATGTACCTACGCATTATATATATATACACATCTTCCAGGTATGTATGAATAGTACATTTATACTACCCTATATGCACTTACCTTTCAATATTCTGTCCTTGATATCCTTGTGCAGCCGCAGTCCGTGCAGGTAACAGCTGTGGGGCAGTGGGGCCGCGTGGGGGGTAATTTCGAGGGACGATGCAGAGGGAAAATTAAATAAATAATTAATTGTCCCTCTGCGTTGTCCCGCGAAACCCCCCCCCCCCTCGCGGCCCCACCGCTGTTACCTGCACAGAACGCTGCTGTTCTTGTGTCATGATATTCTGGGGGGTGGGGTCATTATTTAGTAATACAAACAGTATTTGGGAAAGAATGCACCTATTAAGCATAGTTTTAATGTTTGGGTATAGCTGAGGGCCACGCCCCCCCTAAAAACATAGTTCTGGCTATGGGCCTGTGTCTTCCTCTGTATGAAGCATAGTACTATGCACCACAACTGATCTATTTTCCATTATACAAAGCGCTCTGGCACCCTGGTCCGAAGGTCATGACCTCGCTCAATAAGAACATGGTTCTCGCAGTCCTGTTTCATTTCCCGGCTTGCCATTGCCCTCAAGACCCCTGAAACTTTGGCTTGCAATGGCAGCGCCTGGCGTGCTGAAGAGCAAGCCATGGAGGCAGCTGCTACCCCTGACTACCACTAATAGATGTCCATTGCAACAAAGAGTATAAGTTGGTAGTAGAAATGAATATTTTATATTTAACATACCTGGGGAGATTGCCTTCTCTGTTAATGTTTGCACCTCACGCGGGAAGCTTGTACCCTGAAAACTCTCCGGCCATAGCTTTCGCTGCTGCTCATCCCAGTTTATTCAGCTGTTCCTTTAGAACGTGGGAAAGCTGACACTGGCCGGAAGAAGCCACCTTAAAGTCGGGGAGACATGGCAGACTCACGTGGCGAAGGCTAGTTGTGCTGAGGCAGAGGGAAGTGTTGTTGCGCTGGGGTGGGGTAGAGCAGAGTGTTCTGCCTTTAAGGCATCCCTTGCAAGTTTGTAAGAGCCATGCCTGTGTAGTCCATCTGCGCTAGGAGTTATTTTCTCATTCTGGAATTTGAAGACCTGTTGATTCTGCTATAAATTCAGGAGAAGAAGGCAAAGAAAAAAGCTGGACTGGATCACCTACTCACACATGGAGCTATGTGTCACGAGAGTTCTGGCAGCGAGAGATGCCCGTCAATTAGCGGCCGTCAGGGTTGTCTGTGTAAGGCTCGTGGACAGGGGCGAGTGAGATATGCCCTACTGGCTTCTAGAAGGACGATGGGACTCGGGCGGATTGGGACAAATCAAGCCTGTCTCCGAAAGGCAAGTTGAGCTGGCAGAGAGCTCTCCGGTTTCCAATGTCCGAGTATGCATAGACACTCCAAACGAAGCTTTTTCTTTGCATTCTGAGATTACCTGTTTTGTCCCATCATGAAATCTGTACTACAAATCCCAGAATACAAAAAAAAAAAAAACCTGGACTGTTAACCTGCTGACCCATGAAACCGGGAAGTTTGAGAGTTCTATGCACCTCAGACCTCAGAAAGACCAGCTGGGCTGAGAAAAAAATGAGACACGCCAGTCTCATCTCTGGGGTATATAGTCCGTCGCTACAAGGCAGGCAGCCTCCTATGTCTGAAGTCAAACCTCCGCTTCATAAGATATTTCACTAGTGTAGCCCTGGCACGGCGAAACATCGCTAAATGTAATGAGCCTATACTTACTGGCAATTTTCATAATTCTGAGCATTAATCCTCTCCATAACAGCCCTTACCACATGAAGATAGCCCCGCCTCCTCGTGACAGCTCCCTCCCCCAAAAAAACAACCAAAAAGACTTTAGAATAGTATTTGCTCTAGTTCACCTGCATTTATGCATATGAGCTCCTTTTTTCATTCGCCATCTCCTGCTAGGTCACAGCTCCGTTAGGTGCCAAAGAAAACGAAGTTTTGAAGGGAGGGAGTGAATATAGAACTTTGGGAGTGAGGGAGTTAAATTTAGAACTTTGACAGGGAGGACTAGAACTCGGGCTGATGAATATTACCGGTAAGTAATTGGATCATCACCCTTTTGCTTGTCCTCCCCTTTCTAGTTTTTACAGCATGAGAATATACCAAAGGTTACATTTTCTGCATGCTTAAAAAATGAATCTGAAAAAAATCCACTTTGGTATGCTGATCTTTAATTAAATAAAGATGAAAACATATAATTTTTATAACAGTTTTCAATGCTCCAGAACTAGAAGAAATAATGTCCTTGTTAGTGATATCCAAACGATAATGTTTAACAAAATTGTTGGTATTTGAGGACATAGAGGCCCTGCAGATTTCTTAAGAAGGATTCCCCATGAAGTTGACATCCCTTTGGTAGATCGACCCTGGATAGCTCAATGCACAGTCTTCGCCATGAACGTGTATGCTTCGAGAAAATTTTGTTGAACCCATTCGTTTATTTGGTGACATGGGTGGCTTCGTGCCAATTGTAGCTGGACTCTAGGAAACAAAGAGGGAACATGGATTCCTGAATGATTTTTCTTTCTCCAGATAAATCATAATAGCCCTCTTCACCTCTAGTGTCAAAATTACCCTTTATTGTGACTCTGATTCAAAAGCCAATAGAATAACCTCCTAAGACAGCACTTTAAAAAAAACAACTTTGGGGCAGATTTACAAGGAACTGACGCATCTGCATAGATGCGTCAGTTTCCTTGCGCCAGTGCCAAATGTCCTTGCGCCATCATGGATGCGCTGTATTTACAATACAGTGCTCCATGGCGCAAGGATTAACAGATGCGTCATAAATACTGACGCATCTGTCGGCACAAAAGTGACGCATTTCTGGAGTTGCTCATGAAAGTGACACAACTCCAGCAATGTGCCACAACAGATAGGTGAGTCCCATACAAAAAGCCCTACGTCATTCCTTACGCCTGGTCTGAGCAGGCATAGGGATTTTGACGCAGTGGAGGCGTAGAGTGACGCAGTAAAATGTTGTAAATTTCACTGAGTCAGTTCTACATGGCTTTTTGCGTGGGAACGCCCACCCTGCATACATTATACCCAGCGCAGGTATAATGTGACGCAGGGCTTTACAACGTGACGCATCTCCCTAGATGTGTCACGTTGTAAATTGGCCGCATTGTTTGCGCCGCCGTTGCGTCAAAAAAAGTGATGCAATGGCGGTGCAAGGAGGATGCAAGGGGCTTGTAAATCTGCCCCTTTATTTTCATTTTGTATTAACAATAAAGGCACTGTTCATCATTAACATTTATAAGTACATGAATAAGCAGTATATTTCACCCCTCTTTTTATCTATGACAGATGTTTTTATGCGCACTATGGAGTTAATCAGATGCGCAAAATTGAAAATCCTGTTTTTCCGCCGCCCAGTAGATTAGTTCAATACGTATTACATTCATCTGCCCTACCACAATGGGTGTTGAGCATACGTGGTTTTGCTGCAACAGGTTGCTAGGGTTGTCCGCCAACGTAAGGATCTAGTCTTGTAATGGCTGCCAAATGTCGAGGGGTCTGGATGCTATTGGTTGTAGGTTGGCGTATAAATCACAGTTGGTTTTGCAATGGATTGAGCTGTTGATCCACGCCTTTCTGTGTGGGAGAGTGCCTGCTGCCCCATTGCATGGCTATTGCCCTCTAGGCCAACATGAGAGAGACCGCTGCAAAGCGGCGCACAGATTGGGGGATATCGTGTACATAGCCCAGGAGTGCTAGTTCTGGCGAGGGAGTTAGAGTGATGTGAGTCATGTGCGATAGTTCTTGAAATATGCCCGCCAGTATTCTTCTATCTTGTCGCAGGTCCATGTCATGTGTGCGAAATCCGCGAGCGGTGTGTAGCACTTGGGGCAAGTGTGGGGCTGAGTGGGATTGATATTGTGAAGCTTCACTGGCGTTGCATATACCCGCCACAGAAACTTGAAATGGAGAAGTTTGTGTCTGTGATTAAGAGAGATCTTCCATGTCTGTTCACAGCAGTAATACCATTGGGGATCTTGTATCGGGTGACCAAGATCATGCTCCCAGGCCTCCCATACCCTGGTGTCCCTGGTTGGAAGTAAAAGCAGACTTGCCTTGTAAAGTTTAGATATTAACTGTTCCCCTCCTGTATTTGTGATAAGTAGTGTTAAGGGGGGGAAGCTGTCCGGTTCCAGTGGGTAGCTTCGGATCTGGGCTCTCAGCGCCCTCTGCAACTGTCGCAATATAAACTGATCCATCACTGGGGCCATCTGAAAATGGGTGTCTTTTGTTCTGGAGAACATGTGTCCCCCCGGGAATAGGTCGCCGATGGTGGTGAGGGAGTATTTATTGAGTGTTCGGCGCACTAGTGCCTACTGGGTAATCTGAGACAGTACTTTTGGCTTAAAATTAGGATGGGGTGGAGAACCACCCTATCTAGGAAGAACCTTATGTAGGGAAGGGAAGAAAGCAAAGATCCAGTTTCACCTGCCCTCTTTGCTGATGTAATCACCAATAAAAAGGCTACTTTTCCTGCTAACCATTGCAAAGTGGCTTATTCCAAAGGCTCAAAAGGAGGCTCTAGTAAACCCTTTAACACAGTTAGGAGGTCCCAAAGAGGTAGAAGACACCCTCCCCGGCGCCTTGAGATCACAGTTGAGGAGTTGCGCTTTACCAACCCTGATTGAGACTTAGATAATACTATTTTTTTAAATCTGAAACTTTTTAGTAATATTTTCACTAATTGGAAAATGTCTGAGATGTCCACCAGGATTCTAGAAAATATTTATGACAGCCCACTGAGGTGTTAAAGTGGCAGGAGCTAGATGCTTCTGGAATACATTCCTTAGCAACTCTAAAATTTGGAAATTATACCAGAAAGTAGGTACTGAATTTTCATTCTTACACCAGTATGTTAAATGTTTCCAATACTTTATATAAAAAGCAAGAATAGATGTTATTTTCATTTCTGTGTGCAAACCAATACTTTCCTTGAACAGCCCAGCTGCTGTAATCCGACCCTCTCAACTTCCAGCCTCTGAGGTGAATTCCTCCTGAATCTTCTGGAGCACCTTGGGGAGAAAGGGAGTAAGAGGTGACATGTAAAGGAGACACTCTTTTAGGAAACTGAGAGGGCATCTACCCCCCATGCTTTCCAGCACCAAGTCTCTGTGCAAAATTTGGAGAGGAGGACATTGCATGGAGATGCAACCACATCCAGCCAAGTCTGGCTGTAAGAGGCTTAGATACGGTGAAATACATCCCTCCTCAACTGAAAACTCACAGACGATGAGATGATCCTGCTCAGGCTGTCTGTCTGAATCCTCTCCCTCACAGAAAGGTACAGTGCTTTTAGGGACATAAAATATAACTCTGCCCAAGAGCACAGGCAATAAGCCACTTTTGCTGGCCATCTCGCTTTAGTTCCTCCCTGATGAATTACATATCTCTAGCAGGGGTGGTTTCTCCAATTTGGGCTCTGGGGCTGTATCCAGCTGAAATTCCGATTGGTTTAACTCCAAAAATTAA